>JAWWEV010000083.1:6151739-6201968 GCA_035583235.1 Hafferia zeledoni | reverse complement strand
GCAGCTGCTGCAGATGGTCCATTGTTTGTGGGAAATGAATAGAGGAGGTAGAATACACAGCCTTGATCACCCCCACACAGTGCCAACTGGTCCCACCTGCTAAACTAGGACAGGGCATAAAAGGATCATGAAAGTCCAACTCTTGGCTCTGCACAGAACAGCCCCAAGAACCACACCATGTGCCTGAGAGTATTGTCCAAATGCTTCTTGAACTCTGACTGGCTTGATGCTGTGACCACCTCTTTGGGGAGACTGTTCCAGTGCCCAGCCACTCTCTGGGTGAAAAATCTTGTCCTAACATTTAACCTAGAGCTCTCCTGTCTCAGTTTCATGTCATTCTCTTGGATCCCATCATTAGTCACCAGACATAAGAGACCAGTGCCTGCCCCTCCACTTCACCTCATGAGGAAGCAGTAGAATGTGATGGGGCCTTCTCTCAGTCTCCTCTTGTGCACAGTTCCCTTGTTCACAAGTGCAAAGAAAGCAGTGACTACAGTTGTAAATAATCCTTATCTCTGCTGTGCTGTACTAGACGATTAAGATATTTCCTGACTGGACCACAATAGATCCAGGGGGATGAGGCAGACTGAGTCTCAAAATTCGCACTCAGCCAGAGGTGCTGGTTCAGGCTCTCCTTGACTGTAGCTCAAAAACCCATCACCACACTCAGCAGTGCCCCTGTAGCAAACTCCAGACTGAAGGGATACCAGGCTCAGAGCTATAGTTGACACCCCCACCAAATGTGTGCCACATTCCTCTACAAGTGAAAAAAACATTCCACTGTACATTATCCATCCTGGTCAGAGAAAGGGATGTGTGTGGCTCCTCACTTGCAGTTCTCAATGAGTAATGCAAAAATTCCTCAAATCACACTTTTAGGTTTCCTGCCTTCCAGGAGCACTTTTAAGCTATGAAAAGAGAGTACAGAAAACAAGTTGTGGAAAGTGTCTCAAAATAATAAATTTCTCCTGGGCAGAAGGCGTAGGGTGTTCGAGCATGCTGGGCTGCATGTTCAAGATTGATCGCTCAGTTGAGCCCATACTGAGGAATTTTCTCATTTCCCTTCTGGCAAACATTAATGTCCTTTGCTTTCCTCTTTCATTCACTAGTCCCAGAGAGAAATAGTTTGCTGAGTACAGCAGTATTTTTCATGCTAAATTATTCCACTTTTGTTCAAATCTGGCCCTATGATGTGCTCAGTCCTCTCTGCTCTCTCCAGAAATGAGTCAGGAAGCAGAGAAACTCATGGTTTGCAAAAGGATCATAAGATCTTCCAGGTTCACGCTCACTGAAAACAAAACAAGGTAAATCTAGCATCCAGTTAGCAAACCTGCTAAGCAAACATCAATGCTTATAAGAAAAGCAGAGCTGGGCTACGTGAGAGCCGTGATATAGCTGTTCTCCTCTGCCAGAATAATTAGGAACTGAATACATTATTTAGCAACTACTTGATGAGCTTTTAAATGTTGCACACACTGGGCTGAGGAAGGAATATGTAATTTTACAAGGACACCTTGATCTTCAGGTAGCACTGTTGATTCTAGAAATATTTTCTGTTGGATATATCTTCTAACTTATTTTTAGCTTATTTCATAGTCCTCCACCAGAAAGAAAACATGCATTTCTTGTCCTGTAGCAGTGCTGTCTGCTCTTTAAGTATTGTCAAGCTCAACAGATCAGTGGTGTCAAGTGGATTAAGATATTATGAGACTGCTAGAAACAGTATTAAAGCAGAGTAAAGCATCTCTCTAATCAAACCTAAATCTTATAAGCTGTTTATAGGAATAATGATTCAAGACCTGGCCTGAGCACCCTGCTTTGCTACTTACTTCCTGTATGGGAAAATCAACAAGAAATAAACATTCTAAGACAACCATAAACTTGAGCTTGCAAAAAAGGGTCTGAATGGGATTTGCAGATGTTTACTTGCACATTAAAGTAGCTGAAGTGGAACTAGGTGAAAATAAGGCATGGCTTGTCTCTGTCCAGCCAGCTTCAAAAGCTGTTGTGGATAAATAGGAAATATGACCTGATACAAATCTTTTTTGGAGGACTCTGATGTTCAGGCAGAAAAAAGAAATTCCCACCACTCTCCACAATCGCCCCCACCCCCGGGTACCACTGAGAAAGACAGCAAAGTGCTGTCAAGGACTTTTGAGCATTGCTGGTTTTAGAAGCCTATAGGCATCAGCTGCGAGCTTCCTAAATTATGTATGAGCACTACATGAACCACTGCCTTCCCATTCATAGGAGATGAGACCTTCAGAGGTCAGCTCTGCTCAGAACCATCAACACATCGTTGCTGAAAGGCCTGCACAGCTTTTTTGCAACAACCCACAAGGGTCAAAATGCTGGACCCTCCTAAAGATTTAGTAACGTTAAAAGGTTTTTCCTAATGCTTAACAAAAGTCTTTTTGCTGCTGTGTAGTGCTGGCTCTTTGCCTCCTACACAAAAGGGACAGAGTGAGCAGCTTATCCTTTGCTACTTAAAATATATTTTTGTATCTCTGCAGGCTATTACTGTCCCTCATCTTTGACTAAAGGACTCCAGTTAACTCCTCCAAACTTCCACAGGTGGTCTGCATTATTACTGGTGTTCTCTGGACTGAATGCTATGGTTGAGCTGAATCTGGGCTTTTCCTGCAGGAAATGGGAGATCACTATGCCACCACTTTCAGGTATCCCAACATGATGCCTACATCCATGACCCCATTGACCCATCTGCTGTAGCTCCTATCTTTTCTGCAGCACCGCAACCCACCTCAGTGCTCCCCAGCCAGTGTTTTTGTGCAGTTGATTGCCCTCCACCCAACTGGAACCAGGCACCTGTCTTTACTGAGCTACTGCATCTAATATATTTTTATAGATTTATAAATAATTTTAGAAATTTTTATAAATACATAATCACCAATAGCATTCCCTTTGCAGCTTATACAGGAACAAGTCCTACCAATAAACAACTGACAAAGACACATTCATAGTTTTTAGGATTTTTCTTTATCTGATTCTATTATATGACAAAATGACATTGGAAATCAAAGCACAATGAATTTTTGAGAACTTAAATTTCCCCCAGGTGTTTTCTGCAGTTTGGGAGTATGCAGGTGACTTTGACTGTACCACAAGGTCACACATATGAAATCTGCGGTGGATTAATTTAATACTGAAGAAAGCTCAATGTTATTAGGCAGGTTTGCAATGGAGGTAACTTGCACCTAATCCAGAGAGAGGCCTGAGAACATATTATCCTGAACAGAAAAGTCACTCATGGTAGATGCTTCAGCAAAAATTGCCATCCCACCTATTTCAGTTCACCTAGAGAAATGATTCCCTGGAATTTTGGTCCCTGAGTTTCCCTCATGCACTCCTGTACACAGAGATGAGGAGATAGCATGTCATTATTAGGGACAAAAGGAGTACAGAAATGATTTACAGTCTGATGGGCTTTTACTGACTGAAAGAAAACAAGTTGTTAAAAAAGAAAAACAGATAAAATATAATCATAGAATCATATGGAATGACAAGAGTAATCCAGGAGGAGTCACTTAGCCAGTTTAAATTTCAAAGGCAGCATAAATGAGGTGCCTGAATTCATAAGTGTTCATGCCTTTTGGCTACTTCACTATCAAACCATTTTCCTGAAGAGCAGCAGGAATGTTTCTGCACTTGCATCACATGCCATGCTCAATGGGAGAAAGGGCAAAACCTTCCCAATTTCAAAGATGCTGCTCACCATGATGTATTAGACTATGTAAATCACTTGGAGGCTTTCCATCTATGATCAGCTGCTATGGGGAGCTCAGCACTCCTCTGACTGATGTACCCGTGCTTCAGAAAGATTTTCTGCCCAGACCTGCCTGCCTTCCTCAGACTGAGCAGAACACCTGACACCCTGTTAATTTTAAGTTCAAGACACCACTCCATGGCAATGGCAAGATGGGGCCCTGCATGGAGCTTTCTCAGCAATAAAGCCTTGGGGACCAAGTCATGCATCAGAGTCTCATTGAGGTAAGTGCTACACAAACACAGATCCTACAGCTTAACACAGACATATTGCTTTAAAAACCTGATATTTCACATGTAGGTGCTGAGGCAGTTAAACATGCCCTACAAAAGGAACAGGAATAAAGAGCTTTGTTGCTGCAGCAAACCATCCATCTTGATGCTGAGATGAACTTATTCATGTGAATCTGCACACACTTTTTAAAGATTAACTAAGTCAGTAGGTTCAATTCTGATTAGGACAGAAGTATTAGCCCACTAGAACTCCCACCCAATTTAAAATAAACAAACAAACAAACTTGAAAATTTCAAGTTTAGCCATGAAAATCAAGTCTGGATAATATTTACGCAACAAAGTAGATATGGGGGTTTTGTTTTTCCAGCATTTATATAAGTCACTTTTTAAGCTAGGCAAAGTTTTTAGGGAGAAGAAAGCATCTTTTGTTACATTGACTGATTTACTTTGAAACAACAGACAGATCTCAGGCTTAAAGGCTCTTTGCTAGTCGATAAAAAAGTGCACCAAACTTCAAAGGTGAATATGATCAGGAATAAAGGATGGAATTTATTTAGGTTCTCTTATTCAGATGGACGGGGCGAAGGGAAATCTGATACCTTTAGTACAGAAGAAAGGCTATTGCAAAGGGAAAAGTGACATAACAGTGTCTTCCACTGGAAAGAGATACACAGAGTGAGAGAAAGGAGACAGTGACAATTTATAGCTCATGGGCAGCTTCACTGGGGAACAAGTTGGAGTGGTGCTGAAAGTGGAGAATTATAACATGCCATAAATGTTTGTCTCCGTTGACGCTGTGACTTTTTCTTATCCTGAGCAATATCTTTCAATTGTCACCTTTGGAAAGCATTTTGTAGCTTTCTCTTGAGAATCAAAACTGAGAGAGTGGAAATTGAGTGTGTGGTAGAAGTTTGTTGTCTACTCATAATTGTGTGGGTTTGCCCTTTTACTTTGTCTGTGCAAGTTTTTTCTGACTCATGGGGGTTGTCTGCTCCATAAAAAATTTATAAGAACATTATGCAGTGAAAGGAGCCCTAGGTAAAGGATTCAGGAATATTTTTAAGATTGGGGGTATACTGACTATTTTCATACATATTATTCATGGAATGGTAGGATTCCACTTTTTACATGCTGTTTTGTGGTATTTTCCTTTTAATGTTGAGTTTAGTGATCTGTGGTGCAGCTTAAGTTTTGGGAAGCAGGTTTCTGAGAAAAGTTGCATCACATTGAACTGTCTTTGTGGAAAATATTTGCTGGGCAAGCATCTTCTTTAGACTGTCAAGGTGGTGGCGAAAACGTGGCAGACTTGTATCTTTTTGCTATGTTTTGGATGACTGCTGGGTTTGTGTAGGTGGGGGTGTGACTTCCACAATTTTGTATTGCACAGTTCTTTGGATACCATTCTTATGCTGACCATGGTTTGCTGGACTTTGATACCACTAGATCAGTGTTCAAGAGAGAGTTGGATGGTAGACTGAAGTGTATTAAATTTGTCATAGAAACCAGTGAGGGAATCCAAATTTTCAGCCCAGACAACAAAGATATATCTTTGTTTCTCAGGTAAAACACTGACTAAAGTTGACTTCAAACCACGATTATTTAAACCCCTTAAGCACTGAATGCTAAGGCTGTTGCAGTGTGGATACGCTTTGGTGCCTAATTCTGTTCATAAAGTCAGGAGGAACAGTGTGGGTAAGAGCTACAAAAAGATGAATTTGGCAGTATATTTAGTCTGGCCTACAGGTTTGCCTTTTTCTGACAGGTCCTCAGCACAGGCTGTAGGCACCAGGACAGTCTGCACTGCCATCGAGAGTGAGATCCCAGTGTACATCCTTCATGACTAAGACAGAAGCAGCAAGGCAGCTTAAGCTGCACCATCAACCTTAGCTTTGAAGGTGAGAGATTTTATTTTGGGTTGGAAGAAGGGCTGGTTTACCTAACAATTTCCCTATTTAGGCCAGTGATGACAGTCAATCTAGAAATCTATTTCACATCTCTCCACAGAACTTGTTTCACTTACAACCTCAACTCATCAAGCTTCAAAGCTTACTAATTATTTCCATGACTCTTCAAAGCAGTGCTATCTTCTTTGGCTGCAAACTGGACCATGATCCCTGAGCCCTGCCCAGCCACATAACACAGGAGAAAAATATAGGCAGTGGCCTCCTCCCACCAGTCCTTGTTCAGTCACTGCTGATGTTACATCTCCTCCGATCACACTCTGGAGCAGTTGCTTCTCCTGCTGCTCACTCTGCCTCTCCATACAAACAGCCCCAAGGCCCTGCAATGACTGCATTGGAAGATGTATAAGCTGTTAAAAAACAATAACAATTTAATCTAAACCCCACTGCACATTACTGCACAGAAGCCAAGGACCTGGATTGAATATATCAAGAACAGTGACGGCTTGGATTTCTGACAGCCACATAATGAATTGCAATTAACTATGCAGTCACCATTCATGGAAGAATTATAGTCTGGAGAAGGAAAAGAAAATGGAACATTTGACAGCAAAATAATTATTTAGAGCCCACTATTTAGACTGCTTTGGTAGATGCATTGTAGCCTAATGAGAGAGACTCAAGGGGCAGGCAGGGGAGGCAAAGACAAAAAGAGAAAAACAGGCTGATGGGGAGAATAAAACTGTAGCTGAGAAGAAGTGCTCAGATCTTGTGGGAAAGGAAAGAGAGATTTAGGTTGGTTATTAGGAAAAATTTCCTTACCGAAGGGGTGCTCAGGCATTGGAACTGTTTGCACTGGGAAGTAGTGGAATCACCATCCCTGGAAAGTTTATAAAAAAGTGCAGATGAGGTTAAGAGGGACCTGGCAGTGTTAGGTTAATTGTGGAACTTGACGATCTCAGAGATCTTTTCCAGCGTTAATGATTCTATGATTCAATAATGTATTTGGGAAATGCAAGAGGCTCATGCAGGTGATGCTCTGGCAGGAATGGAGTGGTGCAGAATTGTGTCTCCTGCCTCCCAATAAATGCAATGCCTACAGGGAGTTCTATGGCACACAGTGGTATGGGACAGCACCAGTTTGCAAACACTGCCAGGTCCTTCCCCATGCAAACTTCTGCAACTTTGTCAGCTGGCTCTGAGAAAGGTTGAGCTCACTTGTACTACTTGCTCACAGGCAGGAAAAGCCCTTTCGTACATGAGATCATTCCCTTGCACCAGCCCCATTAGCCCACAGGGCTCAGCAGCAGCTGCTCTGAAGCATCCAGGTGGGCATCAGAATCCCAGTCCTGCTGCTGGTAGTGGTGGTGTTTCACCCACTGACAGAAGTGGGCTCAGAGTCTGTCCCTGAGTGCTGCATTCACTGGTCTCAGTATGTGGTCACCAGAACCTGGCCAACTGCAGAGACCAGCAGGACATGAAGCCAAAGAGGAAAAAAAAAAAAATTAGAAACAGTGAGCCTGGAGTTGTAATAGACTCACAGTAACAGAAATTGTTTCAGAGACTGGGAAAAATATAAGTAAATCAAAAATATGGTATGGGAAGAAAAGCAGAAACTTGGAAGCAGTGAAATATGGCCCAGTTTAAATAGGCACAGGAAGAAACTAATAGAATAAAACCATAGAAAGGAATGCATTATATTAAAAAAGAAATTCACTATTAATATGAGGGTGGAAATGAGAAGAAAAGCAAAGAATTGCTGAACCTGGAATAGAACAGCATGTAGGAAAACAGAATCTGATTCACTCAGTGTTGCAACTTTCCTTTGAAATGGGAAAGAAATACACAATATTGCAAAATATACAAATTATAGAGAGGGAAAAGGACACTACATGAAAGAAGTCTGTGGATGCTGAATCACAGACAACAGCAAAACCGGCCTATGGAGGGAGAAAAAGCAAAAATTATAGGAAAGGACAATAGGTTTTGTGCTAAGTACTTAGCAGGAAATTACAGGCAAAGAATGCAATTCTAGGAAAAGGAGCAGCTGTACAACACAATACAACGATGAAACAAATCTTTTACAAATGAAAAGTCACTTGTGAGGGGAAATTGTATCCATGAAAACAACAATGACAATAAAAGAATTAACAATATGGGAACAAGTGAAGATGCAAATATTTGGGTTAAAGAAAGAGTAATGATGGCACAGAAATCAGTGACAATCACAAGCATGGCTTTCACAGTGCTTCCTTGCACTCTCTATGAAAGAACTGCTTCCAGCAGATGTCTTTCTCTGCACCTCTAGAAAGGCACAGATTTCTTTAAAGCTTCTTGTTATTATTATTACTGCTGGCATTATAGGAGCTTAATGACCTCAGCCATGGGTCACAGTTCCATCTGCGCTATGCGCAGTACAAACATTCAGGGTAACTTTATCATTTATGACCTGGCAGAAGAAACCTAAGCTGATAAGCAGGAGAGGAAACAGTCTTGTAAATTTGTAGGTCAATCAGTACTGAGTTTCTTGGAAGGGCCCCTGGGAAGAAAAATGTGTTCCAGGGAAGCAAGCTACAGTTTGGACACCCCATAAAGTCCACGTTTGGCACAATCACTGGTCTACTGGATAAGTTATTTGTCTATTTTTTTTCTTGCACAGATGGACACTCTTTGATGAGTGGAGATCGTGTGCAACTGATGATTTCAAAAGATTTAAGATTGTTACTGAAGTGAAGCACCAGATAACAATTTTGTTATTTGGAGCATTATGTTGAATCAATGATAACTGCAAAGCAAAACTGACATGAAGCCAGAGAAAATGCAGAGCCTTCAATGTGTTTTATAATGTTGGATTTAAGGTCTTACCAAAACATCTTCAGATTTTACCCAGTTTGCAGACAAGATGAACTATCTGAGACTAGAAATGCACCAAATGAATTTTACAACAGAAACATTACAACAGAACCTGAACAAGAATGAAGAAGGAAGATTAACAAGACAGGGGGCTGTACTCGTAAAATCTTGCAGAGACATCAGAAAGAAGGCGTAAACTTTCTCTAGCAGTGAGTGAGAAAGATGAAGGTGATGTAGGAGGCAGAATGGAAGTCCTTAGCACTTGTACAGAGTTGTAGCTCTCCTTTGGAACACCTGGGAGAAACACAGAAGAAAAACCAGCCCTTTAGTCAAAAAAACTAAGTAAATAGCTTAAAGGGAGAGGTGTAAGATGATGATGAAGCCAAGAAGAGTATCAGTAATGTATTTTATTTTGAGGTTTAATCTTTTAAAGCTTTATCTTTTAGTCTTTTGGAGCAACTTTGCTTGAAAACTGCAAATGTATATTTTTTAAAGTAAATGTTACTTCTGTCTCTTATACCTTGTACAGAGCTACTGTAAGCCTTTAATTATCCAAAGAGTAGCAAATCTTAACATCTTAACAGGGTGCTATCTCACCAAATATATCCTGTCTATAGCTTACAAAAATGCACAGGTCCCCACATTCCTGTATCCAGGCAGTTCCGTGGCAAGACCCTCCACAGAAGCTACACTTGTGTGTTCACTTGACTGCTTTTGAGTGGTGTGGAGAGACTCGAGGGACTTGCAACAGGCAGTGATAGCCGCAAAACTTTCTGTCACAAAACAACAAGGGAGAGCACATACTGAAATCCTGCATGTTCATAGGGATTATAGGTTATATTAAAACTACTATGGTGAAGTCTCACATGGGACCAATAACAGACAATGCATTTGGGCTGGAAATTGAGGCACTCCTGGAGGCATTTCTGCTGCAGTCAGCCTTGCATGCCAGAGCCCTGTCATCTAAAATCCAGAGACCAGGCTGCAAATGGATTTACAAAATCTCTGACTGCTGACAGGTGGTCTCTCAGATGCTGTCCTCCATGAGGCATGGAGCACATCTCTGCAGAGCACCAGGAGTCATCAGAGATCAACAGGTGCTGAGGGTGTTAATCTGCTTCTCACAGGTGTAGTCCCAGACTGCAGTTAGTTGTCTCTTGAACTGGTGTGGCCTCTCAAGCTGTCACGGCCTTCAGGAAATTGTAGCATTTTGATAAAAATGAAGAACAGAAGTCATGTCATATTTTTCTGGGGCTGGATGTTGTCTTAGCATTGCATTTCATGCTGTTAAGGATTTTCCCTGACATCTTCCTTCACATTTCTCCCTCCTCACTTCTCATACATTACTGGAAAAGGTCTTGACCTGCACTGCCAGACAGAGCCTTCACTGACAAATACAGTAGTCTGCTATTAGTGCTGGAGCAATGCACTTGCTTCCAGCTCAGACAGTGGCAACTCCTTCCCATCGCTCCCACAATTGCAGTGAGATGTAGCCTTCAGACAGTGCTCAGCATCCAGCACCCAGCCTAAGAAAACAAAGAAGCCCATATATTTTGCTTTGTGCGTATTATCAATTAGGAGACTTGTGAGAGCACTGAGTACCTTTAATTTTCCTGTGTAAATGGCTCATCCTGCCTCACACCTACCTCCTGGGGAATGCAGAGGTGACTGTGAGGACCATCAGCATCAGTGAGAGAAGTACAGGAAATAATCTCAATTGGTAAAATTCAGAGTCCTTTGGATTTGTTTAATTGGATTTGTTTAATTAGGTTTGCAACATTATTTAAATACTTCAAATGCCCTCCTCTCACCAAACAAAAAGGAAAGTGAAATAGTGTTTTGACTTAATTCTGGTTAGAACACAGCATTGCTTAGGCAAGAGCAATTCTAATAAAAAAAAATAACCAACTCTTGATGTTGAGGTCATGATGTTCAGAGAAAACGCTGTGAGTTCAAAGGCTAATTCTAAGGGAAAAGGTGAAATGTGAAGGAGAACCTTTAAGTGAATAGCAATTTAAGTTAAGTACATTGTAATGAATGAGAAGGAATACCTGTGTACTGCTGCCACTGCACCAGTTTTCAACCCAAATGTGACAAATGTGTATATTCATTTCTTTTTTGGTTTTGCACTTGACATCTCCTGACCCAGATTCTCTGTATCAGCCTGCGGATTTAGCTGACTAAATGGAAAGGATTGTAGCTGAGGCAGTTACTGCAGGCTGCTTTTATAGTCAGTGGAGGTCCAATGAATGGGGACAGAGGTGGGGGAAAACGGTCATACTGACAGAGACATCTGAAATACGTCAGATGACCACACTCTTAAACTACTTTTTATCTCCTTTAACAACAAAGAGTCCCAAAAAGGCAGATTTTCTGATAAATCTGAAAGGGGAAAACTATTTTGATTCCCCTATAATCATATTTAAGTCTTACAAAGTCCTTTTTACTCATATATTCTCTTTTTTCTGCAACCATCTCAGGCCATTAACGAAAATAATAAATAAAGTGGTTATAGTGCTGCAGTTCCTGACAGAGACTCCTGTGGGAAAGCCATCTCCATGAGGTATCTTAACATAGCCCAGGAGCAGACTGTGATCTTTAGAAGCAAAGGCCTGAATGCGCAAGAGCCATAGGGCAAAATTTTGCTTTCAGGTCAGACAAACCCCTTTCCTGCATTTGTGGACTCCAGACAACTATATCCTTGAGGCTGAGGAAAGAATCCTGTCCATAACACCATCAGTCCATCTTCATAGGACCATCAAGAATCTTGCAAATTTGGGTTCTTTTCTGTCTTGTAGACTGCTAAATTGAGCTTTGTTTGTCTTATAATTTACCACTGCAGGTCCTGTAGGACAGATGCCATTCCCACTCGTGGACTCACATTGTGAACACAAACCCACAGTCAGCTGCAGAGTCTGGGTCATGGTGGGTTAAGCACATGCATATTCATGCAGTCTGCACAAATGCATCTGCACTGAGATTTCATTTTACTGGATGATCACTGTTTACAGATACATATATATGGTTTATTTTAGAACAATTTTGTTGCAAAGGAAAACAGGTATGTAGCTGTTTAGGTGGTTATTTATAGTAATATGACAATATAAAAGCATAAAGATATCACCCAAGAAAATGTGTAAGGGAAAAGAGAAAGAGAGAGATAGGGAGAGAGAGAATAAGAGTTAAAAGAGAGGGAGGAAAAAGAATAAAAGTTCATACTCACCACTCAGAGTTCTCCAATGCACTTGGTTGTTGCCACTGTTATTGCTGGTGTCTTGGTTTGTCGGGGAGTGGTAGGAGAAGTAAGCCCATAGAACATAAAACCCGATGCGTTGTTACATCCTCAGAAACCCTCTTGCTGCCTGTCCTGTGGTTGCGGGCCTGTTTTTGCACAGTCATGATGTTTTTGCAGAAGCTAGAGGCCTTGCTTTTTGCAAAGTCATTTAGGCTTGGGATGGGTGTCCACTTTGGAGGCACCCCAGCTAAAAACAAGGCATTCTCAAGGCTAATGATGGATGTGTGCACAGCCTGGCTCATAGGAGATAAGCATCACACACCACTGCTGCTTTTCTTTAAATAGCCATCACCCACTTAGGGAAGCAGGGCAGTCCTATGGTGTAATGGATAGCACTCTGGACTCTGAATCCCAAGGATGTGAGTTCTGAGTCTCAGTGGGGACCATCCCCTGGCAGTAAATGCCTCCCTGCTATCCAATCCCGTCAGATCTCGGATGCTCAGCAGGGTCAGCCCTGGTTAGTACCGGGTGCTGTGACAGTCCCAAGGACCTCCCTGTCACTCTCCAAGCTCACTCAGCTGTGGCAAATGGACCTCAGGACTTAGACAGTGGGGCCAGTTCTGTGCACACTGTGCCTCACCTAAAAAATCCACTGCACAGGCTGGAAGGGCTCACCCACCTGGGTAGAGCCATTCCCAAATGTTCATTTGCGAAGTCTGGCCATACATACATAATTAGGGAAGCATCACACACCCAAAGAGCTGCCTGCTGGGTGTCCACAAATCTAACAGGTTGTAGACTATGGCCTTCTCCCCTCAGCCTTATCTTCACAGTCCTCGCTTCTTTGCACAGCTTGCTATAGTAGCAATGTTTTAAGGCAGTTAACAACGACCAACCCTTGTTGATGTAGTTGGCTCACTTTGTTTCCAGCCGTCTTCACTGCAGGGCTCTTTTAACTCAAGACCGTATTACTTTGAAATTCGAGTTGACTTACAGGAGGGACTTACATCTTTCTGTATCATTTTCACAACAAGGAGGGGCATCTCTCTGTGTGCTGGATGAAGGCAGTTGCCCAGGTCCTGGCAGATGGTCTTCACCACCACATAACACAGCTCATCCACACCACAAGGGAAGTACTTGTTTCCGCAGTCAAAGGCATGAGACGAGTGATTACAGCATCTGTGCTTTGTAACATGGCCTGTGGGAGGCCATAAGCAGCACAACTACACTGTAGTCGCTGCTGTTGCCCCTTATGGTCCTATTTTTCTTTTTATTTTGTTCATTTTATACCTCAGTGCACACGAAGGTTTTTGCTTTGCCTCCAGATTGCACACAGCCAGCTATTGTTTTTTGCAGATATTTGTGTACCTTTTCCATTAGCCAGCTTTATGCTTCCCGTTGCCAAATCCCTGCTTGTCAATGAGCCAGGCAGGCCACTCCAACATTAACCAGGGCAGCTAGAAAGTAAGTGCATACTGTTAACAGTGTACATGGGGTTGATTTGTTCCATTGCCCATGCTTCTGGTTATAATCCTTAATAGACACTCCTCAAGTGGCTGCTTGGACTTTATGCCC
This sequence comes from Hafferia zeledoni, assembly GCA_035583235.1. Taxonomy (NCBI): domain Eukaryota; kingdom Metazoa; phylum Chordata; class Aves; order Passeriformes; family Thamnophilidae; genus Hafferia; species Hafferia zeledoni. Next base: position 6,188,386 of record JAWWEV010000083.1, on the reverse strand, counting down.
AAGCCTCTGGTTTTCAGGAGGTAATGAGAGTCAGGACACAAATCCAGAGCAGATGTTCCCACTGTAAATGCTGGGTTTGACCCTGTGGTCTAATTGTCTTTGCCCTGCATCTAATGCTTATTTAACCAAGCCTTTTTAGCAGGTGGTGTGTGCTTGAAAGTAGTCTCCAAAGCCATCTCTTCTTTTTCACTTTGGGAATGGTGAGACACATAAGTTATCTGGGTTTCTTACCCATAGATTATCCAGTGTGACTTTCTTACTTCATTCTTAATCTACAAAGCTGATATCTCCTCCAAAACATCTCCTCTTCACCTTACTGTTTTCTCATTTATACATCTAAAAATTAGCAACAGTCACAAAGGTATTAGAGCACTACCAAATGTAGATGTTAACATAACCATTTTCTCATGAGACTTTGGAAATTATTTGACACAATTCCACTTAGCAAGTGCTCACCCATAATTAGAGTAAAAGGAATTAAATCAAACCTCATCTATTTTATATAAACTTATTTCCCATTTTACAACAGAAGTGTATTAGGGTCATGGTGTCCCACGTGAGAATAAAAGAAGAAATAGCAATTTAGATCACAAGTCTGCAAAGTAAAGTTTCCATCTAACATGATGAAAGAGACCACAGCAAGATGTGAGAAACTGTAATGGAACTATTTCTAATACACTTTTCATCCAATAGATGCCTTTGTGCTTATGGTGTGCCAAACAGAGGATGGCAACTGGTTAACAAGGCAAACAGAGCTGGAACTCAAGCTGTGTGGAAGCTTCTATTTTTTGGTGCATGTAGCCTGAAACTCTTTATCTGAACATCTGCTTCATTAAGAGATATTGTGATGTTATTCACAACAGCAACAAAGAGCTACAAAAAGCACTTTTCTATCTCTCTTTTTGCTACTCATGTTCCATACCCCCCTTCAGAACTTTTCCACAACAGATGTATGTCACAACATTTACTGTTGGCTTTCACTGTGCTTACCCACAAAAATGGTAATGTTGTGCTTCAAGGGAGCATCATGGAAACCAGGCCAGTGATTTCTCAGTGTTTCTGAAGTAACAATCTATGCAATTTTATTGTTGTTTCTGCTGTTGTGAGAGACCTTAAACAGGGAACAAGGGATTATCTGCAAGTAATCTGCAATTACCAAGATATTGTCTGCACCCTCCTCAGAATCAAATTGAAAAGGCTGAATTTATATACATGATTTTGGAGTCCTGGGCTACACTGAGGGGCAGCTGCATGAGGGAGTAGAATTTTAAGTAGTCCCTCAAACAGGATTGAAAACAGTGCTTTTCCAATATTTCTTCCTTCCTCAGCCTCTTTGATACCTCGTAAGAAATAATGGTTACTAGATAAACCTGTATTGCACACCCCCTTTAACAGGAGACCAGCTTCACACTGTTTAATTGCTATTATTTTTTCTTCTTAATCTTACCTACTGCTGATTTTGGCTTTGATTTTCTAATTGGTGACCTCCTGCTCCATCCTCTCTTAGAAATGTTGGCCAATGACCACAGCATTTTTAGGACAAAGCCAAGGATTCCTTGTCTCTACACACTGATAGACTATTGATATTTTAATGTATCTAACAACAGCCAGAGTGGTTGCAACCAAGGCTATCCTCCACAGAAATAAAGCAATTCCTTAGGAATGTGCTATAATTATCCAAAAGGTGGGTGAACAGGGATGTAGGACTTTGAGACTAAAGAAAACATTAACAACTCCCCCAAATTCCTTTTCCTGCCATAGTACAGCATCTAGCACATTGATAAATTGGATTTTATGACTGCAGCTTCCAGATGCAGAGCTGTACAAAGATCAATCCAGAAGGAAATGGAGATTTCAAGGAATTTATTCCCAGATATTTGCTTATCTTTAAGCAGACATGACTTGCCAGAGTAGGATGAGTGGGTGTTGCACCTTGCAGGCTGTTCTATAATATTAAAGCAAACCATATCTTTAGCCAGCATGTGCTGGCAGTTGTTCCTTTAGCAACATTTGGCACAAACACAGGAGACACTAAGCGCTTGTGCTGAGACCTACCAGTCATCCACTGTCTTCTAGGCCAAAAATTAAATAAGCAGTGTGAATATGGCCCCAAAATTTCAACAGAGTGAGCAGCCAGGGTAGTAAGAGCCATTAACTGAATTTAATAAACATTGGGAAACTTTGTTGCTGCACATGGGTAAATATTTGGGTCAGGGTTCAGTGATGCCTTAGTGAAGGACATGAGGAAACATCACTTATTACCTCACTCTTCTCTCATTCCCTTTTCTATTGGTCAGATCCTCATCTGATTTACCCTGAAAAACACCCCCCTCAGTGATGATGTCAGATAGAATGCTACAGGTGAAAATCCATACTGAAAGAAGACCCAGCCCCAGCAAATCTAAAAAAATATCAGAAGTATTCATGCTCTAAACTCATCTTCCAGCATGAGTGTTTGGGACACAAAGCATTTTATTACATATGATTAACAGAAGAAACTGTTTAATAATAAGTTAAGAGCGTGTGCCTGGATCCCTTCTTCTCAACCTCCACTTCTCATATTCTATGTGATGAGCAAGGTTTAAAAAAGGTATTCAGGAGAACATCACTCTGCAGAAGCAAAGTCTCCAATTGTGAACCAATTCAAGGCATTCTGTCTTTGAGATCATTTTCTGGGCCCTGGCTGGCCCCACAGTAAATGGCATATACCCAATACACAGAGCTCAGTGCTACAGGTCTGTTTAGCTTTAAAAAACTGCTTGAGTAGATATAGGAAAATATTGATGTCCCTATGCCATTATTTTTCAAAAATAAACTATATTAAATTAATCACCTTTTTAAAGTCCTGAGTTTTTATTTTCTTCGTCTTTGGGGTTTTTTCCTCAGTCCCTTATGTCCATGTGAACTCCTGGGCACTGGCATGTGGAAACCCAGGCACATACTTTGGTTCCTGGGTATGTGTTTAGGAGTTTAAGTTACAAAATTGTTCACCATAGTCTCCTGAATTGATTACTGCAATAAGCACTAAAGGATGAGAAAGACATCAGCTGAAACAGAGGAGAGAGTATTTTACTGATTAAAAGCATCCCCTGGAAGTGCCTGAGATATGTGGAAGTTACTCTTTTGTTTTATATTGACAAACAAGCAAAGAGTGAAGTAGGGAAATCTGAGCACACCATTCATTACCCTCAACACAATGTTGCCCGAAGGACCTCTTGGCAGAAAGACTTTGTTCCTGTGTTTTCTTTCTCCAGCCCCAGTCTTGGATCTGGGTTGGCAGCTGGATGAACATGAGCCAGCAATGTGCCCAGGTGGCCAAAAAGGCCAATGGCATAATCAAAAATAGTGTGCCAAGCAGGACCAGGGCAGTGATTGCCCCTCTGTAGTCGGCACTGGTGATTCTGCATCTCAAGTCCTGTGTGCAGTTCTGGGCCCCTCACAAGAAAGATACTGCAGTACTGAAGTGAGTCCAGACAAGGGAAAAAAAGTTGCTGAGGGATTTAGAGAGTAAGTCCTGTGAGGGGCAGCTAAGGGAGCTAGGGGTGTTTATCCTGGAGAAAAGGATGCTCGAGGGGACCTTATTGCTCTCTACAGCTGCCTGAAAGGAGGTTGTAGTCAGGTGGGGCTCAGCCTCTTCTCTCAGGCCACTCGCAATAGGATGAGAGGACACAGGCTCAAGCTGCAGCAGGGGAGGTTCATTTTAGGCATCAGGAAGAATTTCTTCATGTAAAGGTTTGTTAAACATTGAAATGGACTGCCCAGAGAAGTGGTGGAGTCACCATCCCTGGCAGAGTTCAAGAAATGATTGATCTTAGCACTTAGTGCTATGGTGTAGTTGCCAAGGTGGAGATTGGTCAAAGGTTGGACTCAAAGATCTTGGAGGTCTTTTCCAACCTAAATGATTCTGTGATTGTGTGGATACTTCAGATGTTAAAAATTAGTTGGTATTTCAACAAGTGGCCTTACCTGATATAACCTCAGTGTAATCACTGTGTGGTGTCACACCTTGTAGCACAAGAGCTCTCTTCTCAGCTGCAAACACAATTGTGGCATCTCTGCAAAGGACCTCCACCCCAGCCGTGGAGAACTCAGTCTAATAATAGACTTTGCAACTAGATCTGGCTCCAGTCCCTTCAAGAAAATAGGACATTCGATGCTTATCTTTGAATTTTGTGTTATTGTAAAATACTGACTGTAGCTAGCATTAAGTTGCTTGGGTAATGCAAGGTTTTCTGCTCAGAAATAAAAAAATTGGTCAGGACCAAATAAAAAATGCTTACCTGGCCCTTGCAGGATGTTATACTCCTTTCTAATTAAAAAAAAAAAAAAAAAAAGTATATGAGTATGCCAAAGGTACTCACATAAAACAGAGCAATTATGTGCTTCAACTCACATTCAGCTGCCCTCAAAACCAGCTCATGGGCGGGAGGATGCCAATACCTGGTTGCAGTCAAGATACAAGCAACAAAGAGCAGTTTTAACCTAGGGCATTCTGAGCTAAAGCAAGAAACTAAGGCAAGGTCCCTGATACACAGATTGTACTTGGTGCGCATCCTCCATGTACTACAAGCAAGCTACTGCCATACTCTGCTCCATGGGATTCAAAGGTGCAAAGTATCCAGAAATTAAAATCCCAGCAGCTCTATACCTAAAAGCACTACCCAAAAAGGTATATCTGGAATTTCTAAGCACCACTGTTGGAGGAAGCTGGTGCGCAGAGTCCTAAGAAATTAGGGCAAAAAGGTTTCACAACACTCCCTCCTGTTCCCAAGAGATGGAAGGGTGCAAAGACACAAGTATGAAGACTTTTGTAGACTTACACCAAAAGCTGCCCCAATCTGAGCCAGGGAGGAATGGATGGGCTGGGGAAGCAGCCACATGTGGTGGCAGCTGCATCTTTGCAATTGCTGATAAAAAAAGCTTCACTGTGACCATACTGCTCCAGGTGGGCTATCTCAGCTGATCCTGGTCGACATGGGACTGATGGGACCCTGGAATTGTTTTGTAGGCATTTTCAAAGCCTACATCTACCAAATTATTTTGAGTTGGACAAAGCAAAGTCCTGGATATACTTTGGACAACAGTCCTGTAATAGTAAGGGGATGAATTAAATTACTCAGTAAGTCTTGTCTATCTCTAATCTCTGTGATTACATGAGATATGAGAGATGGGGTTTTTAGAACCAATAATATTCATAAACTAAATATCTTTCATTCAGGAGAGAAAGACAAAAAATGAAAAGTGTGCTAAAATCCAATCACTGTATCCATAAATCAATTCATTCACAAGACTTTTTTCTTTTCCCAGACATTTGGGTAGAAGTAGCTCATGAGAAAAGGCTCTAACTAATGCCTTGGGCAATAGAGAAATCCAAAAAGCACTTTCCTGCTTCACAGACATGTTTAACATAAAAGAAATTTAAACGTGATAATTTTTCAGTTCAACAGTTTTTGACTTTGTAATGAATAAAAATTTGAGCAAAGAAGAAGAGGAATGAGAAGAAGAAAGAAACACTTCATTAAAAAGTACTTCAGTCAAAAGCCTTGTGTACTGATAGAATAGCCAAGGACATTCACAATTTTGAGGACAATTCAAGGACATTCTGACATTCACATTTTTGAAGATTATGGCTAGATTTACCAGTAATTTTTTTTTTTTAATGACAGTTATTATCAACAGGTTATGTTTGCTGGTGGAACTTGAATACTGAGCCATGCATGTGAGGCATTGGCTATTGCATTTTGCCATAATAAATAATTTTAAAGTTAATAATTGTACTTTGTTTAGTTTAAAACTCCCAAAAGTGTTAATTTTTTGGTCACCTCACACTGGGTCTTCATTTGGAGATGATTCCCCCAGTTCCAGTGGTGTCAGTGGTGAAGGCAGAATGGAGCTCTCAGGCTCTACTTCTTCCCAGTTCTGCTTTTCTTCTGTCAGAAGGTTCCTGATGAGGACCTAGCCCACCCCAAGCCAGCATGGAGAGTGGTACAAAAAGCGTTACTTTGGCCATGAAAATTCATTAGTAACTACCTACTGCTTATAGACCACTAAATGGCTTGGAAAAGTCTAAAACTAGGCTCTGTAACAAATGCCAGCTTAGTCATGTTTCATTTCTTCTATTTAACAGTTCTGATCATTATTTTTCTTACAGTGAGGTAATTAAGTGTATCTGTCATGTATTTGACTTTTAAGGTTACAGGCATTTGGTGAAACATTAAATTAAAACAGCAGTGATTCAGAGTTGTTGAATTTCTAATATAATATTAATCTTCACTCAGCCTTTTATGCATCATTCACACACACTCATATGGGCAACCACTCCCCCTGCTTGATTTTCCAAAACCTTTCCTTCATGTCAATCATTATGTTAATAGGGTAACAGCAGAATGCTTCTGTCTCTTCACAAAACACAGGGACAGCTCTTCCTCATCTCCAGCAGGCAATGGAGGGATTTCAGTTTCCCAGAAAAAATGTGCACTTTTCAGTCAAGGCAGTCTTTCTTTACACTATAGGTACCAGACATAAGGAAAAGCCTTATGAAAATTACCTGTGATGTCTCTTCTCCACCATTAGAGACAGTAACTGGAGACAAAATAATTCCCAAATACAGAGTCAAGCTGTGTCTAAGGACAGCAAAACTGTTCACAAAGTCTGGAATCCCTGCAATGCTTCTAGTGCCAGAAAGACTCATCTTGGTGCTGGAAAACAATAGTAGACATTTAGGCTGCCTTAACTCTGCTGTCACAAAGGTCAAAACCTGACTTACTGGGGATGACAATTAGGCCAGCAGCAACTGCTTTAATGAAACTCATGGAGAGTGCTGCCATGTATTTTCCACACTTCTATCAGTATAGAGAGAGCAGAATTTTATTCCTCATTCCTGCAGAATTTGTTATTACCTTCTCTGGAAGGGCCTCACTAGTTCATAAAGCACAAGCCACCAGCAGTATCACTAAGGTTATTTCCATAGCTTCATTCACAATATACTTTCGAAAACTCAGTGTTTTGTACTCTGTCATCCATGAAGCCTGGCAAGACAGAGGACTATTTCTACAGAATCAAAGAAAGGTAAATAAGAAAAACAATATTGTTTTCCATAGGTTTAAATTTCAGATAAAAAGTTGGAATATATACATTTAGAGTATAGAAAGCTTCTAGGAAATAGAAGGAAAAAGCCTTTTAACTACTAAGCATACATTCAGTTGGCTAAATGTAGCTTCCTGTTCTTACACATTCCATTCTACACTGGTCCTACATGGATCTCATCAGAATTAGTGGATATCCAGGCAAGAGAATGAGCAGTGTCTGGGGGTGGGCACCTCCTCTGAAAACAGATATCTGTAATGCTGCTGTAGGAGCCCATTTCTCTTACTGCTTGGAAAAGAAGCCCAGGATGATACTATGCATGTCTAAAGCTATGGGACAATAAATGCGGCTGATTCATTAAACTCAAGCAGCTAAGCATGGCAGGGCTCAAGAGGCAGCTCTTCCCTCCCACCCTGAGCAGTGCATGATCCCTGCACACCAAGCTGAATTAAAGTCAGCAATCTCAGGCTGAGAAGGGCTCCTCGCCTGTCCAGAGTGTTCATTGCTCATTCTCAGTGCCTTCATCAGCACAGTGCAAGCTGCCCCCAGCATAAATAAACAGGCTTGTCTCATCAGAGAACAAAGGCAAAGACAAACATACACAAAGCTGAACTATCATTCTGTCAACAGGCCTTCTGTAATACTATCAATATTTTAAACAGCCACCTTGTCCCTGATCAAAATGTGGGCTGCCTTCTTTTTTTCTCAAAATAAACACAGTATTTTTCTTTTTAATTTTCCAAAAATACCCTGCAGGCTCGGATGTGTCTACTGACTCTGTACAGACTGAAAGAAATAAGAGAACAGCACAACAAAAAAAAGTTTGATATCCATACAAACAGTTCTGCACAGCTCCAGAGGCCACTGACAGGCTGTGCTCAAAAGATGGCTGGAGTAAAAAGAGAAGCAAGGAGGAGTTTACAAAGCGTGGAGTTTCAACTGAAATTGTTCTTTAAACCCACATTGTCATGGAGATTTTTAGGCACAGAAGGGATCAGCCAAGGCTGTTGTTCTTTTCTCACCTGGCATATCATTGTCAAATCCATGCTTTTGGGTAGATATTAGCTACTAATAGTTATTAATGACAAGGAGTTCAGCTGCAGGATGTAGCAAATCATGCAGAGTGGGAATATCCTGCAGCTCTGTCCTCCAGCAGACAGGACAGACTGCTGATGTAGCAAGGGCAGGAATGGCTGAGCTGGCACACAGGGATGTGTTCTGCCAACTGCTCACTTTTCTAGCAGCTCTTTTCTCCCTTTTAGGCAAAGGATCCCAAATGCAACATGATTGTCTGGGTGCCTGCTTGTTAATGACATGCCAGAACAACTTCTCAGACATTTTGATCAGTCCTGGAGGCATGAACGACTTTTGAAAGGCTGCACTGTCCTTCCCTTTCTTTCTCAGCAAAGTCCTCTGGGTTCTGATTTAGACCAACTGGAGGTCAATGCACAACTCTTTAGCCAGTGCTCTCCACTGCTTTGAAGGAACCAGACTGAAGACAGGAATCAGCTTCTGCCAAAGAACCAGACAGGCAGGCAGTGAAATGCTCCCTATCCCCATCCTCTTGTGCACAGTCATCAGCTGGCCAGTGTTGATGCGTTACAGTAAATAAATGCTGGGTGCTTGCCTGGAGAAAGACGTGGGAGCAATTGCAACACATCTAATCAACTCACAGAACAAAATCCTTTGTTCTAGCTAATGTGCAAATTAAGTATCTTCCTCCTCCAAGCCCATTGAAGTATTTTAAAATACTGCACTGATTTAATAATTTAATAAGCAGTATTCCAGGCATTTCTGATAGCCTTGGTCCTTACTGTAATCTGCACACAATTTGGAAGAGCCCATGCATCCACTTTTCCAGTGTCTATGCCCTAAGGAGTGTGGGTCCCACACCCTCTCTTCCCTTGTAGTAGATGATTAAGAAGAAAAACCCAAAACAGTGTTCCCAGTGGGAGGAAAGCAGATAACTAGACCTGGGCCGGTGCTGCCCAGGAGAAGTGCAACCCTGATCCAGGCAGAGGGAGGCAGGCTTAGGAGAATTGCCCTTGGAGGAAACAGAGCAATCCCTGGGATGGGAAAATGAGACACAGCCTACTTCTGCCCATCCATGTGCAGCTTCCAAAGCCTACTCTCTAGTTCTTTTGTATCTGTAATAACAATGCAGCTTTGTAGGAAAGTTGTTTCTGGCACATCTTATGAGTTGGAAGAAATAACAGCCATGAGCCACAGCAGGATATGGGGCAGGTAGATCTGCAGCAACATGATGAGTCCTGATGGCAGATAAAAGACTTTTTAGGAGCAGACAAGTCTGTCTGTGACCCACATAGCAGGAAGAGAAAAGGCATAAACAGTATTGCAAAGACTTATGGGAAGTACCAAAAAAAATGTAAAAAATTCCATCTCTGGTGCTCTTGTTTCTGATTTCATCCATTTAGAGTTTGGATGATTTGCCTATAGAAGTGGTAGCAAGATCAGAAGTTCTACTAAGGATCAACTTTCCTTCTTTTGGCTTCCTCTCCCATCCCTAACATCACTAAGTTAGGACCTTATCAGAGGAAATTCTGGTTATTACAGGCCCCAGTGTGAACCTGTCCCAACACCTCTCCAGTCACTGGTCAGTGGAACCCTGTGGTGCACCATAGCTCTGCTACCTTATCCCAGTGTGCAACTGTATTTGCACCTGTATTTGGAAGCAAAATACAACAGGATTCATCCAGACACAGGACATAAGAACAAAAGACTGCTGTCTGCCTTTGGCTATGGTTGTTTATCAAACCAGAGATAATAACCATGAAGGTTAAAATTAGCTATGCTCAAATATTTTTGTGATTCAGCTGTGCTATAGCAACATTAGAGGCTGTGATTATTGTATGCTGTTCAGGTACAAATCTACTTTTCTCTCTCTTTTTATAGCCCCTCTCACAACACACCTGCCCCTCTCTTCTCCTGGGTATGGCAAGACTGTCTCTAAATGGCTTTTGTCCCATTTAGGCAAAAGGTATTGGTTTGCATTATTTAGCTGACCAGTGGCATAACCAGAACTGCTGGATGGGCTTGGATCAGTCTGGATCCTGGAAATGTTGCTCCCTGGTTTGGTGGGTGGAGGGGAGTGCTCAGCCCCACTGCCAGCACCAGCAAGGAAACAGGAATGGCAGCTCAAAATACTGTGCAGCAAGTATGAACTGTAACATCACTAAATTTAGCAGGGGGGAATTTGGGCACAGCCCAAAGTTCCTTGTCAGGCTCTATCCTTGCCAGCAAACCTCCCAATGACAGAAAATGCATTTGTTATCATTCTTTTAACAAGCTCAATTCTCTGAACAGTCAGGTGTAACTGATGGGGATTGCCTTCCTCATTTGCTCAGTCATGAGGCTTTCCCTGGAAGAGCTCCAGGAAAATTCGTTAATGATAATTTTGCTTCCACTTCAGCTGCTCTTTATGAACTAGGACAATGATTGGGCCCTCCCTTTTAAGTCTCCCTGGAAGAGTACGTAGTTGACAATGAAGAGAACACAGTGCATAAAGAGAACCATTACCAAAAACTCTGTTCTTGTCAAACTTTTGAAGATGCAGTGTGATGAAAAGCTCTGCCAGGGTCTTCACCGCTTTTAAGCAAAGTTCACAATCTGATCTAGAACCAAAACTATAAACAGGTGTGTATAAGAGAACAACTTTGTATTGAAAGTAGAAGAAATGCAAGACAGACCCTCTGTAATCTCAACCTTGAACTCAGTGGATTTAATTACAAAATTGTGCAAATATTATGAGAGAGGGGCTCATACATTCGGGAAATGACACATGCACAAAACGTTAAATCTTTGAGTTTCCTGGTCCCTTTAAATTATGTCAAACTGCAGCTTAAGAAAAAAAAAGAAAAAAAAAAGAAAAAGAAGAACAGCAGCAACAACAACAACAACAAAAACAAAACCAAACCCACAACTCCTAGGTATTAAGTGAGGTACCAAATGCAACAGAAAGGAAAAACTTTTAGAACAGCTTTGATACTACTAAAAATGAATGGAGAAACTTCTGTTTGAAAAGGTCTCTCTACAGGAATTAACAATTCACATAAAGTAGTGTATAAGGAATATTTAATGAAAGATAAGGCTAGTTCAAGTCTTTTCACACATTATGTTTACTGACTAAAATGTAAGTAAAATGATAAGTAAAATGACATAATACATGGTCACAGCCATCACTGTAAGCTAACAGCCCATATTCAAAAGGTTGTTGACGACTTACTCCCTTAAAGGGATTTATTTAGAGAGTTACCAAGATTCTATTTGCTGCCTTCTCTGTCTAAGGATTCAGTTAGTGTAGTATTTTCTTCTACATAGAAGTTGATACAATGGAGAGAAATATTTTTTCCACAAAAATCTATAGTCATATGTAGACAAAAAAAATTCATTTGCAATTGTCATAATAATGGGGAAAGACAGAAAGATAGTGACATAGGGCAATAGTCCATTTAATCCCCTAGAGATTGAAAGCTGCTTGAGGCATCATCTTCTATTCAGCATTTCTAAACAATACTGAGAGTCTGAACACTGTTCTTAGAAAAGTTATGTTATCCATTGTATCATAGTAATGCTAAGCAGTATTGCCTGGGTTCAGGATCCTGCCATGGTGGGCCTGAGAAGAACACACTCACTCCCACCATCCTCTTAGTGAGCCATAAATTGCCTTTCCAGGCCATTCATAACTGCCAGTCTGAAATTTTTGCTTGTGGTTTTGGGGTTTTTTTCAACTTATAATTATTTACATATTGCTCTGCTAATTTTAAGCCAAATGCTTTGAGATTATTATTGTTTATCTACTGAGCTTTAAGTTGTGAATAATGACATTTCCAGGCTCTTCTCATTAATCATAAAGCCATTAATGTGTTTACATTTAATCAGAGGTAGAGAAGAGCTGTGCGTGATCACACAGACCTAAACACAAGCATGTGAAGGAAAATGCTGAGCATTTTGAACTTTGTGAAAAAAATTGGCATTGACAGCTGGTGCTTTATAGAATTAAACCCTTTCACACTGTTACAGGTAAGATAACCACGTGCCACCAGCTGGTAAAATCTATGTGTGAAAATTAGCTGCATAGATGTTTCTTTGTCAAACATCCTGCAATAAATTTACTTTCACTGTATCAAGTTTTATATAGAAACTGCTAAGTGAAATACAAAAAAAAAATTTAATTGACAGAACAGAGAAAGATCCTGTGTGTCAGTCTAAGTCATAATGTAGCATTCTTATTTTTAATGCATTTGATATTAGTTACAGAGTATAATCATATAGTGCAGTTAGAAACCAAATGAATGCTGAACTTGCTTGGAAAAGTTATTGCTCAGTGTGGAAAAACTGATAGTTTAAGTCAGTGAAAATTCCAACTTAAATAACTTAGGGTTAGTACTTGGCAACATCATTAATGGGGTTTTTTATTCCTTCCTTTTCAGTTTAACAGTCCAGTTCTGTCTTTTCTAGTCAATGCAGATAGTGCTCAAAGCATGGTGGATGAGAATTAACTATCTCATTGTGTCTGACTAACTCAATACGTATTGATTTGTGGGTCCTGTGACCTAAAAGAAGACAAACTATATTAAACTTTGAAGTAAGGTTAAATAAGGATGGATCATAGATGCTTAGATCATAGAAAGCACATCCCAGTAGCACTTTTGTGGTAGAAATGTTAAAAGGCATTGGCCTGTGGAAACCGTAACTTATTGACAGCGATACTCCTTTGGCTAGTTTGATCTCCAGCCAAGCTGACTGGCTCACTGGCATAGAAGTCATCACAGCCACATCAATCCTGCCTGCTTTAGACAGAGCTCAGTTCAGTGGTAAATGCTAAAGACACCTCAAGACCCTGTGACTGAGACTATTGGCTGGTCTTTAGAAGAATTACCTCCAGCACTGCAGCAGAATTCACATATGGCATTTTACAAATCTGTGAATTCCTTTTCTGTGTCTCTACTGGAGGAGTAAAGGCTTTGACCACCCCTGATGTCCAAATGGGGATCTACCACATCGTGTTGTGCTCCCTTCTGACAAACTGACCTAGGTTTCTGTGAGGAAGAAGAGGTCGGTATGTGCATCTTCTCCTGGTCCTGCATCATGATGTAATGAAGCCAAGGAAGTATGTTATCTGAATCTGGAAGATGAGAAGTTCCCTGGTTGGTCTGGGCTGGTACTGTCAAATTAAGCATGATGAGCCATCTCCACTGAGCTAGTTGAAAATTTCACTCATTCAATGAAACTGCTGAACCATGAAGAGAAGAAGAAACATGTAGGTGGGGACAGCAGAATCTCCTTTTCAGTGACAGCCTTTGTTTAAGCCAACTGAGAAATTCATTATACCTTTGCCATCCCCTTTTCTCACTGATTCATTTTGTTCCATACATCTCCTGTCCTCAGGCACATGGTTCTTCCCAGATTATCATATGCACTGTCCTACTTTATATCCAGAACATAATGAAGATATTCATAGTCAGTGCTCTTGTTGCAAGTTACACTGGTGGCTCCAAGGACAGGATGTGGCCCTTTGCTGTGACATTGCCTGTGAGGCAATCAGTAAGTGCCTGGCTCTGTTCATTTGTTCTGATTTTTTGCCGGTGACATTGTGCTTCTTCACATCTTTGTTTGAATGCTAAACGATTTACTTTAATGTGACACATTCAGGTGAAAAATGCCAACTAATAAAGCATTAAAATAACCATTTTAACTTCAGTAAAAGTAGATGTACTATTGGGTGCAATATTTACTGGCAAAACGTAACTGACCTAGTCTACCTGGTAAAGAATCAGCTTTTGAAGTCAGGTATATTTAGAGTTTTGATGGAAACAGAGCACTGATAATTACATAATAGTTGATTGCAGATATTTTATTACAGCATTAATATAAAAGCCCTATTGAACTCTGTAACTTCCCCAAACCAATGCAAAATCATCCAAGAAGTCACATGCAGAAGAACTGGTTTTCCCCTGGGTGAAACAGTAAGATGCTCCTCTTCTGGCATTTGTACCCACCCTTTAAGCCTATGAAAATCTACAGTTTTTAGGGCTGCATAGGGAATTTCAAGTACAAATTATTTTGCTGGGTGGTGTTTCTAATGCTCTAGTCTGTTGCACACATTTCTTTCTGCTCCAGAACTATGGAAACCTGCTTGAATTATTCTAGGCTCAAATAAAAAGTGTTACCCACTCTCTTCTATAGCCAGTGTACCCCAGTGACCTTTCCAGGGTTAGCAGAGAGTTAAATGAGGTTTATTAATGCAAACAAATGAAAATATTATCCCTAGACAGTGAGAAGGGCCAGCTGTCTAATAGCTGGCGTTATGATTGGCTTGTGGAGCGCTGTTGCATCAGTCCTATTTTCTTATATGCTTGTCTCATCCATCTCATAAATATTTCTAGAATACTTCTGACAGTGATAGGAAGTCTTTGGAACAAGACTATACTTTCATTACATTACATCAGTTCCTAAGCCTACAGGACCATGGTCCCTCAGACTACAGCTAGACCAAGCAGGACTTGGGCACAAGCCCACACTTGCACTGCTGGTGGAATCCTGGAACAGTTTTCACTTGTGACATCTCTCAGCCTTCATCCACAGGGCAGTATAGCAGCAGTATCAGTCTCCTGGGGAATCACAGAGGTCAGTGAGTGGTCATAAAAGGCAGTATGGAGGAAGCCATCCTCTTGAGGTAAAGGTTGTATGGACACAAGCTGCATGAGCTGGCTTCAGGGCCAGAGCCTGTGCACTGACGTGATTGCTTTATTGTGTGGATAAGTTCCTGAGATCATGGGATAACAGCTCCAGGGCTTAATCTAGGCTGTTTAGAATGGCTTGGACAGTGGAGCATCTACTGCTCTCATTGGGAGTTTATTTCCCTCAGCAGCAGCACCATCAGGGTCCACCCCCTGTCCATCATCAGTTTGCCTTCTGTGGCGAAGAAGGGAAGAACTCCTTGAGTCTCTCCTCTTGCTCACTCCTGGCTTTGTATTCCCCACATGTGAGTGTCTCACTGTCTCACCCTTCCTTCCACATCCTATTCCTGCAGTGTTGCCAGATAGCATGTGGGGAGCCTTGAGCCATTTCTGGGAAGGAGCAATTCTCCAGTCTGACTTAGGAAGGACCACTGTCCCCTGTGCTCATTGGATCCACCTAGGGACTTCAGCGGTAGTCTCCTTTCAGAAATGCTTGGCCAGAATTTTACTGAACTTAACATCTTGAGCCATCTCTACTGTTCACTTTTCCACTCAGATCTTTAATTCCCTGGTTTACTTCTATTTTACTTCACTGTTCCCATGCTGATATGTACAAGTCACAATTAGTACTCATCACTTATACATGAATGTCTAGGACAGAAAGTCAGATCTCTGAAAGATTTGCCAGGAGTTATGAACAATCTTTTTCTTCCTTATTTTTTTCCCTCTTTTTCAATTCCAGTTTTTGTCTCCAAAACAGCTAGAATGGCAGGAACAGTTTTAGATTGATGTAGTGCTTGGTACATGTTCAGTGAAAGTTTAGTGGCGTTCTTTGAAAAGTTTTAACCTCAAGAGGATCTGTGAAAGTCATGCTGAAGGGAACAGCTATCAAAGACCAACTCATGAGCTGGTAGTGCAGAAGCATAAAAAGAGCTTGTAGGAGCAAAATATCTCCACTTTTGTACTAAGGCATTTAACTTGAGACATTATGGCTTCTGACAATGACAGGAATTTAAAAAAAAGTGAAACGTTCACCCTCTTCCAGTCTGCTCTCACCAGTCTTACAAACTAGAACATCAAACAAGAAAAACCCCACTACAATATCAAGGAAACACTTCCTGACAACTTCAAGGGCATGTAAATGTTAATAATGCCTGACACCAACCTTCTGACATCTCAGTTGGCAGTGGCTAAGTGGTAAAAAGAGAAAAAGGAGCAAGAATTTGAGAGAGATGATGTTTGGTGTGGTTTTTTTGTTTGGTGTGGGGTTTTTTTGTTTTGTTTTGTTTTGTTTTTTTTTCCAAGTGACATTAAATGAAGTCTGTTCAATGGAGTTGGGTGCCTCTCAAAAATATTTTTTAAAAAGAACTTGTTTTCAGTCCTCCACGAGATATTTCCTATCTTTTGATAGAGCAAATGGTATTTTCTATCACTCTTTCCAAAAACATCTAATAGCAAAGGAAAGAATCCCCCAGGCTTAATTCAATATGCATTTTTTAATCTGAGTTCCCAAATACCCCAATGTCCAAGGACTCACAAACTTTTATTTTCTAAGAAAGTCTCAAAAGGTAGAACAGAATTGGACATAGAAAAAGCCTACCTCTCTGCAGCAGGATGTGATCTTGTCATGGTGGCAGTCTCCAGATTTTCTGAACATCTTCAAATGATGCATTAGAAACCATTTGACTCCTTGGCAAATCCATATCTGAATAATTATATGGTCTGAATTTTAACAGTGTGTCAGAGGCAAGAACAGGGCAGGTTGGGTAAAGCAGTTCCTCCCACAGTGTTTTCCATAAAAGCTGCGATTGGCCCTGCTTACTTCCATTTCTGGTTTAAGTGACTCAGTTGATGTCAAGATCTGTCCCCTGTGGGGACATTTCCCAAAGTTACTTCTACAATGTTAGGAGGCTCCTTCTGGTTGTCAAAAAAAGGCTGTCCTCTCCCTTTGAGCAGTTCCACTCCCTTACTCATGCATATAACTTGAATTAACTTCAGAAAGTCCTGTCCTTCTCATGTCCACCGTGGAAGGAGACTCTCTAGTGTGATCAGGAGGGATCATTTACCATCCACAAAGCATCTAAATTGCAACTGTGTTGTCTGCTTTTATCTGGGTCATGCAGGTCAAAGACTTTAAAGATATTTATAGAAAGGTAAGAGAGGTACTTACCAGCATTCTCTAAATCACCTGGCACTCATTGAAATGAAAGAAAAATAGCCATCAAGGTCTTTGAAAAGCTCATTCAATACCAACATGCAAAAATGCTTTTTAATATCTAGCCTGCATATTGTCTTAGACATGGACAAAATATATGTAATTATTTTAAATGAGAAAGGCACAGCTTAGTGGAAAATTATTTTCCCTGTTTCTAAAAACAGACAGAGCCTCTGTTTTTCTGAACAGCTCTGTAGGTCAGGAGAAGAAACATGAACTGGTGTACAACACTTTCCTTTCCACACCCAAATCTGTGAATTCAGATCAAATTTGGCAAAAGGTGGAGAAAAAAAAAGAGGCAAACCACATTCTCTGTATGACATATTATGATTTTTTGCTTTAGCTGGTTCATGGAATGTCTGTCCTCATCCTGAAGACCTTCGTGCTGACCAAGGACATGGAGGAGGAATCCCACACCCACACAAGTAATGTGCCACATCAGTGATGTGCAGTGGAGTGTGGTTGCTGCCTCCCTCCTTTGACTGTTTCCTCTAGCAGAGGACTTGCTAAGCACCTTTTCTCCTTTGCTATATACTTTATCCCAGGTACCACAGGAAAGCAACTGCGGCCCATGCTATAAAGAAAACCTATCCATTTTTCTACCCTGACACAAACAAAACTAGGAGAAAATTCCCTTTTGGAACCTCAGTGCAGACAAAACACAGTGATAGGGGGTAAAAAGACTGGGAGCACCCAGGGCATCCTCCCCATCACGAGTCTCTAACCATGACTGTTCTCCACTGATTTTCCCTCCCAGCTGCCAAACTATAGCTTAAAAATGGGGAAAATTAATCTTTTCCATCCCCTGAGATAGCCAGGAGGAGTCCCAAAACAAGGGGTTAATATGGCATAAACATAATGTTCATGGACAGCAAATAAATAACAGTTTTGGTTTGATTTTCTAAGTGGAGTGCTTGGATTAAAACTACCTCTCTTCATCTAAAAGGTAATGATTACAAATTCCTCTGGAAAAAAAAGAAAGGACCACTTCCTTCAATGAATTAAATCTTTTGCACTACTAAAATTGTTAAGAAAAAAAGGCTTTATTTTCATGAGCCTGATGAGATCTGTCCTTCTCATGCTCACCCCAATGCCCACCACCAATGGCTAGTGTGACTGCAAACACTAGGGGACCTATTTATTGCCAGAAAGTAATGTAACATGGTCTGAGCTATCTCCCTTCTCCTCATTCCTTAACTTACGTGGACAAGGGCATGTTGCTGTTTGGGATCATGACTACAACCTTGTGTGTATTCTGAGGACAGCTCACTGGGAAAGGTCCTCTTAGTCAGAAAAAAATGGATGTTAAGTGGGAAACTTGTATAATATAATGTACTTTTGTACCACCAGGCAAAATTCCTAGACAAATACATTTACTAGATCTTGTGGTCAATGGGCTGGAAGAACATCCTTTGCTTTGTGTGTATGTTTAAGTGCCAGTTTAAACAATGAGGGATTTAAGGGCTTGCACAAATGTGCTTAAGTCAGGATTTCACCTTGTGAAATTATTTTTCATATGAGTTTGACAAATCTTTAGCTTTTCTCTTTTGCAAGGTGAAAACTATATATATTTTATGTAATAATATGTTAAAAAAAAAAAAAAGCAAAAAACTGGCAAAAAATTCCCTAAAGTGTCAGCCAAACTTGCAGTGCTGTTCCAGATAAATAAGCTCAGCTGTAACATTATGCAGATGAGTTTGGCTGAGATCAGCTTTCAGGTGTTACAGTGGTGAGCAATGGGAGAATTTATGATGGGATAAAATCCTATGAGCCTGTGTAGGGCAGGGAGGGATGTAAGAGAAGCAGGATGTGTGTTGGATTCCCATTCAGGGCTTCACTTCCCCTCTTTGACTTTGCCAGATCTCCCTCTGACACCACCAGAAGCTCTGGGTATGCAAAGAGCAAAGCATGCAGTCAAATGCTTTATGTATTACTTGTTGGCAGCCTTTAAAGATGACTTAGTTTCTCTTGCCGGACATTTTCTGATTATTTTTCTGCTGCTTTAAGGGTGACTGTGTTCTGCTTGTCTACACCTTGTTTCCAGACTGCACACACTTTTGCTTTTTAGGCTGATGCTCATTGCTCTGTGTTTACCTTTAAAAAAAGAATCTGTTTCCAGTATTTGTAGTTATTAATTCTTTCATCTCCTTCCCCACTTGTTTCATCTGCAGTGCACAGCTACACGGTTTATATTCATTATTGTGATATTATTTGCCTCAAATATGTTTTGCACTGTTGCATGAATTATTTTTGACAGCTGAACAAAGGCAAGATGTTAATCCAAGGAAGCAATCTGCAGAGAGTGCTATTAAACAAGAGTGGGAATGTCTGTGCAGTGTAGCCTATCCAAAGAGGAACAGTAAAAACTGGGAATCATCAGTCTGTGGATATCATCACACTGACAAAGCCAACAGCACTGGGAAGTCATGGACTAGTGTTGTGGTCCAAGCCCAGGTGGAAATTAAGCACCATGCTGCCCTCACTCAACCCCCCCACTCTTCTACCCCCACCCTGGTAGAATGCAGAGGAGAATCAAAAGTAAAACTTTTAGACTGACATAAGAACAATTTAATAATTGGGAAAAAAAATACAATGATAGTGGTAAATAATAATAACAATTATAATAAAAAGGGAAACTAAAAAATGAACAAGTGATGCACAATACAATTGCCCACCACACACTGATTGATGGCAGATCCCCCTTCCTGAACCCAGATCAGCCTCTGCCAGGTAACTCCCTTGGTTTATATACTGGGCATGATGTCCTGTGGTGTGGAATATCTCTTTGGATAGTTTGAGTCACCTGTACAAATTATGCTCCCCCACCCCAGTTTATGTACCTTCTCACATGCAGAACATGAGTGACTAAAGAAAAATCTTTGATTTAGGATAAACAGGACTTAGCAAAAACCAAAATATCAGTATGTTATCAACATTATTCTCATTCTAATTCCTGAACACAGAAGTGTAACAGCTACTGGGAAGAAAATAACTCTATCCCAGCTGAAACCAGGACAGCTGGGTTGTTTTGTCTGCTTATCAGCCCCTTGGAAATCTATATATTATTTCTACTTTGGGCTCTGAACAATGAAGATGAAGTCAGTCAGGATACTGTGGGTCCTTCTGCAAAAAATGAAGAGAGGATATTCATGTTAGTCAGCCAGCAGCCTTGTGCCAGTGAGCTCCCTCGTCTGGCCATGACATTGTAGTGACACAACCAAGCTCCTGCTTCCCACCCTTCAGGTATTTATAAATACTGATAAAATCCCCTTGGGTCTCCTGCAAGCAGAGCAGTCCCAGCTGGCAGTTTCTCTCCACTGGCTGACAACATTCCTCCTCGTGCAGCTCAGCTTTCTGTTGACTTTCTTTGTCGCAAGGGCACATACTAAGAAATCTCCACCACTTCTGCTAAAACTTGCTTAACTTCCTTTCCAGAGACATGCTTGCATGTTTTGGATGCTGATTTTATGCCATACATGACTCATCCTTGATAACAGACCTACCAATGGCTTATTTTTCATTCTCAATTCCCTGATGTATCACTCAATAGGTTTGAGTTCTGGAACTGTAATTTTAAAACCCCACTTGCTCATGGGGCATGTAATAACATTCAAAAACCTCCATCATGCCAGAAAAGTTATCCTTTCTACTTCAGTGAACACAAAACTGTACTCTCTTTTAAGGTTGCTTAACTTTCAGCTGTTAAAACTGAAGTAGTCACTTACCAAAAGCACTTACATATATCACAGAAGTAATAAAAAGCTAATGTCTCTTCATTTATTTATCTTCTGAAAGGTGGCCTGAGTGCTAGCTCACTCAGCAGTGGGAGGTATGAGTAACTGCCAAGTACAGATATAGACAAATACATATATTATTCCTTATTACTGACAATCATACATTAATGCAGAAGGGGCATTAGGGCTCTCAGTGCAAATGGTAAAAAGGGCAGGACTTTAGTCCTGCTGGGGAAAAGTCACCATGTTCAAAACAGCTGGAGGCAGCAGAGCAAGAACAACCTGATCCTACAAATGAAGAAACCATCATCCTATCACATCATTTCTGTAGCTCTGAAACTGTCCATGCACCCCCTTCTCAAATACAAACCACTACTGTCAACAAATAATGAATTACAGCTCCTCAGTGTTGGCTCCTATTCAGAGTTCATTCAGATTTTTGTTGGAGATCCTGTTTTCCCATTTCATATTAACAAATAATGACAATGATCAGACATCCCTGTGATGTCAATAAACTATGTGAAGATTTCATAGCACAGACTACATAATAACCAAAATGTTCACTGCATGCTGGTGAGGTGTTTCTTCTCTTTGATCTAGGAAAACAGCAAAGCAGGAGTTGGCCATGGATTCACTGTTGTCTGAGAAAGGGGAATGCTATAGGATGACCAGAGATGCTGAGTTCCTCTCTGTGAAGTATATGTTAATAGATTTGAGTAGTTAGTTTTTAATAGTTCTATCTATCTATCTATTGAGATGTCATACAGAGTACTGCAAAGTTTCAACCTTGCCCCTGAAGTCTAGAAAACAAAGCCTGTTGGTGTTGCAATTTTCTTTTTTTTACTGATGAAATCCAGCTCACTGACCATTTTTCCAGTGGGTGATCATTTTGCTCTTGGGAATGTAAATTAAAGAAAGACTTTTTCTTAACTACTTCATGCTCTGCAGGAAGTCAGAATGGGTCCTGAAGTTCCCTGGCCACTGTGTGCCAATCTAGAGAGCTGCTAAGCAACTGCAGACTGATTAGCTTGCCAGTGATACAAATCCTCTTCTGATTCACACTCTGTGGGAAGCTGGCTCAAATTTTGGAGTTGTGAAAGATGTAAATCAGGGAAGGGTTTGTCAAAGTCTTTCCCATGGGCTTTTCTGGGGCCTTAAAAAACAGTCTGCCTGCCCTTGCACAGACCTGCAGAGCACACCCTGGGGTGCTGGCAATGCTGCTGAGGTAGTGGGTAGTTTCTGTGTTTTCTTATGGAGCTGTTCTTTAGCTCCAACAGAAATGACTTTTCACATCCTTATTCTTAAAGAGATATTTGGAATCAACAAAATGCTAATAATGGCCTCCTGAGCTGAAATCTCACACCAAGATTCTGACTGTCCTCACATTTCCCATGAATTTCAATTTCCTCTTTCCACTACAGAGCCATTGCCCATCCAAATTTACCCTCCTTGGGCTTCACGGAGTGATTGGAATGTCTGAGTTTAATCACAGTTGACTGCTGAGTTTTCTTGCATCTTTACCAGTGACTCAGGAGACTCTGGACAAGACAAATACCTTTTTAACTTGATATTAGTAGAGAAGCAACATTTCTTTCATCACCATTCTAAAGACACTTGGCCATTCTCCATCCCTTTTTCAGTGGGCTTATCCATCACATCCCCATCTTGATGAATTCCCCTTTGGCTCTCCAATCTCAGTGTTGTGCCTATCCTATCCCAAGTACTATTAGCAGGTCAGTCACCTCCACATAACCTCTGGAGAGACGCAACAACACGAGGCTTATTTCATGGGAAAGAGTGTTATTTTTTTCTGTATGAAAGGATCAGCTCTTTGAGAACAAGAACCAATCTGGATCTTCTAACTATACTCTCAACTGTGAGCAGGAAATAGATTATACTAATCTGTCACCAGAACACATCATAACATCTGTGGACTTATTAGGTGGTTTCATGAAAAGAGGGAAAACAAAATGAAACCAGAGGTCTTTTCATACACAGCAATCTACAGTTTCATTTTGAGACTACAATACCATTTAATGTCAGCAGTGCCAAAATATTTTACAGAGATAAGGAAATGATACATCAATTTATGTGATGACTTTGCAACACTGTAAAATATATATTGGCATGTGATAAAGCAGTCTATGAAAAATGAATCTGGACATTACAGTCAGAATAAGGCAATTTTTTCCTATTAAAACAAAATGAGGAAAAAAAGTCACTTTTTTCCTGTCAAAACTGGCACAATTTTATCTAAATTTCTATTTAAAGAACTGATTTTTTTTTATTATTATTATTTTAAATTTTGTGTGGGAGGGTGTAAACCTGTTGGATCCAAACTTTTTTCATAAACTCTACTAATCTCTTGTCTTGTGGAGTAGATAAAACAAATCCATCTTTTTACTAACTGTGCCCCACCTGTGGAAAATAAGGACTGGAGCCTGAATTAAACCTATTATCTAATGGAAGAGAATCAGGGAAATATGGGGAACTTCAGACCTTTATGTTCTCTGGGATTCCTCTGCTGAGAAGACAGATTTCTGGGTGCTGGAAAATCTTCATTTTCTATTTGTCCATGGATGATGCATTTCAAGAACTGGATAATTACCTAAAGTAGCCAGCTATTGAATTTTTTCATTTCCCATTGGTATGAAAAGTAAGCACATACTTTTTGCTAGGCAGAACAGTAATCAATAAGTAATGGAGAAGTAATTTGTCTGATGACATCAACTGGATACCAGTCCTTCAGCACCTCTATTAATAAATGTCATGTATCCATGCCAGGAAACTGGAGATGACATTGAGCTTTGAAGTCATGGTATTGACTATGAAATATTTCTCAATTATGTCTCAATCTATATTGCCAGTTTCCACATGGGATTCTAGATTAGATGTGCCTCTCATTTCCATTAGCTGTAGTTGAGAGCAACTCCACTGGTTAACTCCAGTCTGAAACTAGTGTTGCTGAAGACAAAACTTGGTTCACTATGTAAGTATCAGATGCAAGTTTAATACTTCGCAAATTTCTAGCAGGGCTCTCAGGGTGAACGAACATCTCTCTGCTGAAACTAAATATCTCACCCTGGAGAACTACACATCTAGGTCATAGTATCACAGAATCAATGTTCACCAGAATATACAGATCCAGTGGTAGCTTTTGCTTCCCTAAAGTAGATAATTCACTTTTTAAATGCAAAGTAGGGGTCCAGTTTTCATGCTGAATTCTGTTGTACCCAAACACGTCTTCAGAGAACAGAGACTTCTCAGGGCACTGGAAAGGGGTGCAGTAGCATCAGACGATTAACAGCCTTAGAGACAGAGGGACCTTTCCCTACCTGGGGAACTAAATCAGTGCTCCTTTCCTGCCATCCTCTGCCTCATTGCATTGCTCCACACCTGAGATCTTGGAGGCAACTTAGCCGCTTGCAGGAACAGTTGCAGTAGCTGCAATAGCTGCTCTCTCACTTTTCCTGTGGAGTAGACAAAACTTCACCTAATGTCACTTGGATCTTCAGTCCAGCCCTATGTGCCCAACTTTTCCTGTTTCTTCCTCTCAGTTTTATTCCACACTCACTGTTCTAGCCTTTTCTTCACTAAGATTTCTTCTAAAGCCCCTTGCATCTCATTAATTCTTTTGGTTGTTCTTACATATATGATTCTGCTGTTTATTAGTGATACTGCCTTTGAATTCAGGGATGCATTTGAGTCTTTCGCTACCACTCAGGGATCTGCGGTTGCAAATGAATGGATTCATATATCACTGGACAGGCTTATGACGCTGAAAAAAAAAAAAAAATCCAATGAATCCTATGCAATGGTGTATTCTAAGAAAGCTCTTCCAAAATGCATAGGCATAGATTTAAAAGAAACCCCTTATAGGAAACTAAAACTCTTCTCATGGGTCCAGTGGGGACAAGTTCAGGGCTGAAAATTCAGAATGTAGAGATATGATTGCATCAAACTGCGTATGACAGCACCCTTTAACAGTCTGTTACACTCCAAAATCCGATGCAATCCAAAGTGAAGTGAGCAGATGTAACACAACATGCTCCCAGCACAGTCCCAGAGTCTCAGAGGAGCCCTGCCTCTATTAATTTTGATTTGCAAAGCAATTAACTAATACAAATTAAGGAAAACAAGAGATAACTGTTAAATCTGGCTGTAAAAAGAACATTCTGACACAACTGTCACAGTGTCAAATTTCTGCAAGTATTTGCTTTGATAGTCCTGAGTCCAATGGGAGCTGCACATATGCAGTACTTGGTCTTTTTTTAGTATATGTGAAAATATCATACTCTTTTCTGGAAGATTGCCCACTTTTCCAGAATACATTTGCATGACTGTTTGTAGATAAGATACCAGATATTAGTAACAGAAATTGTGACTCATAGATGTAACTTCAGTGTTAGATGGCTAAACACCTACGCTAAAATGTTCTTTCAGTGTAGTGAAGTTTTGCTGCAGTTAGTAAAAGTAGCAGGTATTGGGTATTTTTGAAAACCAGACTGCTTTATCCATGGATGTCTCTGGCACACTCAACCCACTGGCTAAAATCCCATTAGCAGAGTCCCATGAGAAATAGAAAAAGAGTGGTAGTGCTGGCACTTCCTCAGTCCCTGGCCCAGCCTGCAAGTGACACTGCAGTCATTCCCTTCCACTTATTTCCTTAAGCAGGGAGAGGGCTATTTTTTTTCCTTTTAACCACCAAATTGAATGATGAAAGGACTTTCAGTGGGAGTGAAATGCAACTTTAGGCAAGTGAAAATTCCTACAGATTCATATCTAACAGGTTTTGGTTTGGGGGGTTTGGTTTTTTCTTCTGCTGCAAAAAAAAAATGGAAGTATTTTAGACATTTTGTTGTCAAGTTTCACAAAGAAATGCCTTCTAACATGATGGAACATTTCTATTTAACAGCTTCCAACAGGAAGCTCTTGAGTTTGTCACTTTGAAGTCACAATTTCAGTTCAAAAGCAGAGGGAAAACAAGGCTTTTACAGCCCACCCAAATGAAACTAAACATTTCAAAACAAGTATTATCGATACAGTGTAAACAGAAGCACACAAAAACAGACTCCCTCACAACAGAAGAAGGGGCTGGAGAAGGAGGTCTGACAAGCCTGGCAGCCTTCAATGTGTGTCTGACGTGGCACCCAGGACAACAAAGCCATGAGGATGGTCCTAAAAGTGGTCCGTTCTCCACTCTGCTTGCCCATCTCTACTTTCTGCTTCATTAAATCCCTGTCTGTGCCTGTGATCTTGCCACAGCACTGCTCAACACAGCCAGGTGTTCTGCAGCATTGGGAGCTGCTGTCCCCTCCTGGACAGAAGTATAGATGCTCTGCCTGGAAATTCATGGTCCTTTGCCCAAATATTTCACTTTTGCAACCTCTAGTCCAAAAAAAAAGTATTGTTCCTGTTGTGGCTGGTATTTAACCGTGGATCATAGTTTAGTTTTGAGTTCTGGCCACATCTCAAGGTATGGCTGGAGCAGAAGGTCACTGGTTGCTATTTGCTGGAGTATTTGGTCTAGTATGTGGGTCTTACTCCTTGCTTTGTAGGCAGATTACTCAAATGAAAAGGAAGCTGATAGCAGAGTTTAGTTGATTGGAAAAAAGTTACTCTTTCATTAGTTAAAAAGCCTGGCAGAAGCTCTGCTTGGACACAGAAGGTTCTCAGCATGAAAGCACTGCCCAAGTCTAATGAGAACCAATTCATATCTAAGGTGTTGTGTATAGTTTTGAAACCTGCCTAACATTTGTAGAGGATCTCAATAATGCAAAAATAATTTCTGAAAATGCTCTTTAGTTTCTTTATTTGCTTTAAGATTAAGACATACACTTTGAATGGCTTGTGGAAGCTAAAAACTATGAGACTGCATATTTGTAAAGAATTATGCCAAGACTATCTTGGCAGATCTTACAAACTGTAACCTGGCTCTTCAGGTGACAAAAAATGCCAAGTGCTAGTTGTGCCATTGCTGCAGTAACTGGCAAGAGTCACCATGTGCTAACACAGAGGAAATTGCTTCATGTTATTAGGAAAACAAGCAAAAAAAAATAATATCCCCTCAAACATACATACACACACACACCAAGAGCTAAACAAACTAAAAACAAACAAACAACAACAACCAAACAAAAAACACAAACCCCCCACCAACTCCAAACAACCACCATGAAGGTGAATTTCTTAATTTTTGTTTTAACCATAGAGCTGCAAGCTAACAACCACATTTTGTTTTCATAATGCCTTTCTCCCCAAAGACAAAGAAATACTTTAATTTCTTTGCTGCATATGTTCGTATATAAAGTGTCAGTCTGGAAAGACACTGTGTTTTTGACAGCTGCTGATTCAACTTGGCCACAGAATATCCTGACACACCAGCACTTTTCCAAACAGTTGTCTTTGTGCTCACCAGAGCTAAAATAGAGACATGGAATTGATTTTCCAAGGAAATGGCAAAATGGATTGAACATTTTGTGTAGTATTTGCAAGCAATGAGCATGACTGTTGGTTTTATTGTCTCAAAAGGATTCAGATTATAATATGCTGGCAGTGAAATATGATAGCTGTAGAAACAAAGCATCCATGAGGAGAACACACCTACTTATGGCAAATCTCCATAAAGCCTTTTGCCTTCAATATTACTTGAGATGGTGTTTATTACATCGATTTATTACCCGACCCAGAAAGCATTTTTGGCAAGTTCTTCTTATGTTGTCATCATATTATCCCTAAAATGGGGAAAGTATTACTAAAAATTGAAGTGCTATAAAAGACACTTTTTAAATGATCTTTGATGAACAGTCATCTAAGTAATTCATGTGTTTAATTGCAA
Organism: Hafferia zeledoni; assembly: GCA_035583235.1. Lineage (NCBI taxonomy): Eukaryota > Metazoa > Chordata > Aves > Passeriformes > Thamnophilidae > Hafferia > Hafferia zeledoni. Next base: position 6,160,813 of record JAWWEV010000083.1, on the reverse strand, counting down.
CTAGTAAGAGGAACCAGAAAAGTTTAGCAATTAAGAGGGATTTTTCCCTTAGCTCACTTTTCTGAAACAACAGAAGCTGTGAGAGCAGAAATGATAAATGAGGATCTGAAGACATCTTTAGCTTTGTAGTTTGGGATGTTTGAAATATGAGAGACAAAGCAATATCCTCAGTGTATTAGATGACAATTTTTCCATTAGCTGAATATAACTGCAGGGAGAGTGATGCTGCACTGACCACAGGAGAGGGAATAAACAAGAAGGCTCATAGTCCTGTGGCTAATCAGGTCTCAAGATACTTGGTTCCAGCTATTACACAAGCTCTTTACATGTGACCTTGGACAAAGTACTTGGGACTAAATTTTCCAACATTCAGATCCTCGAAGTCCTTAAATATGTGGAGACGACTACATTGTTTTCAAAAATGCATCAACAAAAATTAGAGAATAAAAGTTCCTAGACTTGCACAATTTCCAGAATTGTCACATTTATTTTCCTTGTTCCTACCACCACCTACAGTTCTATCTCCTGTATTTGTCATATCTACTGGTACTTTGAGATCCCCTCATCAGAGCAGGTGATTGAACAGAGACAAGCAGAATAATAACAGCAAGAATCAGAAGTATCCAAAGAAGGAGTGCTTTGAAGAAAATTTGAAGATGAAAACAAGCACATTAATGTAAGTATTCTGTCATAAACTGATAAAATTGTGAAATATCAGACCCACGCTGGTGACTTGGAGAGGTTCTGATTAATGTGAACTTGCTCTCTGTGACTGGGAGAAAAGGCTATGAAGAAAATCAGACTTCTAATTCTTATACCATTTGGACGGATCCAAGGAGAAATAAAAATGATGTATACTTTGTCAACTGCCACCAATACACTTGGGGCTTTTCTTGGGAGGTCATAATGACACAGGAGAAGAATAAAGAATGTGAAGCATAAAATCCATTCTAACTGCATTCAGATTATCAACTCCAACTTTTCTGACCATTTCAGGATGTGCAAAAAGAATAAAAAATGCCAAGCTGTCAAAATGGAAAACACAACAAAACAAACAAAACCGAAAACAAATAAACAAATCCCCAAACCAAAACAAACAAGCAAACAAACAAACAAAAAACCACTACAACCACCAAAACCCATGAAAGTCTTCCAAGTTGTGTGGCTGAGCTATAGATGTTCAGCAGCATAACAGACACAAATTGATTGCGTGGGTCACCAAGAAATCTTGATCAAGGGAACAGGTCACACAGAGCTCTGCCCTGAATAGTAACACTTATGCAGCAGAAATATCTGATCTTGATATTGAAGAAGACAGTGACAAAACTTCAAAGGAAGAAGGACTTCAGAGAAAGCAGCACTGAGGCCAACATTATGCAACACATCAAATGAATTTTTAATAAACTGGTTTTGGATTGATCACTCTCTCAGATTTTCAGTTGTTACCAGTGATGCAACCACCACAACAGCAATTCAGATATTCCATAACAGTTATGATTCCTAGAGGAAGCACAAATCCAGTGTGCTTTTTAATGCCCAATATAGAGTCCATTATACCACAGAGGAGTAACTGTACAGTCTTCTGAGAATGACATATCAATTATTCTGTGTATAAACACAGTCACAGAAGATATGGCCTATTTGAAGGATCACACAATAGTATCCTACTTGTGGGGGAAATGTCCTTTTATATATTTTAAAATGAAAGAAATAATGAGCCACTGTAATATAGTTCTGGTTAAGTGGGAGATACTCCCATTTACATCCATTGTAAAACTCCCACTGACTCATTGGAAACAAAATAAAAGGTAAACAAGAGCTCAGGCTTGAAACATTTATCATCCATTAAGCCATTATCAGGACTGTTGGGATGGAAACTGTCTGTGGAGCCCAGATGCATCTGAAAAGGACACACCTCCCAGGACCTTTGCTCACTGGTCTTGTTGCATTGATTTGGTGTGTGTGATTGGTAATAAGTGGAGCTGGCCCCTAATTTTCAATTTACTTTGTTTCTTCAATGACACCATAAGGAAAGGAGAATGGGGAAGTCTGCCAGAGGAATCAGTGGGGTAGGAGAGTTCTGCTTCCTAAGAACCATAAGAATAAATTATATTTTTTGATGGAGAATTTCAGAATTAGGTGCTACTTTGTGACTCAATATTTTAAAATATTGACACTTTCAAAGAGAAACTTTCACAGAAACTGTGACAAAAACTTCTTTCCAGAATGTTTGAATCAAGTTTTTACAGTATTCCTGCAATTTTTAAAGACGGACTTGTTTCATTCTGAAGTGCAAGCAAATGTTGAAGCATTGACATCCCTCAGTACAGCAATTCTGTTCTCCTTGTGGTTCTGGTTTAAAGCTTTTCTGCTCCACTATCCTCTGCTTTTGCAATTACAAATGGAAATGTTAACTCAGCTGCAGAAAGCTTTTGCTCTTGTCATTGCTGTTAAGGATAAAGCCCAACAGAAAAAAACAAATACAGGAAACCATTTTTCTCTCTCAAAAAAAAAAAAAATCATCTGACATTTCTGCTTTACAAACCTGTGTTAAATGCTTTGCGCCCCTACCTGACAATTCATGCAACACCTCAAAAGAAGGAGGATTTGATGTGACCGCTACAGCTGGAATTGTATCAGTGGATGATTACAGTCCACTGATACAGTGGAAGGGTTCCCGCTTCCAGGAGCAAGGCTAGGAAAGCAGCTCTAAAGGCTCCCTAGGATCAGGCTCCTTGGAAGCTTAGGGCGGCTCCTCCTGCTCTCAGCCCGGCGACCACCCCTGACGGAAGGAGTTCACAGGAGCCAAGAGTCCATGAGAAGAAGCAAGTTTATTGGAGCGCACCAGCTTATATGGGGGAGCATGGAACTTTCCAGAACATGGGCGGGAAGAGGGGCGGAGGACAGGGAGGAGTAATGCACCTCATTGGGTGTATGTAAATTAAGAGGAGGGGTGAAAGGAGGAGCAGAGAAAAAACCAATAGGAGAACAGGATTCGAACATGACCATGTAGGGAGAATTACTGCAATGCACCAAACTGGGACCAATCAGGGTAGGGTTGGTGGGAAAATCCTAGGGGTTTATGGGAAGAAGAACTTGGAGAGGGACTACTACAGGGAAAATATAATGGGTAGACCTGGTGACATTACATTAACATTCCCGAAACCAGGTTCCTCGACCTTGGCATCTTCATCTATCCATCTTTTGTCCATTTCACAAAGTCCAAGTCTCTCCCAAGAGAATTGTACTATTAGGATAGTTTTGGGGTCAGTGTTCTGTGCTGTCCTTTTTAGTACACTTCCCCTACTCGACAGATCCAGGGGGGAAGCAGTGACAGCATCCCAGCACGCCCTGAGGTTCTGTGCATTCCCCACTTACACATATTTTGGGGCACAGCCCAGCTGGTCTGAGCTTTCTGACTCTGACCCTCCTCATTCCCTTCCCATGAGACTGCCCCCAGGAGAAGAGGAAAAGGAACAGCCCAGAACAGTGGACAGCCACACTGTACAAAAAAATCTTTGCATCTTGGGGAACCCCTGTCAAGGACCATTATCAGGCATGGCATTACAGTTATTAACATTATTACCACATGTTATGGCTGTGGCCGGAACAAAATGCAAAAGAGAAATGTGCCAAGCCACATTATATGTGCTGTAAAGGTGCTCCAGCATTTCTCACACAAGCAGCTCCCTCCTGGGACCCCTAAATTTCCCTTTCAGCCACCGGACAATAGTGGAACTTTATGCACTGGACATATGCAGGAATGCAGCTTCCCACATGCACAGGGAGCTATGAACAATGTTTGATGCTCCTGTTCCTTGTGGCTCCTGGGCTTTAGAAATCTGTTCCTTGGGTTTTATTCAGACAGTTTTATACTCTTTTATGGAGTTGCAACATTTTATTGGAGAAACATTCCTAACCAAAGTTGTTTCTAATAGCTCCCTCTCTGGTAGGAAAATTATTTTTTCCCCAGGTTTATAGCTCTTTAAATAAACACTGCCTCATACTTTTCCATGCCATGTATCTCTCTACTGTTAATTACACTGAACTTCTCTTGACCTCTTGTTCAGGCAAAGTGAAAATGAACAGGTTGCTTAACTAAGTATGACCTGCTTGTCACAGCAGTGCTAACAGCTCTGCAGTCACCTTCCTGCCTTTTCATCATTTAGTGCTTCATGGCACTTTTTTATGAAGACTAGAACAAGGGGCAATGGCTTTAAATTGAAAGAGGATAGGTTTAAATTAGATATAAAGAAGAAGTCCTTTACTGTGAGGGTGATGAGGCACTGGTACAGGTTGCCCAGAGATACTGTGGATGCTCCATCCCTGGAAGTGTTCAAGGCCAAGAGAAATAGGAGTTTGAACAACCCGGCCCTTTCCTTTTCCAACACTGTTCTTCATGCATGAAACAAAAGTCAGAGACAAGTTCTCTGCTCAGGTAATCAGAGGTTGTACAGTATCAGAACACAGCCAAACTGATGTGAATGAAAAGGCAAAGTCAAAGAGTGGATAAACACTTAAGGCAAATTAAATTTATGTGATGGGATGTCTTTGCTGCCAATGGGCTCTCTGAATCACTGGGATCCAGTGGCAAAACAGCCTAAGTGTTTTGACATGTCGTGTCCAGAGGCTTCTCTCCCTCATGACTGCACACCCAAAAGCTATTTGCCATGCCTGTTATGTAAGGCAATTCTTGCTGGCCACCACTACTTCTTTTTTCCTGAGTAAAATGCACTTGGGCTCCCTCCATGCAGCTGTGGAATGTGCAGCCTGTGCTAATTTGAAGGACATCCCTCCTCCTCCTCCCCGATGATCCAGGAATACAGCAGTGAAGTGCCTTAATGGTAGCATCAAACAGCCTTATGCCATACATTTTTAATTTCTAAAATGGTCCTTATTAGAGTTTCAGAGTTCAGAGAACTAGTGTGAAACATTGCTAAAATGGATAGAAACATCTTTCTTAAAAACAAACTATCATCCAATTCAAGCTGCATCACTCCATTCAGTTATTGACACTTTCTGGCAACTAATATGGCTTTATTGGTACAGTGTCCAAAGGCCTGAAAACCACTAATAATTCGGTGGCCTTGTAGCACCCTAGAGATGTGGCAGTGCAAAATATAAAGACTTAAGTCGTTGGTGGTTGAAGAAAATGTCCATGCACAGGGCAAGCTCTTAACACGGGCTCTGAGGTCATATGCAGTATCAAGAGGGTTATGAACTCCCACCAGGCTACAGATCATAACTCGGTCCTCATTGTCAGAAATGTTCATCCAACCTCAATATCCCAATCTGGGGCATGAGGGAATTGGTTCAGTTGTCAAAGGATTTGATCCCAGGAAATCTTGCACCACCTAGAGACAAACTTTGTTTCTTTGCCCTCCCATACTGACTGGAGAGTAGTTGGGCTTGACTTCATCACAGTCAAATAGGAAAGGTAATTAAAGTCTCCTTTTGAGTACCTACCACTCCGGAAGTTCTCCTAGAGAGACTTAGAATATCTAGTTGCAAAGCTCCCCTTTCCCTCTTTTCTGCTAGTAAATGTCCAGCAGCTATTTACAATCCTGCTCCTCCACCCAGAAGCAGAACATTGTGTTAATTTTCTGAGTAAAAATCCACTTTTGAAGTGGACAGTGCTTTATTTCCCAAAGGAAGAAACTGAACAGACAATGCAGACTGTTCCAGGGCTGATCTTTAACACAAATGTTTGATAATAATTTGTTGTTATTTCCATTGCCCCATCGCCTGGGGTTGTGGTGGTATTATGGTCCTTTATCTCTTGCTGATCCCTCCTTGCTGCAGAACACAACAAATGTGTGCTGACTCAGAAGAGAGTCACAGGTTTACACTTTCAGCTATCAAAAAAAACCCCTCAAACCAAAACCCCTAGGATGCTACTTCAGGTCATGATAACACCCTTATCTCTAATAATGTCAAAATTACCTGGAGGTCTCTTATTTCATATATTTTCAAAGCTTCTATATGAGCTACATAAAGCTGAAGCTAATCTCATTTGCTTGTAATGCATTCATTAGCAATGCAGAGACAGATCAGAGCTGCAACACATACTCCTGTGGTTCCATTAGGATTTTTTGGTGATCAATAACTACTGAGCTCTTAGGGCTGTCATATGGAGAGAAAAAGCTTTAGATAATCCCTTAAAGATCTTAATTATGCAAAAGGAAAATTATTATTTTAATAAGCCAAAAGTATTTAATATTAATCTAGTTGCAACAACTTCTGCCTGAGGATTGAGGATGGCCTACATTAATCACTGAGTTTGTAAAAGGAGGTGATGGCTGAAAAAAAGCTAAGTAGGCAGCATCTGGCAATGGGATCTGCTTGGCAGTTTGTCTCCTTGTAGGCACCAAACTGTGGGATGTTTTGTCTTCATTTCCACTGAGCTCAATGCTCAGAAATTCTAAATGGGGCAATATTTTCAAAAAATGTCTATTGCAAGCAAATAAGGAAATGCTTCTGAGTGTCTGGAGCCCTTGAATAGGTCAGGGGGTTTCGATCCCTTCCCTGCTCTGAATTCATATCTCCAAAGGGAAAAGTTTCAACGCATTCTTAGTCTCATCACATTTCAGCATATCTGCCTTGCATTTTTCCATGTTCCTTTCACTGTATAACTAGGAAGACAGAGAGAATAGAGTTGGATTTTCCATGTGTTCTTTGGATCAAGACTTTGTGATCCAAGTCCTTAATCACATTTGAAGATATTGCTAATTAATTTGATGCCTACATAGAAACAGAGCAGATATTATGTGCTTAATGTAAACATTTCAGCCTTGAGATACTGAGAAAAGAGCAACACAAAACATAGGCAGAGCAGTTAGATCTATCATCCAGCTTGTGACTTTTTAGTACTTAAAGCTTTGCACATTTATGGCTTATATTATGCTGAGAAGTAAACTATCAGGCTAGGCATGGTGAAAGGCAAAGAAAGGCAGCAAAAGCCTAGTGGTAGAAAAGGAGTTTTGAGAAAATAGAGTGCAGATGTAACATGAAGGGAAGAAAGAGGAACAAACTTCTCCATTTGGTGCCTGCTTCCCTTACCCTGCGGCAGAAACAAGCAGTTTGCACAAAGTGGTACTAAAAGCCTTCTCGTCTCTATTGGAAATCACAGTGAACACATTTAGTAAGTAGAGACCTGATTAACTGCCTGCCATTCCCAGAACAAACCCGATTTACTGCAACCATTTCCCCTGAGACACCTCCTTCTAACAGGGTTTGGACAACGTGAGCTACCTCAATATCTCACTGACAGTCCGTTCCCCACCCAGAAAGGGTGGATGTGAGGTGGATGCACAGTCATTCCTCCACTCTGAGTGTCAAGCATCTGCTCTGATATCCCCTTGACACTGGCCAAAAATGGGCATCTGAGCACCTGGCACCTCCATGTGCCTAATTTAGTCACAATCTTCAGAGACATTTTCACACTTCTATTATCAACTTTCTGAAATTATGTCCACTACAAACGGAGACTGCTGGGTTTTTAACAACTTTGACAAATCAGCCCCAAATTTTTCACTAGATTGGTTTTCAAGAAGCCATGCAGATGAGATACCTGTGAAGCTTTTACAGTGGGGCATTCAAATAGCAATCACCTAATACTTTTGACATGGTAACCATAAAGTCAGCCGCAGAACAGACCCATAAACACTTCAAGGCAAAAAGTAACAATTTTCCTCCTGAAATTTCAGCCAGGCAGCAGTAAAAAAATAAGTCTTCTTTTGGTCATTATGGAAAAATATCTATTTATTCATAAAATGGAGATGTGCATTATTTTATACTGTGGAGTACTGTTCTTAAACAGAGAGGAAGCTGATTTTCAAAAATCAGTTTCAAAAGCGCTGATGTAGAAATATGAATCATTTCCATAGTCTAACAAATCAAAACCAGTTACTTTACAGCAACTGACCTGTGTTCATGCTTTTAGTCCCAAGTAAGTTAAAAGGTCCCTTTTTCATTTTGTGTTAGCCCCAAGTTCCTCACATTTACTGTCAGGTCGCTGGAAAGGTGTGCATGTACCTGAGAAATAATCATGGAGCAGCTGACACAGAGTGGTTTGACAGTCCCACAAGTGCATTCATATATTCAAACCTTTCCATTGCTAAATGTTTGGAAGGACAGGAACATTGGAGCTGTCACACTGTAATTAAGTACCAGTGGGCCAGAATAAACTATTTTTCCCTGCAATAACTTCAAGCATTTTTCCAAAGTGGTGCTCTAAGCACATTCAATTTCATCCATCACCATTTTCACAAAGACTAAATTTCTGTTGGGAGGTATTTTTCACTCCTATTTGATACCAGGACTGAAAAGGCTGCAAGACTACAGAACATTATTTGGGTGAATGACTAATTTCAGTTTTCCATAGTAACAGAGTAACAACTACAAAAATAAATTAAGGCATTAAACTTCTATTGACTTCAACAGACAGTGAGCCAAGACTCCTTCATAAAAGTGTTAGCCTATTTCAGTTTCCCCACTTTGCAGCTAAGACAGGGTTTATTTAGAAGCATAGTCTACAGGACAGGTCTGTGTGTCAATGCAGGTATACATTCAGATCTGCAACTTTAGCTTGTCCTGTCAGCTACCATGATGGTGCACACAACAGTGCTGTCAGAGATCTGCTTCTTTAGCCTTCTGTGCACACAATGAGGGTACATATGCAAGAAGCTGCATAGGTCTGATTTACTTTCCATCCCTGCCTTTTTGGCCTTCCCAAGTTAGGACGCAAGAAATAATAACTCAGCTCATTTCAACACAAAGTTACTGCTTTTTCTTTGATGGTTAGAGGAGTTTAAGTAAGACACATAAGAAGCCTGAAGCTACATAAGAAGTATAGACATGAGAAGTATATCTGATTAGGGGATGCATATTCTATTACAATTTACAGTACTGCTTGTTCAGAAGCATTACTGTGACCAGTATCCAACATTTCAATGTTTATAACTGTCATAAACTGTCATGGTTTGAGCTGGCAAACTGCAGCCCTCCAAGACAGAGAGTCAGAGCCTCCCCCCACCCCCAACACCGAGGAAAAGGGAGGAAAAGAGAGGGGAAGG
>JAWWEV010000083.1:6134055-6151296 GCA_035583235.1 Hafferia zeledoni | reverse complement strand
CAGCTGACAGCCCCCAGGCCCAGGCCGAACCCCAAAAAACTCAGACCCAGGCCCATCTAGGTGAAACCACAACATAAACCCATAGGCCTGAGCCTTGATCAGCATACAGCCACTTATTCTTTCATTGTATGCTTTCTGAATAATCTGCCGACCTTTCTATCAATACATAAGGGGAAATTTTCCTTCAGTCAGAGAAGAGGTACAGTCTATTGTGTTCATAACCAACACCTTCATCTTGACAGTGCTTGAATTTACATCTATCCTCTTCCAGCTTAAAGTCATTCCACCTTGTCCCATCACTCCATGCCCTTATCAAAAGTCCCTCTACAGCTCCCTTTTAGTCTCCGGGTACTGGAAGGTGCTATATGGTCTCCCTTGAGTCTTCTCGTGTCCAGGCTGAACAACCCCAACTCTCTCAGTCTGTCTTCATAGCGGAAGTGCTCCAGCTCTCTGAGCATCTTTGTGACCCTCCTCTGCACTCATTCCAACAGCTCCTGTACTGCTTACATATGTTGCTGTCATGTATTTCATGAGACTCAAGAATCTACTGATTTGCTTTGATTTAAAGAATCAGGTGAAAAACATCTTCTGCAAAGGTACAGATAAAGATCTGCTGCAGGGGTGGCACAAAGAGACACTTCTACATGCAGAAATTTGCAACATAAATGCAGTGACAAAGTTAGATATTGGCATGTCATCTGAAGCTGCTAAGTTACAAGCAGCTAAAGAGTGAAATCATTCACATTTTGTCATGGCCACTAAAAATGATGTCTGGCTTTGGGACTTTTCAGGGACTTTTCCAGCTGCACTAAGCCAGCTGGAACTGTTAAAAAATTGTGATCAGCCTGAATTCATTTTGTGAGCCTCTATGGCTGGAAAACCTAATGAACAACAGGACAAAACCAAAACTCTAAAAGAGAGTCTAAAGTACTGAAATGTGTTGAAGCATAAATGAAACATAAATGAAATAGGATTATTATATTCTGAAGGCAGTGCATAGCAACAAAAGAAATAAAAGGGTAGTGAAGGATAGGAAAAATCTCAAAGGAATAGAAAATACAGGTAGACTATCCCAACTGCCCCACAATTCCTACCCTACTGAAGTTCTGTTTGCTCTGAGGTGACAGGTAAAAGAAGAGCTAGGAAGGCTTATTGAACTTAAAGAGTGAACTGTTGACTGTTTCTCACAATCTGACAAACAGGCCACAAGAATAAGCAGTCTGCCAAACACCACACCACACTTCAATTGTGTAAATCATTGCTGTGATATATCATGCAAGCCAGAAGAATAAATGGATTAAAAAACAAATTAACCCATATTAATGGGCAGCAGGTCTACTGAGGCCTATTAAACACAAAGATTAAAATATATTTAAGATTAAAGAATTGAATCCTTTGCGATTCCAGAGCCTGTTGTTATTTCCTGAAATTTCCTGAAATTGGACAGTGGAGACTTCACTTTGTTCTCAGACAACAGCATTTCCAAGTCACAGCTCACAGCATATTCTTTGTGATGGATTGCAGTCACACATCTGTTACCATTCCTTCAGACATGCCCTCTGTCTTTGATGCCTTTGATCTAGAGATCTTTCTCTGATATTTTTGGTTCCCAGTCACTCTGAGAGGTTTGCCACCATCTTAATTTTGGGACGCCTTGGAGCTTCAAAAAAGTGTCTACCTGTCCAAGAATGCTTTTAAAGAAGCATGTTGTGAGCCCAGTTTTGCTTCTTTGGCCACTTGATTTCTCACTTGCTGTTTTTATTTTTGGTCTACCCCATTTCAGATGACATTGATTTGATCCCAAATGTTACACATTTAAATAGGGATGATATGCAGCTCCTGAGAACCCCTTTCTGCCTGCAGTCACTTCCACTGCCCCAGTCCTGCCTCCACACTGACAGTTTCAGTGCATAAAACTCTTCTTAGTTTTGGACCCCAATTTTCAGGGAAAACAACAAAACACTGGAAAACATAGGAAGCATCATAGAAGATAACTGGGACTGTGCAAGAGAGCAAAATGTTTCCTTTTAACCTTGAGGCACACATTCTAATCCCCCTGCCCTGTGCTTGGCTTTTGCTGTTAACAACCTGTTGCCTTCACTGCTGAGAGCTACAAGGTAAAATTTAACGCATCACTTTGAACCTCTTCACCATAATGAAGAGTTAAATCAAGGCTTTGCCTCACATTTCACAGTCCATTTAAGGATGGCTGATGTTTAGGCTCTGCCGCTCTCCTCACAGAGATACCCAAACTGAGTTTAGAGCTACCCCTGAACTGCCACAATTCACAGCCCGAGGATTAATGTAAATCATCAACAGCTACTGTTTATATTATTGCCCTGGGCTTCAACAGTCCTCACTTAATTGCCTGCAAACCTGGAAACATGGTTATGTAGTTTGATATCACTGGGGCAGGTGCTAGTCCCATCCCTTTCTCTGCTTCTGGGATGTGGGATCCATGGAAGCCACTCTGCATGGAACCTCATTTATTTGGCTGCATCAGGGTCCTCTGGCTCTCCTTTTGGGGCATGGCAGGCTGTTGGGGCAGAGAGCAGTGAAGGCTTAGTCTGTCTTAAACCAGCTATTAAACTACACACTTTATTTGATATTTTTACAGGCCAATACAAAGAGAGACCAAAGCCCCTTTTTGCCTGCAGGGGCTGTTTTCCCGGGTTGTGTAATTCAGACAAGCTCCACGACTGGCATGTCTGAGGTTTACTCTTGTTATTGTCAAAAACCCAGAGAAGCAGTTATTTTTGTGGGTCTTTTTGTTATTGTCTGCAAGGAAACAATAATCTTCCAGATGAAAACCCAAACCAAGTTGCTCAGGAAATCCTGTAGAGACTTCATTCTGTTCAGCTTCAAAAGTGCAATAAAAAATAAAAAAAAAAAATCACTGTTGCCAGCAAAACAAACAACACAGATTAAGCCTTTTTATCACCATGTCTAATGTTTTACTAGCTGTGAAATCACATTTTCCAGGATGAACTGTCTCAATAGACTTCTGAAATATTCTGGTAGTGCTCAGTGGCCATTTGAAAGAGGGATTCTGTCCCAGCCACAGACAACAGACAGAAGTCAAATGCATGAGGACAGCATAAGACACACAGCTTCCTTCAGCCAGACTCAGATACCTCCATGTGCTCCTGTTCACAAGAATCTTAACCTGTTTTCTTGGATCCCTGTATCATTTCTTGACTCAAAATTCACCTAAGATGCACTCTTGGAGTTCTTGCTATTTTATCTTTTCCACTGATTTTCAAGACAAGGATGAAAGGATCAGATGTTCTCCACAGATGTGGTGACCAACTGTGTTTGAAGCATACACTAAGCTCTTCATGCTTTAGAAAGACCTTTCAATGGCTACAAAAAGTAACTGTCTATTAAATGTGCATATAGTGCCAGTACTTTGCCTGCATTGGATCATGGAGGAGGGATACAAAGTCAGTTTTATTGTTCCTATTAGATATTATTAATATGGTAGTCAGGAGACTACATCTAGAGCAATGCTACGCTGCATGAGATGCTGTAAAGACAAGCAGTTACTCAGTGTTCTTGATTAAAGGAGTTCACATCTTACATGAAAACTTCAGCCCAGTATTTATTCCCTGGGTTTTTTAACTTTATACCTGAAGCACAAAAGTAATTTCTTCTTATATCTGCACAAATCCAAAAGGATTAATTCTCCAACTTCTTTCTATGCTGGGAATGCTGTTTTGGGGCAACTGGATATATTGAATCTATTGATATTAATGCATTGTTTCTGCATAAACAGCAAAATGATGAAAGATTTCAGAAATGTTACAGAAGTGCTTATATAATAAAAAGAAAGAAGCATGAGGGCTGGATCAACTCTAATCTCACAAGGATACACCACAAAAGTTTGAAACAACTCTTCCCACTCTTCAAGTGACTCCAGTTGCAGAGTTTTCTTCCAGATTTTGGCTCTGTGACTGTTTCAGGAGTGCAGCAAGTTCAGGGTGCCCAACAGCAGCCCAAGTAAAATTTACCACATTTGATTCTCTTTTTTTTGGAATTAAAAAGCAGAGATAGAACCTCCAGCATTGTCTTTCTCAGAAAAAAAAAAAAAATCAGGGGACAGATGTCGTTGCTGAGTTTCCAAATTTCAGTACAACATGTGTTACAGCATGATGCCAGATGCAGGTGTTTGACTCCACCATGGGTACCTCTGCTAAACCCTGGCCAAGAAACAGCAGAGCCCCTGTTACATTGTATTGCAACAGGAGTTAGAGTTGTGCCTCGTGTTCCTGTCAAGAATTCATCTCATCGAGTCTACAAAGTGACTTTCAAAACAGGAGACTGAAATATTTTACTAATAACCAACAGACTGTAAACCAGAAAAAAAAGATTTCTAGATGCTTTATAAGCAAGAGAATGGGCAGTCTGGAGAGAATATGAAGATTTAGCCCTGGATATATTCAAGAACAAGTTTGACAGTAGTATCATAGCTGAAGGTGGTCCTGCCTTGGGCAGTGCCTGCACTGTCTGACCTGTGGAGGTCTCTTCCAATACTACAGTGCTAGGAATTTGAGAAATCAAATGACTGCTCTCACTGATTCCTCCTGGGAATTTAGGAAAGACCTTACCACTCGATTTCCTTGCAGGAAATTGTAACTCATAAGTCTTCCTTTCACTCTGCAGACATACTAAAACTGCAGCACACAATTCACACAGTGCCTTAACCACCACTAATGCTGAGAAGCCTTAGTCACTACCCTAATGCTGTTCTAATAACAATTCACCTCTTCTTTCTCTGCTCAATAATATCATGTTTTGTAATCATGGCACAACTGTTCCCTTCTAATTTATCACCAGAGAATGAGGAGTTTAGCTGCAAGAAGCATTTAGTTGTAAAGCTGCTGAAAAAATAAACAAACAGAACCAAGGAGCTCTTACAAGGGAGTGACAGATATCTGCCACTCCTCACATGATCCTTCTAACACCCTTTGCTCTGGCCTTGGCAAATGTAATTCTGCCCAATCATAGTCCCCACATGACCTTGACAATATATTTTCCACTCCATTTTTTTCTCTTGACTCTGTGTGTTTTTCAATCACTTTTCTCCTCATCAGATACAAGCCTTTTCACTGTCTTTCCATCTGCTTCAATGTCTATCCTCTGCTCAGCCACTGAATGCCTTTCACCAGAGAGATGTCATTTCTCCCTCCAGCTGGCCCATTATCTTCCACTGCCCACAGAGTATTTGTCTGTATTTCCAGGCAAGGACCTTCATTTCCACTCTAAAGGCAGAAGCCAGAAGCTGCTGAGAGCCTCTTCCATCTCCACATGTAAACAAGGATAATTTTTCTTCCAGAAACTGCAGGGAACATGAGGCCATTTGGATGCTCTGAATTTCTGAAACGTTAATCAAGTAGGAATATTTGAACATGGCTCAGGCAATGAAAGCAACAGCATAAACCAAACTTTGTGCAGCATCTTCTTGGAGTTGGGACTTCCATAAAGGCAATGATGATCAAAATAACCTTACAAATATAAGCTCAGAAGTGCTTGAATCAGAGTGCCTTTAAATAGAAAGTGCCACTTCAAATAAAGCAGTGAATCAGAAACCTCAGCAAATAGTAAAACTATCTCGAACATTACAACAATTTATAAGAGGAATCAGTCAGTGGATGTGGGTTGGAAGTATAAGAATCTTTAGGGGAAGAGCTGGCTTTCTTTAGCATTTACCCACAGAAAGGTAGTGAGCCGCATGCAAAGAATTGAATTCTGCTCTCTTTAAAGGATGCCAATCCATTGCAACTCTCAGGACCTATTTACAGGAGTGGAAAAGAATCAGAGTTAGCTAATGCACCCATTTTGGGATGCAACAAAACAGGGGTGACTGAAAAGTGCCAGAACCAGTGCACTTTTACTGCTCTAATTCCTTCTGATCAGCTAATCCAGCAGGAGCCAATCTCCATGTGTGTGAAAGAGGAAGCAGTGAGTCAACATCTTCCTCTTCCTTTTTCCCCCACCAACCTTCCCCAGCAACTGATTTACCTGATGACTAAACTGCCAGATTTATTTTAGCTTTTTGGACACCTCCAAAAATTATAACTTTCACAAAACATGTGAAACACATCACATCCAGAAGGCCTAAGTCTCCAGCTCCTTCCAAAAGCTTGATGATCCTGTTGCCTTGAGCAAGGCTTTCTGTAGGTAGGCTGGAAACGGCTGCAGAGCTGGTAACGGGCTCCACAAAGATATAAGCAGCTTGCATTTTCTCTTTGTCTGTCTGTGGTCCCCTGCTATTAACACTCTGTTTTTTTAACATGTCACTGCCACAGAGAACCAAAACTAACCTGCAACTAAAAACAGAACAAACCACCTGCAATTTAAAAAAGGTGCAAAATGAAGGATTAAACCATTTAGTCCCAAGACAAAATGCAATCTTTATTTTTAGTTTAATTTCCAAAGTGGTCTTGAATGTGTTATTTTTACTCTAGCTGGCTAAATTTTGTTTAGCATTGTATTGATTGGGCAGTACTTGATGAAAGGCACTTGTGGTCTGTGGGTTTCTCTTACATCTTTGTCATTGGTTCATCTTTCACTATAAAGTTTGGAGCATTCTCCTCATCTTTTCAGAAGGACATAAAAAGCTGCATATTCACCGCTTCTCTTCTTCCACAGAAAAAGAAAGTGTTATCACTCTGATGTAGACAAACCATTTGCAATACATTTTAACAGTAAAAAAAGGCAGAAATACATTTACCTTTATAGGCAGGAGTAACTCTATATTTCTCTCAGGAGTCATTTCCTATTAAGTTCAAATTTGAATTAACTTTGACTGGGTCTTCACTCAACATTGTATATATTAATTTTCTGTATGTTTGCAGTCATCCATTCTGCAAAATCCAAGTTGCCCTTAAGAAAGATTACATACCCAAAATGCAGAAAGGTGAGTCTTTCTCAATGGAAATGATTTTTCACCAGGAGCAATGCATCATAGAGTCTGATTTCTAAATTCATGCTTAGGTAGTAAGTATCCCAGTTTTCCTTTGTTACTGACTAGGCGTTCTAGAGCCAGAATTCGACAAAATAGAATACTCTGCCTCAAAAGGTTCATTTCTGAGCCTACATGTGATAACTGGAGTTGGAAAACACAGATAAAAAAGTAAAACCTCCAGCAACTTTGGGCTGGACCTTTTGGCAATGTCTATAGCATAAAAGACAGTGCCAGGTTGAGCAGGTGGAGGGGGAACAGAGTCAGATGCCTTTTCTACCCCACTCACACAGGTCACTTGAGCCAGACTCTTACTGCCATGAGAAGGGACAGAGAAAGGTCACAGCTGGAAGGGACAGGAGGTGGGTCCTGGGGAGACCAGTGTGCTGCTCACAATGGAGGTGGACTACACTTCTTCCCCCAGTGGCAGTTGTCATAATACCACCCCTCCTTCAGAAGGTGGCACAAGCCTGGCTGCCCAAACCATTAGTAAGTGCGAAAGCACATGGACCGTGATGACCTTCCCACATTGATATGTGCCACACTATCACTTGCCAAGAAAATACATAAACAACATCCAGCTAATGCAGGGCTATGCTGAGGAAAGTGCCCTTAGCTCATCCAGCTGAAGAGATGACTCTGCAAGAAGTAACAAGGGTTCAGAGGCGGGGGATGGAAAACTGTCCCTCTGTGAACTTTGCTGGCATTAACCTGCACCACTGAGGAGGTCATGGCAGACTGTTGTTTTCACCAGATGAAAGGTGAAAGATGAGTACTCTCTCTCTCAAGCTCCCATGAGACTGCTTGTTTCAAATGGCAAAACAAATGATCATTTACCTTTTTTGGAACAGGAAAAGAAATTAAAATACACTGAGTTATGAAGTGAAGATGAAAATATTCATTGTGTCGAATGATTAAAGAGCCTGAAATCATGTCAAGAATTAACTGGGAATTCAAGCAGGAAAAATTTATGCTCAGAATAGTAAACAAAGGCCATGATTTTAATTTCAGATATGCAGCCACCTACAACAAGCAAACTGGGGGAAAAAACAGCTTTTACACATTTGGCAAATGAATGGTACAAGCTTGAGAGTGAGGTGGTTTTAGTTGTTAAACCAAGACAATGAGACTAGAAAATATATAAGACAGTGAGATAAGGCTTTCTCTTTTGAACACAAATGAGTTCGGTTCAAATCTTATAGAGAATAAGTAAAATTGAATTAACTTACACTTTGTTGAACAAACTCACCATTTAATTTGATGTACAGGGTTCTAATTACCAGCCTTGTCTTTGGAGATGATCAGTGGAAGAGTCGACAGACTTGTATGAGGCATTTTCCATTTATTTAGCTCTTGCTTTCTGAGCAAATTGCAATCTGTCAGTAATGGACTTCTCTGCCCTCACAGCATTCCTGCACAACTTGGAAACGCTCCCACCCCTGTTTTCCAGCTGGGACCTGAGGACTGAGGTCTAGTCCGCTCATGGACTGGGGCACTGCAGGGTTGAATGTTGCCATAAGCCTGCCTACAGGGGTGAAATTCAGACTATTATGAGCTGAAATACTACTTCAAGAAGAAAGCCTAAGTCAGGTCCCTCTGACAGCGTGGGGATTCATGCCTGTACCTCACTGTGAGAGATGAGCCCAGGTCCCTGCTCCCAGGGATGTTGCCAACAGCTCTGTAACACAGATCTCATGCTGGCTTGGTCAGGATAGGTCAGAAAAAAGTTCTTTTTCCTCCTGGACCCTCAGTTCACAAAACAATGCACATAATTAATTCTGTATTAAAAAGCAATCATAGTGGCTATGCATAAATTAGCAGTCTTCCATTTATTCTGATTTTCCCTAGACTCTGTGTGCCTGATTTTGTGATCCTAATGATGGTTTCAAGTAGTTTTTACAGGTTTCACATAAATATTTACTCCTATCTTCATGCCACTTATACAACCTCAACGGGCCACTGTTATTACCTAGTCTCACTGCAACCATCTGTTGTAACACAGGCCAAGAATTCCAGAAAATGCCTTCTGCATGCACGCCCTAACCTTTAGCTAGGACTCCTCTTCAAAAAGCCATCTCATTGACTCTACCTGTTTTGCACTTTCCCTAGGAACTAACTGCATATGAAGCCTGAGTTTTCCAGATTCTGCTCTGGGCAGACCATTGGGCTCACGAGGTACATCTCTGGAGTGGGAGATTTGGCAGTAAGTGGTTTTAAACACAGCATCACAGCTCATTTACTAGCCTGAAAATGTGATGTTCATCTTACCACTTTGCAGAGGGAAAAAAAATATGATCAGCTCATATTAAAAAAAAAAAAAAGGAACTGCAAATGAAAAATATGAAGACAGCTTCTTGAGAAGATACTCCTAATATGACTCAGAAAGCAAACACTGGGATGCTCAGTCAGAGCTCTGGCATCTTGTGCTTCCCTATTTAAGATATCATCTCACTTTACAGTCTTACCTGTGCTCTTTGTCTCTAGCTAAAATTACGTGAAATCAACTCCATCTTAAAATCCTGATGCATGAACTACAGAGCCAAGTTCTTAAAAGTGGGACTATGTCTGAACATTTTGTCCATCCCATTCTGTCCTTTCATGCAGTGCTGTAAACTGATACAGAAAAGTAACTCGGAGATGTAGGGCCCTAAGAACCATTTCAAATGGTGACAGCTGAGAACAGAGAAAACAGAGACACTGAGCATCCTGAGGGGTTTTAGGTGTTGTTTCCTCTACATCTTCAGAAACCAGACGGTGGCAAACACATCCCCACTATCCTTCCTCTCTATTTACAACAAACAGACTCCACTATCCTCTTTTTCCGCCCCCATCTTCCCTCCAGAGGCTGATTCCAAAGAGAACTGATAATGATTTGCTTTGCACACAGCAAAACAAGTGCTCTAATTGTTAGCCCTATTTCAGAAAAACTAGTCAGGGATGGGGGATTTAATTTTTAATTGCATGAAGTGTATTTATAATTAAAACCGATGCAGCTGAAGTGCTGATTCCAGAGTATTAGCACATATTGTGTTCAAAAAGTGCCAGAAGTAGAAGGCACATCAAGACAAGCCAGGAATCACAGAAGATATTAGAGGACATTTCCAGAAGAAACCTGGGAATTCAGTAACATAAATCCTATTGCAACTGAAGTACATGTTCCTAAACTTCTTAAGTCAGCTTGTAAATCTCCTATTTATATCTTCATGGTCAAAGTAAAGTTTATTTTCTGTGCCTTTTTAAGTATTTTCTGCTCAGAGCAGCACCACAAATAAATATTTAGTGTGCCAGTATGTTGTTAAATTATTCATGCTTTAAATTCATAAATGGGAAAGACAATCTTCCTGGCTTTACACGCTCTCCTGGAGAAATGTGTTATTCATTGGTGATTTTAATTTCATATGCATCTTATTTGTCAGTCAGTGCAAAGCAGGGTTGGAACATAGGAAGAAAACTGACAAAACATTTTAGAGGTATTTAATTTCACCCTACTTCTTTTCATTATTCAGAAAAAAAAAAAAAGAAAAAAGAAAAAAAGAAAAAAAAGGAAAGAAAAAGGTGTCAATTAGACTTACATGAAAATACTTTGGATGGTTTTAATGTTCACAAAATAGAGACACATGATTAAACTCAATCAAAGCAGCGCCAATTTTTTTCACTAAGGTAACATCTAAGAGCACAGTGGCAAAGGTGCACTCCTCCTGGGCTGGATGCTGTCCACCCACTGAATGGATGAGTTGTAGGTATCACACATAAGATGGGAGTCAGGGAAATGGGAAATCAAGGGACAGTCACTTGTGAGGGATGTTAAATGAAATGCATGTGTCAAATACAGTGACCTGTTGGTGGTGGGCTTTGGAGGTCTGACAGGAACTGTAGTCTGCATGCCATGAAAATTAAATAGGATCAATGAACATGAAAGTGGTGGTGCACTGGTGAAGGGCACTGTGGTGTTATCTCTAAATTATTCCATTTCCAATTGAGTGCTGTTTACAAGTAGAGTGTTCTTGTTTATTCACTTTTAGACTCCTATAACCCAATCTGAACAAGAAAAGCAAATTGGGACCATCCCCTCAGAAGCATTAGTAAATATAAATATTCAATCTGTTAATACTGTCAACAGGATGAGAAACCTCAACAGCCAAACTGTTATTTCTGGTGAAAGGTAACGATTAAAAGGAAGAAGAGGCAGGGCCGTACGGATTAAGAGGGGAATAAGGTCTTAGACAAAATATGAAATAAGCATTATGTTGCTTGTTTTAATAAGGAGAAAAGTGCAGGATTGCTTGTAAGCCCAGGCAAACACATATAGCAGAGTACAGTCATATCCCAGGTAAAAGCCAAGTCCAGAGATCTTAGTACACCCAAGGCACTGAAAAATCCTTCAGAATGCTGGAAAAAACAACACATAAAATCCAACCCCGATAGCAAGAACTATAAAAAGCTTGCTAGATTGGGAATAGTGCCACAAGAAAAATAACATGGCTACGAGGAAGAGAGAATTCAGCATGAAAATAATCACTGTGAGCCAGGGACTTTTCAGATGTGATATTTTCAGTAATGGTACAGCAGAACAAGTATTTTCCCTTAGGAATAAAGAAACCTCTGTCTTTAATACTTCACTGTAGAACTTCAGACCTCTGTGCTCTAGAACAAAGATGATTTGGAAGAGGTGCTTAAGATTTGCTGTGTAATTCTGTGAGACAATTTTGATCTCCTCTCACCCCCAAATCATTTATCTTATATTTAACTTGGTTTAACAAATGGAAGAGAGATGATACTCTGCATAAAGTGAGGTGATGGGTTGGGTATAAACCATAGAGGAAGGACTCTTAAAAGAAGTGCTGGAACAAGGACTTAGCTGTAGGTAGTTTGGGCTGAGAATCAAATCGCAGATTCTGTTAGAAGAGTAAGGATTTTAAATGACTTGCTAGTCATGGAGGAAAGGCAATCTAGGTGATCTCAAAACATATTTTATTAGATTATGAACAGAATTTACAATGTTCACAAAGGTGAAAAGTGTCTGGACTTGATGACTTAGAATGAGCCACTCCTCTGTCCCTTACTCCTGTCCAAAACTGCAAACTGCCTTGGTCACCCTTCAGGAGTAACACAGTTATCCAGATACCTTTGAAAGCTACATGACCAAGGGTTGGACTTGATGATCTCAGAGGTCTTTTCCAACCCAATTGATTCTATGATTCTATGATTCTATGATCAGTGAAAAGGTTCTCAGCCAATTCCTCCTTTAGCTCTAGGTTTCATTGCCTCTGTGAGTTTACAGGCACAAGAAGCAGAGGTGGCACTAGACTGGATGGATAAGCTCAGGTCTACATTACAGATGCCCGTGCCCAGTTGTGTTGTTGAGAGACATGGGCAGACAGATTCACAGACTCCTGTATTGTCATATGATGGTGAGATGCTGGCACAGCTTGCCCAGAGAGGCTGTGGTTGCCTGATCCCAGGAAGTGTTCAAGGCCAGGCTGGATGGGGCTTTAAGCAACCTGGTTCAGTGGAAGTTATCCCTGACCATGGCAGTGGGGTTGGAATGGATGATCTTTAAAGGTCCCATATAGCCCAAACAATCCAAACCAAATAATTGTCGTACCTCCGGTAACAAGAGGTTCTGGTGTACCATTACACCACCAAAACAACATAATTTCCTGTGGGTGGGTTTATTGTGCAGGTATTAGACATGGCTTTGCAGTACATTCAGTTCTTAAGAAAATGCAAAACCTGGTCTTTCTGCTTTGTTTATGCCCTTCTAATGTATACATGATATAAGAAATTTTCTTTTTATATTGGGGCTTTTCAGGTCAAATCTCTTCAAGGACATCATCCTCAAAAGTCCTTAAAATGCTGCCCACCAAGTGAACTCTCAAGCCCTTACCAAGGTAATACTAGAAACAGAAATGGTGTAGATCTGTTTGAATCTGAGTGGGGATGCAAGATAGGTCAGCTGGACCACAGCCTGAGCAGCTTTATGGCTGCCAGACCACAACTGGCACCTTCCCACAGTGCTGCCCTGTGGTGTGTGTGTTGCCAGTGTGGGTCACTGCTGGCCCTTGTCTTCCATCCTATCCCACAGTCTGACTTGCCAAAAGTGGCAGTGACATCCCTGTTTCAGTTTTGAAAAAGTCCCTGGAATTCAGTACCCCTGTTTTACATTGCAAAATCTTGGCTATAACTGTCAATGTGTTTGCTTGTAGTCAAATTGCTGTTTGCTCATGAGCACATGCCCATGTGGCTCAGCCACAGTGATTCCCCAGTTATGGTTTGTGGGGCCCCAGAAGTCCTCAACACAGCTGGTCACCACATCCCTGCTGTCTTTGCAAGTCTTTTAGCTGGAGCATGAATGGGTGAGGTGCACCTGGGGCTGTGAGACTTTCCTTTGGTCCAGAAAGTTTGGAAGCTCTTCTCCAAAACCTGTTCAGTAAATTACAAAATGTCCTGTTTTGAGATGCTCAGGCTGGAGTATTTAATTCAGATTATTCTTACAATATTAGCTTCAGAACAAGGCCCTTGTTGCCAGGGTTAGGACCCACAAACTATGTTCACAATTGGAGACAGTGCTTTGCAGTATCTTTGACATATTGGAGGCATCTGCAGTGCCACTTCTGCCAGTGTCCTTCACATGATCATTTCAGTCGTGGCTTAAAAAGCAGTCACTAGTAATGCAAATAATGTGTTATAAAGAGATCCCAACTAGAGCACAAGAGCTCTAAAAACTCCTAATCCTGACAGAAGACTTTAAAAGATCCATTCACTTTAACCTTTAAGAGCTGCACAAAGGGATTACCTCACTGGGAAGGTAATTGCTACAACAGGTGTTGCTCTGAGGCACTCCGGATAGTTTCTTTTCAATATTAACCATCTCTCCTAAATGTGTAGAAAATGGTTGTAATTTAGAACTAAGAAGGATGAACTGAGCATAGTTTTAATGGACATGGACTAGAAATATCCATTCTAGCCAGCAGTCAGTGCTTTTTCTATCTGTTCACTCTGGATGAAAGTTTAAAATGCAGGTCTCAGACAGCAAAGGAGATATGTGAAAGCAAAATGAGGTTAATAGATTGTTACCCACAAATCGAGAACTGAGCCAGACTATCATGTCAGACAGAAGTAGAAAAAATGGGGGAGTTAGTGCATGTTCTTTTGCTTGAAATCCTGTATTGGTAATAATGAAAAATAGAGGGATAAAACGACAGTCTTACATCAACTTTATGATACTTCATGTTCTGAAACAAGGATTGGCACACAGGAACAAAAGTACCAAAGGAAAACTAGCTTGTATTTTACTCTGGTGCAAGGAAACAATGGCCATTGGAGTATGATGTCTGATGGCTCATGGAGATAAAAAACCCATCAAATTTAAAAATTAATACACTAACAATGCCAGCTCTTACCATGCAGGGACCGACAGTGACAGCTCTGAATGCTTCCAGTGAGAACATACGTAACCACTCACAGAAACAGAGCCATAAGTATTGATCATCTTCCAACCTCTAGCTGCTTTTTACCATCCCTCCTCCTTTCTACATCCTCCTCCTTGGGGAACTTGAAGGAGCCTACTCCATGAAGCCAGTGTTTAGAGCCAGCACAAAACCAGACTGGCAGTAGAGAATCTGCAGCTTTCAAAGAGAACAAAATGTTCCACCTGACTCTAGAAGTGCAAAACAGAGCAGACAAAAATAGTGGTGAAGTTAAATATGGAAATACAGGAGATTCTGCTGACTTAAAAGGGAATATTTAAGAATATTTTTGGCACAGTAAGTGAATGCAGAGTTTTAGAAAGGTGATTTGAGGGAAATTGGGAAGAATATGAGGTTTGATGGTTACCCCACTTTCTCAAAGCTGCAGTCCAAATTCCAGCAATCTGTAAAGCCCTGCAAACATGACCTGACCATGACTTGACATGGGCATGGCCCCAGCAGACCTGCCTGCCCTAAGCCCACTGGTTTGACTCAAACACTGCAAAGAATACCCTGAACCCAGCTCAGCCTTGGTGTTACTGGGACAACAATGGCTGCATGTGACTTTACCAACAGCAAAATACATTCTCTGTTGCCATTTGAAGGCTACTCTTTCTGCTTCTAGAGATAAGTCAGGTTTTGGCTCTAACATACCTCCAAGGCTGTAGTCAGAGCATGCCTGGGGTGGTCAGCTTCCAGCAGATACAGCTCTGCCTCATGTTTCTAGTGCTCTAAGATACAAAAGGATGACTCAGGGCCAACATGCCCCCCGGGACACTGCCAAGAAGCTCATATCTGCCATGATGACTCCCAGGTGGTCAGTTTAAGTCTGTATTTTGGAAAACTGTGTAAAAATTATGTTTTCCTACTGTTCTGAGAACTTTCTGTGTTTTTAAAGCCTGAACAATCTGAACATCTTTGGTTCCTCAGATGTGCAGCTGTACAGAAACACAACTTATGAAATACTGCCTCAAATCCAGTGAAAAACTGTGTTTTCCTCATGGGAACCAGGCATGATATTAAAAGCAGTAACAAAAGTCAATCTTGCTGGCATTGGCCTGTCCTTTGAGAATTTCCACACATTCTGCACAAATTTGTTAGTTATACAAAATCCTTTTTAAGAGTCAAAACGCATGGGACATAATTTGCTGGTTTAGATGGATTAGCTGAGTCAAGCAAGTGTTCAGTGAGGGTCCTGTAATGTAATGCATGAGGATGGATTCCTGAATAAAACCTGATAATCCCAACTCCCAGACTTTTGCCACAGCCAGTGGATCATTTCTGTGGTTTCCTAGAAGATGGCATACAGATCTGAGAGTGGACAATTGAGTATGTGCATGGCCATTGTGTGCAAACAGGAGGAAAACAGCATCAGAACCAAAGAGTTTAAGTATTTTCCAGTCATTCCATTGCTTTCTGCTAATCCACATTGTCCCATAGGGCTTTCCTTAATAATCTACCAGAGATAGTTTCATTCCTTAACAAGATCACAGAGCAATGTTCAGCACAAGTAACCTACAATTGTAAAAAAGTGTTTTTATGTTAACTTGCTATTTTGTTGAGCATTTATACCAAAGCCAACTGTCAATCTCAAGTTAAAACTTCATAACCCATCAATAAGGAGTCTAGTCATATCCTGAGTAAAGTATTTCCCTATTAAATCTGAAAGCACTATGAAAATTTGACCGTAGAGGAGCAGAGGGTGATTTTCCCATCTGCAGGAAACCAAAAAACTTGCGTTCCTGAAGAAGACAACGATTCAAAAAGCTACAAAGTCATCAGGAACAGCAGGCATATGTTCTTCAGATAAATACAAGTGTTAGAACATTTTAGGGGAGGAGCAGAATTGCCCAAGGCTCCCCGGCTTTGCAATCTGTCAAGGGGAAGATTTATCAATAATTTATTAAGAGAGGAATAGTTAGCAAGACTCACAACAGCTCCACACACTTAGTGGGAACAGACTCACTGCAGTGAGAGAACCAGACTGCACACACGGCTGCTTGGGGAGGTGCTTGATTAAAGGCCTGGCTGAAGGGAAAGCAGAAGTTTAGAAGAGTGTGGGGAGGGTTTCATGATGCTCTGCATGAGCTGCTCTGGGCAGGAGAGACCCTTTCTCTGCTCTCCCTTCTCACTAGCCCATGCTTTGCAGAATAGAGTGCAGCCTTAGAGGAGGTTTTCACACAACAATCTTTCCTGGAAATGTGGAAAAACAGATTGAAGTTGCCGCATTTTCTTCATGATTGGTAGTCAGAGGCTGGGAAAGCTTCACTCCCACATTTTGGTGCACATAAGTGACAGTAAACTCTTGACTGCTCCATGCAGTGGCTCTATGAAGGGCAGCATGTCCATGTTAGGGGATGAAGGAGCCCCAAGGCTCTATAGCTGCAGGTTTGGAGGGTCATTTGCACCCCTGTGTGACAGCCCCAAGCTTTATCTTTGTCCTAAGAACATCAACACTTACATGAAGTCAGCACAGAGTCACTTCTGCTCCCCTCAGCAGCAGTCATGGGGCCTGGCATTTTGCCTGTGCTCCAAGTTAAAAGAATGAGAAAAAAATGTCTTTGTTTTAATCTTTGAAAATGGCAATTTGGCATTTTGGTGGAGAGTTGATTTCTTGCTCTACCACAGACTTCCCATGTGCACTTGGGTTGCTGCCTATGCCATCTGGGACCTGCTCCAGACAACAGATACTGTATGTGAGTACCTATGGCAGAAAGGGAAAAGGGAAAGAGGAAAAGGGAAAAGGGAAAAGGGAAAAGGGAAAAGGGAAAAGGGAAAAGGGAAAAGGGAAAAGGGAAAAGGGAAAAG
>JAWWEV010000083.1:6104963-6133955 GCA_035583235.1 Hafferia zeledoni | reverse complement strand
GGAAAGGGAAAGGGAAAGGGAAAGGGAAAGGGAAAGGGAAAGGGAAAGGGAAAGGGAAAGGGAAAGGGAAAGGGAGGTTGAGATTCTTTTCTAGAGCAAAAAAACAGTCGCCAAAATGAAAGAAGAAAAAAACACCACCTTCCCCGACCCCTGCACAGATCAGCCCTGATGGTGACATGTAACATCTGCCTCAGTGTGGGAAGCTGCCAGTGGTTCCAAGTGAAACTGGTCCTGCTTGGTGCCACTCACAGGTATTCAACTTTTGCTGAACATAGGGAAGTGGTATCACAATAAAAAAATATCTATCAGCTTAAATGGCTTCTGTATTTCCTACTACCTACTATGCAGGGAATCACTGCCAGCCAGCAGCACTGACCCCTGTGGGAAGTGCTTTGACATGGGAGGGTCAACAGAAGTGTTAATACTGTAGATAGGGAGACACAAGAATCTGGAGAGGCTGGGGTGGCCAAAGATAGGAGTTTAAATTAGTAACATGGGTTTCTAAATGCACCCCCATGGGAGAGAAGAGGGAAATTCTCAAAACACTGGAGTCAGTGTTGGGGGACAGGAAAGGGCAGAGAATCAGATTTCAGTAAAGAAATACAGAAACAGCAAGACTACAGCAAGGACTGCAGGTGTTCAAGGGCAGCAGCAGCTAGTTTGGATTAGGTCAGATCTATCAGTTCAGGAAGACTCTGAAATTGGATCAGGTCATACAAAGCCTGTCTCTTCTTCGAAGCATGAAATGGAAATTCTGTATTTTCATTGCCATGAAATTTGCATTTAGCTTTGTCTGCTTAGGAGGATAGATGCTCGTTACTATGCTTCAAATGTCATACCCCTTTGGAGACAAACACTGAATAACTCTGTGGGAACTGAAGCTCACAGCCTCCTTCTTTTGTAGCAGAATCAAAGAAGTACCTGACCTGAGTAGGTGTTAAGACTCTCACCATGCATGTCCTTTTCAACAGGAATTTAAGATGTTCAGTGTTTCCTGGGATCTGACCTGAAACTCAGTTTTAAGTAGAGAACCAAAAGACTGCAGAAATGTTATTTGATAGTGACACAGAGGAGTTTATATCCCAGGGACGAAAGGAAATGCCACAGGCAGGAAGCAGCAGTGAGTTTCCATCCTCATTTTCCTGAATGCAGAGAGCTGTCTCCCATAATAAATTAGCATGTTATTAATTTAGGATAATAAAAACTAAAATGTCTTTAAATAAGTGTTTTGAGGAAGTCTAATGAATCCCAATTTTCAAGAAAAAGTGGTTAAAAGAAATCCTATGCCTAATACACAGAAATATGCTCTAAATGTACAACACAAAACCAAAAACAAAATAAAAAAGAGAAAAAAAAGAGAGAGAGAGAAAGCAATACCTAATTAAG
Organism: Hafferia zeledoni; assembly: GCA_035583235.1. Lineage (NCBI taxonomy): Eukaryota > Metazoa > Chordata > Aves > Passeriformes > Thamnophilidae > Hafferia > Hafferia zeledoni. The sequence continues at coordinate 6,132,569 of JAWWEV010000083.1, read as the reverse complement.
TTTTAGGGATTTAGTTTTAGGGGGTTATAATTGTGTAGTACCACTTAGTACTGTGGTATTCTTTTGAACTAAGAGCAAATAATTCCTTTTTCTATCAATGTTGGATTAAAAATGAAACTATGTCACAACAACAAATATTACAGGAAATTGAGTAATACAAAATATTTTTTTTTCTTTTTATAGTGGACAACAGTTTTGTGAATCAAAACCTCAAATTATTATTTAAGCATTTTGTTTATCTTGTGAGAAGAGCAAACATCCAGTTGAGATGGAGATCTCCGTGACCTTCTATTCAGACTCTAACAGTGAGTTGGGTTATTTTAAAGGTGCTCTAAGCTCAGGATACAAGAAAATTCTTTGTTGTCATGGCTGGCATTCCCCTGCAACTGGGTCAGAGAGGATGCAAGAGACCAGCACAAAACAAATATCTTCACTCATCACAATACATAGGGCCACTGCTGCAAGTGATTTTCAGAGATATGGGAATATGCAGGCATAATGGGAAGGGACACAATGCAAAGCCCTGATAATTGATCAGGAGAAGCATGTTATCTGGGCTCTACATGCTGCTACTGCAAAGTTTATTTGCTCAGAGTAAGAAAGTGGACAAACTGATATCATGATTGATAAGATGGTGAGGACAAGTTAAGAATCTGGGTCTCAGTTCTTATTTTCCAGCAGTTCAAACGTCTTCAAACAACCTCTGTCACTAGAAGTGTAACTGCTGGTGAGCTAGGACGTTTTGCCTGGACACCAAGTTTAAGAGCAAATCAGACTCATCACATTGGTTGGCAAAAATTTGTGGTGCAGAAGCCTAAATGTCAATGAACACTGGAAAAGCTGTGGATTTTCTAATCGCTGGAAGTGTCCAAGGCCAGGTTGGATGGGGCTTGGAGCAACTGGTGTAGTGGAAGGTGTCCGTATCATGGTAGGGGAGTTGAAACAAGGTGATCTCTAAGGTCCTTTCCAACCCAGACCATTCTATGGTTCTATGATTCGAGTATTCAGTCTCCATACCCTTAATGTCATTGCCTTACAAAATTAAATCTTCCCTGCTGTTTTTTTCAGCTATGGGACCATCCAAAGATCCCAGTTAAGGTCCAAGGTGTCAGGGGTGGGGTTCAGACAGACCTGGCAGCTCTTTTCTGCTTGTGACAGAAGGGATAGACCTGCTTCCACAAGAGGATAATCTTTTTTAACTAAGAAAATCTTGAGATATGTCTGTAAATATGCTCTGAAACACAGCATACAATTAACTTAAATGAAAATCATGAACCTGAGTTTTACTGTCTTTAACAGCTCTCTGTGTAATGAGATATGTGAAGCCCAGGTGCTAAGGGGTGTTTGGGGAAGTTTTGAATGGTCGCCCACTGATTCCAGCTCACAGGGGGAAAAGTGTGTGTCTACTTCTCTAAGTGATATTTATAGATCTACTGAAGTCTGAAATAATTCAGGTATTCCTTTCTTATAAATATCCCAGTACTATATGGGCAGTTGCTAAGTTAGATTTTGAATGGTTTTTATTTTTAATTTTTTTATGAACATGTATGCATCAAGGAAAGCTTTGCTATTAAATTGAGGAAGAGAGTAACCTTTAATTTGCAGATCTACCAAGGCACTATTTGGAACATTAAGTTATCCCTGTAGAACACTAAATGAAATTGTATTTCCCTTTCATATTACTTTATTCAGATAACTGATACCTTCATTGAACTGCAGACATAAATGCTGTACCTAAATTAACACATAGTCTAAGCCAAAGGCTACCAGGATGGCTGTGTGGCCAGACACAATCATGAGGTAAAGAGGTGGAGATCTATTGAATTCTAATCACCAGGGCTGGATTTCTTATGCAGGAAGTCATGCAGATTTAGTGAGTTATGGTAGAAAGTTATTTGTAAGCCTCAGCTACTGGATTAAAGACCAGAGGTCTTAGAATTGATGGAGTGTGAGGTTTTTTAGTAATCATAAAAACAGTGCTCAACCCACAGTTTATTTGCTGTACTTTGCACAGCACCTCCTCCCCACAGCAGACACATAAACCAGAGCATCTCTGGCAACTGCATACCTGCCTTTATGCCTCAATGTTTCATTGTCTTCTCCCAGTGACACACAGCTCTTTTGGATGTATCCTTGGAGAGTAGGATGCTCAGGGATGTACTCTGCTGGATGACATACTTTCAGGGCTGGGAGAAAGGTGTATAGATTACTCCAAAAGGCATCACAATCCAAACCCCAGCTAGTCAGTGTTCAAACACTGCCACAAGAGCCAAAAAATAATCCTTAGCTGAGGATATTGACTAAGAATTAATGTGGAAATTAGTTCCCTACATGCACACATGACATCAACCATTCCTCCTTAATGTAGAGGAGTGCAGGGCAAGAAGGGATTTTCCATATTATTGTGCCTTGACCATGCTGTTGCAGGCAGACAAATTATGTGCCATCTTCAAAATAGTTCAGTTTTGTATCCTGCCCCCATCCAGAAACTGTTCCAGAGCCTCACTCATCTGATGGTTAGAAATTTCTAACTAAAGAGCATCCCTAGCTAGTCTGTGTATGTCTGTTCTTTCACCCCCATTACTCTTCCTTTCTCTGGTGCTCAGTACCCATCCTGTGCATTTGCTCATCCTCACAGATTTGTTGACAGTTGCCATACACTTGCTTATCCTTCTGCTAGGCTGTTAAAGTCACAATCCTCATCTCTCTTCTCACAAAGGATACTCCCTTGCTTTCCTGCCTCTGTTGGTTTGTGATTCATCTCACTTTAATGTAGATGGCCAGAATTTTACATTTACGTTTTATATGGGCAAATGTTACACTTCCTGATGCCTGACCATTGCCTTACACAGTGATGTCATTACTTACCTACCTGTACTGGATGTGCTTGTGCCAGTGGAGCCTACTAAGGTGTTTGCCTATTCATAGTCATCTGTGGCTCACAGTCACCTTGTGAAGGAAAATATTTATCTTCCTTACCATTTTGCCCTTGTTTATCTATTTAGTGATCATGAAAAGATCGTTAAAAAAATTGTCAGTAACTTCCCTGAGACTGATATAGTTCCTGTCAAATACTAAAGCTTCCTTTTCAGTCACTTACTCATTGTACAGTTTTTGCACTGGTCATCATGACTTCTGATTTTGCTTATAGTTTCATCCATGGCACTGTCTCAAATGGGTTTTGATTATTTTTACAACCATACATGTAAATCCCATAAGTATAAACTCTTTATCAGAGAAAGGTATCGAGCAGCACATCATGCTGTCCCTTTGATAATCCTGTGTTGGTTTTCAGTCTGCTTTCTGCTCACCTCTATCCTTTGATTGTTCTTTGCTTTCACATTGATCCAAAGACATTATGTATAATTGCAACCAGATTATTAATGTTTGGTTTTCTCTGTCACTTTCCCTGTTGTCTATTTTTTTTTCTCAATAACAGCACTATTCTTCAATGCTTGTAGCATACATTTATAGAATTCCTGATGTGAATGCAATTTCACCCGTCTGGGTTTTGGTATTGCAGGACAGTGATACTCCAGTCTGTCCAAGAGGAGCACAGTAATCTCATTGTGCTCACTATTTCCCACACTTAGCATTGTATTTTCCATACATGTATTCTCACTGGCCAACACACCTTTACTTCCAGGTCCAGCCTCATCCATTTAGTTGAAAACTGATGCTAGGCAAACAATTAGGTTTAATCTATGTTTAGTTTATCCTTAGAGATAATAAAATCTTCTTTTTTTCTTGTCCACTAAGCTTGAGATCAAAGGGGAAGTCTAGTAGTTATCACAGCACAGACAACAAAGAAGACACACTGTCCAAAAATGTTAGTAAGGCAGAGCTGCATTTAAATGTAATCCTCTCTTGCTGAGAACTGTCCTGTTTTACGGATGAAGGATGATCTAACCACGTAGGATTTCATTACCTTTTCTTTGATATATCAGCACATTCAATGTTACAACCCTCCCACCTGCCTGCTTTAGTTTATTGTCTGCCATTACCTTACAGTGCTAAGCGCAGCCTAACCTGAGCTCCTCACAACACATACCTGCCATTTCAGAGGTCCATAAAGTGCTGTGCCTAAGAGGCTGTCTGAGTAAACTATGAGAATGCAATAAAGATGACAGGAGTGCAATTACAGTTGCTAACTCAGCTTTGAAAATGACATCTTAAGTCAAGATCATCCAACAAATAGACAAACTATAGGCTGCAACTGGGAAAGGTTTGACTCCTCGTCTAACTCTACCCTGGCTCTGTGACCTTGGACCAATCTTTCACCTCTCCAGGCCTCCCTTTCCTCTCCTGCCTTGTCTCTTTAGACTGCTGGGGACAGAAGTGGATTTTTCTTTCATTGCTTTTTTTTTGCCTGATGCTCCTCACAACCTAAAAAATACACCAACCCCCTCAGATTCTATTTCTCTTCTAAGCCTTCACCCACACAAGAAAGCTGAGCTATTCTCTCTCTGGCCTGAGAGCTGTCATGAGCAGTTGCCCACCTGGAAGTGTGAGCTTTCTGCTCAGCATGCAGTGTGTACACAGGTGGGATCGGGGCTGCAAAGGAGAAAGGTGACTGGCTTCTTCACAAGTCCAAAGTGGAACTTTATTTGAAGTAAATCTCAGAGACGCAAGGGCATGTCTTTCATTCTTTAAAGGGCTCTGCCTTGAGATACAGCAGTCATTTCTTTCTGCATCATGCCAGAGGATTTACAGTAGAGTAGATTTTTCTTACTCTCACAAGGAATAGGTATTCATATCTTCTTACTAAATTGTTTAAGCTATTCAACCTGCTACTAACTTCCCTTGGCTGATGCTGCCCTTTCCCATATTGTCTGTCTTTGCCAATGAACCTCACGATATGCTGCACATGGGCATCTATGTTGATGTTTCTTACCCTCCATCAGCCATTAGTGCCTTGTAAGATATTAAAAAGTCCTTCACAAAATCAATAATAGAAATAAAGCTCAAATGTGCTTTTTTTTTTTTTCTCTGTGTGGAATTGAACAAAAACTCAGCATGAGAGCAATAAGTAATCACTGCACATTGGATGTATTTTTGTTTAGTTGTATAAAAAAAAAACATTGTAGCATCAACTCAGGTGATATCAGAAGGTATTTTTTTCCAGAAGTTTTCATAGTTCTTTGCTTGAAAAGGAAGTCAAGATGTTTTGACCTGTTCCACCTGCCCATGTTTACGGCTTTAGCTCCTTAACTGCACATCTTCTTACCTGAGATTCGTATTTGCTCTCCTGTCTTCTTCTGCAGAGTAAGTCACCTCACAGCACTCTCTACTTTCCTTAGGAGGAAGACATGAACAAATGTGAAGAGACAGATGACTAAGGAAAATAAGAGCAGCCCTCCCTAGTGGGTTGGCTCAAGTCTAGCTCAGCCAAAGTCCTCAAATGCACTGAACACTGAGAATCTCCACCCATTGCTAAATTTTGTCAGATGGTCCTCATCTGCCATGAGCAGGTCTGTCCAATGCATGTTGGTGGCAATGTGACATTTTCACCCTGCTAAAGCCCATTTTCAGGTACAGCAGGATGTGGAGATTGCATTTTCAAAGGCAGAAAGCTCCCCTTCTTTGTATCATTGCTTTTCAATATATCACTGAGAACTCGCCAGTGTTAAATTTCTGGGGCTGATTTCTGACATAGACATGTGAGATTTGCTTCTTCAAGAGTCGTTAGCAAGGTTTGAACCCCTGACCTGTGGAGCTGAACACAGATCTACACCTTTCAAACTCAAAGCTGAACTTCACCAGCTGCATTAGGCTCTTATCTTCTTAGACAACAGGGATGCATGACGTACACTTTGAAGGCACCTGCAAGTTCTCCTGAAGCCAACTATCCGAGGGCAAGGATTTGGCCTCTCGGTATTTTGTAGATTTCCTTGCTCAGACCAGTCAATTAAAACAAAGTGACACTTGCTATAATACTCCCTTTCCAGCAGTCCTTTAGGGTTTTTCAACAGGCTTTGGTGCCCAGCAGGAGCTGTAACGGGAACAAGTGTCTGACATTTTAAATTCAAGCAGCCGTGACACTCGCCAGAGAAACCCTTCTGAAGTCAGTCAAGTAACACTCCCCTCATCCACCTGTCCAAGCGGATCTGACTGGAGTCAGTGCTTCTTCTGACAGAATAAGTCTTCTTTGGCAAATTTATTATTTGTGTAGCATTTATTGATGAAGGTTGAACTGAAGATGTACCCAATATAAAACCTTTTCCATAACCATAAGTGAAAAGAGAAAGAGAAAATAATTAAAAAGAAAAGAAGTAGAAAGACATCAACTTTGTGACTTAGACCAAGTCCAGTAGGAATATGACAGAGGATAATGATATTTTGAGTTCTGAATGTATGAGAGTGACCTGTAGAATGCCATTGGGATACTACTGGTTTCTACCAGGTCAACAGCACCCACTGGTGAGTTCTTCAGTTCAGGTGTCCAGAAGCATTAAAGCACTGAAAATGGAGGGTAAGATGGAAGAAAAAAGAGAAGTGGAAATAAAACAACACCACCATGTTTTTGTGTCTGCCTGACTGGGATGATGGACATGCACTGAATGCTCATGCAACAGTAGGAATTTGCCCATTTAATGATGCACTCCCCAAATGGTCACTGTGGTCCTCTTCAGTGCATTTCACTGCTTGGCCATGTATCAGATTGCTTGTAACTTCTCTCAGAGCTGATCTGACACAAAAGGACACTTTGCTGCCAATAAGTTTTGCCTTCTGGATAGAGACTCAAACCTACAAGCCATGAAGCCAAGGGACGTTCTGGGGGAAGGAGAGGGACTCTATATCTCTTTCATTCTGATGCTGATGGGGTGATTGTTCTCCTGCTTGTATATTTTGTATAAACAGGAATGGTGCTGATATAGGCTGAGCTCACTGGGTCCAGCTCTGGAAGACTTGAAGGGTCTGTCCTCTGTCTCGTTGTGCTGGTGCTCTCTCGAGACACTGAGTGCTCAAGACATCCCAAGCTAACAATGTGCTGCGGCTTGTGCCTCAATCTCACTGTGTCTCAAGAATCTGTACCACAGCAGGGTCATCACTTCTGGCACAAAGAAAAGTTAGGTGCTGAGCTGAACACATAAAACAGCAGAGTTAATTGATTGGAAAATGTTCAGCAAGATATTCCTTGTTAAGAAATGATGAAACAACATGAGCCTTTACTCTCTGTTTTTCTTTTTTTTCCTCAAGACCAGTTTATATTTGTAGTACAAGATAAGAAATCAAAATCCCCAATCAGTATCTGAGTAGAGGAAGGAGACACAAATGATTCTATTCACATATGTGTTCTTGCATGGTTGTGGTATCAGACATGGAGGGGTTATTGAGAGTCCCTTCACTCCTAAAAAGCAGAGCATCTACAGGGCATATGGAAGAGGAACTTGACTACCAAGCTGTTTACTCTCCCAAATGTACTCAACCTCCCTTCCTCATTTCTCAGGAAAAATAAATATGTAGACGCAGATATTTTGATAGGTCTCCAATGCACATGGGTTTGGCACAAAGAACTCCATGAAGCTTCAACATTTTTCATGAGTCAGGAAAATGGATTCACACTCACTTCTGGTGACACAAACCATTTTCTACTATGAACAGCCTGCATTCAAAACTACCTCTTAACATCCATCCTTCAGCCAGTTTCTAAAATATGTGCCCCTTCAAATGTGCTTCTGTTGGGTTTCTGATTAGTCCTCAGAGGCTAATCTAATTCATGAGAATTTAATTGCTTAGAGTGTTAGTGCATAAGGTCCACAGTGTGTTAATGATCAAATAAAAGACATTTTATTCAACATAAAATACTGTTCTTATTATTGCTTTTAATCATTTCAATGGTCTTGATGATAAGATGGAGAGAGATTCTCAAACATCGAAGAATTATTAATCTTGTTTGTTTATGCAGGGAAAATTGATAGATTCATGTAATATAAAACAATGGCAAGAAAAGAGTAATTTTACACAAATGTCTTATTATTTAAATGCTTACTTCTGCTTCACATGATTGAAGAGGACAAGGAGATCAGCAGAATGAAAAGAGTATTTCAAAACTAAACAATTCTTCTAACATTCTCCTGCCTGTTTTCTTTCACACACAGGAATTGCTTACAGACAAATTTGTGGCAATTTTAATGAATTTTGTTAAGCCTCTGTATGAAGGGAGGAAAAACTAACCCTTAGGGAAAGCTGGTGAGTACAAAAATAACAGAGGGCCAGAGAGATTTCACTCAGTTGAAACATTTCTTTGTAAGGCCATTGAACTTTTTCAAGGAGTAGTCTATTTCTTCAAAACAAAGAAACACAACCCCACTGCACAGCCAGGGATGCTGCCCCGGGGGCAGGTGTGTTGTCACACTCTGTGGACTCTGGAATATGGATGAAAATCCCTTTTGGAAACAACATTCCTGAAAAAATATTACCAGATGCCTTATTAGAGCCTGCTCATATGTGAAGGCTGTTGTCTGGAACAATGAGGTCTTGTTTCTGGCTTACTAAGCATCTGGCAGCCTCAGGCAGGTGGCTTAAATGAGCCAAAGTGTCTCAGATAACAACAGGTACCACCCTCTCAGGATCAGTCACTATTCAGAGCAGCCCTGCCTCTGCTTCAAGTTGTGCCTTATGGATCCATGTGGATACAGCAGGAATTGGATATTGCAAATTATCACTTTTCCTTAGTCATGTTTGTAGGCTGCCTTGAGGACTGGTCTACCAAAATCAGCCATGTTTTTCCGAGCAATTTTCTATCAGGGAAGACTCTTCACTGCTCTTAGAAAAGGACAGCACAAAGAAAGGAGAGGAGAAAAGCTTTATCTATGTGTTAGCTTGAACCAGCCGAAAGTAACACCAACACTCAGTACCGAAACTACTTTTTCTGATCGCCACTAGCAATAACTGGTTTTCTTCTGAGGTCACATTGCTCTTCTTCAGTAAAAGGAGTTCCTACAGTGAAGTTACAGCAGGGAGGACAGAGAGATCCACCTTTTGCAGATCTCTATTCATCTCACACCTAAGTGTAACCAGACTGACAGAAGTTGAAGTGATCCAAGGAGGTTTAACCAAGACATGCCCCATGTGCAGTCTCAAGACACCAAAGACCCTGAGATGGGTCCAGTGGAAGTACCATTTTCATCAGCGAGGGCTGAACTCATGGGAAAAGATGACCGTTGGCTCTCCATCTGTCTATCTGCAGTCTCCAATGAGATTTTCCAATCTCCCCATTAAATTATGACACAGTTTAAATGTTCATTTAAAGTAATTCATTTCTAGACCATTTCAGAGTGTTTAATTCTGCTTGATTACTGTTTCCCTAATTACTTCCATCATTATAGGTGCAGTATGAATTTTATTTGTTTTAGGTAGATGGAAGACAAAAGAGGGATATGAATGTTCTAGTGATCCCCTGTAAGTACCAACCTTTTTGTTTGGAAAGGCAGACAAATGCAGGTATATTTACCTTTGTCCAAATATGACCAAGTAAACTTTGAAAATTAGATCTCAGCTGTTTGTGTTTGCTCTAATATTTAACTAAGCTGCCAGATAAACATTTTTCAGCATTGAAAATATACTACATTTCTACTTAATGGCATTCGTACGAACTACTATGTCTAAATAGTCTTCAACTTTTTAATGGAGTGTGTAAAATATTTTTAGGCAGATGCACAATTTAAGTATCAATCCTTTTTTGCTCCTTTAATTTCATTGAATGCTTAGAAAGGAATTTCTGGCATAATGTAACTTAGGAAGTTCAGTCATGATTTATGGAAAGCCTCATTTAACATCAATAGAGCTACAGGGACCATTTGCCCCTGGTCAGGGCTGTATTGTTAAAGCAGAACACAAAAAAGTGTCTTAAAATGTGCTTCGCAGTGCCACAAGAGTAGAGAGAGAGAAGGATTGGGATTTCAGCTTTACTGCTCAACCTTAACCACAAAATAGTTGCTGAAGTAACAGAACTGAAATGCACTGAGCAGACTCAGGTAGGACAGACCAGCACCCAACGAAATGCAAATGAAGTTCTGACATCCTTGTTTCTGGAGGTCTCCAGTTTGCAGCACAAATCCTGGAAGAGTATAAAAAGGGGTATAAAAGCAGTAAACAGAAAGAGAGCAGAAGAGTCCCGGTGCCAGAAAGCCCTCAGAGCAGGGAGTGCAGAGGTGAGCCATTCTCTTCCTCCCAAAGTGAGGTAAATCAAAAGTCACCTCAGATGCAGAGAAAAGGAAACAACGTAACTGTGTTGACCTTAGAAGAGAATTCTGTCGTAGAGAATTACTAAAAAGCCCTATGCTCTACCTGCTAAAAAAGTAAAATAACATCACAAAAAAAAAAATACATAGGATATAATAATACTATTATTTTTTTCAGTCTTTCTCCATGTCTGTTGTGAATGTAGGCTTGAGGAATTTGATCATTTTTGTAGAAAAAGTGTCTAATGTCTCCAAAGCTTTAACTCCTTTATCTTCTCAATTTAACCTCCATGCTTTCCTCAGACATACAGACAGGCAGAATTAAAATATGTAGTTAGATGAGATTTACAAAGGGAAATAATGATCAGAACAGGAGGAAAAATTCCACAGCAGATAGTTTTTAATAGCTCTGAATCAACATGATCCTTGACTGAGCAAAGCCAGGGAACCTTGCCTAAAACCTGAACTGGGAGACTGGGAACTACTCGTATTTTCTATTGTTAGTAAGGTTGGAAGTCATAGGTCCTGTTGCATTTCTTACAGCTGGGCATTCCTGTTGCTTCTATCCAATGTGCTTTTTTAGTAAATGGATGGTGACATTACAAAGCATTCTGCTCCATGCCAGCCCTCTCAGCCTCACACTGACTGCCATGTCCTTGCCTTCTCCTGCATCCCACTCAAAGGTTCGATAGCCCAAAGGTTGAGCTTCAGACAGCAGCTCCTTTTAAAAACAAGTTAGCTTTCTAATGAATCCCAATTACTGGTAATTTTTCTGCTCACAACTGGATGACAAGCTATTGGATGTAGGGTTGGGTAACAATATTCTGCTTCATTAAAACCTCACTCAAATATTCAGACTCTGTATCGCAGGCAGAACCATCATCTGCTTCTGCCACAAGCTGTAATTTCACTGCAATTACCAGTCTAGGTATAAACCACAAAGTGTCACCCCCTAGTATTCATTTGACAAAAGAAAACCCTCCAAACCAGTACATTCTTTTCAATAGCATTCATGGCCATAACATGCTCCTGATGCAAACAATATCAAGGCAACTTTCCTTCTGCAAGAACATCACTTGAAGGTCAAGACATGGACTCATTCAACAACCAGGGAATACAGAAGCTGGCTATTTAACAGTGATTTATTCACAAGCAAAACCAGCAAGTAAATTCAGAATTAGCTAAACGACTTGCAGTCAAGACTTCTTAAACTCTTTTTCTAAGATTAGAGAAATGAAGCAGCTCTTTGTATATGTGTGTGTGTGTGCAAGAGAAACTGTGACGGTCCTGCTATAACAAAATCAAATTCAACACAAGTGCAGGAGTCTCAGAGATGTTTCATGAAAATTGGCTGACAAAGAGAGCTTGTAAAGTACTAGAAGTTGCAACATGAACACACACTTCATTAGACACTAGACAGCCAACCACAAGATATAACCAGGAGGAAAACAGGCTGCATTAACTTCAGTGCATACAGACTGATGCACTTTTAACAGGGAGCCCCAGACACCCAGCATCCCTGCTGCTTTTAGCATTAAGTACTTTGTTTCACAACAGGTTGGGAATGATAATTGCACTCAGTGGTGTAACAAATCCTCCCAGAAACTGAAGTAATGTCTAAATTTTTAAATATTAATTTCTGAGAAAAAGAATTTCAAGTGAACTGCCTGGAATAAGTGAAAATCAGTGTCTGTTGACAGGCAGTCTTCATGGAAATTTTCAGTTAAGTTCCATGCACAACTCCTGTGTTGTCATTGACATTTGGAAGCCCTTGAGATTTAAGCATTAATCCTGGCTCATCTGTATCTATGGCTTTTAATGTCAATATATTTAAATTTTCATTCTACAAAGGACCTGTGATCTCCTTAGGAATCTGAAAGCACAACAGAAGATAAGGACACCATTGGAAAAAATAATGATGCTGACACGGGAAATATTAAACAGTTAAATAATGACCTCACTTCCACTAAACTGAGACAGATAATTAAGCCATCTCTTCTTTGTTCAATTTAAAGGGCAAGTACCAGTAAAGTGAAACTCACACAAGCAGAGTCAGTAAGGGATATACCACTGCCACCTCAAGATGTCAAGGCTGGAGCCATGGTTTGATGCCATTGAAGCCACAAGGTGATGGCATTGAAGGCTGGTTTCTATTACCCTGCTATAAAACACCACTTTCTCAGTAGTGGTGTCAAAAATGATGATGGGACCTTCTGAGTCAGACTAAAAATTACAGGAGAAAAAAAAAAAAAAAAGAGAGAGAAAGAGAGATTTTTTTACCCAGATCTGTTTGATCAATTTGTAGCTTGGTAGACATAGTTGAAGAAGGTCTGCTCCAGAGCAAAAGTAGCAGCACAACTCCTGTCCTCAGAGGGCTGGTAACTCCTCAAGTTATTCCAGTGTCCCTCTTCTCTGGGAGGTTCTTTCTGGGTTGATTGAAGCATGAAAAAAGTCTCAATCCTCATTCTGAGCTAAGACCAACTCTCTTCCAGACAGCTTTTCCTCAGGTCTTCTTGCATTCTGACAGACAGTCTCATTGCTTCAAAGGCATGTATTTGACTCTCTGCACATAAGGAACCCACCTCACCCACATACTTGTGAGTCAGCAAGAGATCTACACATCTCTGAACGTTTTTGCATGCTGCCATCCTTGTCCACTGTAAGCATTCAGCGTGCCATTGTAGAAACTAAGTGGCTTCCATAAAAAAAACACAATATGCTTTGCACTGCATACTGCTGTTTATTTAAGCATACTTGCAACCCTGTTGAGGAGTAAATTTCCCAATTCCCCAGCTGAAAAGTCTATATAAACATCATAAATTCAAACAGCGACATCATGTAACCGTATTTACTCTATCTGGGAAAAAAATGAAACGGAAATGCAGAAGATTAATTGCTAAACTAATCCTAAAGACAAAATATTTTGCTCTTCTTTTGATCCAAGATGCAACCAAAATGCTCTGTGACACAGCTGGGTATGTGGAAAAAACAGTGTTTGGCAAAACATTTGGCTTTGGCACTGGAGGAAAAAGTCCTACACATGCTAAGCACGAGTTCTTTCTCTTACTGACTGCTAGACCAGAAAACCTTGACGTGCCTGCACCACACAGAAGGCTATACAATGTTTTCAGAAATCATTAGGTTTATTATACAACCTCAGCAGGAGGAGGATGTCAGTAATTATTTAAACAGGCGATTATGCAAAATACTATTACCAAACAATTTGTATCTCTCTTCAGAGAAACCTGAGCAATGTTTTCCATTAATGAGAAGCTGATTCTGCTGCCATCCTTGGAGTTATGATAAGTAATAAGTAGAGTAAAGATTAATGCTTTGAGTCACTGTATAAAATCAATATGTCATCAATTAATTTTGTATTTATATTTCTACATAACATCCCAAATGTTACCTGCAAGAGTGCTTGTGATTTTAAAGGATATTCAGAGAGCAGTTTAGTGATATCATATCCATTTGTCTTACATAGTCACTCCAAAGGAGGTCGATTATGAGTCTTGTAGTTTTATAATTGCTTGTATCAGTTAATTCTGTCTTCAGACATACTGGGGGAAACATGCAACAGCCCTGTCTACAGAGCTGTTCTGCTCTGGGCTGCAAGCAAGCCCTGATGGCCTGAAGGGAAAAAAAATGCATGGTATTTAAATACTGCAAATACCACAAATGCTAATAACAGACAAAATAATGTACCTGCATAATTTAGTAAATAATTTTTTTCACTCTAGCTTCACATCTGGACAATGCCACCTCACCCACAGTGACTGGAATGAGCAGTCACAGGAGCAGTTTCGCTGGTCACACTTGGGCAGTTGGCCTCAGCTAAGCAAGGTCATTGACCTGTCGGTGGCCAAGCTGACCCTCTCATTTAGGAAAAACTTTGGTTTACAAATGATTAAACTGTTACCTCTCCTTCTTCCAGCCAGACACTCTTGTATTTGGGTAGCTTCACCAGCATTCACGTATGACCAGTATAACAGGAAAGAAATTGAGCTCAGTTAACTTTTACATCAGCAAAACCAAAGGATTTAATCAGACCATCTCACATCAGAGTCACGTTATAGTCAATGGAGAGAAATTAGCACTTCTAGGGTGAGCAACATAAGAGCCCTGCTTCAGGATGAGATAAATTGCATCACAGATACCAGTGAATTACCCTGACTAAATCTCAATTGATTTAGTTATGGTGTAGTCAATGGATATATTGACTAGCTCATACAGATGTCTGCATTGTAGATATCTAGATTTATTCAGGCAAATCTCTCTGTGGGATCATAATTAGTTTTCTAAACATAGGTGTACTTGCTGTGCAAAATGCCCTTGAGTATATGGGACATGAGTCTGGCAGGGAAGACGCAAGACCTACAGAGGACTCACCTACTTCAGTGACACTGGATGGGACAGTCTTGGACATCTCAACTGACCCCAGGGGTGTTTGCAACTAAACTGACCCATACCATGCGCAGAAACAGAAAATTAATGACATTTTCAGACAAGCCAGGTCTTGGCACCACCTTTCATAGTGGCAATGACAACAGCAAAGGTTTGGGACCACACATGTGCCCAGGCAAAGGACTTTGACCATCTGTGCCCAACAGTCACATCATTCCATAGGCTGTCCTCTGCCAGGAAGAAGATCCTTCCCAATGGGACCTTTGCAGATGCCACCAGCTGCAGGCAGGGCTGCAGAGCTCCCACTGCAGTTATGTTATATGGTTTATCTTGCCAGCTTACTGAGCTCTACTTCAAGAGATGACAAGTTGGTTTGCCCTTATTAAACTATCTGAAAAGCAGTTTTGTTGATTGGAGTGATCCAGTCTAAATTTATTCATGGGAAATTTATAGTAATTTTGTGCTATTCCAATTCTGACCTCTGGCTGAAGCAATTCTTTCTCCTTACTTCTGCTTTCTCCTCTGTTATACTCACAGGCAACAAGTTTTTTACTACATACACATGCAGCTTTTCTCCTGCTCAGGTAAACTGTGAAAAGAAGAATGATGCCTGATCAGACAGAGATTGATGTATTAATAGGTATTCAACCTTACCAATTTGTTGGAATGGGAAAGTTCTCTATGGATGTATTAGTTTTGAAGATGCTCCAGCAGATCCCAGGTTGACTGCCTGCTGAGCTTTGTCTGCCCCGGAGCTTTGGAGACCTGTTTCCTGACACACTGTCCCAGCTGCTTGGCCATTTTCCTGGTTGTTTTTCAAAAAACTTCAGTGATTTCCCTGATTCTGGCTCTCAGCAGTCCAGGCTTTCATGGCTTCTGGGGTGCTACTGCTGCCTAGGGAAACAGTGTCCTTCAGTCATCCACAATGAGGGGGCTTTTTTCACTCTAAACAATTTTTAGTAGGACCATTTCTGCAATTTCAAACGTTATGAAGGAGATGCTGTATCTTACATTAGGGTATGAATTGGTCTGAAGATTTCACACCATTTAAAAAAAAAAAAAAAAAAAGGGAGTGAAGTATCGTTGCCTCTGTTTTCTCTGCATCTTTGCTAAATTTACTTCAGCACTGTCCTTGAGGTGAATTTGGCCTTGTGTAAATATTCAATTACTTCGGAGTGCTGTACAAAAGGAAATTGATGTTATAACTGCAACTTGTATCATAACCATGTTGTTGGTTGTCAACAAATGGGAATCCATTTACATTCACTGCCCGACCTGGCAGTGAGCATAAGGCACAGACACTACAGCAAACCATTTGTATTCTCAGCAGGATACAGACTGCCATGGATGAAAGGAATATCATTAGCTTCACAGAATTTTTAAATATCCACTACAGATGTCAGAAACTGCCCAACAAGAGTGTAAAGACTATAAAATGCCTAGTTCTGGTGAGCTTATGAACGCTCCTGAATCTCTGTAGGATGGCCCTGAAGAGTTTTTGATGATTTGCACCGTTAATCCTTTAGCAGGCCTTCTATGCAGGACATCTGTCTAAAAGGATGGATTTCAAAAGACCATACAAAAATCCCTAACTTCTGTGGGTTCAGCCTAAATCCCAGAAAAGTTAACATAATCTCACTGATTCCAGTGGCATTTGGATCAAGGCATTTAGCCAGTCATATAGAAAACACCATGAAACTGTTCAGTTCAGGTTTTGATGAATGGGCAAGTTATAGGTCACTGTTGTGTGCTGCATCAGTTACTCTGGCAGTGGTGTGCAAAGCAAAAACATTAATTCTACTAGTTGTCAGAATGGGAGCTTGGCACTAGGAAGTGCTTGTCTTCTGCATAGAGATATGAATCCCTGGGGTTTTGCTGAGATAGTGTTGATCTATCTGTAATGCAAAAGAGTCTCAAATATTCATGAAATACCTCTAAGTTGTAGCACCTTCAGTCTGACACAAAAAAATCACCAGAATCAGCAAATGTTGTTATAACGGTCCAAATGAAATACACAGGGAAAACAGGCATGAGAAGCCAACTGTGCTCACAGCAAGTTCCAGGACATTATTGATAACAGCCTTTAAAATATCACACAGCTATGTCCTGTGTCTGGGAGCACCTCCAGGAGACCTCACAGCAGATCTAGCAGCAGTGCTACAAAATCTGTGACGTTTTATGGCCCAGACTGGCACAACTGCTAATGTGCTCAGAGGGGAAACTCTAACTGGATTTTAAAGATTAAGAATTTGAGCTTGAACCAAAGGACTTGGACAACTTGAGTTGGTAGAACAGGATCACACTCAAGACACAACGACATCGGTGTCTTTGGCTTTGGGATGAAACCAAGAAAGAGACTGAGGTATAGCCCATGTTTTATCTTAACTTTTTTATTGCATCAAATTATGAATGTCAAATAGGACTGTTGTTTGAGGTTCTTAAGTGCATTCTGTTTCTACTGATTTCAGTGGGTACTGCTTACATACAATAATTAGGCCACTTTGGTACTTCCTAGCAACCCATGAAAAAGAGGCAGTACCTCTGGTACCTCACATAGACACTTTCAAACATCAGAGCTAAGACCTTTCTGAAGATTTGTATGCTGGGGAGGATATTTCAGGATATCGAAAATAAACTGTTCAGTTACTACCAGTGACACACATAAACGTGCCAGATTCACTCATAGATTAGTAGAAATTTACACAGAGCTTTCAGTGAATATATTAAAAACTTCAGGTTTGAAATAAAAGCAGGAACCTGTTTCTGCAGCTTCCAGTTGGGGGCTGCAATTTCCGTGAGACTCTTGTTTCCTGTCTCTGATAAACGGCTGCTCAAGTGGTAGGGTTCCCTTTGAAAGCACGAAAGGTGTTCCCCTTTGAAAACTGTCTTCTCTGGAGATTAGGCATTCCTATGATCAATTTTTCATGCTGCCCTTTTTCTGTCTTCATGAGATTCTGATTCTCAAATGATAACCTCCTAGAGTCACTGCACATTTTATTTTAGCTGAGCTATCATTAAAAATAGCATCCTCAATATATCTCTCCCAGATAAATCATGTTATTTAATGCAGGGATTTTTTTTTTTTTCTTCAATGAAAATAGTGCAGGACTTCTTTCACAGAGAACAAACTGCAACATTTTCCCTCAAAGAGATAGACATATTGACTAGAAGCGGCTCACTCGCAGTGAGGAATTGTGGGCAAATTGCTTCAAATTGCTTGAGATCAAAGTTGAGTGATTGTCAAGAAAAGTTAAACTTGAGGCATATAAGTTGTAATGCAGACCTCTGTCCTTTCTGTTAATAAATCCATCAGCTGAGTGCAGTCTTTGGCACACATTCTATGCAGGATATCTGTCTAAAAGGATAGATTTCAAAAGGCCATACAAAAATCCAAATAATAAAATTATACATACAAATAATTGTCAACAGCTCAGGTAAGAGCCACGAAGCACATAGGCTTATATCCAGCTGGAGGAATAAAACTAAAAACAAGATAATGTGAACTTGCATGCTTTTTAAAAAATTATAGCCCTTGATTTGTCTATGATTAAAATAAAAAATACTCTCAGAACAATTGATGTCATGATACAACCAGCTTAGTTAGACCCAAAGTTTACCAAAACTCTCAGAAATTGTCTTCTCTGAAATTTCTGGTGTGGTTTCTTGAAGATTGATACTATAGAAGTCACTTTTACATAAAACTAGTTACATAAAGAAAGTCACACATTTGTTGTTCAGAGTTTTATTCCAAAAGGAAGCCTCAGAAAGGTAACTAACTTCAGTTATGAGACTGTATCTTCTTTGCCAGTATGCTCAGGCACACAGTGGGGGAGATCCTAATCCAGGGATGAACTCTCCCAGAACAAAGACCTCTGGGTCTATCCTGCTTAACCCACCACTAGGATCTAGAATGTAAACTTCTTGCCACAGGTTTCCCAACAAGAAGATCTCTGCTTAGTCAAATAAGCTTAAGCTTAAGCTGTCAATAAGTCATGTAGATAACATGTGGCTCATGATTATTGTTACCCACTGGATACACAGAATATAAATAGCCTAGGCCTCAACTTTGTAAGAGACACAGAAGAAAGCCTTGGGACATTTTCTACATGATTTGATAATAATATGCAGACCTTATTCATGTGCCAGTCTTCAAAGTATCAGTCTTTTCTTTTTTTTTTCTTTTTTTTTTTTTTTTTAGTGGCTGTTATATAAAGAGGTTCATGTGCAGAGTATGCTTAAAATTAGGTACATTTATTATGAATTCATGATGCACTCAGGTAGCACTCTAATCCCTCAAAAGGGCTTTACAGAGTGAATGAACAAAGCCCAGCAAACAGGATGCTCTAAATATGTACATAGAGCCTCAGCCTGTACAAGCTGGGTCTACATTCACAGAGCCCCGTGTAACATTCTCAGAAGCCTCTTCAGACCTGGAGTGAGGTTGTTTGCATAGCTCTATGAGGCAAATCCCACCTGGATTCTCCCAGATGGAAGTTCATTGAACTTTCCAACAGCCTGCAGCACCGGGCTCCACAATCAGCCCCAGTGGAGCTGGCCCAGCCATGCTCATAAGACCCCTCTGTGGCAGGGGAGAAGTAGGGCCCTCATTTGACAAACAAGCCCAGAAGCAGAGTTTGAAAACTGTGATCAATATACTGACAGAATAAAAGAAGAAGAAGAGGAAAAAAGTCAAACAAACAGGTCAAATAAATTATTTGTTACACACTGTTCACTCACATCCCCTGGAAACAAGCAAATTCATAGCAAGGTCTGGAAACACTGTGCTGTTCCAGTGCTGGTGTATTTTAGTAGTTTTCAGCTCTTCTGATTTTCTCTCTAATTGGCAGACCTTCAGACATTTCCACAGAGGCAGGAACCCCTGAATAGCAAGTTAGCCTGGGCATTTTTTTCTATTACTCCTTCAGGATCCCTAAGAAGTAAGCACATTTCTTCTTGGACCCCTAACCTTATCCTCCCTCCAGGGGATCACAGACTGAAAATCAGGCCATGTAGATTTTTCTTTATGTCTCCAGCCCAGATTCTTTGTAGCTCTCTATATGAAGCATTCCTGTTTTCAGATTCCATCCCAAATGCACTGAAAACCTGTCAAGAATAAAACAGACTCCTAAAGTAACATCTTGAGAATCATATTTTCAATACCGTACATCAAAATCAGAAATGTTCCATTTATTAAGATCTGTTTTCAACACCTAATAGCTCAAAATTTATCTATCTATCTATCTATCTATCTATCTATCTATCTATCTATCTATCTATCTATCTATCTATCTATCTATCTATTTTTGAGCAGCTGTTACCTGGACTGATGCTTTCTTTGAAAGAATAGGTCCTCTGTTAGGACCTCTGAAGGATGGATTGCAAATATACTCTACTATCTGTAGAGAAACATCTCCATAATTCTGTCACTTTATCAGCCAAAACATTGAACTCTCATGGAAATAGAAAAGACACTGGAAAAGTAGGAGTTTGTCTAAAGAAAACAGAACTCTGTTCACTTGTGAAAAGAAACACCGAGGAACCAGTTTAAGTACTAACAAATATTTCTAAAGTTTGCTTCCTTTTTTTGAAAGAGTCTGACCATCCCAAATCAATTCTGATCAATTATCTGCTGGTCAGGGAGGAGAGTGACAACCAATCTTGGCAATTGTTGATTCAAAATTAAAATGATAGAGATGGGTAATGTGATCAAAAAAGAGATAAGGAATGACTGGGAAGCTACAAAGTACAGAGGTATTTGATTAAAAGTGGCTTTTATCTTAATTCATGTCAAAATTGCACCCATTTGGCTTAATCTTAATTCAAATAAATAAAAAACAAGAGGAAAGAGTCAAGATTTGAGAAGCTAAAGTGATGTTTTTGCACTAAATAATCTGATAAAAACATGGCAACCCTGTTTCTTGCTCCCTACACAGTTAATATGTTGAATTGTCTCCACAAATAGCACTTGTCAATGGCTCATAAAAGGCTTCAGTTGGCGCCTGGTAATGTCAATTTCTGCTCTAAAAAGTGAGTTTGCATTAATGCCAATGTGAGATGTTCTGTTTAATGCTTCTCAGTGGTTTCCGAATGAAATGAACTCAGGAACTGAGTCATTTTCACATGAGACTAGTCCAGGCAAACACACTCTCCTGAAGAAGATAAAAGAAAAGCAAAAAACATAAAGTGTGTAGCTGATGAGGGCACAAAACATTCTGCAGACTTAAAAGAAGTCTTTGCACCTCAGTAGATTCTCCTTCAGGAGTCTTAAACTCCACAGAAGTAAAACAGTCCTCCCATGAGCCAGTACAGAATTCTAGAGCCCAGACATATGCAAGTATCAGTTTGACTGGAGAGAAGTCAAATAAAAAATCCAAGAGAAATTGAGCCCTTCAAAAAATGCTGAAGGGTTTTGTGACTCCAAGATAGACATATGTGCTAGTTTTTCCATGCTCCAACTGCATGTCTGCTTATCTTGGATGCAGCTGTTTGTGTGGGGGTGTCACATCAACTCTCTCAGGAGGCACTTGGGGGCTGGAGATGCTGGTGTCCCAAGGAACACAACCTGGGTGACAGTCACAGATCAAGAGGCATCAGAACTGCCTCTGGACAGGTCTGGCACTCACCAGGGTCTTCATCATACCCTGTACTCCTGCTGAGAGCTCATTTCTTACAGCAAAACTTCCCTCATTGCAAAAGACCTGCAACACACATGGCCCCAGAACTGGTTAAGCTGATCGCTTGGAGCCTGAGGAGGAATGAGGAGAGGTGAGTCAGGAGGTCTGGCTGTGGAATATCATATTTATCTCATATGTATGCAAATGCAAAAACTTCCAACTTCTCGCTTCCAGGCATACAGATAAGCATGTTTAAAATTTTGTGCTCTGCATTTATTCTACTTCCCTTCCCTTTTCCCTTTCCTGCCTGTCCTCACACTTTCCTCCTGGGATATTGCCACACTTCACATCCCACATCAAAGCTTGGTGCCTAAAGTTTTTGCCAGTGGCACAATTTCAGGTATGTCCACACTGCCTCTGCCTCCACAAAGACACAAGTTTCCACGTCTTCAGTATTCACAGCCTGGGGTGTTTCTGCAATAAGTTGCCAGCGAGTGGTTGGCAAGAGCAGGTCTGTGATGGGAAGTACACAGAGGGCACAAGGGAATGTGGGAGGATGCAGAGCCTGCTGGAGTGCTGAGGAGGGATAAATGGTGACCTGATGTAATATAGATCCAACCTGGGGAACATTTTAGCACCCATGCAATGCATCAGAACTTGAGTACTGCTCAGAGCCCCTCACCCCTGTAGGATGGCCAGGCAGGATGTGCTGATGTTCAGCCCGAACGAGCACTATGGTGTATTAGGGAGCCAGGGACTGGTCCTGAAGTCATCAGCTGATGCAGAGAGAGCCTTTGGTCCCAGCCCCAGAATACCAAACTCTCAGTAGTGATGCAAACTCTGGCTTTCTATGCCTTTTTTTCTGTCTCTCTGGTCAGGTGGAACAGAAAGCAGGATAAGACATTGATAGACTTGTAGGATTTGTATGGAACCACAAAACAATTGCCTTGCAAAATCTGGGAAGTTGCAGGAACTTAGACTCTGGCTTATGTGACCCACTCTAGCAGAGTCAAGCACTCTACTCTCTGTATTTAAAGGTTCATTCCATCTTGTAGATTTTTTTTTTGTGTACACAGTGTGAGGTAAAAGCTAATTTTGCAGCACTGACCAAAGTTTTTCAGCTTTAACTGATCCCAGGAGCATGTTTTTTTTGTAAATGCCTTTAGTTTCAATGTCTTTGCAAAGCCACAAATTCTGGGAGGCAAGAAAGAGACTCTGATGATAACACACACAAAGAATCAAATGCACAGTTCACTGCCTCTTGCTGTGCACTTGTCTTGGCTACAATGGTAATAAAGTGTATTTGTCACCAAAACCAGACAATCTTCTTGAAATAAACAGAGGAAGTCACAAATCTATGGATAAGAAGGTGTTATTTTTTAAAACAATTTTCTTTTCAGAAATGAACTCTAAACTATTTTCTGCAGTGGTATACATTGCAGTTTAAATGATTCATATACCAGCTTACTTTACAGTTTGCACATGATGCATTTTAATTTTTAATTTAAATACAAAAAACTCCTGGCAATGTACTGATGGTGGGTAGGAAGAGAATACAATCAGAATTTGAAGAACTGTTGCCAAATCACAACCTCTATAAAATCTATTAGCAGTGGAACACTGAAGGTATTTCCCTGCCACCACCATAAATGCAGGATTATATGCATGCCAGCATTTCAGAAAGGACCTGATTAAAGTATTGAGTCCAAGACCAATAGATATACTTTAATCTCCTTACTACATTTCAGTACTGTTCATTCTTTATAGGTACAGTGATTTCACAGTAAACTGAGCGAAGTCTCACTTAATTTTGGTGTGGGTTTCTACATGATAGATGACACAAATAAAAAAATCTCTTCCGACAAGGACATTATTTGACATTTTGCTGAGTATTAATGGGCTAGTGAGATAAAATTTGCCAGACCTGTCATGATACAGGTATAAAATGCAAATGTTTCTAGTAAGCTGTCAGTCACAGAATTATGGTTGTTCAAATGACTTGTGTTAGAGTCAATCATTTTCCTAAGTTTATATGAACTGCTGTTATTGCAATTTATTAATTAAGGATAAATATAACTACACATTTTTGCGAAGGATATTTCATGAATAGTCCTCTGTTTTCAGTCAGTATGTAGCATTCCCTCACATCTACTATAATATAAGAAACACATTGCAAATTCATTAGGTGTTCTGAGCCCTAGGTCTGGTCTTTATGAATGTTGTATTTCATGTTTATCTCAGTAGTGTACAAATTTGTGCACTGCTCAAGGCTGATGAGATTCTCTGAAGCTGGTAAACCCCTGCCAAAGTTACTTTCTATCACATCTGCAGAGAAGCCCTGTGACAGAAATAATAATCTGCTGTGGGTCGATTATGTTCACACTACTGACATAACTCTCCTGAATGGATCAATTAGAGCAAATGCTGCCAGCGAACCATCCTAAGATGGTTACCTCATAATGACTGTTTTCCCTAAAAATCTGAAGGCTGTGGCAATTTGCAATGCATACGTTAAAGAAAATGAAAACAAACCAACAAACATATTTCTTGCAGTTCCTCAGAGATCAGGTGCTTCCCCAGAAGCTGTAACAAAAGGCAGCCCACCCTCTCTTTCCAAATTTTCCAACATGCCTCAGTTGAGGGCACACTTCTGGCTGCAGGTTGGCTTCAATTTCCCAGGCCCATGACCTTGAACATAGACAGTAACTACTGATTTTCCGTCAGGCATTTATAAATGCCAGCTATCTTTTAACCTATAAAGTACAATAGAGCAACCATACCCCGAGCTTGGACTTCACATACCAAAAAAAAAAAAAAAAAGTGTGATAATTTAACCAAGTTAATACTAAACCATCTCCTTAGATTTGGCCACTCCTTCTGCTTGGCTGTTAAGTCCACAGCCTAATCCCTGTATCCTAGAGCCAACTTTCTTCACTATTCAGAGCAGTGGGGGATGCATGCAGGAGATACATTTAGGAGCCTTGAAACCCTTTCCTTGGCAGATGATCAACAGCTACTAGAATGCAGAGTTTGTGACAGATGCTAAACCCTCTTATATTGACTACTCCATTGATCAAGCCATGAAGCCACAGAAGTTTGCTTTAGCATTTAGTTTCTTTAGATGTATGAGGCTGATAAGTATTGTACAGGGAAAAAAAGTTACCCCACTCTAACTACAGTGTTAAGCCATTTTTCTAAGAAGGTTCTGTGGTCTGATACTTTGTAGGGTGGAAATGATTTTAAGCCAAATAATTTCTGAGTACACACATTCTTCATGGCTTCCTTCTGTTACCATATTCACAATGAAGCATCATTATTGGCTGTAAGTATGGAAGCAGAAGGTCATCAGGTCTCATCCAAATCCCACTGAAGTCAATGACTTGAGATTTGCATGAACTTCAGTATGGACAAATCTTTTACTACTGTAGCCACAAAAATATTGTTGGTGGTTAAATTTAACCACTTTAAAATGTCTTGCTTTGTAACTAGTGTTCTTAAGTACAGCCTCAAAAAGTGATCCGTGCTAAAGAAAGACTACCTGATTATACCTTGGATCCTTCTGGAATATTTGATTAAAAGTGAAACAAGGAAATGCAAAGCTGATAAAATGATACTGACTTTGCCTTGCTGCAGTTATCAGCACACTGATAATGTTCCTGAGTAATGCCTCTTCAGGACTCACAGAAGACACCAAGCTGACCATACAAGCACGATGGAGCAGAGCTGAGCTGGTCTTTGCCAAAGTCATGGTACAATTTAGATCTTGTTGAGCAAGAAGAGCTCCCGTTCTCCACAAACACTCCCCACCAGCAATAGATTGACAACTGTGCATTGCCCAAGTGTCTCTCTATGCCTGCTTGTGCATATATTTTAAGGTCATCTGGGACCTCCTGATTCTCCATCAGAACAGAAGATATCAGGTTACATCTGGTTACTCCTGCTAGAGTCCAATAATTAGTATCTAACTAAAGCCTGACTTCTAGAACAGCATCCAGTCTTGATCTGAAGACTGAAGGAGGCAGCAAAAACACCAGGTCCCTTGTTATCTTGTTAAATTTCTCATTTTCTTGACCACTCAGATCCACATCTCTTGGTCAGTTGGCTGTGGAAGAAGCCTTTTTTATGAGATGGAGGTGTTGGTGCTGTTTGCACAAAGATGAACTACCTGCAAAAATAGGGAACTATACATTATACAAGTGTTTAAGTGAAGGTGAAACAGATAAAAGAATGTAAAACCCTTAAGACTGTGCCCTTAAGATATTCTAGTGTGTTCCCAGCCTCCAAGCTGACAGCTTGCCTACAAATTTCCTGGTTTTGAAATGTTTGAATCTGCTTGGTCTTCCCATTCTGGAAGCGAATGAAGCAAAGAAGTACTGGATTAATGACACCTCTAAAAGAAATATTTAGGGATATTTTGGATCTGATGCATAACATGTGGGAATTTTACAGCTCTGTCAACTGATAAGGAAATATCTGCCAGCCTTGGAAAAGTGAACAGTTATTAAAATGTTATTGTTTCTCTCTCAACAAGCACTTCTGGCCTTCTGGTCAGTGTGACAGTAAGGCTCTTCCCCTTTCTGACTCTTTTTCTGCTGCTTTCTGCTATGACATTTTTTCAACTCTTTCAATTTTAGGGAGCAGTTTCCCTTATCTGTGCTTTCTGAAATAATAATTTTCCTGACTACCTTATTCTCCAGTTTTCCTTCCTGCTTGCAAAGGACAACAGATTTGGATCTCAGGTAAAATCTCCCCTGAAACCTTCACCTTGTGAATGGTCCTTGTCATATGAGATAGTGGCATTACCGAAACCAACAATTACTAACCTAATGGAATCAGCAAAAAAAACCAGTTAAGGTGAACACTTCCCTACCAGATTTGACAATTGTTTGCTATTAGCCAGATACTATTGAGTTGCAATCTGACAAGGGCACTGCAATGGTTGTCTTGCTGCCTGCTGCTGTTCCTCACAAAGTATCATCTCACTTATCCTATCACTAGATCTCTCTTGCTCCAGACCACTTTTGTTTCCTTATACCCTTTCAATTCTTCACCCTTGATCCTTGTTCCACCCCACTCTCTCTGCTGCTCATGGCCTTGGATCTGTGTATCTGTTGAGAAACATTAGCAAACTGCAGTTTTTCACATATTAATGCTTTATATTTGTGTTGTTTATATTTTGTTGTTTTTTTCAGAGGAAGGACTAAAGCACAGATCTGACACAACCTTCTAGCTGCAAACTTCAGTCTTTGGCTCAAGGCACAGAAGGCTACACCTTCCCAACAGCATGACTGCAAAGAAGTCTTTACCACAGCTAACATGACATTTGTATCCATAGATCCATTCTCTGTGGTTTTTTAAGCTGGAATTAGAAAAGGAAAAAAAAAAATTAAAAGTTTACTCTCCAAGAAGTGTCAGTTCAGTAGGTGATAAATCTGTTCCATCTAACTTCTGAAGAAACTTATTCAAGGTCTTTCATACCAACCTGTGAGTTAGG
Source organism: Hafferia zeledoni (assembly GCA_035583235.1). Taxonomy (NCBI): domain Eukaryota; kingdom Metazoa; phylum Chordata; class Aves; order Passeriformes; family Thamnophilidae; genus Hafferia; species Hafferia zeledoni. Next base: position 6,105,870 of record JAWWEV010000083.1, on the reverse strand, counting down.
CATAATATCAACATACTAGGCTTTGCATCAGAGGGATATATTCCAGCAAGAGATGCTTTGACAGAAAATCAATTTGATTGTCCAGGACATACAAAAAGAATAAACTGTTTTCCTGTGTCCATAGAGCAGCAATGACTAGAATAAAACAACTGAGATTTCTGGCATTAAAATATTGTCAAGAAGTAATCTTTCAGCATGGCTAGTCACAGTCTGCTTTTATCCCAAACAAACTATTGGATTTGATTAGCATAAAGAGTGTAAAAATCTCTTGTGCTTAAAAGCTGAAGTGCTTTTGTCTCTGTTCGGAAACCAGACTTAAACTTCACAGAAAAATTAAAAAAAAAACATGAATGAGAATCAAGTCTACATTTATATATATCTGTCTGTGTGCAGAAGGAGCAGGGAGAGATGAGATAAGCCTATTATAGGAGCAGTTAGGTAGAAAAGGAAAACAAAGAAAATAAATAGTCATGCAGAGACAGATTTTCAGCTGGGATTGTTGCTCCATTAGGGTCAATACATCCAGATAATTTTTATGTTTAATGCAGGACCCTTTGGCTTCAGCTGCGGTAGACCAATTGCATTTAAGCCTACACCAATTATTTTCAAAACTGACTGTAGGCAGTCCACAAAACTTCCCTGGTACACTCATTTTTTGAATAACATAATTTCATCCTGTGTTTGGACAAAGGTGGATAACACCACTCCCAGCCAAAATTTGAAAGAGCACTCATCGCTGTTCCTGACACAAGGCAGTGGAGAAAGGCACACACTACCAGCAAGTTCATACATTTCCTTCCCCTGTCCCTTTCTCTTTCCTTTTCTCTTTTCCCTCCTCTCCTCTCCTCTCCTCTCCTCTCCTCTCCTCTCCTCTCCTCTCCTCTCCTCTCCTCTCCTCTCCTCTCCT
>JAWWEV010000083.1:6093325-6104799 GCA_035583235.1 Hafferia zeledoni | reverse complement strand
CTCCTCTCCTCTCCTCTCCTCTCCTCTCCTCTCCTCTCCTCTCCTCTCCTCTCCTTACCAGAAATACCTTTTCATTTTGTGATGCAGAATTCATTACAGTGGTCCAGATTCAGTTTTCTGCTGAGTTTTCTGTTCTGACTATGCAACACAAAAGGTTTTTTTAATCATCCTTACTTTACTAAAATGAAACTGGGAGCAAGAAGATCAGTCCTACTGAACTGGTTTCAATTTCTGCAGGTGCAATTACTCACACACAAGTATGTTCATTTTTTAAATGGCAATTTTACCCAGACATCTATAACCAAAGATCTGCTTTAATGGGATAAAATCAGGAGACACTCCCAGCCAAACGAATACTTCAGTGTTTTTAGAGCTGTTCGTGGAAATAAAGGCTGTTTTGAGAGAAACTGTTCCCAGGACTGAGCCTGATATTTGTTTTGCTGTATTTATGTCATGAGAGCTCTCTAATGCAAAAAGATGTATGTTCTAAGTATCTACATAATGGCTTCCCTCCAAAAGGGCCATTACAGGCTGTAAAATAAATAGTACTCATTTAATTCCTTTTGTAAATATACACAGTTTGGAGACAATAATAACACAGAGAAAGTAAATTATCTACAGAAAACCACTGCATCCAAATGAGTTTATGAAACCAAGGGGACAAAAACCAACCACAAGATAATGGAAGAGTATCTTGTGGGGAAGGTCATCAGCTCAGCAAACTATTTAAGCATATGCTTAATGGAAAAAAGGGCTCAGTATGGTCCTGAGTAACATGTTAAATGAAGGCTTTAGTTATGTATAGACATACAATGAAACAAAAACAGGCTGCAAACAGAAGCCAGCGGAATGTGGGATGTTCAAACCTCACAAACTAATTGAAGCACCCCCTATTTGATAATCTAAGAAACCCATCGGCTCATCTGCTGACACCCCAAACCAGGAGTCTGCAATGAGTCAGTTTTATCCACCACGACCAGCCTTTCCAGGGAATCAGTTTCTTGAGCAGCAGGTTCTGTCCACCATTCATCCCTTTGTTCTTTCTTCAGTTTACAACTTTGCATTTGCTGTTGCAAAAGGCACATTGCTTGGCCAAGGTCAGTTCACCAGTGGATTCAGACCACTCCAAGTCCACCACCTCTCCTTCCATTATTTACCACTTCGCCGATATTACTGTCTTCACCTTGCTTTGTCAGACAGGATTTTATTCAAGACATTGACAGCACTGTTAAATAGCAGCCTTAACTAGCAGTTCACCTGTCCAGTAATGATCTCTAATTTACAGGAATGTTTTGAGTCCTTTTCATTAGCAGCTTTTAATCAATTTAATGCATCCATGTTGATTTTCTACTTTTCTGTGTTGGACTAAGGCAAATTTTTTACCAAAGCCTAACTCCATCAAAGGGACATTATTTACCTTATCAACATAGTTTGTAAAGCCATCAAGTAAAGTTATCCACTTTAGTCTGACAGGATCTACTGCCAATAATCTTAGGTAGATTAACATTAATTACATTACTGTCTTTTAATCCTTTATCAGTCAAATCTCACATTGACTGTTCCATTATCTTCTCTGGAATCCATGTCATACTGAAAGAACCATAATTATCCAGGTCATACTATTTATCCTGTTAAAACATCAGTGTGTTAATTTTCCTGAAGTTTCATGGCCTTGCTAACCATCAGTTTTAAGGAATCTAAGACTACTTTGGCTGATCCCTTTAAAATTCTTGAATGCAAGTTATCCACCTCTGCTCTTCTACAGTCTTTTAACTCCTTAGGAGCTGCAAAAAGAGTGTGCACTTGTGCTGCAAGATGAGCAGCATTACTGTAACTACCAGACTCCTCCCGAGAGAGTGGGCTTAGTTTAAAGGCAGGGAAGGGAGACATTCCTTCAGAGCAAGTACCAGCCGTGCCAGAACACTCTCCATCACAGGCCACAGGAACCGTGAAATCCAGAGCTGCCACTGGCACCAAATCCTTCCAGGGGAAGACCCTTTCTTGACATGGAACAAATTTGTGCCCAGTTTGTACAGCCTGCTCATAAGAAAGTCACATTTCCCATTTCAGGTGGAAATTTTCTTTAAAATGGAGCTGTTGGAGTACACTCTGAAATCTAGACTGTAATTCAGAGATTGCTGAAGGATCAGACTGGTGAACCCCTTATGCACTTTGGGAGTGATTAGGAAGCAAGTGCATTGTGATCTTCACCAGGCACAGCTAAGGGAATTACAATGTTTTATTTCATGACTCTAGCAGAGTTTTTGTATTATACAGAACACGGTGAGTCCAGGCACTGGAATTTTAGCAGCAATTATGCTGAGAATAATTTCTTTGGTGCTTTTTGTTTGGTTTATTTTCTCTTGTGATAACACTATAATGTGACTCAATTTTTTTGTTTTTTTAAACAATCTTGTTAAAACAAGATCAGCAAAGAAAGATTAATCCCTCATCTCCTCTAAATCATGTCCCAATGCTTCAGGAAAAAGTTTTCACTGGGCCAATATGATGTATGACGTTTTAATGGCATTACTACTCAGTCAGTCACCTACTAAGTTTCTCTCACTGACTTGAGTAGTGTAGAAGGAAAATGACAGGATGCTTAATAAATGCTTCATGTATGACAGTATGAATTGGCAAAACATAAAGGGTTTGATTTATATGTTATAATAAAATCTTTTTACTTATCTTTTGAAATAGATCTTCTTGACATTCTCTTAATTGTTGCTTTGTTAACTAAACACAAGCTTTACAAATCAGCAGTTGTGTTGGCCTTGTTCAAATTGCATTTGCTTGTGTGCAACTTATTCTTTTGCAACTTTGAGAAGAGGTCTGCATTCAGCACCCAATTTAATATAAGTAGAGAGGTACATTCAACTGATCCAGCCGCTTTGTCAGGGGATGTAACATATTCATTTCCACAGCAGTCAGTTGATAGACTTTGCCCTCAAAATGGCTGAAAGACAGTGAACTTGTCTCTTGCTTCGTAAAATATGCTGGACAACATACTGTGATATAGCTTCCCACTATTGCCCAAACTCCCATTCCTGACATCCCTTGGTTTTAAGGTGCAGGTAAGCTCCAATATGCTCCAATGGCTGTCTGAAGAACTACCTAATTAAAGACATCGCTACCAGAGGCTGAAAAGTAAAGGACTGACTTGATTATCTCCAACAAAACCCTTTCTTCTCCCAAATACCAAACTCTCCCCATACCTCAGCACCCAGAGGATAACAAATCAACTCAATGGACTTATTGCCTGTAAGAAAAAATGGGAAAAATAGCTTTACTTAAAGATTTCAGTGTTGTTTTGCTGCTGTTGTCATTTGTTTTTGTTTGTTGGTATTTTTAATGTATCTCAAAAGGTTTAGCAAACTCTAAAGCATGAGAAGACTTCACAGTGAAAAATGATGCATTCAGAAAATGTCAAAAGCAGAATGTTTTCCTGCCTTCAAACTCTTTGCTTAGGTTTGCAGGGTGTGACCATGTGTGATAGGTAGAGACAGAGAGGCTCTTTAGAGAATTTGATTTGCTTTGAGAAAAATGTTATTGAAGATGATAGATATCTGTTGATCATGTTTTTAAAATACATATTTGGGCAAAATCACAATTTTTTGACAGAAAATCATAATAACTGGAAATTTCAACTAGCTCTGGAAGCAGCCCCATCACTCAACTGTTCTGGCACTGGTATTAAGGATTCCCATAGCCAAATCCAGAAATTTTACAGCTTCATTAAGGGATTTGCCTCCGCCCATGGTTGCTGTGAGCCCAACCTCCCTGCAGAGAAGGTGCTGGAGAAGGCTATGCAACATACACTCAATCTTTTGCGTTAAAAATTGTTCAGACCTTTTGCAATGCAGCATTTTCTAATAAATTGCTGAAATTTTCTACTCCTGAAGCACAGATGCCAAGAATGTACAACTAACATCTACAACTCTGGGCACAATTTCCAGCCATGTGTGCAAACTCATTTGATTTGTGGAAATATTTGTACAGTTTATAGACACATAGAGTTCCTGAGGCTTTTTAGTAACACTAAATATCTTGCTATTGTTTGCTCGTGGCCTTGGGTAAGAATTACTAAATGGGTGCTTGGCTTAACTGTAATGGAAAGCGGATATGAAAATAATAGGTAACTGCAATATAAAGCAAATGATTCAAAGCATCTCCATTAAAGCATCACCATAAGCACCAGAGGAATGGCTATGAAACAAGAGCACAGCACTTTCCTCCTTAGCTGCTCCTTTGTGAAAGAGGAAATGGATCAGGAAAGAGACAGAAAATCTATATCCATTTTTTTCTAAATGGCCTATTACATCAGAGTAACACCTCCATATCATATCAACAATTTTATAGCTTAGCCTATTGGATTCGCATGAATTTAATATCTGGTTTTACTCATTGAAAAGAACTTACTGTGTGCATGAAGTGCTGCAGCACACCTGGTGAGTTTGTATGAAGGCAGCCCTGCTACCCTGTTCCCTTTCAGGCTTATGCCCTTCCGTGGAACCTTCTGACCCACAGTGATCTTTAGAATTCACCTCACATGTAAGTGATTCTTGTTGTTTCTTTGCTACAGGTCAGTTTGTTCAGGTATGTCAGGGAGTGACAAAAGCAGGGGCTCAGTTGCAGTTCCCTGGACCTCTCCTGTGATGAACACTGGAGAAGCAGTTTTTGTCTAGTGTGGTCACCAGTACTAGCAGGGGATGAGAAGCTCAATTCGTTGGCTCCACTGGAATGGGACAGTGTCCACACCAGGATGTAGTGGCTTGAATTGTCAGCTGGGCATGGGGAAAAAAATCTGTGTCCTATGGGGATCCCTAGGCAGTGGATCAACCCTGAGGCTTTCCAAAAGAGCCCACAGGGATAGATCCTGGGGAGCTTCAGATGGTGAAACAGAAACACTCTCAAATCATAGAGTGAGTTCAGATTTCACAAAACAGGGTCCAAAACAGACCCTTCATAGCCCAGATTTATTAAGACTGAAGAGAAAATGTTGTAGGAAAATGTATTCTGCTCTCAGACACCCTCCCAGGGGCAAAATCTGGTCTGGTTTTGGAGTAAATGAATCACTGCTTGTGCCTCAAATGGCATTAATTACAACCACTTTGAACTCATCAAAAGCAAAACAATGGGTCTGGATGCTGCATGGGAAGCCTCCTGTCCATCTCACATGTGTGAACATCATGGTGAAATGTATCACTTTTTCTGCTGCAATAGGATTAAAATAAATCCCATTTATAGGATCTTGCACATCATTTCACTATAAAAGAGTTTAATGCAGAAAAGGAGGACAAAGAGGAACACAGACTCCTTCAAAGCTATTCCTCATGCAGAAGTTGCTATCAGATTTTTAGCTGGAACATGGGGATAGCTGAGCCCCCCAACCACTTCCCCCAAAGAGACACTCTAAACCCTCACACTGGGATCCTCACTCTGACTGAAGTGCAAAATAATGTGAATTGTCCCCTTTACTGAGCAACAGAAGCAGTTCTGTTCAAGTGATTCTAGCAGATAAAACTCATCAGCAGTAGCCTTGGGGAGGTGATGTGCAGAAGTTATAAAGCATAACTCTGCTTTAAAATACGTCCTTTTTGCTTGCAAAGCACCCTCCTTCAAGCAAGCTGGGTCATACTGGAAACTGTTACCTCATAGCTTCCCATAGCAATCCCAGTATAGCCACCCACTGAGACTTCCATAGCAAGGAGTTCCCCATCCAGTGAAGAAACAGGGCTGCTGGAGTAAGGGCAAATATTCAAAAACTTTGACATAAAGAGTCTATGGTCTTCTTTCTGACTGTAAGTTAGACTCCAGATGCACTTATATTTCTTATAAATATGATCCAAAAGAATGTAGATACTTGGAGACTCTGTGAAATAAACACTGAGTCCTGCTCTCAGTGCACTGACAGGCTCTAACTCCCCAGAGCAGCCTGTAAGAACCTTTCTGTGCAATCTTCCTCTGCAGCCTTTCTCCTGTTCCCCTCTGAGGTGTCTGGCTACCTGCATCCAAGATCTGCTCCCACATGATGCCATCTGTAATCTTGGATCATGTTTCTTTGAAATCAGCAAAGTTTTGAGATAAAGGTATAGGAAGTTTCTAGACTCCATGCAGATCCCCACTGTCATAATCACCTCTCCTTTGCTCACAGCATGGTCCTGCTCTTGCTGTTCCATGACATACAGATGCCAAAGTTAATTGGTACCACTTACAAGCTCTACCTCCAGCACTGTTTGTCTGATGGATGGAGACTGGAAGCACAACAAGGAGAATAAAATCAGGGTGGCATTCACAGTGTGTCTGAGACTGCCACAGAGAGACAACTTGTAAGAGAGGACTGATGATGCTCTTGCAAAAAAGAACAGAAGTAATATTTGACAGAGAAAACAAGTGGAGGAGGATACAGTTCCTTGCAGGATCTGCAAACTGCAGCAGTACCAGGAGAGGGTGGAAATAACCAGCCAGGATCTGGGAAGTGGTAAAGTGACCACTCATTTTATTAAGCTGGATTGTCGCAAAACCATGCCCCAGGAAAGTGCATGTGTGTGGTGGGGCACAAAGGTCACAAGAAGGTTCAGAAAAGTACGTGATGATTACTGATAACTTGAGCTTCAGCAAAGTCTGTGATCTCCATGGAAACATCTGAATTTTGTTAACTCAAAACATTTCAAAGAGCAAAATGTTTTGTTAGTGCTTTCAGATCATTTCAATGGGATAGTTAGGCTCAGGAACTATTCCCCAGTATTGCCTTCTCTTTCATCTGATCTGAGCACTATGCATGTACTAGTAATAAAGTGTTCTCTGACCCCAACTGGCTTAAGTCTAACTAAACTCTGTTATTTCTCCCCAAAAGTCCACTGACTTGTCCTTAAAGCCCAGTGACCTCTTGCACTCCCTACACACTATCTGGCCTGGGTCAAGTAATATTTAACTAATATTTCATTAGTATGGGAAGCCAAGTTCTATGTCCTGTGTTTATGTTCTAGCTTTCCCAGATGTTTCCCTGTTGGGACAAGCCTTTACCTAGAACTTTGAAAGGATAGACAAGAATGATGAAAGGTAAATGCCTCTCTGAGCCAAGTGAAGGCTGTCAATCCCCAGGGGTGTGCCATCCAGGTATCTGGGTCAGCCTGAGACAGCCTCAGACACCTCCTCCTCTCCTTTTTGTGCAAGCACAGACAGAAGTGGTTGTCCCTGAGGCAGACAGGGTCCCTCTGCATTTGTGCTCCTCTAATCAACACCCTGTTCCCAGGTCCATTTTCAGCTGCTGCAATCAGTTGGGGTTCATGCTGCAAGTGCCTTTTTAGCTCTATCATCTTCCACTTGATCTGTTTGCTGTCTTATCAGGGTGCAGGACATTCACTTCCCAGGAGTCCAGAGACACCCTTCTCATGAAACAGCCACAAAAGCTAGACTAATTTTCTCCAACAACATTGATCCCATCTCCATAGTGCCTGTTAGTGCTAGCTCTTACTGGAAATCCTAAGGGCCTTTAGGGTCATGCCTCTCCATCTCAGGAGTTACCTCATGTATCCCAGATACCTCCCCAAATGTCCTTGCATCTGAAGGCCATTCACTTTCACCTTCTGTCCATTTAACCATACCCAAGCAGCGTCCAGACTTGCAGTCTCATGGCCTAGGATATTATTTCTGATTTACTTGCCATCACCCAGGAGCAGTCTCACCAGCACACTTTTGCTCGGTGTGCGTATGCCCATGATATACTATATCCACTGAAACTGCCTGTTCCTGAGATGGCCTCAGGAGAGTCTGGCTCTGTCATATTCACAGTTGGATGAGCAACAATTTTCCAGAGTTGAACATAGCAAACTGAAGCCACTAGTTCCAGGCAGCTACATATGTTGACTTTTCAACCCAAATCTAAAATCTGAAGTACATAGATTTTCTTTTTCCAAGGCAGCTATGCTCCAGTGCTGCATCCAAAATGCAGTATGATGGGTATCTTTCACACAGTCCTGTTCCTCAGACTTGCCTGCCAAATTTTTATTAGAATGTGATGCCTTAGTACTGCTGTGTTTGCTGCTTGTTTTGCTGGTCTGCGCTAACTACTGCCCTTGAGATGGCAAGAAGAAATGCATTCAGAGCAGGAAAAAAAGAAGAGTTGGGGGCAGAAACAATTCAGTAAGGTCTGGCTCACATTCATTTAGACATGACTCAACCTTTGTCTTCATGCCCAGTCAAGGGAATCTGTGTTATGATTTATCTCACCCTAAAGCTGATGGCTAAGCAATCGCATACATCATCCTCTAAATTGCTCCTTTCTGTTAATTGACTGAAAAAGGAGACAAAGATAAAATGGTTCCTCTCTCTGGGAGGAAGAGCTCAAGTACTCAGACTGATCCCACTCTACCTGTAAATTTAAACAGTTTTCATGGCTTTCTTCATATTCAGACTTGATATATCTGTGTGTGGAATCAGTTCTCCTTAGAAGACAGACACTGGGACCTAACCAGTCACTGGACACTTGAAATCTGGCAAAGATGACACCCAGTCCTCCAATCCTTCTTCTCTATCTCTGTGCAGGTGTGGGAATATAAAACAGTGGTGGAGATAAAAGTCTGGATACTAGTGTGGAGGTATATTAATGTTATCTATAGCAGATTGCCTCCAGCAGCTGCTATGATCTGCATGAGAGGTGATCATGATGCACAGACTTCCCCTCTTCAGTGTTCAACCTTTCCAGCACATATTTATATTCAAGTCTGGTCCCTGTTGTGTGTCCCAAGGGCATATCAGCACCAGCATTCAGAAGAAATAGGTTTTCTTACGTATTAGAAGTGTTTGATCAAGTGTAAGGTCAATCTTCTCACATGCCTGTCACTGTGTCCCTTCAAGTCCTTTAATCATAACGGGTTTTTTTCCCGTTATCTCCCAAGAATAAGCAAGTTTGCTTTTATCTTTTTAGCCTGGAGTCTATATGGTAGAAATCAAAACAGACTGAAAGACAAGGAGTATGTAAGACTCATCATCTATTTCTAGAGTGTTTTCACTATTTCTCTCAAGTGAGGGCTCAAGCTCACCATGACTTCTGCTGTCAGCCAGCTCTATCCACACAACACCTGGGACTGCTTTTCATATGCTTAAATATAGTTGGAAGGTACTGTCATACCCCATCTCCCTGTCTGGTTTTTTCTTTGCCTACAAGCAGCTTCTTACTCTAGGATGAAAAGCTGGAGGATTTCTTTAGAACTTCTCATGTTTTTCTGCCTCAAATAACTAGACTCATAAATAAAGCAGAACTGTGCCCTCGGAATCAGATAGTGCTGCTCAGTATGTGATCACTGGAAACAGATGTAGGCCCCTGTGGCTTTGTTGACTCTCTCTGCTGTGTAGCTGAAGTGTTTATGAGCAAATAAGGTTAAGCAGGCACAAAGTTCTCCTGTCAGTGATTTTTCTCTCAAGTTTAAGTGCTTCAGGTGACCTGCTATGGTTGTCTTCTTTATGACACAGTGAAACAAATCTGGATCAATGGTGTGATTCTTCTCAAGCTAAAGATGACATCTAAGATGGGTCAGATGAGCCATCCCTAAACATATATGTTTCTCTCCTGTTATTTGGAAGGGTAACACTTAACGTTGGGTGAAATCAACCTTGGCAAACAGACAGACACCAACATCGAGAAAGTAAAGTAGAATTTGGGAGTCACACAGCAGTTCATGCACTGAACGAGGAGTAAAAAGCAGGTTCTGCTTTGTCTGTTGTGATATTTCTGTCACATTGAACCTGTTCTCCCCAGAGCTCATGAACAAAACCAGGGATTCAGAGCCTGATATTTGTGTGTAAAGGCCAGGGGCAGAATAGATGCTGAAACTGTCTTTATGTATTATAAAAAAGCAATAAAGGGAGCAAACTTGTTTTTCACATTTTAGCTCTGCAATTCACCATAAAAAGGAAAAGCTCCCAATAGTGTCCATAGCACCAAGATTTCACAAGAGCACTTACTGTAAGACCTGATGGAACAGTGTCATCTTCTCTAATAATCTATAGCAACAAAAAACCCTTACAGCCCTATAAAATTTTCTGTGAGAAACAATCAAATCCTAATGAAATTACCAGACTCTGGAAATAAAACTGACAACAACAGCCATGTTGTCTCAGTCTTACCTGCTTTAAGCAAGAGTTGTATTGCAATGGTCATACTTCTCAAGGATTTGCTTCCAAATAAAGACTTTGGCAGGTAGGATATGTGCTTTACTGATCTACAGCTGATTAAATACTTGTCATGTGACAGCTCAGGGAAATACAGTGAGAAGTCCAATGTGTGTTTTACTTGTGTTTCACACATCTCTGCACTCCTTTATGTTCCACTGAGTGGCCAAGCCTGCAATGGGGGCTGTCAGTGCTGAGAGCTGGCCAGCAGGATAAATAATTAAGAATGCACAAGCTACTAGACCAACACATTCAGAAATTGTAATGTGTCATTAGGTATCTTAATGGGCTTCTGTTCACTTGAGTTCTTGCCAATAGTGTGACACTATTGACAAACCGCATCCAAAATCAACTTGAGTGCAACTCAGTGATGGGAATGTTCTTTACTCAATCACAGGAAGAGGGAGAGCTAAATACTTGTCATGCATAATTTTTGTTGTTCTTGGAGGCTGGATTTTTTCTGTATTTTCCAACAAAAAGTATTTTTTTCAGGAGAAGAATAAGGTTTGCCCTCACTTATCATCTTGTACATGCATATTGTCCTCTTGCTATGGATTTTCCCAATATGGCGTAGCTATGTCTTCAATTCCTCATAAGTTTTCATTTCAGCTCAGGATATTCATAGAACAGTAATAAAAAAGCCAGAGGTTCAGCAGGCACCAGTCTACTTCCACCTTAGCTGTGTCTGGATTCAGTTTCATATCAGCGTTTGATAGCACAGACTAAGAGCCACTGTCTGTGATGGTGACTCCCTGCATTCCTGATTTAGAAACATTTTTTTCTGCTGTCAAAACTACTTCAATCCTCTTCAGCCATCAGACTTGCAAACTCATTACAGACATAAATGCATACATGATAGAGAATACAATGCATACAAAATAGGCAATAGGCTTTTTAGAACATCACATTATCTCATGGCAGAATAAGGTAAACTTGATGTCAGTTACTTTCTCACTCTAGAGTTTCCTCCTAACACTAATAACACCAGACAAAAAAAAAAACAAACCCACAAACAAAAAAAACACCCAACACCAAAAACAAACAAACAAACAAAACACCCAAAGTGAGTACATATTTTGGTTATGCTGGCATATGCTGAAGGTTTCCCAGAGCTCTACCTGAGTGTGAAATAACAGCAAGAAACAATATTAAATTGTCTGTGTGGAGCCTGCTCTGTCAGGTTTGTTTTTCAGAGCTGTGTGGTACCATATGGTACAAACACACCCCCAAAGACTGGGCTTGGCTTGCATTTGAAGGAGATTTTCCTTCTGTATCACTGTTAAGATCTCCTCTCCAGTCTC
>JAWWEV010000083.1:6052879-6093225 GCA_035583235.1 Hafferia zeledoni | reverse complement strand
CCCCAAAGACTGGGCTTGGCTTGCATTTGAAGGAGATTTTCCTTCTGTATCACTGTTAAGATCTCCTCTCCAGTCTCGCAGCCACCTGTGGATACAGGATGTCTGTGCGGGACTGGCAAATAGCCCAACAGTGGTGAATTACCATTACCATGCCAGGAAAGACCAAGTACTGGCTGCTGGTGGACTGAAACGCATACAAGGGGAAATTATGGTCCAAAATTCGAGGACAGATCTCATCCTTGATTTGTTCTCCACACTGCTGATGAAAGTTGGCTATAAATAGATAATTTCAGGTTTTGAACACCTTATGCCTCCAAATTCCATGAGTGAATCCTCTAAAATAGTGATTATAGCGAACTCAGTAAAATAGGAATTACATTTTTAATATATCAGGAATTTCAGTTATTTGCAGTAGTTCATTGGTGTAGATGGTGAGATGAAAAGCAGCCCTTGTCTTTGTACTGAGCAATGCACTGAGTGTGATTCAGTCCTGCACAGTGGAAGCCCTACTTTTAACAGAGACTAAAATGAACTTTGATTCAATATCCCTACAAGAGCAACAAAAGTCCAGTGCAGTAGAGCTAAATTCCAACAGAAAACTTCAGCAAAAACGAGGAAACTTGTAAAGAAGTTAAAACAGGGACCTAAGAGACTTAAAACCTCTTAGGCAGTATGAGGACTACTGAAGGATGTGAAACTGGAAACACAGTGAATACCACCCATTAAGAAAATCTTGAGAAAGGATAAAAGGAAACCAGCGTGATGACACAGTGAAGAAAAAGGGGTTATTAGAATTAAGAAGGCAACGTTCCACAGGCCAAAACTGTGCCCAAACCAAGTAATAATAATAAAAATAATAGTGAGGTATCATAAATTCACTTTAGTAAACACAAAATAATATCAGGCTGTTGAAAAAACAATTTGAGAAGCAATTGAATAAAAGATTAAAACAAATAGGAATTTCTTCCAATACACCCGTAGCAAAAGGCCTGCCTAGAGGGTCTGTAGGGCAAACTGATGATCCCAGTAGACAAAGATCACTCAGGGAAGACAAGGCTATTTCCAGGCAACAAATAAATTCTTTGTACAGGCATTTGCTGTAGAAGAAACTGAGAAGAGTCTTGTATACCCTTTGGTAGCCTGTAGGTATGTCTGAAACTGAAATAATCACAGAAGAGCTGATGATACAAATAGGCAAAAGGAACACCAGCAACTGCCCAGGGAATCCACTCCTCCTATGGAAGCCCAGCACACAAATAGCTGAAATACCAATGGCAACATTTAACCTCCCACTTAAATCCTTCTTGGGAAATGAAGGATGTAGTAGGTGGAAAATTAAAGTACCACAGAGAGACTTGGAATATTAACAGCCTGAAATCTTGATGGTGAAGGTAGTAGAACGTATGATACGGAAAATAAACAGCAATCCTAGACTCGGTGTTTCAGATTTGACTGCCCTTTGAGTTCAGCATTAGTTGGGTTATCAGTGGCTGCAGCAGCCATTGCACCAGTGCTGGTGGCTGCTGTCCATGTGCCAGCAGAGGGCTGGGAAACACAATGCAATTGGCTGAACCTCTCAGACCCAGTGGTCTCAGTATAGGCCTCACATGGTTTTTTCAGAGCCAGTTCCTCCATCGCAGTGATTTGCAGGGACTGAGCACTGAGGCTTGATAAGCAGCAGCAGGATGCACTGCCAGGATTAACAGACTTTTTATCCCAATTGGTATGATCGCTCTTATGTTCTTACACTCTGGTGACATCTTGTAGTGGCTGTTTGCAAAGGTCCAAGCCTGCATGTTGGTGCTTCTTTCATGAAAGCAAAACTGCTGTTTCTTCAGATTAATACTGGATATAGGTATTTCTGCAGGTAGCATGTCAAAGAATTAATCTGAATTGTCAAAAAGGATCAAGGGAAGCTAAAGTTTTAGAAAGCACTTAATGCTAGTCTGATTCTGCTTCTTTTAAAACCAGGCAAGTTTCACTGGAGCTTTTTAGTTCTCAGCTGGATATTAGAGAGTTTATTTGTGCCAAGAGCTTCAGCAGGGCTACAGGGCAGTGCTTCTCGATTGTAGAGTTTTAAATAAATGACCTCTCCCCTCACCCTTGGTAAGCCGTGCAGCTCTGAAGTAGTTTACTCTTTGGGGATGTTTGATATCCAGGCCTGGCCAGATTTTTTTCTCGAGATGTTGATTCATCAAATCCCAAGGCATGGGTCACCATTTGGAAAGTACAAACACAAAGGGCTTTTGTTTGGTTGTTGAAAAGACTGAATAACTCCTTGTGGTTGTCCTCCTCCAGCCTGCTGGCTATTTCTCACCCTGGCAGTGCAAATCTTTCACTGCACAAAAAGCCAAGCTAGAGCAAGGAAGGCAGCATAGCAGTCATGGAGTAGCCAAGTGAGTAATAAAGACTGTTGTGCAGGGTTACAAACCTGCCCACAAAGCAGCAAACACTGCTCTCTGGGAGAAAAATTAATCCTTATGGTCCTATTTGTTCCCCCCTCTTAGAAGCCAATGTGCTGGCTTGTGGAAATCTATTACCCAATGCTGAGAAGCAGAAATCTCTAGAGCACTGGTTTCTGCAACTTTACTTTTCCTCTTAAAATTCCTGCTTGTCTCAGATCACCCCTTCCAACAAAAAATATGTAACAAAAAAAAGAGCCAAAACCAGAATTCCTTCCTTGTTTTAACTTTTCACATGCAAGCACAGAAACATCTGGAGCTTCTGATAGTGACAGCACATTTCTTGATTTAATAAATTGATGTGACCAGAAACAGTATGTCCAGGCTTGCACACCAGATACACCAGAACAGACAACTGCATCAGAGATTTACTGCTTATTTCACAAAGGAAGGGCTTCTTTAATTCCCTGAGTCTCTCAGCCACATGGATTTTGCAGCCTGACAGCAAACTGAATGATAATGAAAGAGAGACTGAAACTGCTGTTGCCAGTGAATTTTGCATGGCAAATGCCAACGTATCCTAATGATGGGCAGCAGCACCAGTTGCTGAGACTGATGGACAGACTGATTACCCTGATCTGAACACAGCAGGAGGACACAGCTTGTTCATTGGTAATTCAGGACTGATACACCCCATTCTCCTCTGGAGCATGGGGACTGCACAGCACACCAGCCCTCTGTTGTCATTGGAATGCAAGGTGCATCTGCCTTGGAGAAAAATCCTTGGAAAAAGCACTTCTCATGTCGTTTCTGCAGCTTGGTCCAGAATGAAAAATCACTTCCTTGGGTTTTTTATGAAAGAAAAATGGGCTTTTTTTGGTATGGATCAGCAAGCAGAATAAGTTTTTTTTCCTGCTCAGTGATAGAATTGGTTTTATCTCTTTCTTAGATCTAGTTCTTCCTGGCCAGTCTCCATCTAGATGGAGACCTAACAAACACTGGCATAGGTCTAAAGAGGTGGAAACCAAATTCTGATCTACTTTTGCCATAGTAAATCCAAATTTACTTCACTGATTTCAGTAGTGTAACTTCAGTTAACACACAAATATCATCTACTGTTGTAAAAAATGGCAATGCATAGCAGGAGAGATTGCAATTGAGAGATTCTGCTACTTCCTAAAATTGGTGATCCATCGGGCTGCAATATCCTGCAGGATATTTTTGTCTTCCATTAACTGCTTCTTCTAAGCAAATTTATTCCAATTCCATTCTAAACCACTGTGACTTCCCTGATTTCAACAGCACACGAACAGTTTTGTTTCAGCTAAGGATTTGCCATTAGGACCACATAGCTGCACTATAAATTCAAAGACTCCAAGCTATCATATATATGTATATTAGGAATCATTCATGGATTGGTTGTTTTGAGGAATTGTAGTTTTGCTGGTGAGGAATGTACAGTTTGGGAAATGGATCTGGATTTCAAACACCAACCAGCCTTCAAGTACAACCAGGAAATTTGATGGTGTGACAAGAACATCTGGGTGTGGTGGCTGGATTCTCTTTTCCTCCCTGCAAGTAGACAAGGATATGGCACATATTCTTTACTTACTGGAGAGTAATGGGAAAAGTATTTTTCTCTACTTACAGCAGGATCAGATCTGGATATGAAAATCTTACAGCATTATTTTTTAAAGCTCTACAGTAATTTATGACAAAACCAGCCAAGAAATATGGTCTTTTCCTTCCTGGCATTTTTCTTCTCTGATGTGCCAGCCAATTGAACAGCCACCCACATTGAATCCAGGCTCCTTAACAATTAATCAATATTTAAACCTGAATCCACTCAATTATTCATTTAAAAAACAGCCACACATTAGTGTCAATAAAAAGTTACAGAAAAGATGGAGAAAGAAAGCAAACTATTTGAAATACTCATAAACCTCATAAAATGAAGAAGAAAATAAATGTATGGGGGAAAGGTGGCTCCTCAATAAAGATCATCTTACAGATCAAAAGCTGAAGTCACAGACATGAATGCATATTTTGAATTGTCTAACTCCATTGTCTACAAATAATGCACTGTGCCCAGCTGCAGAAATCCTACAGTCTGGTTGAAGGTTAATGGATTTGCTCAGGGGCAGCTTCACCTAAAGAACTCCTGTTGCTAGCAATGATGAATAGGAAGGGCTTTCCAGCTTGACTTCAAGATTTGAGTCTGAATTTGGACTTGATATTTGGCAGAAATTAATAAATGAATTTTTTACTTGCAAGACAAATAAATTCACCATGAAACCTGTGAACACTAACTCATACATTTCCATTTTGCTAGTCATTTTCTTCACTCTCCAGAGTGCTAATAATGTGAATATTGTCCACAACACAGCAAACAGTATATATGGGAGTTTCTTAAAGTTATAGGTCTCCCCACTAAAGCATAGTCACCAAAGCTAAAAATCACCCATACACAATTATATATACAGCCTTACTAACAAACCATCTTCAAAATGCTCTGAGCAGTGGCATTCCCAGTGCAACCCCCTTGGGACACCTCCTTCCCAGTAAGCACCACGGATGGGAGATATTGCAGGGCCTTTCATCTGCAGACAGTTGCTGCTTTGCCCAATCCTGGGGCCAAGTGAATCCATGAGGCTTGGGTCTATGTTTTATGGATTCAGAAGTGTTGCCTGTTTCTCTGAAGGGTATTTCCATCTCCACCCTCCAGATGATGACAGAGTTTATCTCTAACAGCACCAGTGCAGTTTGTGTCCACGAGGGAAAGCACATAGATTCCTGCATCTGGCTCCACATTGCCCTTGGCACATCTGCAGCTCCTAACTGGATCTGACATTAATGTGCACCAGAAACACATCCCTCCTTTCAGCACTGTAAACAGAGCCCCAACAGCTGACAGCTGATGCCTCACACACACCATCCCTACAGTACCAGTGATGTATATGGAGCAGAGTTCAACTCCCTAATTTTTTGGTGTCAACATTATCACTTGATATAAGCCCTTGATGTTTTGTGTGATGGAAATTAGTGATACAGCATTTAAATCCCTACTTTGCAGTAGACTATATAAATTTATGCCCGCCAACCTGTTTTTCATTCTTAAACATTGCTATGTCAGGTATGTAGTGAAAATGAATTTGATAAGTGTGAGCTCTTGTTTAGCTTCAGGGTCCTATTAAGGCTATCTCAGGGAATTGAGAAAATAGTCTAGACTTATAATATATTTTTCCCACCAGCAAAAAAATATTTACAGTCCTTAAATAAAGGAGACATTATTTCCATGGGACACCAAGATAGATTCTTTCAATTATTTTGACTGTTTTATCACAGGCAGAAAGACTGAATGGTCCTTTGAAGTCAGTAGAAAATATCTTTGTTTTCCCCATGATGTTGTTCTGTTTTGTTTTGTCGTTTGGTTGGTTGTGGGTTTGTGGAGGTTTTTTGTGTTGGGTTTTTGTTTTTGTTTTTTTTTTTTCATTTTAAAGGTTTTCATGTACCTAGTAATCTTTTTTTTTTTTTTTTCCACTGAAAACTTGCTATACTGTCTTTCCTGGGCTCTCGGAGCAGAAAACTGATTTAATACTGAGACATTGCTCTTAAATCAGAAATGTATTTTTTTTCACTGGAAAAATGAATTTTTTTTTGGTGAGATCACACCTCCAGAAGTTCTGAAAACCAAAATCCAAAAGTTACCTGAGTGTGCAAGATTTGCTATTACTTTCTTGTGTAAGCCCTAAGCTCTAGCCTTTGCCTTGATATTTTTGCCAGATGCTCTATAGGATGACTGAACCCACAAAATATAGATGCCATTCAGAGGATGTCTGTGAATACACTTGAGCAATAGTGGAATATGGAAAATTTCTTCTAATGCTTAAAAAAGTTAAGAATGGGTCTTTGGTGCCCTTGTGTGAAACTGTTTCCTTTATCTGACAGCATCAACCTTGCTCTGCTTTCTGCCTCTGCTGCCCAAACCACTGGTCTCCCACATTTATCAGCCACAGACAACTGTCAGAGCTGCTCTCTCAGTGTCTCAGCCACTGCTGTGTAACATCAGCATTTATGCAGCATCACATATGCCACCTGGTACCCAGGTCCCCACTAGGATTTGGTCTCACACCCACAAAGGTTGTTAAGTAAATAATTTCATCAGAATCAATGAGTATTAGATGGCTAATTCCTATCTGGTCAACTCAATGCCTTTGAGGAGCTGGGTCTTGGCCCATGCACCAATGACATTTGGAGTAAAGAATATGTGCCTTGATTATTTTTTTAATGAGATCAAAATTAAGGTTGTTTTATGATGGGAGTTAAACATTATTTGTCCCTTTACAAATCACTAGTCCAAATAAATCTGTTAAGAAGCTGATCTCTTCTAAAGGCTGTAAGTTCCCAAGGGCAGAATAATTAAATTTTCCAAAATACTTATCATAATTATGTTTTGTTCAGAGATTAGTTGAGCAATTCTCTTGGGATCAATTATGACTCATCCTAAACCCAGAAGCAAAGAAGTTTTTCGGTAAATCCTATTGAAAATGAGTACCAGCTGTTCCACAAAACAAAATAGCTTTTCCCCCCCCATATTTTATCATGCTAGGGAAGTTATTAAAATGTTGCTCTTGGTCATTCTTCAGCATTTTGAACAAAGCTCTTGAAGGTCAGTGTGGCTGGCAATTAGAGAACGGGATATGCAAAGGAGCTCTCGAGGAGACACGATCCAGGTGCAAGAGTCTGTTTAATAAGAACATGTGGTTTGTGTGAGAGAAATTAATATTGCTTTGCATTTTCTGATGAAAAGAAGCAGCAGGTTAGAAGGTTATAACAGAAGCAGAAAAAAATCAAAGGGCCTGGTGCTGACTATCTCATCATTTCCAACCTTCAATAACTCCTGTGGAAGCAACTTTCTCATGTCCTGCTGCAGCAAAAAGGCATTGTATATTACTATTAAATTCAGCATGCAGAGTTTGATTTGGGGTCTTGATTTTCATGGCATATTTCTATGGACAGCATAACTCTATCTTGATTTTCAAGAAAATATTAAAATCGCATGTCAGTGGTACTTAATACTTTAGCACTGGAACTCCAAATCCCTGTGATGATGTACAGATGGGGAAACTACCACCAACTTGAGTACTGAGCACAAACAACTTTTGTTCATGTTTAGAGGTGGTAGAAATTACCAACATCTTATCCAAGCCTGCTGCTCAGGACCACTGAGTTAAAATGTTCCTAAGCCAGTGGTCCCCTTCTGTCTCCCAGCACAGGACTGGCCCGGGACAGTGGATCTAATCACAAATCACAGCTGAACACACGTTGCACAATGATAGCACAGGGTTTGCTTTTGTGTTTTTCAGGGTTTTATGCTTTTGGGAAAACTTTGTACATATCTGTATGCATTTGATACCTTCATCATCTAA
This sequence comes from Hafferia zeledoni, assembly GCA_035583235.1. Lineage (NCBI taxonomy): Eukaryota > Metazoa > Chordata > Aves > Passeriformes > Thamnophilidae > Hafferia > Hafferia zeledoni. The sequence goes on along the minus strand of JAWWEV010000083.1, from coordinate 6,085,394 downwards.
AAGAGAGTTCTGAAGATGATGATCAGAGAGGAAAATGAAAGGGCAAGTGGTTCTCTAAGCTCTTAAAGCAGCTCTGCCTTTCTTCTCCACACTAGTACAGCTCTTTCACAGGGGGTAAGGATCAGCTGAGAGATTTCACATGCTGGCCTACTGGTTGAAAGCCACCAAGGTATGGCTGGTAATTTCACAGAAAAGTAGAACTTCATGTCCTGTATCATTCTGCATTCATTGTCCATTTTTCATTCTCTTTAACTGGTTCAGTGAACCTGGTGAATAGTTAAATTTAAAAGTGAAGGCTATTTTAGGGAGAAGGGTGTTTTCCACAGGGAATAGTCTACCTGTGACCAGAAAAAGAAAACTCAATTCTCAGGAATTATCTTCCCCTGTTACAAAAAATACCTTTATTTTTTATTCATTGTGATAAATCTCCTTTCTGCATCAGTTAAACAGCTGCTGGAAAGAGAAAGATTTTGGTGGGCAATTTCTTTTGTGATTTCTTTGCACAAGAAAAGGATTTATCTATCAGTCCTTACTGTGAGTTTCATCAGCCAATCATTAATGAAAGGTAAATCAATTGCATGAGTCAAACAGATCAATAAAAAATGGAGCAATTCATTTGGCTCACGACACTTTACAGGATATCATTTGCCTAACAAGGAGAAAACACAATTACATCAATAACCTCTTCAGGTTAGAAAAGTCTGCTATAAGAAATAATTGGAAGTGGTTTTAAACACCAGATTTCCGAGTTTACGAAGATTAAAGGATTGCAAAGTGTGATCTCTCCTGTGAGAAGTATATCTTCAACAACTGAACAGTACTGTGAGCAGGAATGAGAAAAGAATTCATTTGCATTACTCAAAAGTCCATCCAGACAGCTTGAGAGACAGTGTTTACACATGATGTATTAATCTTACCAACGTTAGAGAAGCATCATTTAGTCTTTACTAAAAGTAGCTCTGTTGTCAAAGTGATTTCTATCCCCATAGAGCACAGGCCACCATGTCTATGTAAGCTTGTCTATGAAGGACATCAATGACCCTCAGCCTCCTCAGACCTGTTCAGCTGCAGCAGCTGATTGACAGAGTAGGTGTATGAATTTATTGAGTCTAATTTTTCAAGCAGACACACATGCCAAAGTGACAGCCCCTTCCCCAGAGCAGTACCAGGTTATTTTGGTTCATATGGATTGCACAAGTATGCAAGCATTTGGTCAGCTCATAAAGCTACCAGCACTGGGTTACATACAGGCCTGGCTGAACACAGGCAGATCCCTCTGGAACTAAAAATTAACATAAGCTGCTACAGAAGGGTCAATCACACTAAAAGCACATTGGTCTGAGCTCCAGAACTCACAGAACAGAATCATAGAATGTTTTGGGTTGGGAGAGACCTTAAAGTTCACCTAGTTCCAACCCCCCTGCCATGGGCAGGGACACCTTCCACTATCCCAGGTTGCCCAAAGCCCCATCCAACCTGGCCGTGAATATTTCCAGAGATGGGGCATCCACAACTTCTCTGGGCAACCTGTTCCAGTGCCTTACAACCCTCACAATCTAATTTAAACCCACTCTCTATGTAAAGCCATTCCCAATGGTCCTATCATGACATGCCCTTCTAAAAAGTCCCTCTCCAGCTTTCTTGTAGGCACCTTCAGGTACTGAAAGTCTCTCACTTATTTGGGACAAAGCGGGAATAGAACATCTCTCCCCTCTTCACTCTTTTCTTGGCCACATAATTCCTTTGGAAAGTTTTTGAAGCTTCCTCTCTCCAAGCAAGAGCTCAAAATGCTGGACAGGCCTGAAAAAATGTGAAATTCAATAAAAGTAGCAGTACAGCTGAAAGGATTGAAAGCTTGAGAGTGTGACTAAAAACCAATTAAATACAAGACTAATGAGCAGGCTGCCTGTTTTCCATCAGAGGACTAGTGAAGGTCTGCACAAAACACCTGCATATTGTATTTGTATGAAGGAGGATGAGTAGAATAGAAAAATGTTCATGTACAACATTTAAAGATAGATGGCATTAATTGAATCCTTGGTCTTGTAAAGGCTTGAGATAGTTGGTGTGCTAGGAGTATAGATAAAGCAATTAAGCAATAAAAATAGGTACAGCAGATGCTTAATGAAAACCATTGTGGTGATTTTCTTATTACCGTATAAGGTAAAAAGAAAAGGTCAAATATACAAAGAGGATCTGTATCTTCAATGCTTTCAGCTTAGAGTCTAGAGGATTTAGACTTATCCATGTACCCTCTCAGCAGCAGTAAAACCACGTACCAGGAAGCTCAGAATAGCGGAATGTGATAAATCTGGTGTTGCACTGAGCTGCAGGACCAGGCAAAGCTGTGAGTTGGTCTGAAGGAGCAGTGTAATCCCTGCCTCTTGCAGTCAGTACCTGGCCAGTATAATTTGGGAAAAGCAGTCAGACTGGGATTTCCAAGACCCTAAACACAGGTTCATATCATAGATATATCCTAAGCTTAGTTTAGGGTCTTGGGACAAGGTCTGAGCCTGCAACATGTACCTGACCTACCCCTTTGTGGTAAAAAAAGCATCCATGAGGAGCTGTGGACAAGATCCAGAATGGGGGCTCATGCACAAATGTGGGAAAAGAGGAGGCAGGACCTCAGGGCACACAAAGGGACACAGCTGATGTTTGGCTCTAGCACTGTCACTTGATCCTAGCGCTAAGTGCAGCTTAAGGCAAACTCCTTTGGAATTTAAATACTAGAAAAATAAAGGTCCATCCTGAAATAAGTAAAAAATACCTAAGATAGTCCAGTTGAAATGTTTCTCCCCAGAACCAACTCTGTCTTAGAGCCCTGTGATATCACCTTAGTGTACATGGAGGATCTCTTTGCTGACACCTTGCTCCTGATTTTGCTTATGCTGGTATTATACTCTGTCATTTTGGAGGGATTGCTTCTGATCCAGGCAGGGTGAAAGAGGGAACAGTTTGGGTGCAGAGCAACAGGTATTTCTAAGTCTGACACTCTGGCTATGCTGGCAACCATAGTGGAACAGAAAGGACACATGAGCAGGATAATAAAGAGAAGTAGGGGACACTCATGTGCACTGGAGCATTCCCACCAGGGTAAAAAGGACTGATGTGTCTGGTGTACATCAGTGACTTAGTTAAGAAATGGCTGCACAAACAAACAGGCAAACAGAAAACCTGTGAGGAGACTGTCAGTGCCAGTGCATATGGCTGACAGTGACAAATCTAAAGAAAACACACAAAAATTAAAAAAAAAAAAAAAAGTAGCACAAGAACATAAGCAGAGAAATTAGCCAGGCACCAAAGAGCATCCCATTAGAGTGAAATTTGGTGTTAACAACCCCTACTTATAGTCATCATATGGCCTTAATGAACAATTTGTCTTTGCCAAAGCCTGCTGTCCCTACTGCAAGCCACCATGTTTGATGTCCTTTTAATGATCCATGTGTTTCACTTGTAACAACCCAATTAACAATCAGGCTCCAATAGCTCTAATTATCGTCTACTGTTAATATTGTTTCTGTACTGTAGGAAGTTTGTTAAACTGCATTTTGCACAACTGAGATTTTGTAACTCAAAGACCTGCTCAGCCTGTTAAACATCTGGAGGGGAACCAACTGGTAAGGACAAGAAAAATACAGCTACAGAAGGAGTGTCACTGAGCTCCTGCAGTAATTTCTCCTTTTAGGCCCAATTCTTGGCTGCAAAGAGTGTATTATGTGTACAAATCATGTGGTTCAGGGGCTGCAAGAGCCTACAGGCTGCTGAACAGCATTTGGAGATAGTGTAAAAGAGAGAGACAGTATGTGTTGCTTTCCTTGCCAGTATTCTGACAGAGGAGCACAACTGCTGGGTCATTGCATCATTTCTTCCATCCAACATGTCAACATGCTGCAAACAACCAAAATCAGAGCAGAATTGCTGCCCCAGACATACAGTGGGCCTGAGTGTGCACAGCTCTGAATGGACCACATGAGGAGGATCAGTGTTGCTTGGTGAACACAGTTAATGTGCAAAATAGGTCCTTTCCGCCCTGCCATGAAAGAGCCACACAATGCACTGAAGTTGTGCCCTCTCTGCCTCAGAATCAATGACAGGATGGGCCTGGAGATGGGCCATGATTTCCTGAGGTTACACTTTCTCCATTGCTTCAGTTATCCTGCTTATGTTAATATCATGGCAGTGGCTACAGTGTGGTCCATAATGTGACATTTGATGTCCTGATGTTTCTGAAGTGCATTACTCCCTCCACAAACAATGCATGAAGAAGGTCAGATATACACAGAGAATTTCAGTACCCTACACAGGCCAACACAGACCTGGCACAGAAAATAGTTAATTTATTTGAGAGGCAAGCTAGAAAATGTGGCTATTTATATCCTGTCTGCTGAAATTATGTAACATGAGCCAAATAAAAGAAAAATAAAAAAGCCAAATAAATAACACAAGTTCCAGCAGCTCATGAGCCCTTTACATATTTACAGTCACTTATGGGGTTCACTGATGCAAAGGACAAAATTATAACGTGATGATGATGTGGACTGACTGCCAATCCACTAACAATGCCCTCTGGGGGTACTTAGAGGTCCACAATAAAATAGGAAATGAACAATTTTAGAGCATCCTTCATATCACCTCATTATCTCCTTCGAATCTAATTCTGTTTGGGACAGCAGACTCTCAATTGGACCTTTCAATCTTTTTGTCTACGTTGAACATTGGTGTTTTCTTAGAAACCATACATGCACATAGGGTATTATACAGATACAAAATGGTTAATTTAACTTTGGTTTTAGCTTTGTTATACCCTTAGTGGTGTAGAAATAAATTAGGATTTTTATAATGTCAGAAGGTAGATGCTGAAAGAACAGATCAGTCCAACATCATTTTCATCCTCCTTGTAGATTCTTGTTCCTTGATTTTCTGCATAAATTGGCAATATATTCCTATCCTGTGCAGCATTGGATAGCTAGCAACCTTGAAACAACAAACTAACTTTCTATTTATAAAGAAAGAATACCTGCACCATTTTTCCCCAGCAGGTTACTTTTATTTTTGCATTAAAAAAAAGAAAAAATATTTAGAAAATCTTTGAGATTCAGAAGGATTGAGATTAGGCTAACTCAGAAAAAAATCTGTATATCAACAGAAACACAAAATGGAAGATATCTCACAACTGTGACAGCACTCATCTATATTGAAGAACAATGTACCAAAAAAATCATGATAGTCTAACATTTTTGTATATGTAATTAAAGCAGGAAGGTCTAAATCCTCAGTAATCTAATGCCAATTATGTGTGGGACTAACGACCTGTGAATCTAAAATGACGCACAGAAGCAAAAGAAACAAGGCTGCCCAAAGCTACCAAGACCTTCCTTCAGCTACCTGATAGATGTCCTTTGGAAAGCATCTGGGTTTCTGAAAGCAGGTAAAGTTTTCCTGTAATAACAGTGGGCAAGATGAATTTTACTAAGACTAACAGATTTTGGTCTTAATGGCAGAAATAATTTTCCAGAAAAAGCAGAGGAAGAAAGGAAGATGTAGAAAGGGACAGATTAACAGCTGCACTTAGGCAAGATCAAACAATCTAATAAAATTAAGTATCTCTGCAAGACCAAAATAAGACCCAGAAAACTAGACCCTACTTGATTCAAGTAATAAAGATGTTGTAGCCAATAAAAGTTTATGTGGAAACCTAATCCTCTAAAATGATAAAAACTAATTTCACACAGAATAGTTATGAGGTTACCAAATTACTCTTCTTTTTTAACCTTCTTTTACTGTCAGTTATATTTCATAGATCCTGTGAAACATCTGTGTAGTGGCTCAGTTTCCACACTGTAAAAAACTGAGCATCCACATCTTACCAGAAACCAGATTTCAGCCCAAAGAAAATAAGATACCTAAATGATTATTATTATTTCTCTTCTATTTCTGAGAGCCTTTATTGCTATTCCAAGACTTGAACCTGCACCATCATATCAGGAAGATATTTCGTGTCCAAAAGGTTTAATGATGTAATTGATTGGCTTATTTTACATTTGGTATATAAATGGTATATATATGGTATATTTTTATATTTGGCATGGACAGGTAGAAATTGCTTTTCTGCACTGTGTAGTGTGCTTACAGGAGGTTTCACACCTCCCATCTTTACATGTCCGTAAAGTGAGCACTTATATCTGACCTATATGAACAATGGAAAGAAGCAGACAGTTCTGGGAGCTTCTCTTGACTCAGATGTCTGCTTTCAGGAGATGAGTCATGCCTTTGCAGTGCCTGCTGGTCTCCACTGATATTACAGCAGACTGAGGTCTCTGGGTCAAATGTAAATTTGATCAGACTGCCTGCCCACCCCTGCTAAGTGCACCAATATGGTAATGTCAATAAAAATTGCTGTTGCCCTAAATTATATTTCCTTCCTTTTTATCCTCCTTTTCTGTCTGAACCAGCTCCCTTGGGATGTCATGTACATGCCTCCACAGTAGAAACTTAAGGTTATTCTCAAAAGAGCAATGTTCCTCCACAGGTTTGGAGTGAGCCATGTCACAACTCAAGTTATTCTAGCTGTATATAGGACAAGCAGAAGATGCTACAGAGAATCAAAGAACAATTTAGGTTGGAAAAGATGTCTAAGATCAACAAGTCCAACCAAATTATAGACACATTCTGTAGCTCAGAGTGCCCAAGAGGCACACAGTTTGTGTCACATGAACATGTGCTGAAACTCCAGGCAGTGTTTTCCATCCTCCTCTCACTCCTTTCTGCACTTCTGCCTTTGGACCAAGTGATGAAGAGTCCTGTGATAGGAGAAGGATGGGAGAGAGGGACATTTTAATGGAGCCACATCCTCAAAGGGGTGCACTGGCAGGGCCCCTGCAAACCTGGGGACCCTCAGGCAGGATTGTTTCTGGGTTTGTGCTGTGGCCACTCTCTTACTGTAGAGGAGACACAAACCCCAGTGTCCCCCATTCAGTATCTGCCTTCTTACTACATAACACATGATTTAGCCTCTGTTTTGAGTTTCCAGGTTCAGTGAATCAAAATAAGATTTATAGACCAATAATACAGTATGAAAAGCATTCTCATTTCCTGCAGTATGCACAGTAATTGATGTTGATGCCAGTTGACTGGAAGATTAAGGGGAAGATAGGGAAATTCAGAAAGCCTGGCCTCAAATCCATAAAAGTTATTTCTACTCTCTGCAGAGGGCTTTGGATGCAAGTCTCTGTGAGCCCTTCAGAGAGTTTGAAGTTGTCAGCACTGTGTTATTACTAAAATACATTTTTTATTTAAAAAGTGAGTGGCTGATTTATGGTAGTGTTCTTTATTTACAGAGAGCATTATACTGGCCAGATGATTTCTCTATTGGCAGTGACAAACTGAGGAGGATTTGAGTTGTTTTAGTATTTCTGTGAGTTTGATGCAAAGCAGAATTTGATCCCAGCAGTATGTAACCCACAGGCACATCCCATATAATGCTCTCTCAGTCATTATAACTTGTCACCTTTTATATATACATATCAAATGTATTTCAACCTTTACCACAATAAATAATGGTGGCTGCAACAGCCAGTGTACCTGAATTTTCACTGATTTATAGTCTACACTTCTCTGTACAACAGATTTAAAAGGATCCATGTACTTCTCTAGCTGAGCATCTGTAGTTCCATTTGGAAGTACACTTTTTGGCAATCAACTACAATTTGCAGGATAATATCCTTGTCTGCTTTCCAGCAGAATTCCCAGTGGTTGAAAGGGAAATTTTGGCTCTCGCAATAAAGATTTGTATTTGTGCAGTTATACCAGTTGATGAAAGTGGGGAGATGCAAGGTGTGGACAGAACTGTAGCATGCACAGTTTCTTTTGGAGTCTAACTTAGCTCATGAATGAATTGGCATGAGAATATATTCAAATGATCTGGAGTTGCCAAGAAACAAATACATTAGAAAATCCCCTACTCTGCTGGAAAATTTACTAGAACACCAGAGGGGAGGACTGAGACTGGCTGTTAAACATAACAGTACTTAGAAAACTACATCTCAGAAATTTCCTAAACTGTTGGCTTAGAGAAGATAAAGGCTACACACTGCAGGACAGCTCTGGGTACAAATTACATTTGTCTCTGAAGTGTTTCCTGAAAAGCAGCACTTTTCAAATGTCAGCCACAGGATGAAGGGACAGACAAACCTTTGGTTTGACCAATGTGGACATTCTTATACACAGTAGTATAAGTAGAATTAACAGATTCAGGTCAAGTAGTTGAAGATGACTGAGAGCCTTTTCCTGTGATGTAAAACTGCTCTAAAGCCCTAGTCTTGTCCTTATAAGAGTAACAATTCTCTGGCAACAATTTCAAATAATTAAATATTCTGAATTTAGGACCTATTTCCCACGGTTCACAAATAGAAAGCTGAGAATTTTTTTTCATCCTATTTGCACAGCCTCCAAGTGCTGATTCATTGCTGATGGATTTTGGATTAGGCCCGCTTTGCTTGCAGAGAACCAGCCTTTAATAACAGCTGTCACATTTGCTGTAGGATGGGTTTAAGGCATCCATGGCAGAACCAGCCCACTGAAGGAGCTGCTCAGGTAATCTCATAGGTGGGAGTTGTTCAGTTAGATATGAAACTGATATTTAAAGGCTGCAGCAGGAAAGACCCAGGAGATCATGCTTATAGAGGCAGAGAAGCAGCATGTGACCTCTGAGCATACTGCAAGCTGATGGGCATCTTCCAGAAAAGAGTCTCATCTCATCCTAAGCGTTAAGGTGTGTGGCATACATTTTTCTGCGGAGATGATATCACTTTCCATTTATTAAAAGATGACCTTAGATGTCTTACCTAGAACAGATGACTTTATACAACTACAATTGAGATGAGTCCCCGCTCCAAAGCTCAGTTTAGAACTGTGAAGAAATCATTCACCAAAATATCTGTGGAAAATACTCAGAGGGGAAAAAGCATATTCATTGCAGTGACAGAGTAAGAAAAAGTAGAAATTGAACTTCAAACAAATATATGCTGATTATAAAAAAAAACTGCTCTAAGAGCATGTGTTTATCAGAACTAGGATAACTGAGTTTTACAGAGCAACAGTAGGAAAATTATTCACCATGAAAATGCATCTCAGTTTCCCCTCTTTGGGAAGGTTAATCTTGAGGTCTCCCATCTCCTCTTTTCCTTTCACCCACAAATCTTTTCCTTTCTATCAGTTTTACCCAAACTGCCCTTTACAACTCCTTAACTAAATTTAGACTGGATTCCTTCCCACATTATGTTATCATTTTCAGATAGCTATTCTGTTATGCCTAAAACAGTGTTTGCATTGAAAACATATGTATATATAGAGAGGTAGATATAAAGATAAATACATAGATATTTAAAGATCACCTCTTCATACTTCTTATACCCTGTTCAGTTCTAGCTGGTATGAACAGGCTCACACATTTAGATCATGATTCAAAGCCGATTAAACTCAATGAAAATCTCACACTGACTTCAACAGACATTAGATCATGCTCACAGAGAGGGTAATAGACCTTTCAGCAGAGAAAATGAAAGTGTAATAATACACTGGCTTAGTGTATAATCATGTCTTCATCTAATGGAGAGCCCCAGTGTCTGTAAAGTCCACTGGTTTCTTAAAGTTAAAAGGTTTACTTTTTTTGACTCAGATCTTACTCTTTTGATATTGAAGGTCATGGATTTAGTTCCCACCAATAGGCACAAAGCCATGGATTCACTTCCCACCAATAGCCCCCATGTTTTAAGGGAGTCGGCTGTATCTGTGTATGGAGGCAGCTGAGGCGCAATGTGCACTCTGGCTTTTAGAGGCATTTGTACAAAAGGAATGATATCTTATAGAGCAATTTACTTCATGAATTCTTCAATCAGATATTCTTCCTCTAATCCTCTGCCTTAGGGGCTATAAACCCCATGTTTTTCACTGACAGCACATATAGCTGGCACATAACTAAGTTTGTTGATAGAGGTAGCTTCTTGAGCACTGACATTTGTGATACCAAAATATATGTAACTCTGATTCTTGCAGAAGGGGTAACTCTACTACTAAACTGAAAAATGTCAGGCAATGTCCCCAGACTATAAAGTGCTGGTACACCATGAGAGAGCTTCCAAGGGCAGCTTTGACCAATATCTCCCAGAATCTCACAAGACAAATTGACCATTCCTGGTAGATTACTTTGGAGCACCTGGCAATGTGCAATATGGACTGTTTGGTGCCACATGAACATTGTGCCAGTAGCAAGAAAGCTTAATTCCTTAAAAGAGTTGTAGGCAAATCTGTCTCCTGGCATCTCCATCAAGTCAGTTGCAAGTGGCATTGCTGCATTTTGAAGAGTAACCAACTACACTAGAGGCAGGAATATTGCAACTGCTGGTCTATATTTCCTGTATTATAAACACTAGTCTGAGGAGGTTTTCACCAAAGGTTTGGTTGCAATGATAGTACAGGAAAAAACCCCAGATAATAATGATTTATATAAGAACATCTCCATCAAATGGACATTCTTTCACCTGACATGTATCTTTGGATTGTAGTGTAGGATGTGAAAAGAAAAGCCAATAAGCTGCTGATTCAGCTGTTGATAACATCTTACCAACTTTGTACAAAAGCAAGTCCTGTAGAGTTTTCCAGCTCATACCTGGGTGAAAAATTATTGACTGCAGTAAGGAACTATCCAGAAAGAAGGCAGAAAGGAAAAGTATACAGAACCTACATCTGTGAAAATTCCTTTTCTTGTGCTGTCACTGGAACAGACAGAAATAACAACACTGAAAGACTAAATTAATTTCAGAACTCTGCTAAAAGCTATATAGAGAAGGCTAACTCCAGCTAATCAACTTTGGCAGCCTTTCATCTGCTGCAACATACTACAGGTACTCTCCTGCAGGCTCCTTACAGGAAAGATAAATGGGACCCTGAGACAAGAAATTCTCTCTAATAATATATTCTGACATGTACAGGTTGCCAGGATCAGTGGGAACATATTCCAAATCCATCATCACCTCCACCTTGCCTTTTTCTAGGTTTCTCTTGTAGCATTTTCCACTCCTTTCACAGATTTCTACATTCAAGCTTTCATTTCTAAATAGGCAGATGTAGAAATGCAGATGTTACCTTGAATTAGCAATAACTTCATTTTCAAGATGTCTTCTATCAAAACTGTCAAGAACCATGATTGTCAATCACATCTTCTGATATTGTCTCCACCCCACCCACTGCCCATCAGTGAAAAATGCCTTCATGCACACTGCAGGGCTATACAGGCAGGAAAAACCTCTCTTCAAAGCATTGCATCCATTTACTCTGGTGTGTGACTGACACTCAGTAGCTTATAAAATGGAGACAATGTTCAGCCACAGCTATTAGGAAGCCAGAGCTTCTCCACTTCAGTTCTCAAGTTCTCACATTAGCACTTTATAACAGGTACATGTAATACCTGACATCCCCCAGAAGACTCTGAGCAGAAGTTCCTAAGTGCCCATTTTAAATTATAAATATTATGTTTAAACCTGATCCATGAAGAAAGCCCATAGACTTTTAAGTCAGTAATGATTTCAGTTAGGCTTTCCAGAGACAGCTTCTCCACCTTTTCCTGACCTAGGAAATACATCATGGCATATTAACTCATAATCATAATATTACTATTGTAACTATGGCATAATATTATAGACAACCTTGGTATTATAACTAAAAATATGCTAAAAGTCTGATCCTGTTATCACAGTGTTGATTTAGCTGTTTCACACACCCCAGCAGCAGCATCACTGACTCATCTATGAATCCAGCTTTACACCATCTCAGTTCTCACAATGCCATATTATACAAAGTTTTCCTGCCTTGTCTTACAAAGTCTATGTGGGTGGGAATTCATCTCACTTTAAACATCCATGGAAAAGATGTCAGCTGCCAAACTAATACCTGAATGTTTCTTTATGGTCATCAAGAAGAATTAGATGATTCAGAGATGTGATTAATTTAAATTATTTTAGGATGAGAAGAACAACACCCTCTGAGTCTCATGTTTTGACCCTGGTCCCTGTAGAGGAAGGCAAGGATGACGAGTTCAGCTGTAGTCATCTATGCAAGTAACTCCTGCGCACAAACTCTCCCTCTTTGAGCTTTTCCAAAAGGATACTTACTTCTGGCAGGATGTTAGACAAAATTTAAAACACAATTCAAGAGACTGAGATTGTCCAGCAAGTTTAAAAAACTGTTCCTTCCTCATAACTTCTTAACACCATTTCCCTCCTGCTTAGACTAAAGCTAATAACATACGTAATTCTCCCCTAAAATAATAGTCTACTAAATGTTAGACCCTAGTGGGTTCATTTTTTTTGATGAGTAATATCAAAAGAACTGATTAAAAAAAGCACTTGATCTGTATAACATTGGTGAAACTACAAAACCCACATTCTTTTCAGTGATGAGGCTTTGTTGGAACTGCTGTTTAGGGACAGAAATAACTAAGACAAATCAAGAAATGCAAAGGGGAAGAGGGAACAAATACTACCTAAATCAAATTATTTTGTCTCATTAGTGTAAGTGCTACAGCTTAGAGAAAATCAGCACTTCCAAATCAGAAAATCAGCTGTACCAGTTCCAGCAAGGAGCCATTACACTCTTCTGCTAATATTTCCAGGACTTGTGCCCACATCTGAGAGGCACTGAATGCCTTTGGCTCCCCTAAAGCCAGCCAAAGCAATGGATGCTCACATCATCATGAGACTAGGAATGTACCAATCCTGTTGTTCAGCTCAGAGACTCTAGAAAACTTCATCTCTGTCATGTTTGAACACCACACAGCCACTCCCACTTTCCCTCACACAGTGGGTTGGGGGACAGAACTGTAAAAAATGTAAAATTTGTGAGCTAAGGACACTTAATTATGGCAGAAAAAGAAGGGAAGATAATACTAAAAAAAAAAAAAATTAGAATATACAAATCACACAATGCACAATGCAATTGCTCTCCACCCACCAACCAATGCTCAGACAGTTCCCCAGCAGCAGCCCCTGGTCAGCTTTCCCCTCAGTTTATGTACTGAGCACAATATTGTATGGTGTGGAATGTCCCTTTGGCCAGTTGGGGTCTGCTGTCCTGGCTGTGACCCCTCCCAGCTTCTTGTGCCTCCCCAGTCTCCTCACTGCTGTGAGAAGCTGAAAAGATCGTGATTTAGAGTAAGCACCACTCAGCAGCAACTAAAATATCAGTGTGTTATCAGCATTATTCTCATCCTAAATTCAAAATGCAGAAGTGTACCAGCTACTAGGAAGAAAATTAACTCTGTCCCAGCTGACATGAGTACAATTTCATAGCACTTTTTTTCTTCCTTTTCTGACTGTAATAAGATGGATTTGTTGATAAGTAAAAGCTATTAATTCATACTCATGCTTTGATAAAGAGAAAATATAAAATCTTGATTTTTCTGAATTCTCATTAATTTAATCATTAAATAGACTTGATTCATTGGGATTAGCCACTGTAGCCAACCATAAGGCAAGAAGCACAAACATTTCTCTTTTGCACTCTGAAAATTTGACTATTCTTGTTCCTAGGATAATGAGTTAAGAAAAGTAACAGAAATAGGATGAACCTTTGAAAAAACATTGACAGGAATCTGTTTTCAGCCACTTACTTTGACTGTCACTGGATCCCTCTGGAATATGCATTGAATGATCCTTTAATGATGATAATTTATGAGAGACTGTTGTAATAATAAGAAAACTAATAAACAGAAGATACAGAACCCATTGATTACTAAACAAGAATTCTTGATTAATGCTGGCTGAATTATTTATGACAAAAGATTCCTCACATTATTGAATTAACCTTTCATAAGACCACAGGTAGCCAATTTATTTATCTATTACATTTTAAAAGTACTCCAGGATATATCCTTCTTATAGCAAACATAAGATCAAATGCAAGAAAATCAACAACAACATAACAAAGACGAGCTGAAAAAAATGAGAAGAGTGCTTTCAAAATAAAAAAGAATAAATTTCTGTTTAAATATTCAGTAAAATTATGCAAAACTACAAAAGCAATGGAACCATTATTAATGTTTCCATTAACAAGCAGCATGTCTTTGTTCTGATGAGGTTTATTATTGCAAGCAAGCAGCTGTCGCTTTCTGAGAGCTACTTGGTGCTTCAAACAGCTCTGACCAGAACAGGATCAGATCAGTCCCAGAGACAAATCTCAAGAACTCAATCCTCTTTAAATGAACCAAGTAAAATAGGGCTTGCAAAGCAAAGAGGGAAGATGGTCAAGCTGGTAGTGTCAAGGGACCAGGATATCCACAGTGTTACCTGCTCCACAGGTACATCAGCCCATTGTGTCCGTCTGGTTTGATCCGATCTGGCCATGGAAAGAACACCCAGAGAGGAGCTGCTTGTTTGCTCCCATGGCAGCTCCAAACCCCCAGAGATGAACTAAAACAGCTTTTTTGAACATTCAGCATCTGAGCATCTTCCCAAGAGCACACACATCACAGTGTGCAGGAGCTTCTGGTCTCATCCCCTGGATGGCCAGTGACAGAGGACACCCAGGGATGCAGGCACAGGCTGATAGAGACTCTCTCTGTGAAGTGCATGGGGTTTTATAGCACCCGAAAATTGAAGCAGTAGTTTAAAGCACCAAGAATTATCCTGGAAGCTTACTGTTTTCCCTTAAACGTGTTTAAAGTGCAGGATGGGGCTTAGCTTGCATAGTTTGAGGAAGAATGAAATCAATTAGAGATGCTTGGATGTTTCCTGTCTGCTGCATGTTTGTTGAGGTGGGCAGTGACTCAGATAATACCTTTAATTTAGTCTATCCCATAACATTATAGCAGTTCAGGAAGATTTTCCTAAGCTTGTTTGCAAGTTGTGCAGAACAGACTTTCTGTAGTTCAGGAAAAATTATATGCTGCTGAGTCAGCAGAAAGAGAATCATCTACCGGACTTTGGATGACCCACTCACACCAGATCCAGGATCCCTCCACTCACTGTTTCTGATCATCAGTTCTGAACTGCAGGAAACAGATGGTGCAAATTTTTTTGCCACTCCTCTCTCTTCTGCTACAAGCATTGAACACATAAAGGCATTTAAACAAGTAGGTGTTGGCTCCAGCACAAACACAAAGTGTATATGCTATGCTCCAGTCTCAAGGAAACTTGCTTTTCTTCACTGCAATTCCAAACCATCAGATAAAAAATAATTCATGCTTTAACTGATTGAGTCCACTGATGAAATGTCAAAATCAGTAAATGGGGGTTTTTTAATATTTCCAAAGACAAGGAGCCTGTCCAAAAAAATACCGTGGTTGATTTTGTTGCCATTGAGTACAATCAGAACCCAAACTTGTTGCAATGGGGATGGGGGTATTTGGTTTACTTTTTTATGTGATGGGAATGAGAAGCACTGCTGGATTTTTAGGAAAGCACCCAAAAGCACAGTAATGACTCCTTCCTTAATTGTGGCTTTTTTTTTTTTTTTTACTTGTCACTTGCAATCTATGTTTTTCAGCTTTAATCTGCAATCTTTGCAGCTCATCTGCCACCTTGTGGCCCCGCTGCAAACTTTTCTTGGAGCTGAAAAGGAAGAACGGGCTCCTAAGCAAAACCTCTGCATCTGCTCCGCACTTGTCAGCTTTCGTTATTATTAGCCTGATTAGCTCTTCATTCTACAGTGTGAAAAATTGGGAACCTAAATATAAACCATCAGGCCACATCTGTAAACTATCAAAACATGTTGGTCTACTATTGTGTATATGTGGGAATAGTATCAGTTGCATATACATCATCTACATGAAATTTTGAACATCTAGGTGTATCATATATGTATATACACATTGACAAAATTATAGAAAATGAGGCTGAAAAAGACCTTGTGATCTCACCTAGTCACTATTCTTCTGCAAAGCTGGATGAGATCTGGCAGAGTCTTCTTGGCCTGTATCAAAGCTTTTGATAAAAACTTCAAACAACAGGGATTGCCCAACCTCCCCAATAAGCTATTCAGATGCTGACTGTATTGCTACTAAGCTACTCTTCATATTTAATCTAAACCATTGGTTATAATCCTAATACTTTCTGCTTAATGTAGACAGAAAGTATAGTTTATTGCTTCTTTTCACATACACAGAAAACATTAATGAATTTATATCTGTTTCAGTTCTTTCTCTAATGTTAACTGATTCTAATATGGATAAATGGTGGATATTTACATTAGGATTATCTGGGCTTGAATTATTCACAAATAACCAAGTAGATTGCATGTCCAATTTAACTCTCATTGAAGAGGCTTGATTTCTGAAGTGTCTTTTTGTAAAAATAGGTCTCTGTATAGTGAAAAAAAAAAATAGGATACCAGAAACTGGGGCACCAGAAATAACTGGTTGTTTTTGAAAATCAAAACACTGATATTATGAAGAATAAATCAACATTTGTATCTCATGATGAGAAAAGTTTCAGCTAAAGAAAGTCCAGGTGCTTGATCTTGCTGTCTTGATATCTTCCAAAACTACATCACAACACCCAACCCCTCCCCAAAAAAATTTAAAAAAATTGCTTCTAGTTTTTTATGTTTTAGCTCAATTTCAAAAACAAGCTGCTACTCCATCTGCTGCAGCAGAACACATTTACAGAGTCGAGCTGCATGCTCTACATGTTAATACCTTTGTGAGAATTGCACCATTACTGCTCAAAGACAGATTAAATCTACACATCAAAAGGATCTTACAGAATACACCAATTTGAGGTGTTCATAAAGACCAGTCACTTTTACAGCTAGTGCCATGCCTACTAAAGGTACTTATGCACACTGCTGACATTAAAGACATTGCTCAACCTTATCTAGCCATTTACTGAGATCTGTTTTTAAATTAAATGTCACCTGACATACAGCTTCTTTGGCTGAGAGGGTGGAAGAAAAATGTACAGCAAAACTCATCAGGGAAATAAAATCACCTAACATCCTTTTCAACCATTGCTTTGAAATGACCCTCCCATCCCCAGTTCTCTTAAGCAAAGAAACAAATCTCTGTCTTCTCTGGTTTTGTCTACTAATTTTTTTCACCAGTGCTTTAGTTCACATTGTCTCTTACTCACACACCAATACTATCACAAGATTCTCAGTCAGCTACAAATACGACAACATTGACTGTGGAGAGAGAGACTCCTCCTTTCCTGCAAGGTTTGTAGGCCCCTTCAACAGCACTCTTTAGGCAATTGAAAAGTATTAACCCCCTCACTCACACCAACCCACAATAAAATAAGTCTCATCCCATGTCAGTACATGGCAAAAGGTGTGAATCACACCTAGAGCACATTCTGTACATATTCTGGTTAAAGCACTGGCCTTACATTTTTGGTCTCAAAACTGACTGTAATGGCAAGTGGATTAATTTAGTCCCGAACATCACAAGTGATTGGAAAACTTTGGCTGTCATTTATTGACAGGAGATGGAAAAGTTGAAACTCAGGTCACCAGAGAGGACAATGTCTCATGCTTCCCTCAGAGGGTCAATGTAATTTTTGCCCAGGGTGCAATGATGGCACTTACAGAGGACTATCCTCCTGCTGATTCACTCATGGACAGATCAACGTGTTGGCCAGGGGCAGAGAGAGGCTGTAGGGTTTGAGATGATTTTGCCTATTTACAGCTACTGAACATGAAGACACTTGAAAAAATCCCTGCCAGCCCTGTGGCAGATGCCTTCCATCTCTCCCAGAGGGAGCCTGAATGCAAAAATACAGCACTTTTTGTTGAAGTATCACAAATTTGGTCTCAGTCTGTCTCCATAGAAGCACTTGATGCCCAGGGTTGATGCTGTCCCCAGCTCCTCCTTTATCTGTCCTGCTGGCCTGGGGGGTCCCTCACTACCCACTGGTTTTACCTACTGGGATCTGCCAGTATAACCCTGACAGTTTGTTATCGCTGGTTCTAATGCTTGTGATGCAGAAGATAAACCCCAGCTCCTTTCTCAGTACCCTGTATGTTCTGGGAATAGAAGGGGAATGTGCCTGGTGACAGATAAGAGGCTCAGCTGCTGCTGGCTCAAGGGCAGACAGACGAAGGGAGGAGCAGGGTGCAGTCACCATCACACTTCAGCCCCTCTGCCAGCCCTGAGCCCTGGCTCTGCCATTGCCACTGGCAGCAAGGAATTTCAGAAAGCTTCTCAGGCAGCAGATTGCCCTCAGGTGGGAGGTGGGCACTGCAGACCCCTTTGGACACACCATCTCTTTGTTTTCTGACCATACAGCATCTATCTCATTGCAGTCCTCACCAATACCTAACACGTGTTCTCCATGAACTGCAAGCTGAAGATTTACTGTAAGTGGTCACAAAGTACAATCTGCACTCTGCTGCTTTCCACTTAGAGTGTTTGTGCTGCAAAATAAAATGCTGGTGACCCCTGTTTTAAAAAAAATCCAGGGTGCAACAGGACCAGCTGCTTGTAGGGTAGAAATACAATGTGTCTTTGCTGTTGAGTTTCCACTTGTGAGGTGTGTTACAGCACTCAGGGTCATCCCCACAACTGTGTAGGTCATCATTGCTTTCGGAAAATGGAGAACCTTCACCTGTTTGGTGACAGGACTGTTTGCTGGGAGCAAACACGAGATGCTTCAGATTATTCAAATTCTTGCCTTCGTGAAGAGGTGGCAGAAAGAGCTTTTGTGAAAGAAACAATAGCCATGGTATTACAAGGGACACCTGTACACTGGCTCCTTCCAGTCAATCAACAGCATGAGTGTGTCGCAGAGGCCTCAGAGGAGACTCTGTTGCAAATACCTTTCAAGCAGTTAAAAAACACTCTAATGAGGCATAGAGATGATCAGAATAGGGAACAGAGAAGACATCTTCCTTGTGGCCACTGAAGACAGGTTTCAAATGAAGAACTCAAATGAATTGACACTGAACAGAAGAAATAAAAGTATAAGCAAGTTGACCAGTGGTCATATACTTATCAAGGGTGTCTAAGAAGGAGGAGGCAAGGGAAGATTAAATAAGGTGTGTAGAGAAAAGGATACAAGATGGAAAATATTTACCAGGGCCTTTGGAGAAGGAAGAAAAAAAATAAACTTTACAAGCTAGAGAGCATCCCTGCAGAGCATCTGGTGAGATCACAGCTGGGCCCATGTGCTATATCTTCCTCAAACTTCTCACTTCCATATGTATATAAGACCATCTGCATACACTATTTGCTGTTTCAGTACTAGTCCAAAGAACTCCCTTGAATAATACATTTTTTTATCTACACCAATATTTTAAAACAAAGCAGTTCTGCATTATTTGTTCCAATCTGTCTGCAGTTTAAATTCTGCCGTAGCAGAATGTTTCAGCATGAATTGCATTTGAAATATAAAATTGTTTATGCTGCTTTTTCCCCTCTTTCTGACTGAAAACAACACAATGTACCAGTAGTAATGGATTTTAAAACACATTTATCATTAAAGAATCTTTCCAAGGAGGAAAAGCCAGTAAGCGGAACACAGATGGACCTTCCATACAACATTTCCCTGTGGTATGCCCGTTGTCTGTGAAAAATAAGGTGCCATGGCCTTACATGCACTAGTTACATTTTCTTTATAGTTATGATTAATGGCATTTTCTGTTAAAAAAAAAAAAAGAACAAAATCTTTAATTATCACAGTTAAGCAGAACATGATTTTCTTCATGCCTTTCTCAGCACAACTTTCCTTCCTGATGTTCATTATGTAGGAAAGCCCAAACAAAACTCTTGAGACCACAGAGCATTCCCAGAAAGGATTTATCCTTTCCTGTTAAGAAACTTCAGCTATGAGAGAGCTATTTTTCAAATGAATAGAGTCAGAAGTAGCTAAGAACATTCCCAAAACCCCAAGTTCAATTTGTTCTCATTTTCATAGCATCAAACAATGGTAAATTATTTGCACAGACACAGCCGCCTTCTGTTTTTACTGTGAGAGGCTCTAAAACTCCCTGTCACAACTGTATTTATAACTTGTCTGAATGCAAGAGTGCTGAAGAAAGGCCATACTGACCATACTGTTAATGTGATGATGTCTTGCCTCTGAGGAAGCTCTTGCAAGCGGGGAATTTATTTTATGACTTCATTTGTTCAGACAGAGTGAATTGTGAATGGTTTCATGATTGTCTGGAGTGAGGCTTTTATTTCCTTTCTCTGAATATTTCCCTACACAATGGACACATTATACTGGTGTTATTAAGAATTCAGATTAACAAAATATCTGGATTCCATGCCACAGATATTTCTTTCACAAGAAATTTTTTTTCGAAGTATCAATATTTGCCATTGTTTAGGGGACAGCAGAACGTACGTCCTTGACTTCCCCATTGGCTGCCTCAAAATAAAAGATTCCTGAATCTCTTCTATCAGTAAATACCCAATCCATAAGTAAAACAGACAAATATATGTAGAACTATGTCTATTTTCAGCTCTAAATTACGCATCCAATGGCATTGTTATGAAAATGTTATCAAGCAGAACATGAGTCTTCATTTCAACTTCAGATTTAGCAACAAATTGCAAATTGCACACTACATCCTAACAGAAGTATCAATAATTAAGTATCAATAAGTATCAATAATTACAGAGAATGTAGAAAAATAGTAACATTAGACCTATCAGCTATAAAAAGAAGTTTGAGCAGGTTTTTATCCACGCCTAAGAAGCAGATGTAGATTCAGGGAATGGCAAAACTGAACATGCCAGTTGTCCCAGAGATGGAAGAGTGGCCAGGATTTTCACAGTGTTGGATCACTTGTAGTAATGGCTGTTGTAACAGTTTTATGGACCATAGGAGAAAATTAATTTATGGACCATAGGAGAAAATTAATTTATCCAGGCTACAAACTAAACTTGAGATCCTTGCACTGTGACCTGAAAATATGTGTTTCATTTGCTGAAGCTCTGTGAATCTTGCCACACACACCACTTTCCCTCTTGGCTCCATGCAAAACATAGCAAAGACCTAATTTTACCCTCAGACAGGTACATGCAGACCACAAAGACTTCATACAGACTTCCCAGGCTGTATGTGAATGTATTTCAGCTTAAAGCTCCAGCAGCACCCACCACCTCATTGTATGCTACAGACAAACATAGTGCTGCTACAATGCTGACTGCCAGCTCTGCTTCTGAGGAGGGGTTCCTCAGGATGGAGGGCTGGTAAGGTCTGAGGAAAGCAGAAGGCTACCACTACTTCAACAGCTCCCACCACCCACTCCCTTTTTTTTTATTAATAGTTACAAACTTTGGTATTTTGAGTGTTGCCTGTATTTGCCGAGCCAGCAGGGAGGACTGTGTTTGTCAGGTGTTTGACTGGCAGGTGTGAAGATGTTACCACTCCAGTGTGCCCCACCAGAGATCCAGGAGAAAGTCCGAATTCTTGCCTATTTTTGATAAACTTTGCATTCTCTGTGAATTTGACATTGGTACACATAGCAATGCATTACAACAGGAGCATAATGAGGTTGGACTCAGCTCACATGAAAAACACTGTGGAACATGATCCTTGGGTTGTCTTTCCCCCAGTCTTTTCCTGAACAGAGAATCTCTTGAGCCAGATTTAGCCCTGTAAGATCTCTGAACAGACAGAATTTCACAGTTTTCACACAGTGTGACAGAGCAGAGTATGTCTCTGGTGTACCACTCTTCATTACCTCTCACTCCCAGAACACTAGTCCAGAAATTTCTTTGAGAAAGGGATGTTTTAACATGGAGTTGTGCAATACAAGACTGGCAATTACCCTTAGATGTGGAATCAGGGAAGTCTTTGTCATTCTTGACACAAACTTGTCTTCCTTGTGTTTTCTTTAGAAAACAAAACAAAACAAAACAAAACCAACAATATGACCTACACATAAAGACAGCCAATCTTGATCTGAAAGTGTCAGGGCAAGCTTCATTGCTGAGAGAGGAAACTAATGACAAAACCATTAAAATTAGGGTAAGGAATGCTGTTTAAAAGAAATCACTTTCTTATTACATACTTGTTTTTATTAAAAAATAATTATTAATTGAAATTTTTAAAAAAATCAAAAAATGTCTTTGCAGCTGTAACAGAACAAAGAAATGAAAAGGAACACATTTATAACAAGCATGCAATCAGAGGAGGCCAGTTTCCTAAAACCTCTTTTTCTATAATCACAGCTGCATGAAATATGTAGACAAAACCTCGGTGTTTTTCCCAGAAAACAATTTATATCTTGCTAGGACAGTAAATTATACTCACTGCTACTTTTCAAAAAAGCTTTAAAGGGAAAGGGAAGAAATCACATATTGCAGAGATCTCAGCCTGTCAGTTCAAACTGCATTGGCTGTTGTGCTCACTGATGTCTTTGCATCTTTATTGAGACTTTAATACACATTGACTTAATGTGGCAGGCAAAGCTCAGCTTCTCCCTGAATCTGCTCCAAAACATCTTTGAGAGCAATGGTGCAAAAAAAATCCTCTCCTTCTCTCTCCTCCCATGTATGTGTGGAGGTGCAAGTGTGCATGCCAGGGCTGGCAGCCACATGTGCATGGGTCTAAACATTGTTCTTTATGCTGGAGTGCTGAAACATTTTGTTTCATAAATACCTCAGCAATTTTAGATACTCAAGTAGCAATAAAAAAAAAATAAAAAAGGCATTCTTATGATGACATTCTTTTACTTTCAAGTGTGCCTCTAGGAACTTCATGTGGACCTCACGTTAGCAGAACCTGAGTGCTTGAGTCTGCTTTTGGTAAGGATTTATTCCCAAGGCATATTTCAAAATTTCACTAGTTCTGTGTGACTATGTGCCACCATTTACACATCACACAGTCAAGATGCTATAAAGGACTGGACAGTATGTGATCTGTCCATTCCTGCACCTGCAATAAAAGAAAATGCTGGATTAAAATGTTTGGAGTTAACGCTTTCTATATGGTGAGTATACCAAAAAAATTCTTACTTCCAGCCTTTTTATTGATAATCTGCTACTTGAGACTATGACTACAAACCTACTTATGCTTTATAAAAGGCTGCACAGCTCTGACCTCAGAATTTGTGATAAAAAACTATGTGCTGAATTGGGTGGTGGTACTTCTGCTGGTAAGGATGGAGTAAGATAAAAGCCAAAACATGTACAGGTCTCTGCTACTTCTTTTCTCACATCATACACAAAAGGAACAGAACTGTCATCAATTTTATTAAGTCTTTGCTGTAGCCATGTAATTAGAAACCTCTGAAATCTGCAGGATTTATACCCCTAACTTGCCTCCAGCTAATATTTTGCCATGCTAATATAAACATTATAGGTGATTATTACTGCAAAACATGTTCATACCATTTTAACTGCCCTGTGCTTGCTTTGTCAGTGCAGGAATTACAAGTTCCCTGCACAGCTAAGCTTCACTCTTAAGTCAACAAAATAAAACAAGACAAAATGCAGGATAACAGATCAACAGATGGAAAGTCTGAGGGTTGCTGACAAAGAAAATTGGGAAGAGGGGAGGATTTTAGTGATTTTAGGGAGCAGGAAGAGGAAATACATGGGAAGAGGCAGAATAACAGATGTGTAGTACAGCGAAAAGGAGTGCAGAGAAAGGAGATGTCAGAGGCATGGAAGAAGTTCAGCAAGTAAGAGAAAATGAGAATGAGCAAGAAGGAAGCAAGAAGAAATTTGCCTATAAAATAATTCAAAAATAATTGAACCTAGCCTGAGTCCTCACAACCCTACCAGGAAAGGCTCAAGATCAGCGATGTTTCCATCCCAATCTGTAAAACTGACTTACAGTCTTTTTTCACCCCTCCACAATGAAACCCATCCCAGCCATCTTCAGTTCTCACCTAAGCCATCTTCAATCCCATAGGTAGGCAGGTGTTCAGCCATCCCCAGGAAAGCAGAGCTTCGACCTGCATAAGGGTGACTTGGGAAGACAAACACCACTCCTCCGAACATCTCCCACTTTATATACTGAGCATGATGCCAAACAGTCTGGAATATCTCTTGAGTCTGTTGTGGTCAAGTGTTCCAGCTGTGTTGCCTCCCAACTTCTTATGCACCCTCAGCCCACTCCCTGGTGATGTGGGGTGAGCAGCGGAAGAGGCCATGACACTGGTGGGCTCTGCTTCCAGCAGTAATGAAAACATCCCTGTGTTATCAACACCATTTTCAGCAAAAATCCAAAACACAGCCCCACCCTAGGTACTGTGAAGAAAATTAACTCTACCCCAGTCAAAACCAGCACACACCATTACCCTGGGCAGCTTCAGTCAGCTGGTTCCTCTGCACTGCAGTGTCTACACTGAGTCAGACTTATCCTACTGCTCATGGGTGAATTATATAGAGATATGGCAATTGTAGCCTATGCCTCAAAGATGTCTTTTCCACACTTACCAGCTTGGGAATGGCAAGAGACACAAAAAAAAGATTAAAAAAATGCACATCACAGTATGTCTCTTGAAGGTTAACAAAAAATCCATATGAATTATAGAATATAGGAATGAGCCACTATAAATTCATCATGTACCATTCAAGCCTTAGCTTCACTCCAAATTCTTATCATACTTCAACAATTTGTAATGCAAAAAAAGACCTTGTGTAATCACTTTATTCCAAAGTTGTCTTCTGTTTTTAAGGATCAAATCTTATTTATGCCAGGGGGGAAGGCTTGGGAAAATGAGACCAACTAGGACTTATGGAAGGAGGTAAGTCCTCTTCTTTAAAAGCTCCCTTGTGGAAGGCACTCAGCACTCTTAGTGCTTGTGGAAGACCACTGATGTTGAGTCTAGTTTCTGTGGCTCCTGCAAGACTCAGGACCCTGTGGGGAAAAGCCTTCTATGGATCTATTTTGCCTGGGAGAGATCTGAGATGGAAAACTGCAGCCTCCAGATACCCTCAGCAGACCAGTAGCAATAAGAAGAAAAGACTTATCCTGGGTGCCCTGTGCACTGGACTACATGTTCTTGGGGTTGAAATGCATCTTAATTTCCAGATTAAGATAAAGCATCTGGCACTTGAAGACAGAGGATTAGGCACCCATTTGCACCAGCCAAGAATCTGTCCCTAAGGTCCAAATGAATTCCACAGTTTCCCCAACAGGATCTGGAAGTAACTATGGATTTTAAAGATGCATATTTTTAGTGCAAAATGGTAGCATGAACTGTAATGCCATGGAATACTTAAGGGAATATTTTTCATATGTTTTTTAAATTGTCTTATACTGTATTATACTGTTCCATTCAGATATTTAAGCTTCTAAATATATTCTCAAAAATTTGAAAAATCAGCTATACATAAAGAGTATAACTAAGGACTAGGTATCCAAATACGGTTCATCACACTGGACTGGGGTTGCTCTTACTATTCTGACTATTTGAAATTCTACTCTTGGGCTCCTTGAATAGCTAGTGGGAAGAAACACACCTTGACAGAGCTATCTTAAGGTAGAAGTCCAAAGAATCAGCTTGAATTTCTTTTGTAGACTAAAGGGTGTTTTCTACTTTGGGTATTTCCAACACATTAATCACACTGTGATTATATAGAGAGAATGATAGGAATCCACTTCAGCTAATACCACTATTTAGCTTTACTAGTTTTCTGTCTTTCCGCAACAATTGAAGGAAAGAGAGGCAGTGCTTGAGAAGAACACCTGCCCCTTGCTCAGACAAAATGAATTATCTCTGGGGATGCTGCTCACTCCCTGTTAGCTTCATGGATAGGACCAGGTCTTCTGTTGAGAGCCTATGAATTTGAATACAGCACAAATATATCAGGGCTTTAATGTGGAGTGCAACCACAGTTCCATCTTTCCATTTGCTAGTGGGTCTGAATCCTCTGATATTTTGCTGGGAATACACAGTTCCTTGTCAGAGAGGCAACGGACCACTCAAGTTGAACTGGACCCTGTCAGAAAAAACTCACAAATTAAAAGGTTGAGCTGTTTGCCAGGTCTGGGGAAAAGAAACCCAAACATTGTCCCATTAAATCTGATTACACTCAAAAACATGTACACAGAGGCACGCAGTTTTCAAGCACTAATTTTGCACAAACCAAGGAATATTATCTCACATCATTTTCTCCCCTCAGAACAAAAAGGTTAAACATCCATTCGACTGACCGAAATCCCAGGCAGCATACCAGAGTAATACAGAAATATGAACAGATAGCATTTAGCAGTGTATTTTAGAGTCATGCCTAAAAATGTAGGCATAGAAGTGCACTTGAAAGACAGCAAGGTGAGTCAGACATCCAGCAATTACATTGTACTTAAAATGAGTGAGAAGGTTGATGCTGGGAGGTCAGGAGAGATCACTTTGTCAAGCAGTGTTAAATGAAGTAGTTGCCTCGTGTCTTTCTTCAGAGCTGCTCTGTGAAACATGGCACCTAGTAATTTAAAGGTGATGTGAAGAATAAGGCAGAGAGTTTTCAGAAGAAAAGAAAAGCCTGACCATGTCCATTTGCTTCCATTTGCAAAGGCATGGACAGAAAAAAGATGAAAGATGCCTTTGCATGTCAGTCAGTGCAACTCTGCAGGCTCCAGCTCTCTGATGAAGGGGGAAGAGGGACTCTGGGGCTCTTGGGCAAGATCTTTGCACAGCAGTGAGGCTTGGTTTCATGTTTAATTCTGGCATCCAGGCAGAGTAGCCTGGATGTTGAAGTTGTCCCAGTTCCTCCATTGAAGATGTGATGCCATTATCAAAGTCATGATGCAGCTTATAATCTAGATAACATTTTATACGGAGTGAGATATTCACAATGTAGAAAGACTGCCCTGGAGTTTCCACCCCCAAAGTGTATTTTCTTCAACATTTTCATCAGAGCTCAACATTTTTTCTGTCTTCCTTTACTTTTAATGTTCTCAGCATGAGGCATGAGAGCAACAGGCAGGAGCTTTCCCTTCTGTACTGAATGAGACCATCATTTGAAAACAGATTGATCAGACCAACCTCCTGCAACCTTGATGTGAAGCACCAGCTATGGTTCGTGTACTGTGTGCTCTCCTTTGACTGGTTCCCTGGCCCAGCTATGGATTTTCTGACCCTGTGTCCATTATTCTGGGCCCTCCAAAATTCTCAGCGTTCCCAAAGAGGCTTATTATGCAAGCAATGCAGTTATATTTAACCTTCCTTCATCAAACAGCAGCACACAAGAGCTCAGCACTCTTTTCCTTGGAATAGCACTTAAACATAATGTAGTGATGGCCATTGACCCAAAAGGAAAGACACTAAGTGCTACTGATTGCAGTGAGAAAAAGATGTCCAGTGTGAAAGTTACCCTCCGGCACAGTTTAGCACATTTAAACATCACTAACTTTATGTTGAATATTCATAGAGCTTAAATAGCCCCCCAAGTGCTGAGCTGACCCCCTGGTTTGTCCTTAGTGACTGCAGTGGAAGCACATGATAGCATTTGCCCTTTAATGGGATTTCAAAGCCTTTACAATCTTTTAATAAAAAAAAATACAATCAACAGAAAATAAAGCTGCACTTTCAATTAACAAGAACAATTACTTCTAATTGCAAAGCTCATACATTTTTCAAAAGAAGAGATATCATTTTGCCTTAATTGCTAGGTGCGGTGAATAGGCAATTAAAAACACATTAAATTTGGACCCACAGATAACAAGGAGCAAATTTCTGTCCTGAGCAGATTACAGTAGTGAATGTGCCTCTGTTCTCACTTTAAAACCAATAAAGGGGCTCCCTGGGTATATTTCATGGTTCCTCCATTATTGCCACAGCAGATAAGATATCAGCATTTCCATTGCAAACATTGATGTACAGAGGGAATCGACTAAACTTTCCTGCAGACAGAAGTGTGCCATCACTGAGCCCAGGAGAGCTGAGTATGGTTTTATAGACACTAGGTTGCTTATGCTCCCCTTAGTCATGCAGGGCCTGCCCTCTGCACTCTGGGGGATGACACCCAGCAATTAACTGTGGTGAGGACTGTGTTCGTTCTCAAGTGCAAATGCTCTAATTGAAATCAGCTCCCTAACAGAAATATGCCCCTTTACCCCTGCACACACACACTGTTGTATGCTCTATCTGCTGCTGACAATTGCACAAAATTGATTAAAAATAATAATTTCTCACTCTTTCCTCTGGTCTCAAACACTGAGCATATCAGCCAGCTTTACAGAGGAACTTGCTACCCCTTGAATTGAAGCAGATAAACCCTGGAGAGCCATGTTCTTCTCTGGTATACAGCATCATCATGGGAAAAATTTACATGTGAATCCATTCATGCTGCTATTTATCTGCAAACCAAGAATGACATATGCAAAACAACAGCCACAGCTGAATGTACTTTGCAAACTAGGATATCTTATGTATTCCAGCACTGCTCTTCCTGTTCATTTAAAGTCTGCCTCTTTCTAACACTCTTTCTCAGTCAAGAAACTGAGGCTGAGGACAATAATAAGAAATCTGATTAGTAATTCCTGGATATTACCAAAGGTTGAAAAGATTGCAAGTGTAAAATGATCTTCAAGATCAGAAGTTACGCCTGTCCATCATCCTATCATGTTGCAGGGGTAGCAGAGGAGTAGAAAGGTGAAACCCAGGCCTTGCTCATAGCAAGTGTTCAAAACAGCATTCAGAAAAGATGCTGGAAGGTCCACACTGCAGTCTCTGAACTTTCCCCATCAATAAAGCTAATTTGGATTGGAAAAAAAAAATTTGAGATGTTTCTCTATTCATGCAGCTCACTGAGTTTTAATCATAACAAAAGTTAATAGGGGACATTGCTATATAAAGGACTTCCAAAGCAAAAACAAACCAGAAACTTTGTCTTTTGTTTGTTTGTTTGTTTGTTTTCTCTTAGACCTATGCTCAGGAAAGCACGTATTTCATTATCATGATCAAGGCATCTTTACTTGGGCTGCTTGTATGCCTGGAGCTAAGACAGCAGAGAGCTGACTAAAAGTAAGACTGATCAGATGCTTAAAGGTAAGTCTATCTAAGCACCTGGGCTGATTTGGGGCTTCTAATGAAATCAGTCATGGAAACCCAATTCATTAGGCTTTAGTATTTATTGATTTCTTGCCAGGAGAATTTATAGAGATACAGAACTCACAACTTCTTACAAAGATCCTTGTAGAAGTAGTAAAAGAGTGAAAGGCAGAAAGGGTCTCCTGCCAGTCTCCCAAAAACTTGTTCAGTTCTCCAGAGGAAGATAATTAGGCATGTGGACTCAGGAACAGCTCACAAGTTAGTCTTACCTTGGTCACAGTAGGAGACTAACATCGTTAATAGGATGTTATTGTCTGGAACTGTGAGAGCTGCAACAATAGACCAAAACTGAGGGGCAAAGAAAGCAGTGGGTTTGTTTTAGAGACTCTGACCAGCCCAATAAAAATATAGATATGAGTATTGCTATAAAATGAGTCTTTACAAAAATAGATAATGTTGCTTCTCAAGCCCACTTGCACAGTTCAGTCTTTTAAATGCTTGCTTTCTGCATCATCTGAGGCAAACTTCATGCTAGTTACCAGAAGAGTGTGTACAAGTGAGAGCTTTAGTAGTCAAAAGCTCTTATGTCTGTCTGTCTGTCTGTCTGTCTATCAGAGACACCTAAACCTTGGCTGGTTTTGCTGGATGGCATTCCCAGCGCTGTGTCCTCTCTTTGCTGATGGCCACCCTACTTTGCACTCTTAGCTCTTTAAGGAAGGGCATTTTGCACTTCACAGCGCCCATCCCAAAAGTTCCCTGGTGCCATGACAAACTGAACCTGCAGGTCAGTCTCAATGTCCCAAGAAAAGTTTCACCTAACCTGTAGGGACAGTGTAGGGACTGTCTGGGACTCTCTCATTCCCAAATGTTGGTAATGACTCCAAAAAGCCACCCATGAAGAAAAGTGTGCCCATGCTGCACTGAGTATTCCCCAGCTCTGCCAGCTCCTGCCTCTGGCTGACTTCAGTATCCACAACGCTGCTTCTGAAAGGAAGAGTCTGTGATTTCAGAAACTACTTCCAGCCACCATCTCTCCCAGGGCACTTGCCAGCAGCTAGATCTCTCCATGAGAGACTGAGAAACTGTATGGTAGTTGAAATCAGGATTCTTAAACTCAGGTCTTTTTCACATGAGGAGCAGAAAATAAAAAATCCTTCACTTAGTGATGGGAAGCAGTAGAAGTACCTGCCTCATGGATGGTTCTGGAAGTGCACAGGGACGTTATGTCTCTTGGTGCTCCCCTTGGCTACTCCAGCTTCCACAGCCACTGGCCCCAGGGCTGAGCATTGCCAAGCTGTGCAATGGGAGGAAGGAAAATAATATGATTAACAACAAGTGAGATGAATGAACTGTGTAAATGAGAAGAGTTGATATTACTGAGAAAGCTCCCTAGAGCTACAATGCATTTGGGTTCTGCATCCATGATATTTCTCACAATTTTATGTGTAAATAGATAAATACAGCACAGATGGAGAAAGGAAATTGCAGGGTCTCACAGAGCACGTCAGTAGAAATGATTTGGAATTTTCTGTTTAGAGGCTTCTGTTCTCTCAGGAGATGGAAGTTCATCAGAACAGAAGGTATTTGAGGGAGACAGCTCATTGGACTTGAAATAGAGTATTTTTCTGCACCATCACAAAAAGGGCAAATGGTGAACCTCTTGTTTTGCGTTGTATGTTCACCTCATGCTCAAAAGCATTACTATAAATGAGGATTTTAAAACACTGAATTTATACATCTGAAATGAGTACTCCAATATTAAGGCAATGAAAAAATATTTGCCTGAAAAAAGTTCATTTGTACAATATTAAAATATTCCACATACAGCAGCCTGAGTAGTCCAAGAGAATATTTCATACTTAGAGTGTGAGATGCATAAATATTATGCATTACATCAGGGAGTGCTAAGATGTATTTATAATTTGAAGGACTTTAGAGACTGAAGGAGCTTCGGAGTAGAAGATTAGATACCAATAAAAAGGGAAGTAATCTTGAAGAGAGCTGTGTTGTATTCTTCAGAAAGCAAGGCAGCAAAAGATAAACCGTGACCACAGGCGCATACTTAGTTGTCTGCCTTTATAAATATGTATCAGCTAAAAACAAGTGCATCTAGTACATCTGTCTCAATATGTGTGTAAAACCCTAATCAATATGAAGGATAGCAGAGTAGGGGTTTGTTCTGAATGCATAGATGTTGTGATATATAAATATGTTAATAGAAGTCTGGGATGGTAATGAGGGTATGAATACCGCTATAAATACACATGCATGGGCTGTTTGCACTGATCTTTGCTCTTAAGGGCAATGCTGAAGCAGCAGTTTGGCATTGCTCTTCCTGACTGGGTCACTACTAATCAATAGCCTTATAAATCAGCATGTTTAGGGCACTGCCAGTCTGATTCCTCGTGTAAACAGTTGTCAGGTTTAATTAACGACCACCCGGGTCTGCTGCTCTCCACTTCCCTCCTCTTGCTGTAGCATTGAGCCCAGGCTGCACTTACTGTGGGAGCTAGAGTTGTTCTTCTCCTTGAGTGGTGATGAAGGAAAGAAAAAGGCACCATGGCTTTCTTTATCAGTGGGATTTCTAGGCTTCCTGAAAAAAACTGAGCTGGAGCAGGAAAATGTGGATATGGATGGGAAGTGATGCTATGTAACCACAGGCATGGACAGACCAACCAAAAAATATGTCCTTACAGATTAATGAAAACATTAAAATACAAGAAACAAAAGGAATAATGAAAAAACCCCTTCAGAATGTAGTAAAGTTAGCAGGGAAATCCCACAAAGATCTGTCTCAGAGTTTGTTCAGCTCAGCATATTCATAAATGGTTTAGGGAAAGGAATAAATAACGAAATTATTCAGAACAGTCAATTCTGTGCTGATTTCAAAGACTCACAAAAGGATCTCACAACGCTGAGTGACAGGGTGATAAGATTGCAGTTGAATTTCAATACTGGTGAGTACAAAGTAATACGTTTGAGTGGGAAAAAAACCAACTGCACATACAAAATTATAGGTTGTAGGAATTAAAGAAAGGGAAGAAAAGGATAAGAGAGATCTGCATATGAAATGTGCAGACAAGAAAAATTTCAAATAATTATTCATGATTCCCAAAAAAATAGGTAGTCTGAAATAAAATTATCAGAAGGAAAGTAGAAAAAAACCCCAAAAGACAAACAACAAAACCCAACAGAAATTACTTTTTATGCCCCTTATAATTAAATTGTGGAACCCATTGCCACAGGAAATTGTAGAGACAAAAACAAAATCTGGTTTACAAAAAAGTTTAATATCACTGATAGAGAATATGTCATTGCAGATTAATGCTGGCTCAGAAGTTCTTTGAACTGCTGTTTGCCAGGAGCTGGTAGGATATACCAGATAAAAAGAACTTCCTACGCAACCTCTTACACCTCACCCATGGGAATCACTGATTACTACCAGAGAAAGGGTTGGACACTTCCTGCTTTTTATCTAGCCCAGGATGCTGGTTCAAATATTTTAAAGAACAGTATTCTCACCCACTTCTTTTTTTTTTTTTTTTGGGGGGGGGGGGGGGGGGGGGGGGGG
>JAWWEV010000083.1:5986294-6019231 GCA_035583235.1 Hafferia zeledoni | reverse complement strand
GGGAGAAATTATCAAATCTATTTACAGGGTTTTTTAGATTTGATAAGTGTCTCTGTTTCCCTTTTCTGTTCCCACCCCCTGACCCCCAGCAAAAACTGCCATTTAGCTGGCAAAAATGTTAACCCTCAAGCTGATACAGAAACTCAAAAAAAAAAAAAAAAGATTCATAATGACTTGTCAGATTCAACATGAAAGATGATCACAGCCCAGCATTAATTCAAAAAGATGGAACTGTTACCTCTTAATGTCAGATTTTGTTTCCATTGGAGATAGATGACTCCAGTCATTTGATTTTTAGAGATAATGTACTACTTATGGACCAATATATAAAACCATCTTTTTCTTAATTACAAGCTGTCCCATTCTCTTTCATGCAATCATTTCACTATAGTTCTTTCCTTACTGAAAATTATAACAGTTCTGGTTGCATAATACTTAAACTCTCCCAGTCTCCATTGGATCAAACAGTATCCCCTTATCTATCCTCATCCATGGTCCCAGTGACATTGCTGGGTTGACTCAGAAGAATTTTGCTCTGTGATTACACTTCAAACCCAGCTGAAGCCTGTGGGCATCTTTCCTTTTGCTTGGTGGGTTTGGATTAGCTCTGCTTGAATGTGGCTGGCAAATTCTAGCCCTTAAGCAGTTAATCAGCTTTCTAAAGAAATAATCGAAAAAGACTCCTCTCCTTTATACATACAATACGCAATATTTTCACATTGAGCATTATCATAAAAAGCATGTTTATGTTATTTGGAAAATGTATTTTTACAGAAATCTATAAACACTGTTGTATCAAACACATTCTCAAAAACTGGAGAAAATACTGACACAAAACCTGGAAGAGCCTCAATGGAATTCTTCCAGTACTATTTGTCTACTTGCATATTTCATATTTCAGTGTCCTTTCCTGCAAACATAGTTTGGCCATATGAGAACA
Organism: Hafferia zeledoni; assembly: GCA_035583235.1. Taxonomy (NCBI): domain Eukaryota; kingdom Metazoa; phylum Chordata; class Aves; order Passeriformes; family Thamnophilidae; genus Hafferia; species Hafferia zeledoni. Next base: position 6,018,291 of record JAWWEV010000083.1, on the reverse strand, counting down.
GGTAAAGTAGACAACAAATCCCCAATAGTTTTTAATAGGACCTAAGTCTGTTGTTTAATGGAAGTAGTTTGACATTCAATGTATGTTTGTGGGGTTTTTTAACCTGGCATGCCCATCCTATTACCTTTACTCACACTGAGCAATACCATAATTCCCAAAGAGTTTTATTTGCTTCAATGGGACTACACATGACAAAATGATGGATGCAAAAATACTGAAAATGGTTGTCAACTTTTTAAACTCTTCTTATGTCAACAACTGTCATCATTCTTTAAATATATTGTAATTGAAAATGAAGCAGGACTAATATTTGCAAAAAATTCTGTATCAGAAATTAGTGTACAAACTTTAGGAAATAATCTGCTTATAGTTGTGCTATAGTTCTGACAACCTAAAGACCTATTTGGTGTGACCAAAACTAAATTTCACAGGTTTAAATGCTTTATTTGTACACTTGATATTTCCCCAGCCTGACACAGTTTAAATAGAGACATGTCACACTGACATGAAATCAGGATGTTATTTTCTCTTACCAACACCAGTTTTCAGTACAATCAGTAATGTACATTAATTCATATAATCTAAGTGAAATGCACTTTCCAAGTATTTCGTTTACATAATACTCAAGAAATTATAATGTGAGCTTGGTTTCCTATTCTCCAAAAGCTTAAAAATACTTTAAAGTTTGTATATTGTTACTGACTGTAATGGCATTAGTTAAAATTCAGGAAGTTAAACAGCAGAATAAGGTTTTGTTCTCTGTCTCACTATATTTTTTATGCTTCAATGAAAAAACCTTAAAAAAAAAATCAAAACCAAAACAAACCAAAAGAAACTGTGTTACTTTAAATACTACTGAATGCTTAAAATATGATTGGTGAAAAGTGGTTGACTGTAATATCCTGTATATTATCTCTGCTCAAGAAAAATGTTTTTCTATGGCTTGAAATGCTTAAAGTGTAATCCTACCTAGAGGAAAAAAATGCAAGCCATATATAACCCCAAATTCTAGCTATACTGTAACATGTACAGTCACCCGTAAAAGGAGCCCTTTTAACAAAAAAAAAAAAAAAATTTATTTTTGTCACTGTAATAAAACAAATCATGTAAACATATATTTAAAAATCCAAGTGTAAATAATTATATAGTATTTCCACACACAAAACAACTAGTTGCACATGATAAAATAAAATGTTGAAAACTTCTTCATTCTTTGGGATGATCAAAGTATGAGTAACCAAAACTTATAAATAGTAATTAAATTTTCATAAAAGAAGGTTTTTCATGGAGGGGCAGAAGTAAATCCCCTCCTACTCACCCTCATTCCCTATGGCGTTTATAGATTCATCCCCTTATCAGTAAGCCATAGGTGGGGTTTTTCAGAGCTAGTACCATATTATAATGAGGTTATCTTCTTCTATATAACAGTACTAATAAAGTTTCCAGTGACTTTTTCATAAAATATAGTCTGTTCCTATTGAAGTTTATAGCACCTCAGAAGTTACAGGCTATTTAAACTCTAGAATAATACGAATCTGATCCCATTATGTTAAAGTCTAATGAAACAGAAATTCTGTTATTTACTGTGAAAATTTAGTTACCTTCTGTTCTGATAATTCAATTCAGTTTTATTCTAAGCCTCCCCCACCCCAGCCCAAAAAACCAACCCAAACCCCAATATATTCCATTTTTGTGTTATGAATTTGCAAAAAATTTCTTTGCTGGCTTGGTTTGTAAACACCATAGAAAACAAGATGTTCTTGAGGAACATAGTCTAAAGGCCCCACACTCCACCAAAATCTGCATCTCCCACATAACTCCAAGTAGGACAAGAATTGTTGCTGTAACCTCAAACCAGACACATTGCTTTCTATTCCCATTCCCTCCTGCTCTGCCAGAGTTATAACACAGGCCAGGATCTCTACTGGAATCTGGTCTGTCTTCTTCATTTAGGGTTACACTGGAGACTGCAAACTCACTACGTTTTGCTACCATAATTAGGTTAATCAGAAGCATGAAATTAAGTATACTTCTAGCTGACCAAATTAAGCTTGGCAATAAAGTCAGTCCTGTAACTATCACAGAATCATAGAATGGTTTGGGTTGGAAAGGGCCCAAAAGATCATCTAGTTCCATGTCCCCCTAGTTCCACTGGACCAGGTTGCTCAAAGCCTTATCCAGCCTTGCCTTGAACACTTCCAGGGATGGGGCACCCACAGCCTCTCAGGGAAACCTGGTCCAGTGACAGCACAGTGTATTTGATAAGCAGAAATATCAAAACTAATAAGGTGCAGTGAAGCACAGGAAGCTATGTTTGATTTTGAGCCATTGAATTGCCTGTCACCATATTAGCATATTTAAATAGTTTTAATCTGGTTTCATCACTGTGATTAAAATTACTGACAAGGGTGGATAATGATGATGAACACAATCAAGCACAGCAAAGAGTGAGACTGCAAATGAGAGGCATTAGGACCAGCAGTACACCTAACACAACAGCAAAAACAGATCCCAAGGGGAAAACTCAGTAGACAAAATTATAAGAAGTGACCATGATTCAGAACTTTCTTTCCTTTTCCCATTTTAGTTCACTCTTTGAATTACAGCATAGATGAAATGGGTGCCAAAGGCAATAGAAAATACATTCATCATTCAAAAGGCACAACTTAAGAGATGCAAGTTCTCAAGTAATTTGCTCAGAGGCAGCAACTCTGCTAAGTCCTGTATATCAGATCTGTCGATGGGCAGTTGGTTGGCACATCAAAAATAACTGAAAAAAAAATAACTGAAAACAAAAGCTCAGAAATGTCACAAGCCTGAAAACCCATGAGATGCTTCTGAAATTATCTTTTGCTTTAACAATTCTGACTTTTAACTTTTTCTAATCTTAACTTTAAATCTAGAGGAGGGTTTTATTTGATAACTGAGAAACATTGCAAGTGAGGCTTCAACTAAAAGCATTGATGGCTCTTAAAGAAATTGAAAGACCTGGAAAGCATCTCTTTCCTTCATGCCCCAAAGTAATTGAAGCAAAGTCTGATTTCAATCCTTAAGCAGAGCAGTAGCAGCAAAGCCATTTCCACATTAAGAAACAACTGACCTGATGCTGAAAAGTATTCAGTGTTGAGGAAGTTCCTCTGTATTCCCCAATGTCTACAAAAGTCTATTCTGAGCTGCTGGGTTTCTGCAATCCCTCCTCACTGGCATTTGGAGACAGAGCAGCTGCTGTTTCTGGAATGCAAGAATAGCAGAGGACAGCAGTATTGCTTTCCTGAAGGACTCCATCCTTTCCCTTCAGTTACCACTGCCTTGGGCACTGCACAGTCGGAGTGAGATAACATCTGTCCCAGAGTCTCCTCCACATGCCCATCTCCATTGTTAAATCATTTAAGCACCCCACAATATTTCAGATCCCCATGCACAAAGGAGATCAGCATCTTTGGGCTTCCAAAATTACACTGAAAACCTGCTCCCTTCTAATATTATGCCAATGTATAGATAGTGTGTTGTGGCATAAATGGGAATTCAGCCCATGTACTAAATTTCAGGGTAGCATCCATGAGACCATTCTTTCTGTCTTTTGTAGAGACTACAAGCCTCCAGAGAGCTGACAAAATCAGCATCTCTCACATTGTTTACAAGACAGGTTATGGTCAATGTCCAGAGCTTGGATGCTTCCCCAGGGCGCACTTGCTATCCCCCAGGAACAATATTAGGAGTTGGGAGCACGTGGACCAAACCCAGCATCTGCCTCAATCCTGCCCTCCTCATCGTGGCTTTGTCTGTCTTTATAGAAGTAGTTAAACTGCAGGAAAGCACTGGAAAGCTCAGCAGGAGGGTAAAACAAGCAGAGAGAAATCAACTGATGTGTAATCAGAGACAGAAGAAGTACATACAAAAAGATCCTTCTTATTCTTACAAATCTATCTCCATTTGCATCTTTTTCACCTAAGTTTTTTCCATTGAATATGACAGAAGGCAATATGTCACTGAAAAGAGAGATGACAATTGCAAATGGTGGGTGTTTTCACTAGAAATTGCCAACACAAATTTTGATGTGTTTCTCCCATGGAGGCCTTCAGGAAAAAAAAATGATGCCTTGGAGGTTTTTTGAAAAGCTGGAATATTGCAATAAAATATAATGCAGTACAAGGCTATATAAAATTTATGGGACACCTTTTATGAGAACATCCCTAGGGGCTTCATATAATAGCTATAAAACAGTAAAACACATCAGGGCACAGATTTAATTTTTAAAATGGCAGAATATATATTAATGATTTACCATCTTTACTGCTCATTGGAGGTCTAACACTAATAAAATGGTTCTATCAGAAGTTATTTTAGGTGAAAGGTTTTTAATGTCTGAATATGGTTCACATTTTAGTAAGTTCAATTGGTTGATTAAAACAATACCAAAACGAAAGCAAATATGATGTATTTCACCAAGGAAGGGTTTCTAAATTATCAGTCAGTGGAGTTTTTTCACTGTTCCCTAAGGTTGCCCAGGTCTACCTATCCCAAACTTGCAAAGGGACAACTGGAAGGAAAGAAGCTGAGCAGAATATTTTGCTCAGGTTGAGACATGTAGCCCTTTACCATCCCACCTGACAAAATGCCTCTACCAAGGATAGTATGAAAAGGAGGATCCTGGTAAGGAACAGCAAGGACAGCAAAGGAATATAGATAATCAACAGCATTAGAAATGCCTTGGCTTCTTTTCAGACCTCTCCTCTGGCATTGCTATAACTGACTCCTATGCCCCATCATCATCTGGACCACCTCACATATTAGAAGTTGATTCAAGCTGTGATATCCAGAGCTTTCCCTGAACTCCCACGGCTTATTAGCCACAAACTCCGTTTTCTTCTGAATCTAAATCTTTTTAAATGAGAACTAGAACTGAAATACCAGTAACCAGATTGAACTGCAGCTCTGCAAATGAGTTGTTTGAAGAAAGATAAGCCAAGCAGGATGTAGCATACAATTAATATGCTAAATAAGTTATGAACTGACTGGAGGGAATAAAAAGTAAAAGAATGGTGTCTGTTTTTCAGCTCTTTGATACAGAAAAGAGGTCAAAGCTGGAAAAAAAAATCAAAGGCCAAAGTGGGAACATCAAGTCAGATGGGGCAGTAACAATTAAATGTATTAGAGATTGTGAAAGCTCAGCAACTGCATTTATTTTCTTCTGTACACTTAACACTGAAGTGACCACCAGACTTCATATTTAAAAGAACATCCAAGGAATCTATAAATTTACAGGATATTGAAATATCAAAAAGCTGCCCGGGCAGTCTGCTGGACTACTTCTGCTGGCAATCTCTCTGTGGGAGGTCAGGTCCAAGAAATAGAGGTCTTGTTTTGTTCTGAACTCCGAGGTCCTTCATCTCACACTGGAAATGAGCTGAAGGACCATAACAAGAAAGTGTGTGGGAAACACAAGCTTTAACCTTGAGGCAGCTATCTAGGGATAAGGAAAGTATTTTGCTATGGACAATCATATTTACATGAGTTACATCCTGTGGCATTGAAGATCAACACAAAACACAAGCCAACATCCTTGAATTTGACTTGATATTTGACAGCATATCTGGGAAGACTGGGTTACAAAGATGCCTTCAGCAGATCATCTGCTGAAACTGCCCTGGTTTAGCTGGGAGGGATGTGAGTGACAGCAATCCCACCTGAACAGCCCCAGAGCACAGACAGCTGTGATGAGAACAAATATAACACAAAAACACAGGCATACCCACTGCTGTGAAGATTTCTCACAGCCCTAACTCCCAGCACATGGGAGGCAGAACCATGTGCAGGAGGGTTTTTTATCCTTGGGAGGGTAAATCACAGGGATCTTCTGGCCTTGCTCATGCACTTCTGCACTGCCTCAGAAAAGAGACATGCAGACAGACACCTGTATCCTGTTCCCAGCCTCCACAGAGGGGAAGGGGACTTATTCTCTTGCCTGGAAACCACTGTAACAGTGAAGTGAATATCTGGATTTCTCACCTTTACCTCCAAACACTCTAGAAGAAAGTACCACATGAAGCCTGGTCTTGTGCAAAGGCAGATCGGGGTAGTTCTACAGTAGACAAACCAACAAGCCAGGTGCCCCCTGAGCCACCTTAATATCTGTCCTTACCTCTGAATGAAGCTGAAGAACCTCACATCCTTCACATTAACTAAACAAAAAAGCTTCTGTTCCACAGAACTTTCTGTGTATTTGCTAATAGGGAGGCAAGGCCAATACCCAGGCACTGAAGTCCCTGCATAGTGGGGATTGGGATCCTCACAAGGGCTGACAAAGGACATACATTGGTCAACCCAAGAGAAGCAAACCCAACCTGTAATAGGGTTTGTCAGTCAGGATATTACCTAGTAGGCTTAATAGCCTTGACTGATCTAAAAAGATGTAAATGAACAAAATCTGTATGTTTTACAAAACTGAATAAGTAATCAAAGCCCTGCAGTACTGAAATGATAAGCCCAAAGATACAGCCTAGGAGAAAGCTCCTTATTGCTTAATCCTCAGCTCTCAAGCAAGCCAAGTGTAAAATCCTTTAATCAAATCTAATAACCTGGGATAATCTTCAAAATAATGACTGCAAGGAATAAAACATTCCTGCATTCATTAAATCCTGAGATTTTCACTAGCAGCAGTGTTAAAGGTATTCTCACGTGTTGCATAATGCATAACTTCCCAAAAGTAAAAAAAAAAACAAACAAACAAACAAAAAAACACAAACAAACAAAAAAAAACCAAACCAAGCCAAACCAAACCAAAAAAAAAAACAATACGGCATAGCTATATCCTATGTGCAGGAACAAATGACATGTAAGTGTAACCATTTCACACACTGAAACATGATGCTCTTTGCCCTGAAAAGAATCGTCCTAGATATCAAAATTACTCACGGCTCATGAGAACAGCTTTATTAGGAAGAAAAATCTCACTCTTACCCTCAGTTCCTCAGGGGCTTTGTAAGTTGCAAACAATCTTTGGGGGACTTGGGTTCATGTGTATCAACCAACCCACAGCAACATTTATTTCAGGAAACTCTAGCCACAGATATTTTGTAGAACTGAGAGTACACGAGGCTGAAACATATTACCTCATGGAAGTTTTTAATGCCATTGAACACACTTAACTTGATCTTAATTTAAATTATCTCAGAGTCTAACAAGAGTCATCTATGCCCCCTCTACAAGTGGTAGATGACAGATGATGGACAAGTTAGTCCTACCTCTTTGCCAACTTCTGTCTACAACAATTATGTTTTGCCAGTTTAAGGTACTCTTTCAGCTTTTTTTCATTCTGAAGTGTGACAAACAATGAAAAAAGGGATGATACTCAGAAGCTGGTCAAAGTGATTTAATTTCATAATGTGAACAGATTTGCCTGTATTCTGAACAAATGATCCCAAAGATGTTTCTTTTTCTGCTCACTCGCCAATTGTCAAGTGATAATGTGATATTTACTCATTACACTCAGAGATAAACAGTTTTCAGTCAAAGGCTTATATATGAATTTCAGTAGCTGCCTGTATAAAGTAAGAAATCAGCTGTGCCATGGGACATTATCTCTCTTTTTGGTGACTAGATGTCTGAAATTAAAGATAAGGCAACAACAAGTGGTTACTGTCAGCACTATTTCTATTCATCCTCATGTCTTTTTGCCCACAAGCCAGTGTGGCATTAGTAGGGAGAAGGGCCACTGCCTCCAGATAGTAGTGCAAATAAAAGTCTTCTTCACTCACACCACAGAAAATTAGGCTGGAAGGAATCCAAGAGGGCATTATCTGGTTTACCCATCTCCCTGCCCAAGGCACCCCTTGTATTCTTGATGAGTATTTGTCAAACCTGCTCTTAAGTCAGCTCCAGCGATTGAGTCTCCACAGCTCAACTTGAAACTTCCTTGCTGCAGGTCAAGTCTTCTCCATTTTCAAAATGCATTTACAGAACACACTCTCTTTTTTCTTTAATTAGAAAAAATAGGGAGAAAATAAATTTTAAAAAATCAGACAACGAAATAAGGAAGAGACTACGCTCTTCTCAGCATTCTTTCTTTAGCTTGAACAAGCCCAGTTCTTTCAATATTTCCTTGGAGGTCATGTTTTAAGCTGTTCCCAGCTAGAGAATAGATCATCTCTTTCTTGAAGGACAGCACCAAAAATGTCCCAATTCTCCATCTAAGGCCATCCTTTTGCTACAGAGAAGTAATTACATGACATGGCAGCCTGTGCTCCTGTTCACACATTCCCTGTGACAGTAACTGCTTTGCTACACTTGCTATCATTCATCTCTGTCTAATTTGCAATCCTCTATAGCCTCTTCATCCACCTCTGAATGTCCAGATAGTTTCTTCTCATCCTATACTCACATACTTAATTATTCCTGCCTAAACGTAGTCATTCCGTATTAAATGATATTGTCATTTTTCAGATCATATCTCCATTCTGTCAAGACTATTTTGAATTATGGTCTGTGTCGGACTGCTGGGGATTCTTATCTCCATATCCTCTCCATTGCACAGGTCACTAACAAAAACACCGGTCACAGACAAATTCTGAGGAGTCCTTCACTGACTGTGTCCATCATTTCAAGGGGAAATGCTTGTGTGCTGTGTTCTTCTGAAAGTACCAATCCCTGCAGTGCCATTTTCTCTAGACCATACTTTGCTGGTGTCCCTCCACATTCTACACCCACCAGGTACCTCACTTATCTCCAAGCACTCCCACAGGAAAAAAAAAATGCTAAGGGCTGCTAAAATTCCTTAATGCTAAAATAAAAAGAACCCTCACCACTTTGCATGATCAATTTGAAAACTCCTTGTTGCTGTGTTCCTCTCCTGTTCCAGGCTGACATTTCTCTCCTTTAGGCACTGGTATTAATAGTGCTCTCTACCTGATGGCAAGTGAAGATCAGTACAGAAAAAAGCATTCACCTCTTTGGGCTTCTCCAAATCTTCTATGAAGTGTCAACGTTTGGACTGCTCATAAGTAATATGCCTTAGTATTTCATCTCTCTTCATGTCTTGACCTTTTTGATTAGGTCACTGAGAGCTCTTGCAATGCCTTTGTTCTCCTGCTTAGTAACCTGACCTAGTTTCTACTTTCTGTATCCTTTTCTTCTGTGTTTGAAGTCAATGAAAGGCTCATAATTCAGCCAAGTTGATCTCTTATTGGCTTCTTATCTCTCCTCCACAAGGAGAGAGTCTTATTAATATTCTTCTTTAAGGAACTGCCAGCTATCTTAAATTCCCTGTTCCATCAGACTTTCCTCTCAGGCAACACTTACCAATTTTGTGAGTATTGAAGTCTTCCCACTTGAAATCCATTGTTACTGTTTTGCTACTTATGTTCCTTCAGGTGCTGTGAGTAAGAAATGTATCACTTCATGATCATTCTCAACTAACGTGGCCTTAGACATTGTCAAACAGTTTCTTCAGTATCTAATCAAAGTTCATCCTCTTCCACTTAATTACCTTTACCAAAGTCCATCAGAAACACATTCAAAGAACTTTCTAAACAGACTCTCTCTGAAATACATTTTTTCCAACATACATGTAGGTAACTAACAACATGCATTAAGGCTTACAGCTCCTCCTGCTTGTTCTTCATCCTTCTTGAATTACAGCAAGTGCTCTCCACTTCTATGACTTTATGAAGAATAACCCAACCTCTTTTTTAAGTCCACCTAAGTCATCATTTTTTATGCTACTTCTGTGACTGATTAATTCCAAGTCAAAGACCTTCACTGGTCTCCATTTTTGCTCATTGCCATGTCAAACATCATTCTTAGGTGAGGAAAACCAAGGCCTCCAGGTATGTAGCCATGCATTTACTTCCAAGATGTGTTCTGTCTCTCCCTGTGAACTGATCCTAGATTGAACAGGCTGACAGTAACACCAGCTGTGCCCTTGTTTCTCTAGTCCTTGCCTCTCCCCAGCAGCCTTATGACCACTTTGACCTGCAGTACCAAAGTGTCCACTGGAGACAATAAAAGCCCCACAAAACAGGAGCCTGAACAGGTCACTGAAACAGAAAGCTGTGAGCACATGGTGACCACAGCAGACTAACTGACCTCAACAGTGCAGGGAAAGGTGTTCAGCTTCTGGAAAGAGACAGGATGGTCCTGCAGCTGCACCATGAATGGACAGAAGTGAACGCAATGGAAGAGGGAAAAAAGGAATTCACAGAGTGATGCTCAGAGAATCGCTGGCTTTGGAGATTTTCAAACTGGACAGAACAAGACCTAAAATTTGTTTTACTGGTATCCTGGGCTGTGATTCTGCCTTTTGCCCTCCTTCCAAAATCCTGAGCATCATGCAGTCAATGTCATCAAGATTTTTACCAAATTTTACGTCCCCCAGCACTGTTTCCTTGCTTGTAAGCATGAGGTTCAGCAGTACCTCATCAGCTTCTCAATCATCTGTGTCAAGAAGCTCTTATCTGTGCTGCCACTGCAAACCTGCTGCATTACCAGTGCCCTGTGTCTGGTCTTTCCAACAGATATTGGGGTGGTTTAAGTTCACCATGGGATCTAGGGTTTGTGAGCATGAGGTTTATTTCTGCCCATTGTTTGAAGAAAGACTCATTTACTCTTTTTTTCCTTTACCCTGTAAATGCAGTCTATTCTATGAAAATTGATACAAGACCTCAGCAAAGATGGAAATACATTTTCAGATCCACAGCAAGTCTAGAGCACTGTGCATTACTTATTTAAAAACTGCAATCAGGAAGAGACAAAATGTAGAGGCAAATGTAAGGACCCTTTCCTCTGAAGATGAGCTCATAAAAGACTTTCTTATTAAAAACCAGACAGGTTATAACTATTAAAAAAACAAGTCTGTGAGCTCTAGGGATGGATTTGACACTACTGAAGTTAAGATATATACAGATATGCATACATCAAACAGCAAAAGAAATAGCTACACAGAATCCTAGAGGAAGGCCAAGAAGATATATTGATAAACATCTGTAAGCAAAATTGGGAAGCAAATACAATAAAATGCACTTTTCAAAGGGTGGAAAGCAGGAAGCAATGCCAGTAACACAGTGATCAGCACATCTACAGGGGGAAAAAAAGACCAGAAAAAAGAAAAAAGTTCAGACAACTGCACAGGCTATGGAAAAAAAGGCTATGCTGGAGTGCAACACTCCTGCTCCAGTACAGCAAAAAGTCAGTGAGATAAGTTTCATTCACCTTGGAAGAATTATGGGCTGTTTCCTTGGATTATACAATTTTTGGTTCTCAGATGTAGCTGCAGAAGCATCAAAATAATAATAGAAGGCGCTGAGCATCCTCCTTCTTTTGTGGCAAGGCCATGGGATGTAGCAAAGGATCTAAAATGACACTTCTGCAGCTTCTGGGCCATGACAGAGAAGAAATTGGTAGGACAGGGTGCTAAATCTATGAGCAGAGCTAAAGCTCTTACATCTGTGTTGAACTCACCACTGTAAAGAAGAATTTACATATTCTGTAGGAATATGAATAGAAATTTCACTGGAGAGCAAGCCAGACATAGTTCATCTGAAAATGTGAAAAGGCATGCTGATGGCCTAGGGATTTGAGCTGCAGCAAACATTAGGAATGACCAAAGCAAAGGGTCTTAAGCCATTGAAGACCAAATGCTACTTTCAGCAAGAGCCCTATTATTCTCATGTGCAAAAACCCCTTGTCCCATGTAAGTAATATTTTCAAGTAATATTGCATGTGCCAAGACTGGAAGATAAAATGGCTCAAAAATCAGAAGGGTAAATATAAGCCCCCTGCAAAGCTCACAGAACCTGGGCTAGATTGGCAAATGAGCTTTGATGCTACAGCACAAGAAGATCACAACTTCATCACCAGCAAACACCAATTTCTGACCTGTTGAAAGAAATCAAACTTTCTTCACAGAAGCAGCAGGGAGGGCTGGGAGCAGAATTGCTGTGGAATCATAGAGCAGGCTGTTTATTTGCCTCTTCCACACCCAAAGGTTTGGGAGATACTTGAAGATGTGCACACTAAGTGAAATAGATGGTAGATTTGCTGTATTGACCCAAGCAAGGACCTATGAATAACATTTTCAACCTTCCCCTGGAGTTGCAGTTTCAAAGTAGAAAATAATCAATGAGCACTGGCTGTAAGACCCAAAAGGGAAACTAACAGATATCACCAAAGAGGATTTTGCAAATATGGAAGTACTTAATCATAACTGAAGTTCAGCTTGGGTCCCATTAGTAATAACACCAACACTTTCAAGTGCAGCTAATGATCTGAAACAAGCAGTAAACCTGCATGCAAACATGATAAAAAGCTTTGCATTGAATCTGCAAGTCTGCAAGATGAACCAGAAACAGATCACTCGAGAAGAAACGCTGCAAATAGAAAAGAATCAGTGTGTGTGCACACTATCAAAATCCTAGCTCTGTTGTCTGGGATGCTTTCCAGGGCTGAACAAACCTTCTCCTAAAGTGATGGTAAATAAAATATCGGAATAAATACCAGAATCACAAAATCCCAGCAAAGCAAGGTAGTTCTCATTTGGCCACAGATAAATGGAGGCATTGAAGAAATACTAATGTACCAAAAGAACAGAGATGCTGTAAACAAAGCGTTTCAAATAAATTAAGAAAATTGCTTTCACAGTTTAAAACAGCAAGAGATCAGTAAAATGGACAGTGCTAAGCCCGACTATCATGTTTCAGAAAGAATCATTTCAATCACAGTCACTAAGGAGAGATGAAGACAAGACATTTAAGGGAACAAAGCTTTTGAGAGAAGGCTTTTGATAGAAGGAAGTGGAAGAGGCAGGCACTTGATAATCACTGTATTGACAGCTCAGCAGCCTGTTACCCCAGAGGACTGCAAAACAGTGGGTTAGAAAGGCTGTGCCCCCTTCTAAGACACTGAGATACATAAGGCTGCATGAAAGGAAACTAAAAGGCTGTATCAGTTATTCAACTCTTTAGAGCTTACAAGTTTAGTAATATTTTATTTAAATATAAAAAGGGATCAAAAGTCAGACCAGTAAAGGGAGTTTTCCAGGAACTGAAGCCTCCTTCTGACATGATTTCTATATCAAATATTGTGTTTTCTGCAAAATTTCACCTTCAAGTACAGCAAACCCACTCTGAGTCTGGTTAGGACATGGCATTGTGAACGAGTGCTTCATACCCTGCTTGGGTACATTCAGACTAGATACAAGGAAGAAATTTTTTAGTATGAAATTTGTTACAACAATGTTCAGTGAAACACTGGAACAGGTTGTCCAGGGAGGTGGTGGATGCCCCATCCCTGGAAACATGTAAGGTCATGTTGGACAGGGGCACTGAGCAACCCAATGTGAAGGTGCTCCTGCCCATGGCAGGGGGTTTAGATTAACTTACCTTTAAAGACTCCTTCCAACCCAAACCGTTCTATAATTCTGTGATCCTTACAAAATGTCCTCCCTTTAAACAAAATTGTCTTTGATGGTCAAAGACTACTGCCAAGAAGCATTTGTTTTCTGTTACTTTGAGTATTACACAAGAACAATAGTGCTAAACAGAAATCAAAAATCATGAAGAAGGTGATTAAAGAGCTATTTCATAGCCAGCTTCTGTTCTGGTTGCACACTGCTCCTGAACTCCAAGTCACTCTCTTTAGTACTCAACAACAAGAATGAGTTAAGTTTACATCATTCCTTATTACTGCTGTAATCACAGTCTTGAGACAAGATTCATATTAGCCATTTTCTGCTCTTGTTGCATCATTCGTCAAGAAAATGAGGAATAAGAATTTCAGCACCTAATATGCTCTGGGAGTTATAGGACTGTGCCAGGATTATACTTCAGCTCTCCTAATAGTTGGTAGTTCTCTGTCCTACCCTTCTCTGCAGCATCTGCTTGAGAGCTGACTTATAACCAGCCATCACTTCACCTTTCTAGGGGAACCCTTCACTGCACGATCTTACCAAGCTGTGACATCTCATAAGGAACCAATAGGAGACAGCAGATCTATTACTGAACAGAGCCCAGCCATAAATCAGTTACTAGCTCAATCTACTTGGGGATCTTGCTTCCAGCTCTGAGGTGAGGGCCTTGGCATGCATGTAGTACATTAGTAGTGTTAGAAGGAGATGGGGATGTCAGGGCACAAGGTTTTGGATGTGTGCAAAACCTTTAGGTCCAGTGTGTGAATCAGGTGGGTGATGAGCACATGAGCACCTATGTGTACATTTATGTGGGTATGGACATTGATCCTCCACAGAGAAACATCTGAGCTGTTTGGTGCTCTCCTTGCCTTAGTCTTTACTGAAAGGTCTTCCCTCAGTCCTCCAAAACCCCTGAGCTTAGGGTAAAGTCAAGGGCAGTGAAGCACGGCTTGTGGAAGAATATCATCAAATTAGGGACTACATAAGCCTTTACCAAAGTACATGAAAGGAGGAAGAATGTATCCAAGGCTGCTGGTTGGTGTATTAAGAATCTGTTGCCCACATCTTTGAAAGGTCATGGTGACTGGGGAGGCTTCTGATGCCCAGAACTCCATCTAAGGCCCTGTTCTCTTCAACATCCTCATAAATTACTTGGAAACAGGACTGGAAGGGATACTAAGCAATTTAGCAGATGAGATAAAACTGGGAGGCCCTGCAGAGAGACCTGAACAAATTAGAGGACTGGGAAATCCCCAACCATTTGAAGTTTAACAACGCAAAGTGACAGATTCTGCACCTGGGATGGGGCAACTCTGGATGTACAGACAGACTGGGGAATGAGATGCTGGAAAGAGTGCCATGAAAAGGGATTGGGGGGCCTGGTTGATGGCAGGTTGAATTGAGTCAGCAGTGCCCTGACAGCCAGGAGGGCCAACCTTGTCCTAGGGGGCATCAGGCACAGCATTGCCAGCTGGGTGAGGGCGGGGATTGTTCTGCTCTGCTCTGCACTGGGGCAGCCTCACCTTGAGTATTGTGGGCAGTTTTGGGCACAGCAATACAAGAAAGATATTAAGCTATTAGAGAGTGTCCAGAGGAAGGCAATGAGGATGGTGAAGGGCCTTGAGGGGAAGCCACATGAGGAGCAGCTGAGGTCACTTGATCTGTTCAGCCGGAGAAGTGGAGACTGAGAGGAGACCTCATTGCAGTTACAACTTCCTCATGAGTGGAAGAGGAGGAGCAAATGCTGATCTTTTCTCTGTGGTGACCAGTGACAGACCCCAAGGGAACAGCTTGAAGTGTGTCAGGGGAGGTTTAATCTGGACACTAAAAAAGGGTTTTTCCCCCAGAGTGTGGTTGGGCACTGGAACAGGATCCCCAGGGAAGTGGTCACAGCACCAAGTGACAGAGTTCAAGAAGCACTGAGATGATACTCTCAGGGACACAGTGTGACCTTTGGGGATGATCCTGTGCAGGGCTAAGAGTTGGACTCACTGATCCTTGTGGGTCCCTTCTAATTCAGTATATTCTGTGAGAGATGGCAAGAAAAAGTCAGAGAGGACTTACCAGACTGGAGAAATGAGCCGGCAGAAATTTTCCTGTACATGGGAAGGAATAATCTGCATGGATGCCAACCAGCCAGAAAGCAGCTCCTCCCATGGGTGCTGGTGGACAAATTGAGGACAAGTGAACAGTGCACCACTGCAGCAAATAAAAACAACCAAATAATGGGGCAAAGCGCAGAAAGCAAGTTAAGGGAATTGACTTTTTCATCTTTATTTGGCACTTGCAAGACAGCGTACGGACTGCTGCATCTCACTTGGGGGTCCCAAATACAGCAGGGACACAGACACAGCAGAACGAGCACAGCAGAACAAGCACAGCATGTTCCAGGTACATAAAGTACCATGAGAGGCAGAAAAAGTTGGTTTGGTTCTTCCTGGAAAAGCCAGAAGGTCAAGGGTCGATCTTTTTACTGTCTTTACCTAGTGGGGTGGTTATAGGCAGAAGATACACAAAATCTTTTCTCAGAGGTGAAGAGCAATAGAAGAGGTAAGAGATGCTAGATACCATAAAGAAAATTCCTATTAAATATGAATAAAACTTGTCATCATGAGGGCAGTCAAGCCTGAAATCAGTGTCCTTGAAGGATGGGGAATCTCCATCCTTGGAGATATTCACAACCCAATTGGAAAAGGCCCCGAGCAACATCACCTAACACTGAAGTCAGCCCTGCTTTAAGTAAGGATTTGGACCAGAGAGTCCTCTTCCAATGTAAGTCACTCCATCGCTTTGTGATATGAAAGCAAGTTCAACATCAACCCTTTTCTTCACTGCCTTTTTCTTCAGCCTTGCAAGGTTGTTTGTGTTCCTGTCTCAAACACACTCAAAGCACCCTCCTCAGAGAGCCTTCTTCCACATCTCTAAATCTTTTGAAGTATTCTAATGTTGCCAATAATTACCTTCTACCTTTCTATTATGTATGGAAAGTGGCACATTGTTGAATATGAAAAACAAAGTCACTTGCAATGTACATTCTAACAACAGGGAAGCTTAAAGTGGAATTAATGACTGATGAAGCCACAATGAATTGGAGAAGGGTAATGAGCTCCCTGTAGCCTCCACTGTGCTGCCCACGTTGCATTATCTGCTGAAATCTCTTTCTTCAAAAATCTTGATTAAAACAATATGTGAACTGAAACTAATGAAAACATCATCTTAATTAACACAATAGGGTAAAACAGTTGGAAAGCACCTCTGAACAGCAACAAACAGCAGCTGTAGATGCAAACAGATGTATGGATAGATGTTGCTGAGACTTCTTTTCTGTAATTAATTTCTTGCATGGGATTGGATTCCAGGAAAGTATTTATACCTCTTCTTTCCAGATATATTTTAATATTTCAAATTAGATGTTCCAAAATATTCCCAGGAAAATATTCACATCAGAAAAGGTAATAGGCAGATGAAGTTTTCAGGTTTCATCAGAAACTTGCAGCCCAGAGTGGAAACTGTACAAAGATTTTGAGTGTATTTGAACAATTTTACAGCTTTCAGTCAAATTCTCAAGTTCCTGCAGGCCTTCCAACAGCTGCCTCCCACACAAAAAATATCAGAGGAAAATGAAAAACAAGAAAGCCTCTCTCCTGTTTCAAGACACTTCTTGAATACTAAATTGACTCACAGGGAATTTTTATAATGAGACATACTGCCATCCTGTTTCACAGTCACCATTTTAGAACAGTAGAATGTCTCTAGAGCTCTGCTGGACTGAACAGTTGGATTTTAACCATTGTCTAGATCCTCAAGGGATGGATATTTACAGACAAGAAGGTTAAATGTTATCAGTGTCTTGTTATCAGGAGGGTCCATGTACAGGATGGGGCTGGTGATAGTCAACATGTTACACCAGCCAATATATCTTATATGTGTCCCCCCGCTCAAAGGCAGAATACATTCACATTAATACAGGTACATTTTTTTCAGATGCAGATTAAGAACTGTAGTGATGGATCTGCAGTATCTGGAATGGAAAAAGTCATGTCGGAAATGGACTTGTGAAGAAAATGAAGAAGCAAGCCCAAATGCCTTAAAAACAGTTTTTACTGTTGTATAAATGCACAAAATAGATTCTTTTGTTCTTTTTTGCCTAGTCACTGTTCTCCTTCCCAAAATCCCTGTTGAGATAACTGTTATCACTTAAGAATGCATGTAGTGTTCTGGAAGGAAGTTTCAAGAAGTTTTCTCATTGGTTCTTATTTATTCTGTTCTGTTGGTTGTTAACCCTGGATTTCTATTGGCAAAAGTCCAAATCCCACCTTGCTCACAATTGGTGGTTTTTTGAGCCCCCCACAAAATTTTATGTACTCCTACCCTTGATCAATAAACTCTCTCTCATTCCTCTCCTGTGGTCTCTGTTTGGCTTTGTTTGGGCTCCCCGGGGACCACATGGTGGGGAAGTGCAGGTGAGCACATCCCCTCCAGGTAATGGGCTAAACCCCAGGGGCCTGGAGCCCCTCTAAACTGTTGCAAAGAACAAAACAATCTCATAACAACCTACAAAAGGTTTAACATATCTATATTCTGCCCCTTTTTGCAGAGGTTAGATATCTACATACTTCATCCAGCTCCCTGCAACAACCACTTTTAGGGTCCAACTCAGCTGACCTATTGACCAAAAGGAGCATGGGCTGTCTGGGTTTAGCAAATGACTCAATTACAGACATCTAGAGCTGAACAGGATGAGGTCACACTTAATAACTATAGGGCAAAGTGAGCCCAGAAAGAACTGTATAAACCTGTGTTAAGCTGCTCTGACACTGAACAGATGGAGCAGCCCCTCTGCTGGGGCTGTCTGAAGCAGTTCTGCTGACTTCTGTGGAGCTGCAATGTGGAGCATCCATACTTTCATCAATTAAAGACCTGGGTCTTTGACATGGCTTCATCACAAAGTGCATTTCTAGAGTCCACTTTGAGTGCAATGAGTGAAACAAAGATCTTAAAATTAAAAATTAAATGCATTTTCTTAAATGTTCTTTGTTTCCCCTCTATAAAACACTTGCAGATTTGTAGTGAGCAAGATAACAAAGTGCAATATGAGTTCTGGGTGGCAGGTTTTTGTATTGGTGGGATTACACATGAAAATATAAGCCAAATTCCACCTTCAAAGCTATCACAGGAAATATTGTTTATACTGAGGGTTCATGAAGTGCTCTAGCAAGTTATTACATTCCTAGTCCACTTTGTTTCTTTTCTTAAGATTTATCTTCAATTTTCACTCAAAAATCTGGGACCAGAAAAATCATATTTGAGCTTAAAAAAAATAAGTTCTTTCACTCATTTCCTTTCAATTTGCTAAGTTAGTCTCACTACCCAGCTTAGAGATACATCCTCCAGAAATGCAAAGTCACTATACAGCCACAATCTCTTAAACCAAAGATCTGATGTGTTATGAATCATTATAGTAAAATAGAGTTTAGAGTAGACGTTAATATTCCTATTTCCCAGCTGTATTGCAGCAATCTAGCTACCTTCATGAAGCATCAGCAAATCCCTTATCAACCTTAGTACTGGTTGGAATTTTCTTTCTGGTTTCAGGTTAATGTGCTAACAACAAAGAGAAATAATGAGAAAATACATTTGCCTAAGGCCCAGGGAGGAAGATACTTGATAGCTTCCTGAACTCTGTTATTGAGATCCTTTTCTTGGAGTATGTTGTGCTGAGAGTGCTTCCAAAAACTGGGAAGACTGATAGAACTGAACTCAGAAGTAAACCCCAGGTTACTCTTCCCTGGAGAGGATTGTTTGACCACAGGCAGAGTATCCCCAACATCAGCTGAAGCAACAGAGCATCGCTTGCTACAGAGCAGAGGTCACAGAGACTTGTTCATACTCAAGCAACACTGAGAAATCACTGTCTTGCACTCATTAGAAGCCCACTTTTCTCATTTGATTTTAAGTCCCTTCCTTCCTGCAGCCCTGAAGCCCACCATGCCTTTTGTCAGGTGCCTCCCTCTGGCACTGCAGTGATGATCCAAGCTGGCAGTGGCAGAGGAATCACGTGCTGCACAAGCCTGTCCTCAGGGTGTCACTGCCCACTGGGCTGCCTTTCCCAACTCTGCAGAAGTCTCCTTCACAGGAGCTGAAGGTTGCAGCTGGATCACTGTTTTATAGCAAAAAGTGGAGCAATTCTGTGTGAAATTGTCCCATCCCACTTGGTTTTCACATTTTTCTGTTGCAACCAGTTCCATGGCTTAACCATACACTTGGTGGGTGTAAAGAAATGTTGTAACTGCTGCCTGATAATACCAGAATAAGGAACATACAATGAAATAATGAGGAATATGGACTAGTTGCCTACTGGCTTCCTCTGAATCTGAGACTACTACTTCACCTTTTAGGGCTTGGCTGGGGTACAATGAAAAGTGGGAGACTTTTCTATTTCTACATATGCAATGCTCACTTCAAAAAGTTAATTTCTGTTATATTTTCAGATAAACAGACAAGAGGAGAGGGTGGAAAAAATGCTGTTATAATTTACCTTAAAGTGCCAGTGAAGCTTAAGAGGCAAAGCACTAAATTCCCAAGCCCAAAAGAATAAATATACACCGCATCTCTATAACTCAGGTTAACAACACTCTGTCTGGGGTAGCTGTATAGCTGTGAAATCTAAAAACACAGATATCCCATGGGAATATAGGACTGCCTGTTCAGGAGACCATGGAGACACCGTGACTGGAGATCAGTCCATTACATTTCTGCCATCATTCTCACAGTGCAGAGGTCAGGAAAGGGTTCACAAAGGACAAAGGACAAATAATTCCAGGTCTGTAAAATCAACCTTTCAGCAAGAGATTTAAAAATGCTCAGTTTGGCTTAAGTGATGAATTAGTGTATAAATACCTACTCAAAGAAAGAGATTTTTAGGACTTAACAGGATCTTTAGGTTATCAGACAAAGTCATAACACAGTCCAATGTCAAAGTGAAGCAGCTTTCAGCAAGAAATAAAATAGGAGAGAATAATTCATCGCTACAGGATGAATTAAAAATTACTAAAAGACACCAGCCATCCCTTCAGTTAAATTTTTTTTCTAAAATACATTTCTGGGAAAAAATAACGTTTATTCATGGAGACTTAATTCAACTTGGGACTGCCTAAATCCCAATATATATTTACAAGCACTGCCTTTCTCCTGGTTTCTGCAGAGGAAAATAATGTTGTGTTTAGAAAGCACTAAAGAAATTTAGTGGTTCCTCACAGCAGGAACCATGTCTGGTTTTTTAACTTGGCATTTCTACAGGGCAGACAGGCAATAGCCCTCAGCTGGGATTTCAACACAGGAAGGTATTGCCTGTTCCAAAGGCCACTCAAGTCCAACACAGTGAAGGGGACAAATATAACACTATCCACATAAGCAGAATCTCTTTCAAAAGACAAGCCCACCTACAAGTGTCCTCTGGCTGCTTAAAAATCTGGATTTCTCTCCAATCATTTCCAAAATGCAAATTACCTTCTCTTTACACCATTTATAAATAAATAAATTTTACATGTTTTCTAGTTCTACAAGGAATAATTCCATAGGAATTACAAAATAAGCCTCTGTGAAAAGCATAGATATTCTTTAATTTGGTACAAAGCTGTATTTCCCATTGTTTGCTTAGAATGAAGCTGTCTTAACATGTTATATGTAAAACAAGAGTAAGCCTTGTTCTCTACATCTACTGACATGCCAAGATGGTTTCCAATGCATGCCCATGGATGACAGATACTGACAGGATATTTCTAATTCAGAAAGTATCTGTTCAGAGTTACTGACACTTTACACTAAAAGCCGAGCAGAGATTTTTGTAGACAATCTTCCATCTATTCCCATAACTAGGAAACTGCCATCAATTTTCTAAAGATTTGGATCATGAGTCCTGCTCAAGCCATTTTGCTAAGGTTGATTTGAGACAAAAAGATGTTGGGCAATCCCACTGTTGTCTTTGTGCATCCTCTGAACATCAGAACCAGATTCAGTGACAATTTGAAGAGAGAAACTGAAGTCTTAAATGCATTTAGTCTCTAAAAGTTTTGTGAAAAGAGATTCCAATCAGAGGAGAGAAACTTAAATTAGTTCAACATTACTTTAATTATGGAATTAGACATCAGAGAATCCCCAAGTGCAGAATATTACAAATGCTGTTAGAAATTCAGGAAAAGTTTCACTCAGAGACTGTATTTAATTTGATGGATGATAATCCAACCACATAATATGAAGCCACAGGAAACTAAGATTTCAGTTCCCTCAGTCACCGAGTAAATAGTTGTATTTTTAAACCTGCTTGGGTTCACTTTTGCAGCTCCTCTCAGTGCAAATTGACTCACAGTCAATTTTACTAATGTTTAGAGCTTTCAGGCTAGAACACACGAAGTGCATTAAGCAGCAAGACCTTCCAGTTTAATGAATTATAATATTCAGGAAAAGCAGCTTAGACTCATCTGGAGGCTGCAGTTGTCAATGCAGGAGGCATCAACCAGTTTTAAAAGGTTTGGTCAGAGCCTAGGGGATTTTTACTAGAGCCTTAGAAAATATATGAGATTTGAAGAAGGATAAGGATTGCAACTAGCACACAGGATAATGATTCAAAAAATGTGGAGTACTGCATGAAAGGTAGAAGGATGCCAGAAGCAAGAGAAAGATAAAAAGAGAAAGTTGTGAGATTGGAGGACATGTTAGCACTCTCAAATAACAATGAGCAGTCTAAGAATAACAGGCAAATTATGAAAACCTACTAAAACACGTCCAGTTGAGAAAAGGACACAAAACAGACTGGCAAAGTCTGTGTCCTGTCTAAGAAATGGTGCAAAACTCTCAGAAAATTCTTGATGCAGCAGGCATGCAGGCAGTTCTCTAGTAAAGGTGTAGCAAACTGAGTGAAGCTGTTTTGTCTAAGGCCATTTTCACCATCATATGTCTTGCAGTGCTATTTCACAAGTCCAGTTTCATTTTTCATCTCCTGCAAGACATCAATTGTCTATTGATTTCTTCATTTCAGAACACATTGGCCTCAATTTGAGCACAAAGAGGATTAAGATGGCCATCGATTTAGCACAGTGGGTTGAAGTCAGTGTTGACACACTCACAGCTACTCAGTGAGGAGACAGGACCACAACATGGTACACCAGGCTTGCACTGAGGACAAATACACAGAGCTGCAGCATAAACTGACAGCCAGAGGAGTGACCTGACAGTCAAAATGTCAGTTCTGATGAAAAATAATCATTTCTGTGGAATCAAAAGCTTCAGTAGGCACATTTCAGTTTTCTTAAAAAACACAGAATCTCCATTCCTTCCCCAGCTACAAGTAATCCAAAATAAAGTAAGGAAAGATAAATAATATTAACTCATCTTCTTCTAAATACATTTTTGGTATGTACTTAGCTTTTCAGTCAAACCCTTCTTCCACTTCTTCAAATAAAGTCCCAGTGAGGTTTTCAGCTCTTTACTTTAACCCCTCATTTCTCACCTTCATCAGGCAAGATCCTGTTCTTCACCCTGGTAGAAGTGGAATCACTTCAGTAAAGCCAAGACCTTAATTTATTATTAGAATTTACTATGAGGAATCATTTCCTCTTATTTCTCATGCATGCAATTGGGATTAAGACTTTGCCCACTGAGTATTAACAGAAGATGTGTATGTGTTTCTTTAAACTTTTAAGGCTTCAGAGTCACCTACAAGTCTTCTTAAGTTATGCTTTACATATTTTGACAGAAACTCGTTCATACTGTTAGTCCTTCTTGTTGCATCACAAGATGAGAGTTTTATACACTAATTAAGCAAACTGACAAGAGTTTAAGATGAGGCTACATTTAATGCACAAGGCATTAAAGCATAGGTCTAGGTGTATGAACAGAGCAAAATTTGGGCAGATGTTCTTTTTAGTTGACTAAACAAGTTGTCATGATACAACATCACAGACAAAACCTTTCATAGCTAAGGGGTTTAACAGGATTGACAAGAGCTCAATTCCCCCCTCATTCAGCAAATGGGGATTGGATTAACAGTGGGCTAAACATAGACCTAAAGATCAGTCTTGGACTGCCCAAACTTTGTTTTTGTTGGTGTCGTTAACACAGAAACATATTAAATATTATTATGAGCAAAAGCCAAAGCATTCTGTAGTCAGAGAGACCATATTCCGAAGAGTTACTATCTAGGAACACCTACTCAGTATTTACTGTTCCTTTAGAGGATAATGGGACATTTTATATCAAAATCCTGTCTGTGATCTGAATGTCCCATGTAATTTGAACTTGACTTAGAATAAAAGAAAATGTGATTGCATTTAATACATTATCTATTACATCATAATATTCTATGATCTGTGGCTGATCTGTCATTGTTATCAGTGCCATGGAAAGTATCCACTACAACAACACTTAAGGTTAAAAAATAAACTATAAATAAATAGTTAATTATTTCTGTCTTAAACTTTCTATTCTTTATCTAAAGGCAAAAGAATGATGCTCTCTCAGTGTCAAGAGACCTAAACAGAAATCCCAAGGAGGCTGGAGGAAAGCCTTAATAATAACTAATCTTAAAATAATTAAAATACCTCTGCAGCTATTTACTCTTGCCAAATTAAAGAGGGTTTCCTCAAACATAGCTGAAGTACCCTGGGGAAAAGCTGCTATCAGAGTAGGTGTGAGGGGATGAAAGCTTGTTGTACCTGCTAGCACCACATGCTACAAAAATTATTTTTAATAGTCACCAAAGATGTTGGTAGGGGTGAAAAATTGCTACAAAGTGGCTCTGACTCTGTAGAAACTTAAATTACTTTTTTTGGTCCAATTTAACTCACCAGGAGTTACCCAGGGAACATACTTCATGAAGTGCAGTATATTTTTCCTCAGGGAGGATGGTCTGCTAAACTCTCGCTTAAGTGCTTGGCCTCATATAAGGATTTCTCATTAGGCACTTGGAGCACAGTCATTTTTGATCTAAGACTAAAATCAATGTCTCAGTTGGTGCTTTCAAACCACCTACTCTGCTCCCATCCACATCCTCCCTCTGCCAGTACTGGGAAAAGGAAGGCACAGAATCAGTTGCATGCTGAATGATTCAGCTTTCCCTCTGTGGGAATCAATAGCAAAACACCCTCTAACTTCAGTGAGACAGGAACAGACCTTCAAAATCTGGGGCTTTGCTCTGAAGTGCAGAAACCCTTACAACACACACACACAAAGAAAAAAAAAAAAAGCAGATAAATTGCTTCATGGTATTTCCAACAGATTCACAATCTGTCTTGTGTAAATGGTCCCAGCAGTCCTTTGAAAACAGAAGTCAGGTTAGACCTGAGGGCGCCAAACAATTGACATATGCCCAATAAACATGTTAAGACATTAATCACTTTTATCAATGTAGTTTCTGGTCAGCTCCCAAGAGAGAACAGTCCATGTACCACATGTGCAGAGGAACAGCCCAGTGTTTGCTGTCCAAGCCAGCAACGAGTAAAACAGGTCAGAGGCTGATGGAAGTAGAACAGGGGAATACATAGTCCATGTGCCAGCAGAAGGTGATGAGAAGAAAAAAGGAGAAAGCTCCTTTTCTAAAAAAATTGTCCAATTCTGTAGAACTGGATAATTTCTCATTGAATTAACAGCATAAACTAAAAAGCAAGGGTTTAGCTTCCCACTTAAAGACTTCTGAAAATCTGATTTACTCCCAGTAAATATTCCTGCATTCAGTAAACAAATGCCACGCAACAGAAAGCAAGCTCTAGCAGTGAACCCACTGCAAAAAACTTAGTTGTTGCTACAACTTTACTTGTTAAGGTAAACTCTGAGAATGCTCTTTGAAGTTTTCTAAGGCCACAAACATGGTTTAGGTAGGATATCTTTCCCTGAAGGATAGCTCAGAAGCAGTGTGATAATCTGAACAGTGATAATCTTTACTCTTGCAATAAATTTAATTTGCACTTAAAACACACTGCTTATTACTCAAAAAAGTGGTTTTTAATACATTCAAAGAGCTAAAAATATATAATATGCTCCTTTTTAAAAATTACATAATCCAGTATTTCCTTCTGATAAAAGAACACTAGATATTTGGTAAGGCACTTGTAAGATGCTTGATATGTACTTCAAACACTATGGTAAATATCTTCATTCTCCTTGTCTTGCCTTATTCATTGAAATGGTCAATACTCGCTGTACCTCTTCAGCATCAGCCTTTTGATTGGTAATACCTGTGCATCACTGCATGCTCAGGTACATCACCAACACACCTGCAATCCACTGATCTGAAATGAACGGACACAGTTGCATTTCACAGTGTCCAAGGCAGCTGGTAAAGCCACTAACACTAACTTTGCAAAACTTTACAGTTTACCAGCTCTCTCTTACCAGCAAAATCTTTAAGGTCCCACCTATCAAAGTTCCCTGAAAAGCCAAGCAGGAAAAGGATTGCTTTCCATACAGGAGTTTTAAAAAAGAATATGTTACATTAGTGTCTATAAACACTAAGTCCAAGTCTCTTCCTACTTTTCCTACACCAGGCAGTGATTTTCATGGCTGAACACAAAGCAGAGAGCCTGAGACTGCCTGTTTCTTCAGCATTGATTGACCTTTATCCATTACCAGATGTAAACAGCACATGGAGGAAACCACTGGAGCACAAGTCCTCGAGCAAAGAGGCAAAAGTTCTTTCTTTCAGTGGTCCCAGTGAACTGGAATCAGACAATTTGCACACCACACCTTTCTAACCACTTTTCCCCCCATTTTTCTAGCTAGAACATGGTAGGGCTTGGCTTGCTGATGAGACTATAGATTTGTAACATGCACGTGTGTTCTTGAAATAAGTGTTTGTGTTGAATGCCCTCATTCATTTCTCAGCATCTTGAACTGGTATCTCCTTGTAAATGCTAAACACTACATTAATTCGGTGACTTTCTGAGTCTTCATGGAGCAATAAAGATCAGAAACATCCAATTCTGCTAATGTCTTGTTAACACCACTCATTGTTTCTATCAAACTCACTCTATTTATTGGTAGTACAGACCCATAACCAGGAAATAGGACAATATATGTGAGCATGCAGATTCTTCTTTGCTCCCTGTCAGCTTTTGCAATTTGGTATCTGTAAAGTAGAAACTCGAAAACATTTCTCCGATATTGCTCTGCAGATACAGAGTTGTCATTTTGATTTTCTCTGTTTACTCTTTCCAGTATTAACAGCCAGGTAAAAATGTCAATCAACAGAGTTATCCAGCTCAGGGTAAAATAAACACCCATGCTCACCCACCTCTCCAGGCAACTTAAGTAGGAAACATGCAAATTTAATGTTTCTTGTAAACACACCATCTTGTTATGAAACAAATCCTAACTTCCAAAGGCTAAATCCTGTGGAACAGTACAGCTAATTCATTCATTTGCTAAGAGAATGATGGTACACCACTGTTTTTAGAAAACCTGTCCTAGTGACCAGAACAAACAAAAACAGAACATTCTATCAGTAGATTTTTTTTTTCCCATGTGCACTTAAATAGAGCATCAATGAAATAATTTATTAATGTCTCTGGTATGGCTGATGAACTACTTTTGTTTGTCTGTCTTGATAATTTTGCCACAAAAGATGTGATTTCAATGTGTTTCAAAGCAAGGAGACCATCTCTTGTACTTCAAAGTCATCTTTTTACCTGTGAAGCTTCAACCTGTCCTTTGGGGAAATCTGGAGTTAAAAAGATGTTTGCAAAAGGTTAATTTCTGATGAACGCAATGTTTTCTACTGCAGTGTATATTTGCTTGTGTTATCAGTATTCTACACTTCTGGTTTTATACTTCTTGATTCCATGTGCAGTGATAATAACTGCTGGGACAGAGAACTTCTGCAATATTTACATGGGCAATGGTAGTAATCCTTCCACTTATCTTCACCAAGTTATATTCTACCTGTCCATCTCCATCTAATGTATTTACCCAACACTTCATTAGTATTTGTCTTTTCAAGCACACATTTTATTTCTGAGAGAAGCACTGCAGCTGATCTGTCATTGATCAACCTGCAACCCCTCTCAGTTTCCAAGGACTTTCCCTCATTAGAATCTTAATGCCCATGGGTTTTTTAATTGAATTTAAGGAGTGTTTTTATCAGAAAACCACTTCAATAATTCTGAGAATTTTGAATCTGTGCCATTTCCTTCTTAACAAACTTTGGTAGCATTTGGAGACAGAAAAAGCTGGGGATCCAGGAAGCTCAGAAGAATATCTCACTAGATTGCATCCACTGCTGACATGAAACTGGCACTAAACATTCTTGAAGTAGCAATTGTGCCTTGCTAGGAAGGGAACACTACTGACTCCTTCTTCAGTGTCCACCTCAGATGGCACATGTATGTAGTCTACAACCATTAAATATGTTGTTGGCAGCAAAACAAGTTTACTGATACCTTTTAAACAAAACTAAAAATATTGGATATATAAACAACAAAGGAGACAGCCTAGATTGCTATCCTGACAAAGCTATTCAGCTGGTAATTTTATAATATATAAAAAGTTGAACTTCAGAAACTGAAGGATATCCTTGAGACACTTTATTGCTCAATATCAAGTTTGCTACTTTTGATTCTACACAAAATCTTACATTCATGGAACACTTTTAAGAACAGGGAATCAAACTTCACTAGAAACCTCAAACTGACGAAATTTCAACCACTACTGACATGTAAAAAAAAAAAAACTCAAAAATCAACTGTGAAACAATTTCTTAAAAAGCCTCAGCCTGGCCAGAAAACAAAACAAAACAAAACAAAACAAACCCCACCAGTGCATAAATATTACTGTATGAATAAGTTCCTTTAATTTCCAAAAATTATTTTAACTGTTGAACTGACTGAGGATCAGTCCCAGTGCCTGGGAAGCTCTAAGCTGACACAGAGGGAGCACAAGCAGAGGAAATGAACTTGAGCTAAACCCAAATCAGTGAAGTATTTATGTATTTACACTTGGTTGCATTAGAGTCTTAAAGGGCTTATTGACCAATACCAGAGATGTTACCACCCCATCAGCAAGGCAGGACATAAGCCCTGAAAGAAGCCGAAGCTTTGCATTTTCTTAAATGAGTGGAGATATGATTTTCCATGGATCACTGAGGAAAGCAGTAATTGCCTCAAGGCTTATTGCAGTTTAGGCTGGCAGAGTTTCTCAGTTGCTCATGGTGGATCATCAGAAGGCAGCATGCAAATGGATAGATGTATTTTTGACAGCAAAACTGTTGAAATACTTTGTTAACCAAGGTCCTTGGAGGAGGTAGAAAATAACAAGGTTACAGAAGGGATAGGAGTGTCCTGTAGCATTATCCACAGTTGCTCATATGGTACCCCAAGAGCTGCTGCAAAGGTTAAGTGTGAACTTTGGAGGACACAACTCAGAGAAAACAGGATGCATGTCCACAGCCTTGTGGATAGTCAAGATCCTTTCCCTCCAGGCATCTTACACACATGTATAGACCATATCCAACTGAAAAAAATCCCAATATATTAAAAGGCTGGAAACAGCTTGTTCTTTCTCTGTTGCCAGTAATCCTTGAAATCATGAATATACAAAATGTCTCCCAAAACTGTTTGTTTCTCTGTGCTTCAAAGGGAAATAGTCCATTGTATTTTGATCTGCCAGGCAGCAGTGAAACTTCATGTAGAATAGTGGCAGGTGTAAAAAGGTTACTGCAGTCAAATAAATGGCTGAGCCTTCAAAAATGCAACCTCATTTGGAGCAGCTATTTTTATTATGTCTGATGTTCAAAAGAAACAAAGAATAAATATTCTTATCCAGTCAGATGCCTCATTCCCATACAGTGTCACAAAGCAGAGCACCGCTGGAAAGTCATCCTTTGATCTGGAAGTTTATGTAACAAGTTTTCAGTCATTTGTCATGTGCCAAGGGAATTTGAAAAATATAGAAAATCCATTTGTCAGCCTTCACACAGGTAATTGCATGTATATTGAAAGGATCTCAAATATTTTCCAAAAATTACCACTTTCTTGCAGACAAGGTGAGGGTTACCTTTTCTTCGTGGTGGCAAAGATGAAGACAGCAAAAAGACACTTCTGACTCAATAGTAATTATATGCTAATATGGGATGCTAAAACCTTCAAGGTGCTGTCTTAGAAGTTGAATAGTCTTATCTGGGGTGTGCTCAAGTCTGTGACATAAAGGATTCAGTGAAGAGCAAGTCATAACAAAAAAAAAAAAGAAAAAAACCAACAAAAAAACCCAAAACAAAACAAACATACCACAGTACAAAGTCTTTAGTCAGATGTGTAACTTATCTAAAAATATCTCAGAGCAAATAAACCTCAAAAATAATTTTACTCTGTGATATAGGTTAGCTCTTGGACACCCAATTTCACAGTAAATAAGATAAACTTACCCTGAATCAGTCTTTTTCTGTAGGGAAAAAAAAAAAACAACCCAAAATCCATTGAATTTTAAAGTCCCAAATGCTGACAGGCCAAATCTTAATAAAAGGCTGGATCTGAACAATTTTTGTTAGAAATATCTTGTACACAGTGACTCAGTACAACGAGTACACACAAACTTCCAGAGCCTTCAACATCGGTTTTCTCAACTTTTTTAAAATGTGGAATTTATTACATTCTTTCCTATCTCTAATGCTCTAATGCAGCCACAGAAAGAATATTTTTCTCTCTGAAAGGATTTGGGTAGATACAGCAACTTGCTGAATATGGATTCTGCTAAGGCTGAACTTCTATTAAAACTGTCAGTGGAACAGGTATGGATTTTTATGACTCGGTTTACGAAAACAAAATGTACTGAAATATATTAGAAGTGATAACATGCAGCATTTTCACCAATAAATTGAGGTTTGGGATGACTGACAGTACATTTCAAAGCAGCACAAATACACATTTGGGATAAAAAACATATGATTTACCAAGGGAAATGCTGTTTTCTTGGGAAAATGATTAAAATAAGGCCTTTTCTCTGCACTTTTCTGTGCAACCTCTCTCTCCTAGCTTGGACCTATTCCCCATGGCTCTGCTCTGGTGGCAAAAAGCCAGTAAGGCCCCAAAGTCACAGACTGCATTTTGGAGGACACATCAGACCAGGTTCCATCCCCTGGTGCTGCACAGAGCCCACGGTGCTTCCCAAATCCTTTGCCACTGACAACACAGCTTTGCTGAATGAGCATTTTCAAAAGAAAATCTCATTTTCCAGTAAAGCGCCTCAGATAACACCAGCTTCTGTTAAAAATCTAATCTACCTCTGCTTTTAAACACAAAATATATGGTCTGCTACATCCACAAATTACCTATTCATATAACACTTGCTCTATATTTTTTCTTAATGTGCTGTTGAAAAATGAGTAAAATCTTGCACAGTTTGGAAACATTGAACTTCACTAAGTCATCTCTAAATAGCCCAGCTTAGAGATAACAAAAGAACCCTGAAATTATCTGATGGTCTCTATTTTGTGGGTTTAATTCAATTTTCTTGCTGGAGCCAAAAGCACTCTGTCTGCAGAGCACTCGGAGCAGCAACAGTCACTGTGTTAACACCAAATTCAAACAAATCACACCTGTAGTTTCACCCTATGGAAATGGTTGTGACTTACAGGAATAAGCACAATTATATATTTACTTTGTGTATCATTAAAGCCAGGAAGATTGTTCTATAAGACTTGTTTGAGAGTGAGGCAGAGTGAACTGAATTTACAGACAAGCTTTGCTAAAAGATCACTGTAAATGGAACCTGAGTCAGATGTTTTCAAGATAGGTTGGTAAGCAATTCTGATAGGGAGTTTCCAGGGCTTTGCATGGCATTGGACAGATTATAGATTCCTAAAAAGCCCCGAATATCCATGGCATAAAAATCCCACTAGCAACTCCAGATGACACCTTTATAGGCTTATTGCTTATCCTACACTTAATTATAAATAATGCCCCCCCCTTTTTTTTTAAATAGTGCTCATCTTTTTATATTATCCACATTATTAGAAGATGTAGTTTTGTCTAATTTGTGTCTTATGCTGAAAGAAAAACAACACTTTTAGTTTCTAGTAAATTGTCCTGAAGGTTTTCAGTGCTGCCTGGCAGACTCAGACATAAAGTGTAACAGAAATAGAATTTAATTCCAATAATGAAATTCCAATTTTATACTGTGATGAGATTAAGAAAGTCAGGTAACATTACTGGCTGAATTATGGGTATGTAAAACTGCAGCATGCAAAAAACATTAGGCTACTATTTTATTACTCAATTACATATTAATACAGAATTAAAAGACATCATGGTGCGATTTTATTGCTAACCACATCTGTTTGCACTTTTTTATTACCAACCACTGAGTCTTTTCATAAGAAATTTCCTTCTTCAAGTCTGAATTACCATACAAAGAGGAAAGCTTTGAGAATTCAACAATCAACATTGCTAATCAAAAACATTTAATAAAGGCCTTACACTGGAAAACATCATTCATTCAAATAATTCTCTTGAGATAATTTTAAATTTTAAATGAAAAGCGTAAACCCATGTGAATTAAAAGGGGGGGGGGGGAAGAGAGAGAGGGAAAAATCAAAAATTCTGACCCGAAATACAGG
>JAWWEV010000083.1:5920647-5977291 GCA_035583235.1 Hafferia zeledoni | reverse complement strand
AGGCCTGTGATATTAAAGGACATCTACTTTTTATCTTACCCTACACTAACTTGGCTCAGAGTCCTGCTTTGGGGGGGGGGCACTCGCGGCATCAAACTCACCCAGGATTTCTCTGCAGACAATGGAGAACACAGGTAGTTACTCAGGATGAGAGGAAATGGCCTCAAGCTGCCAACCAGGGGAGGTTTAGACCATCTATTAGGAAAAATGTCTTCTCTGTAAAGGTTGTCAAGAATTGGAACAGGCTGCTCGGAGCAGTGGTGGAGTCACCATCCCTGAGAATGTTCAAAAAACACATGAATGTGGCACTTGAGGATATGGTTTAGCGGTGAGCATGGTGGTGCTGGGTTAGAAGTGGTCTTTTCCAGCCATAGTGGTTCTATGAATTCATCCCATATGAAGGTTTCTGACAAAGGTAGGATGAATCATGCTCTGTTTCTGTGTTGGAAAAGCCCACACAGGTAGTTGAGATTAGACACATGGGTTTCATTAGACCAAATGCAAGTATCCATCCAAGCTCCCTCCCTGTACTAATGAAGACATTCTAAACTGAGATAAATCATGCCCTCATACTTCTCTTCAGCCTGGCCAACACTGACTAGCTTAGCTGCAAAGAGAGGGCTAGATCCAGTCCCATAAACACTGGAGCCTTGCACTGTGTGTTCTCATGGATGGCCACCAAATGCCACCCCAGAAGGACACAGGTCTGGAGTCACTCCCTTAGCACCACTGTTTGTCGTGGGAGCCTGGGGAGCGAGATCCCATGAACCCTACACAACCAACACTAACACGACTTAAGGTGAATCCCTCCTTGATTTCAGCCTTCTTAGTGGCTCAGTGGGATGCAGCAGGTCTGCTTCCATTTGCCAGACAAAGCAAGAAACGAAAACAGGTGGTAAAGACCAGTCATTTACACCCATCTTGGGCTTTCTTAATGAACACAGGCAGCTAAGTTTGACTACTCCCCCTTTCAGCTGACATCAGGCATGGATCATTTCAGAGTAAACTGGTTCATCTTCCCAAAAAGCAAAGAACCTATGAAAAATGTCTATTGACTTAGAAGTTGCTATGCAGCCTGAACTACAGCAGTGAGAGCCTCTCTGCAATCCATTACAGCTGTGCAAAATGTAATAAAACTACTACAACGTGCCTTAATTCCATTTACTAATAATCATAAAAGTATTTGAGATGCATCTGATGAACCATTTAGAAGATGGCATTTTTCAAAGATGATTTGTAGTCCAAAGAAAAGTCTTTAATACCATATAAATTAGATTTTATGTACAACAATATTTAAAACCATTGCAAAGGAGGTATTTTTGTTGTTTTATAGGCACTGTTCAGTCTTCATTGAATAATTTCTTTGAAGAAAATGCTTGGCTCCTGAACTCTTCCCAATGAATCATAGAGCAAGAGTAATATCATAATTTGTCATATTTTTTTTATCTGCAGATGCCATTGTGTTCAGTGTAGCTCTACCCAGTTAATCTGCACAGCTTCTGATGAAATGCATTTAGTAAAATAAACAAATTACTTTTCACTTAACTAACATCCTGAGCAGCTCCACTGACAAATCAACTCTTGCATGATGCAAAAGTACATTTTTTTCAGAAACAGGGGCTGGGTGTGCCAGAGAAATACATAGATAAACAAATCAACCATTAATTGATCTGATGTAGCATTGATATCAGCTAGTTTGACAGGTTGAAAGTGACAGCCATGTTTTTCTTTCTGTCTTAACATGAGCTTTGGCCATCACTAGGCACTCCCATGGCATCTTGGAGCATACAACTGGTCTCACTCCAAAGCTACATATGTGTGT
This sequence comes from Hafferia zeledoni, assembly GCA_035583235.1. Taxonomy (NCBI): domain Eukaryota; kingdom Metazoa; phylum Chordata; class Aves; order Passeriformes; family Thamnophilidae; genus Hafferia; species Hafferia zeledoni. The sequence continues at coordinate 5,975,469 of JAWWEV010000083.1, read as the reverse complement.
GGGCAGGGTGGGTTCTTACTCATTTGCTTTATGCCATCTTTGATCTGACATTTCTACGTAAAGCCCCTCCTTAAAGGTACAATCTCCTCTGCTCCCATTTCCTCCAGGAGATTCCTGCTAGCTCCTGTGAACACTGGGCTGACTTGCACTGAATTCTTCCATTACGCCAAAATACTGAAGATATGTCCAGTGCTTACCCCTGGCATGGTCTTGCAGAGCAAAGCAGGCACCAAACACGCTCGTACCCAAGCCAGTCTGAGCCCAGATTTGCCTTAGTCTCCTTTCCCCTGACACACAAAAGCATCCAAGCAAGCATCAAATCTTTTCCCACATCCAGAATTTTGCACCCACTTTCCGTGTGCAAGGCTGGACAATGAACACTTACCCCGCACCCCTCACAGTGCCATGTGATTTAAATACTGAGTCACGAATAAGTCAAGCTTTTCATTTGTCCACTAGAGTAAACCACATTTGAAAAGAACCTGTGAGAAGAAGTAAAACAGAAAAAATCGATCACTCCCCAAGATTTTGGAGCACCCAGAAAGTTTTCAGCAAACCACTACACCACCAGCAAAAGTCTCAGGGAAGCAGCAGTGCTGGGTAACACTGTTGGTGGTATGTGGGGTGTGTTGAAAGGAGCAGTCTCACATATAATGCCTCTGCCAACTCCATTTCCATTCAAACTTTTCCCCACCCACAAAGTGTGCTTTTTTTAAAAAAAAAAAAAAAAAAAAAAAAAAAAAAAAAGAGAGAGAGAGAGAGAGAGAGGGAAGACAGAGGAGAAAACCTGGGACAAACCACAGAAATTTTGACAACTTTCCCATCTTGCCCTCCCCTATCAAAGAAATATTTTGGAAAGGGAAAAATAAAAAAGAAACCAATAATTTTGCCTCTAGAGAAAATTCTTAATCTGCTTACTTATTTCTTGAATGAAAATTCATACAACATCAAAGAAGTCACCATTTTCCTTTACAGCTTACACAGAAAAAAATTACTGTGGAAAAATTCCCTTTCCATCCATGCTGTCCAACAAAGATGTGACCAACTCTGTCTGAAGGATTTGCCTCTGCAGTAAAGTTTGATCACTATAATACACCATGTAATCCTCAGTTACTTACAGTTATAGGCATACACCACATAGACAGTCCTACTCTAGTGCAACACAGCCTTTATGCCAGCTTAGCTTATCCTTTTAACCAGTTTAACTTGTGCTGAAAATAAATATTTTCAATACATCAGAGGAGGATTTACAAGGGAGGTACATCCTCATGGTTACATTTTCATGATCCACAAGACTCTTATTCACACTCCCGGAGATCTGTGGGGTACAGAATAACCATCATCCCCAGGAGAGTTTGGGTAACACTTACTTGATTAAATCAAGGACAACTGGACAGGCTCAGTCCAGTTCAGTAGACTCAATACCCCTTTTCCACCATCTCACATTCATTCCATTCAAATCTCTGATCATCACTTTTTCTTTCCATGTATATACTACCTGCTCTGCACTGCCCATGAATGTGGAGCAGCAGTGGATTAGCAGAGCAAATGGTGATCCTGATCTCTCTGGCCATTCCTTGATGTGCTCTTACATTTGGAGCAAGACTTTAAATACACCAAGTGCAGGACACAAGAAACTCATTCATTCACAGCACCAAGCCAGACAGAGTTCAAGAAGCATTTGGATAATACTCTCTGGCACATGGCGTGACTCTTAGGGATGGTCCTGTGTAGGGTTGGGCTTGATTATCCTTGTGGGTCCCTTCCATCTCAGCATATTGTGGGTGATTCTATGTATTTCACTGTAATCAGAGCAGCTGGTCTATGGCTGTCAGCGAGACTTGGTCCTCTACCCTGAGCAAGGCAAACTCTTTTTCAGGAAATTCCACCTGCTCTCACTCCAAAATAATCCATCAGAAATTATTCACAGGCAGTTCTGGCACAGCACACCAACAGTGACTACTAGCTAAGACTTCAGGGAGTAGGTTTTGGCTGCTCCATGCACTATAAACTATAAAAATAGGAAAAGGCAGAAGGGGAAAGATTTCCATCTTGGTGTTACCTTTTCTGCTGTCAGTACAATGCCCACAGCTTTCACTTTCCAGGCAGCAAAAATAGAAAAAGAGGCATAAATTTTGAGTTTCTGACTCGCACCTAACATAAAACCTTTGGAACCAGACACCTTACCTGCTTTCCAGCTTGCTGCATCAGCACAGCTGACCACTGCACTGGTACTCTCAGTGGTCCTTCTGTCCCAGCACACCAGAGAACATGTTGTACAGCCAAAGCTAAAAGAACAAAATGAAATTTCTATTCCACAATATGAGTTATCAACGTGCATCTAAAATCTCCCAGCACCAACCACACTCTGCATTACAATTGGTAAAAGCAGCACGATGCTTAAACTGAGAGATGAATATCAGGACTAGGAGGCAGCTGCCACTTATACCAAACCAACAGGGAAGACTGAACAGCTGCAGGTGCTTTTAACTCCTACAGGTGTAAAGCATATGCTAGAAAATTAAGTGATGACACAGTCTGAGCTGAAGTACTGAAAGTTTATATTTTACCTAATTTGCTGTAAAATTACAAATGTATTGGTTTAGTTTGACTTAAGTATATTTCTGTGGGAATAAGCAGCATTTTTCTTCACCTGGCAAATACTCCCAGTGCAAAACTTCTAACAGCCAACAGGGACAAAAGTTTGACTTCAAATCTTCAAGGCATTTGTGAAAACAGAAGAAAAGAAACCTAGAAAATCCCAGAGAAAATTGCTCACATGGGAGATTTTTCAACTATTGTTCTATGCATCTATTATTTACTCATCAGTCTTAAAAAATTCAAATTCCCCCTCAAAAGTATAGGCTATATTTTGAGCTTTACACCTTCAGTGAGGTGCTGCCCGTGAGTATTGAAGTGGCATGTGTGGTATGGCACAGTCCAGACAGGCCATTCATAGCCTGGGTTTACAATTTTGACTTGCCAGCAGCCAAATGCAAAATAACCTTTCCAGGGTAGTTTCATCCAGTCACAGAAGATAAAATAACATGATAGACATGGATACTCAAAAAGCTGTCATATTCTGCACATATCAATGAAAAACTCACTGATCATGTCCTCATGCATTTTTTGTTGAAATTTTCTGTCAGAGACAACAATTTTCAAAAGAGATGGAAGAAGGCAAAATGAACCTCAGTTCTTAACAGAATGGAGCCAATAATTCTTGGCTGGTTTTAAACCCAGTCAAAATACCTGCTGTTTTGCCTAAGGAATATAGGACTACAGAGTTATCTGTTTTAAAGATGCTGCTTAATTTATCCCCCTTTCTCAAGGCAAAACTGATCAATGTAACTTAAACACACACACGTCCTCCCCATCACAAGCAATACGAACAGCAGCTCCAAAAGAAGTGTGAGATTGTTGAGGCATGAAAAAGACGTCAAAAACCTCCCCAGAGGAATATCACAAACCAGGCAGAGCTCAGCAGCCAAACTCCCATAATGGAAACTCTCACACCTGTGTCCATTCCACCGACTTCAGTCGAATCCCAGGCAGATGTAAACCCATACGGAGCAGGCTGCAGGACCAAGATGCTGCTTACATGGAAAACCTGTCACTGGGAAACAATCTTATCTGCAGCTGTCAGCTAAATCTCATTTGAGGGATGATGTCCTGCCAACAAACGTGGGCTCTGTGTGGGAAAGGCAGGACTGCCACATTTCTAAAGCCTCTCCACGCTTTTGAGTGCAAGTACTTGTTTCTAGCATATTACCTTCCAAATGTTGCAGCACGACATGCTTTATAGGAACTAATGAATCACACAGTAAAAACTAATTGCAACTTACATACTGTTGCAAACTGAGTTTTGCAACATAAAAGCAATCAGCCAGCAATTAAAATGCTAATATAGGGATGAACCTCATATAACAGTTTGCCAAAATCTAGTGCAATGCCATGCTTCCTGGAGAATTTTGAACAGATGGAATTTAGTTGGTAGGTATTCATTTCATAAAGCTTATAAACCTTACCATGCTGGAGGAGGGTCCCTAATATGATGTATGACTTATTTCCAGTATTAGAAGTAGTAGTAAAGGATCATTACATATTCTTTTCCTTTGACAGTCTCTTTCTATTCTCATGTAAATGATTAACAAACTCTTAGAAATTCAGAAAGGAGTGGTACATACCAGATGATCTTTCCTGACACAGATGTCTTGAATTTCTTTTTATTGTAGTAGTATAGATGGATTTCCGGCATGGTAATGGACATCATCAAACCTACTTCTGTTTTTAATTAGGAAATCTTCTTTTCACAGATTCACTAATGCAAAATTGTGAATTGAATGAAACAATTTCTTTTTAATTGGTTTCACTACCCCCACATCCACTTTTTCTTCATTACATTCCTAATACTAAAACAATTGAATTACATTCATTAATTTAAGTGGGGAATTATTAATTTCCAACATTATCAGCCTTGGAGAAATTACCAGAGGTCTTGAAACAAAGCTCCCAGGAAGACGATGAGGTACAGACTGTGCTCTGTATCCAGTTCTAGCACCAGTTACATAAGTCTTTGTTTTCCCTGAGGACAAAAAATGCCTCAGCAAGGTATGATCCTGGGAAGTTAGTGAATTATTGTATAGCAAGATTCATCTGTGATCCATTGTATGTTAGCCTTTAAATTTGTTCAATCATTACTGGTAGCAACACTGAAAAAGCATAAACAAGTCTAAACTGACTCACTAAACCCTTTGTATTAAGTCATCTGCAAACAGGAGCTGGGGGAGAGCAGAACAGGCACCTGGAACTCAGCTGTGGGTGTGTGGTGATGCCACCTAAACTCCTATCAGCTGGACATAGCATGTAGAAAGTCAACGAGATACTCAAAAATGTCCCAAGTCTTGCCTGCTTGGATGAAGTTGTCCTTCAGTCACAGGAAATCCTGAGTAATGAGATTTTGGCTCTCAGGTCCTTGGAGCCAAGTACAAAAGCAAGGCTGAATTACTGCCTAGTCCCAATGCATAGTCAGGCACAGATAATTAATACAAATATCAAAAATAGAACTAAGCGTTTTCTTCTCACTCATCAGTGGCTTTCATACTCTTCTTGAGGTCTTCCATTCAAAAATGAAGCTATTTTGATCGCTTTGCTTGCAGTACTTTTCCCTGTGCAATGTTCTTCATGAGAGACCCTGCATGGTGGACCATGTTGACCCTGCATGGTGGACCATGTTCCTTGATTAACAATCACTTCCCTTCCTTACCATTTTATCCTTGGCATCCACAAACACCCACTTATATATAATATAATATTCTTAATTATAATATATATAATGTAATAATCCTTATATTCTCATCACTCCAGCCTGATCTCCAGAGCAATATGTAGCTAATGCTCCCAGCTAAAGCCCCACAGTAGAACACCTGTAGAACACAGTAGAACACCTGCACTCTCCTCCTGAAAGGAAATAGGACAGAAAGTGCAGCAACAGTCCAAAAGTGTGACAGATGCCTAAGATGCAGATGTGCCCAAGTCAGAAACACCAGTCCACCTGCTCCAAAGTGTGGCAGAGGTCCTGAATGAGAGGGAATAGGCTGGGGTTTGCTGCTGTGTTCATTGCTGTAGCTCCACCATCATGTCAGAACAGAAGGTGTTGTTTTGACACAACTTTAAATTTATAAAGTAGCAAACGTGTTGCTCAGGGTGGCAAAAGATGAATGCCCATTAAAGGAGTGACCTGGACTCTGAAAGGGGTCTGTCAACAGAGAAATTGGAAACTTAAAGCCTGATTTCCCAAATTACCACTCTGAGATAGCTTTGGAAGAAAACTGCCAGGAGGAGTGTGGGGGGAAAGGCACATTACACACAAAACTGTCATTCAAGACAGCAAGGCAGAGCCTCCAATAGCCAGGCTAGGAAAGAAGCAGGTTTCACAAAAGCCTTAGTATTCATCGAAGTCATAGAGATTCACCTCTACCTGTTTCCCCATGGAATCCCAAAAATGATGGGAGTGTTTATGATCCATCATCCAAACAGAAGAGCTCTGGTGCTCACCCTTACAGGCAATGCATCCATACAAATATAGCCTGCCTTTCTCAGTGAAGGCTTTATGTTAAAAAATAAAAGCTCCTTTTCTCTAAAGTTCTCAGTACACAGCACAGGAGCAGCACTTTTATTTCACCCCAGTGAGCAGAGGAGTGTGGCAAGAGGAAGGATATGTCCTAAATAGCACCAAAACCTGGGTAAACCACCCAGTGCCATTGTCATCACACCCACAGACACCTCTCTCACACATCACAACATTCTGCTTCACTTGCAGCACTCCTATAAGGAAACAAGCAGTGAAACTCTGAATCCCTCCTCCCAGATGCCATGTTCCCAAGCCCACATACTGAACGCTCACCAATTCCTACGTCAGCTGGGGCCTGTAGCACCACAACTGATTTTAAGGAGTTTATTCAGCTTGCAGTAGGTGCAGACACTCCTGTCTGACCCCATTCTTCACTGTTTTATTGGTAACTGTGACCTTGAAGCCCACTCATTGTATAAAGGGGGAAATAGCTATAAATAGTTCTAAGCAGTAAAAGCTGGCTGATATTACAAACACATTAATGAAATAACATTGGTTTGTATCTGCTGAAAATCTGACACTCCTAATGTGCTTCTATACACATTTATGACTAGATGTAAGCACACATATTATCTGTTTTTTACCAGGCAGAAATAGCCACAGTGCACATAAATGCACTGAGTTTAAAGTTAAATAAATTAAAGCAAAGCTGAGATGTAAGTTGGACATGGTAAAAAAATGCTACTGTAATACCTTAGAGTATTAAGCTCTGTCATTCCACCTGATGCCTTGGGATAAATATTGCAATAGGGCTCAAGATCTCATTTCATTGTGCCCTGGGAAGGGATTGGGTTCAGACTGCCTACTCTGGGAGTCTTAGAAAGAGACTTGTTCAATGATCTCATAATAATCTGCTTTCATGCAAAGCTTTGGGATAAATGGGAATCATTCAGCATACCTGAAGCTCTGCTGTCATATTATTGTACCTGTGTGTACCACAAAACATTTCAATGAGCAGAGAAAGCAAGTTCTCCTCTGATTTAAAAGAACAGCATCTTACACAGAAATAGTATTTTCAAGGATGGCACAAAAGCAACCAGATAATCAAAACAGCTCTGTATTTTTCAAATTTACACTTTATTTTTTCTATTCTCGTATATCTCTCTAATAGCACAGCAAAGGGAAGAAGGGAGGTAAAAAAGAATTCTGTGGTTAGCAAGGGGGTTGTGATGGGAGCATAATGCTCAGGAAGAATAGGAGGAAGACAAAGGAGTACAGTCATGTCAAAAGAAAAAGTGATAAAAGCAGTTTCTCTTCTAACATAAGGTCAGAAGCGGAACCTGGCATGACATCCTTCACTCCTTTGTGAGTGAGAGATCGAGCAGTAACTCTGCTGATTGCCTCTGGAGCAAGCCTCAAGTGAGAAAATAACTCAGGGAAAAGCTCACAGCCTGTGCCTTCCCAGGCAAATATTCATCTGAGATTGCACTAGCGACTGGCAAATCTGCATGTGATTTCAGGAGCCACCATCCACCCCAAGGCAATAGCTCACTGTGGAGAAAGAAGCTCAAAGTCATTATTGGAGACTTTCCCTGAGTGGGGCTGAGCTGCAAGACATCAGCCCTTGCCTCCCTGTGCACAACAAAGGACCCAGGCAGGTATATTTTATGTACAACTCAACACTTGGGGTACACAGATGTCCTCAAGGCCACTGCTCACCACCAGCACTGCTCTTCAGCCAAACCAGAGGAGTGGAGCTCCTGGGATCAATGATGAAACCAAACATGTAACTAAGAAACAAGCTGAAATGGGAACCAGAACACTGTGAAGAATTAGAAACCTGATTAATGAGTGTGGGACTCGTGCAGCCTAGAAAGAGTAATTGCCCAAATCCTCCTCTTCTCTGAGATGTGAGAAACACAAAAACAGAAAGAAATTTTGTGAACAGACATTTTTAATAGGCTCAGGCTCCTGCAGCAGGTCCTCATGACCAGATCTCTCATAATATCCCTGGCATGGGGCACGATGGCAGCAGTTGCCAGTCACAGAATTCCTTTTGTAGAAGAAGCACTAGTGAGGTGAATGGGATTAGCAGATACAGAGGCATCATGGACCACACATATTGGCATCAGTAGATAAAGTTTGATTCAGGTGACCCACAGAGATACAAACACTGACCAGAAATCTGCTGGTGAAGAACGATGGAGCTGCAGGCATAACCCATGAAGGGGCTTGACAGCAGGAGGGAAGAAAGGATGGAAAAGAGGAAAATGATCAAACCCAGGCACTTTGAAGGATCAAATCAGCAAGAAATGAAACTTCAGGGGCATTTCTGTGTTGTGACTAACAGTTTTTCAGGTCGTGAACCGTCCCCACTTCCAAATAACAGCCCATAAATCACTCAGAAGTCACCATCATGGGAGCCTGGAAATATGAAAAGTATGGGGCAATGGGAAAGGATGTTAACTACAAGGAAATTACCAGCCTTTTCAGAGAAGTTAACAAAATCAGGGATAAGGAGACAGAGCAGAATGAAGAGAGAGAGGAAGGCTGAAGGTGTGAGACAAGTGAGTGCTGTGTCAGTGTGCAGCCCTCTCCCAGAAAGAAAAGAGCAGGAGCAGAGCAAAAATAGGTCAGGAAAGAAGGAATATGTGAAATTTAGGCAATCTGAAAGAGACATATCTGAAAGAGACCTGACAGCTGTGGGATGGGATGGTGGGAGAAGAGATAATAGGAAGAGGAATGAAATGCAGAGAGGAGGCACCCAAACAGCAGTGGGATAGCTTTCATCAGAAAAGTCTTAAGAAAGTATTATTAAGTATCCTTACATGGGCATCTGAGGGTTTATCACAGCCATGCAGTGGGGTGGGAGATTTTTTTTACCCTTACTATGAAAGGCTGATGCATAGATCTATTTTCTTCAAGCCACGTCAATATGCCCTGGTTGAAACCACTGCCTGAGTGCCACTGGTCCATCCGTGCCCTGGTGAATCCCATAGGAACTGGGAAAGGTGAAGGCAGAAAAAAGCAAGGAAAGTGCTTGGGAGTAGTCAGGAAAAAGGAAGTGAGATTGCAAGAACTGAGCTCCCCTTGGAGGGTACTGACTTTGTACAAAAATAATGGGCAAAGTCAGAAAGGTGAGATTTGATGAGGACAGAGACATCAGGTCAGTGAGATGAAGGCTATAATTGAATACAGTGAGGAGGTAGCAGAGGTAATTAGGGCTCAGTAAGCTGCAAAGGGCACAAATTAAATGAGGATAAAACAGAAGTTAAAGCACAAAGACAGACAGCGTGCTGGGTTTCTTTGCCAATGGCAATCTGGCTGATGAAGATCAATTAATTGAATTCAAAGAGCTGGGATAAGCCAAACCTCCTGGGAAAACAGAGTTTGGGTTGTGAAGAGGAAGAATAGAGCTGGTGAAAGAAAACTGGGTGGTACTAAACAAAAGTAATTTGGGCTCAAAAGAAGATAAGAGGGAGCTGCCAGGAAAGGATAAATTAGGAGACAGTGCTGGCAGTGTAAGCTGGAAAACTCTGAGAGAAGTAAAGTTTGAGAAAAGTATCAGAGAGCAGGAAAACTGAAGAGCAGATGGGAGAGAGGAGCACTACCAGAAGTGGGAAGAATGAAGAACATAAATTCATCTCTGTTGTTGCCAGACCAGAGGCAACAACATACTCACATATCTTACCAAACCCAGCACCTCTCCTCCAGTCAGGGGCCAACACACCCTGGCAATGAGCACTCAGTGGAGCAGGACTCCATTCAACACTGTATTTCACCTACTTTTCTCCTCCCTTTGTGCTGAATCCATGATGAAAGGCAGACTCATCCTTTCGGCTAAACCATGGAAATCATAACTGGAAAGCAACACTGATAATTTTCAGGACTTCCCCCTTCTCTACTCAATGCTACTGGAGAAAGTCTGGCTTCGTGGTCCGGAGTTTGGCTGCACCAAGCTATTTCTTGATCTTTCCCAGGCACAAGATGCAGGACTCCTCTCTTCACCACCTGGTGCTGAGGAAGTGGAAGGAGGTAACTTTTAGTTAGATGAAACTTGGGTCATACGAGTGTGGTGGTCCAGAAAAATAAGATGGTGCAAACAGATCTCTGCCGGTCCCCACATGTTGGGTCCATTTGTCCCAACTGGTTCTTTGCCCAGCAGCCTTCAAACAAACTCTGCATCCCTAAAGCTTTGTAAGAAATGTCTTCCTTCCTTCCTTCCCACTGATAGTGGATATAGGCCAAATGCAGAGGGAACAGAACAAAATCTGCCAAAGCTGATGGAGATGCTTCTTTTCATTACAAGTTCTTGAGAGGACACAGAGTAGCCTTATTTTAAAACCATTTATGTAAGATTTCAAGACTCTTTCCCACCATGGAACTGTAGATAATGATGATAAAAAATAATTTGCCACTTGAACAGGTTATATCCCAGCCAGTGCACAATAAGGGCAGAGATGAGAACAAATGGGCAGCTATTGGTGTCATTTTGAGAAAAAGAACATTGAGTATTACACATTTTCTTGTCTGCAGAGTAGTTATTGCTGTTCCTGACCACCTTCATAAAGAACTCAGATATACTGATTGAGAACTTCATTGCCCATATCAGCACCTGATGTTCATATTGCTAATATTTAAATTTTGAGTCAAATGGGCTGGTCTACAGCATGGCCAGGAACTGTTAATTTATGATATGGATCCTGGCAACATGAAAATACTCAGGAAGGATGAAGCTCCCACCAGGAGCTCCACAGAAATAGAGCAAGCAAACCTTGCCCAAAGAGTTTCAAAAAAGAAAAAAAAGATATATTTTCTCTTTTTCCTACTTTGTTCTTCTCTTTTGCAGGCTGAGAATGTTGGCACAGACAGGATTAAGCATTAAATTATTTGTTTAAAGGCTGCAAAGCCTCCTCAGTGAAGATCAGATAAGGTAGAAATCCAAAGGAGGATAAGGCCAAGAACTGACCTGAGGAACATGCCAAACCAAAGCCGTTCTTCATTTGGCTGCGAGTACATGCCCACTGTTAGCAATAGCAGGGTGATAATCAAAACTGGCAGGGCTGGCCCTTGCTTCTATCCCTGGGAACTGAGAACCAAAGCCTTTCCATGTACTGCCAGCACAGGCTCATGCCCTGTAGTCCCAATCTGACTCAACACTGGAGAAGACTTTTGCAATTTTGGCTGGGTTTTGTGCGTTATACAGTGGAAAACTTAAGGATTGCATTTTTCTCCTCAAAAGCTGGCTTAGTTTTCCAGTACCATTTTGGTTAGACTGATCCAGGTTATGCAATCAGTCCCATTTATATTCCTACAACAGACAGAAGTGCTCTGACTGGAGTCCATATTTTCTGTCTGATTGCTTTTCATTTCACACTTCTTTGTTTTAATTATGTTTTAAGATTAAATACAGAGCTAGTAGTCAGTTGCACTCAGTGGATGTTATACAGATTTAAGGGTCATGGGAAAAGGAAAGCAAAAAAGACAACTAATACCTAATTGTTTACTGTAGTTCCTGTAACATGCACTCAAGTGAAGAGTGAGTTTTAATAGAAATTTGGCTTGATTGTGATTAAAGGAAGAATATGCTGAATGATTTCTTCAGCTCAAAAGTATGGGCTTTTAATTTTTTTACATGTATTGAGCCTAAAAAGCTGATTCTGCAGAACTTTCTTGACCTCACTGATTGCAACCAATTACAAGATGAATGGCCTGGATTTAAAACTCTCAGTGTGCTCCAGCAGCTGGCCAAGTATATATTAGACAGCTCAACAAGGAGATGATGGGGTGGAAGGGGACATATTATAGATTTTATTATTCCTTTCATTAATGCAATAAAAATCCTGCTTGGCTCGACCATAAGGTCTGCTTAAAAAATTAATAAATAAGAAAACAAACAAAAAAAGCTAGTACTTGTTTAATATTATTTAATTAATATAAATATGAATTTTTGAAAAGCTGTTGCTTTCCTTTATTGTCAATAGAATTGAGAAGGAATATCACACAATCAATGTGGTTCCAACAATGCTCCAGCTCCCTTTTTATTTCCCCTCTGGTACAACTTCAAGAAAGATACATCCCAGAACGACCAGTAACATTGAGAATGGTGCCTTCCCACCTGAACTGGTGAGGAGCAGAGTGAATTGCAGAACACAGAAACACTGAGGGCACTTGTAGTGTTATCCTGCATCTTGCACAGCTCTTCCATTACAGCTCACACATAATCTTTGCCATGTTGCTACAATAATCCCGTAGCAGCACCAAGCAGAATTTCCAAGATCCAGAGGAAGACAGAGAGATACTCATGAGGAAGCAAGAACAGATGCCGTGCCAGTGGTAACACAGTGAGCTTTATGCTCTCAGGATTTTAAAAAGAAAGCCCTGTGAAATTTCATACAAAACAAGTAGGTTTCTATGCATCATGATGTAGTCCTGGACTCATTCAAGGACTAGTCAGATGGGGCTCTGAGCAACCTGGTCTAGTTGAAGATGTCCCTGCTCATTGCAGGGAGGCTGGACAAGATGACTTTTAAAGGTTCCTTCCAGAATAAATTATCCTATGATTTTGTGATTCTTTAACTGCAGCTTCATACATTTTTTTTCCATGTATGTCTCTTTAAATGAGGCACAAAGAGAGATAGGGCTGTGATTTCCTCAGTTCTTTACATCAGGATTTGCAATTTTAAAAATTCCTAACTCACCTTTCATGAGGAAACAGTTGCAATAAATCATAATGTCTTCTTGCTTCTCTTCTTCTCTTTAGGTACAGAGATATTTAATAAAGGGAGAAAAATAAACTAATAAAAACACTTAAAAAATCCGTGAGAAACTAGATAAAGAAGAGGAAAAATACCAATATCTCTTTCTGTCCAAACATTTGCTGATTGTTAAATTATTTCTCTGAGAGTAAATACATTAGCATATTTTTAAGATCATGGTGCTGCTTATAACTAACTGGGCATTAACCTGTTCATAGTTAACTGAGCATTAGCATCACTGACCATGAAGGTCAGCAGTTTGTAAGGATCACGCAATGTGAGGATCTCTGAGAGTTCTCCAGATTGAAATATCAATAACTTAAGTGATGAGGCCCTCACTGCAAAGCCCAGTGAGAGTGTTTGCTTACATGCACTTCCTTGGCTTGATGGAGTACATCTCCTTTGACTGCCACAAACAAGCTGCACCACAAACCCATCCACTTTGCTACATGAACCCAGCCATAGATAGCAGTGACTTCTGGATTTCTCTGAAGTGTCAAATTCCTCTCCCCTTTTCAGCAATAGTGCGCGATTTGTTGATGGTATAAAATGGCAACTCAATTGCTGAGGAGGGAAATGAAGTGTCAGGACAAAATACATAATTATATCATGCTAGAAGAAGAAAATAAAAGCCACCTTCTGAACTTTATGAACAATATAGTGCAATAAACAGAAAACAGGATAAAAAGATTTGTTCTGTTTTACTGCATCCCATTCAGCTTCTTGTACCACTCATATTCCTCACAATTTGAGTGTGAACCCTCAATATATTTTGGCAATTTTCATAAATTGAAATTAGGGCTGAAGGGACTTCCAGGTAAAAATTAAGTGATGTGGCCACACTCTGGAGCCCTGTCAGGGTCTCCCGATGAGAGAGTTGTGATACCTTGTTCTGCAGTGCTTGGAGAGGAGAACATTCTTGACTGTACAGAAAAAGTTTAATAATTTAGGCTGGTTGCAATTTTTTATTCTTATTCCCACAAGAATGACACATAGAATTCAACAAGCAGTTGTAACCTTCATCCAACATTTTATTCTGTACTAGACAAAAAAAAAAAACAAAACAAAAAACAAACAAAAAACCCCAAAACAAACAAAAAACAAAACAAACATAAAAAACACTTATGAAATCTTATTTTTATTCAGTTCTATAGTTTTTAGAAACAATTCTACAGAACACTACTGGCTCTCAGTTCAGAGTGAGTGATTGAATAAAGAATGCCACTGCTGAAAGTAGCACTCTCCACATCTCAGCCTTTAAAAAAGTCCCCGAAAAAATGAGATGGCTGACGTTTTCTCATCCCTTATTAGCAATTATAGATTCAAGACAACCTGTATATATATTCTTATACTAAAGAGTTTAGTTTCCTAAAATGACTTTGTTTTACTTGTTATTTCTTCCACCTGAAGACTGTTTCCCAGCACTAAGCCAAGCAGGAAAGCAAGTGGCAAAACGGAAGGACCTTTCCAATTGTCACCAAGATCTTTCACAGATGAGGCTTTCCACAACACTTAGTCCCTCCAATCTAATGAATGGACTTATAGCTAAAAAGGGATATTGGCATTAAAAAATAATAGAGCTGAGCAAACGTAAACAAAAAAAGAGAGGGTGTTAGTGGAATAGGCAGCAGCTTTGCAAAACCTGACAAGTTTTATGGCATTTTAAAGGCTTCTTGTTGTTGTTGTTGTCGTCGTTGTCATTGTTTTTGAATAACAAGGAAAACCAATCTCAGACAAAATCCACATTGATGTAAAGTTGCCAACTCTCCCTCCTGGAGCCACATGTTCATTACACCAAGCACACAAAGGGCTCCCACACAACAGACATCAGCCAAGACTGGAGCAAAAGGTCACTGACAGATTATTTTAACTTCCATCTTTAGATTTTCAACAGGGCACATGCAAAGGGAAACTTCTTTGCCATTCCTTACCTTGCTGCACCAAGGAATAGAGAACCTGACTGCAGTGAGTAACATTTTTCTGTAGGTTCTGCACTGTGCATTTAAAACACAAACAGTGCTTAAACAAATGGACTCAATTAATTAAATCAATAGCCCAAGCAAATTACTTTCTCAAGGGTAAGTTTTATTAAGCATTATTTTATGTTACTAGGAGTCTGCTGCCAGGAGAAGGAACTAGGTAAAGTGGTGAGCTAAACAGAGAGCACTGAGTCTTCTGGGCATTTGCTTTTCTATTTCTCCAACATGTGAGTGTACTAAGCCTATTACTCAATTGAGTGCTTTATACAATGTCTTCTGGTTTACCCAGACTAATATGGAACAAGATCACTAATGAGATGCATTGCACTTAGACTTCTGTTTATACAAGAAATGAAGAAGAGGAGGAGACAGGCAAAGCAGGAAAAGGCAGGGCAGGGAAGGGAATCCAGCTGAGCAACTTTCAGAACAAAGTGGAAACTAACCTGAATAGAAGGATTGAGAACATGTAGGTGTGGAGGACTGGAGGGAGAATTAAGACAATCAGTATCAACCCTTCTGGAAGACATTTGATGGCCAGCCAAATTTGAGCCAAAAAAGGATATTTGAGGGTGATGAATATTTCCTTTAAAATAACTTGGTCGTGATAACTTCTATAACTTTATCAGCCATGAATCTCTTCTCAGAAGATAAAACAAGGAAAATAGGTTGTCTTTATAGGTGATTGCCTTTTTGATTTAGAGTCGGAGTCGTACAGCTTCTTGCACTTCTCAGTCCTAAATCCTGCTTAAGAGCTTTGGGTGTGTAACGAAGCTGTGTGGGTACAGGCAGCAAGCACACATTTCAGTTCTGCAGTCTCTGAGCAATCAGCTTGGAAGGTATTGCAAAGGTGAGCTCTCCAAATGCAAGACTGACACTGTATGGGGCTGGGTGACAGTTCAGTGCCCATTCCCTCTGCCAGCCAGCTCCTACAGGATTTGCTACAAGAATGATGAGCTGAAGTTGCCATCCTGTCAGCATCATCTCCTGTTGCAATACCACATGTATTCTGGTCACCTGCTGAACATACTGTCAGTGCTGCATTCATTCGTTTTGAACCCTTTGGAATGTAGGAGGTAGGAAAAAAATTAAGTCTTGTAAAAACCCTCCTCATGGCCAAGAAATTGGTGGAAATGCCACCATCCCCTTTGGCATAAAAGCCACAAAAGTCTACCAAGAGTTCTGAGAAGAGTGGGTAGAATAAAGGTTTCCTGGAAAACCCCTGGGTAGTGCAAGAAAGATGGTTTTCACAGAATCACAGAATTCTTAGGGTTGGAAGGGACCTCTGGAAATCATTCAGTCCCAACCCTCCTGCCAAAGCAGTGTCACCTGGAGCAGGTGACACAGGAACACATCCAGGTGGCTTTGGGATGTCCCCAGAGAGGGAGAATACACACCTCCCTGGGCAGCTGTTCCAGTGCTCTGCCACCCTCTGTGTAAAGAAGTTCGTCCTCATGTTGAGGTGAAACTTCTTGGGTTTTAGTTTATGGCCATTGCTCCTTGTCCCATTGCTGGGCACCACTGAAAATTTCAGGAAGTTGGAAGTAGAAGAACAAAAATTAATTTGAAATGGGTATATGAATCTCTGCATTTAATGCACCTGGGGCAAGGGTAAAAGGGAAACAGAGAGGTGCTGAGCTGCAACTCTAAGGAAAATAAGAGCAAAGGTTGGGTGGAGATGCATTTGGTAACAAGAAAAGAAGCTAAAGGTCACAAAAAACTTTGTTGAGAAAGGTAATGAATTTAAACCGTGTGACTGCTTGAGCTGGAGCACTAAGGAAAAATAGAACAGACACATTAACACTTAAGAAAGAGACTCAAAAATCACAACATTCCTCTTGTATAAAAATTTCCAAACTCCCTAGTAAAATTTTTTCCTGGAATGAGAGGCAGAAAGGCAGGTAGTACTTGGAAGAAGGAGTTTTCTTAAATAACTATGAGAATATAAGAGCCAATTTCTTCCCCAGCTGCAGAAAAATAACTCCGTGATATGGAGAAGGAAATTGGTCAGCCATCCAGAGGTACTCACCCATCCTTATTTCTTCTCTGTGCTCTTTTGTATTTTCTGAGAAGCAGTATATGAAATGGTCATGTAAATAAAGTGCAAGCACTTAACTGAAACAGCCTGCAAGTCTAGTTAGTGTCACTCGTGATCTGCAGCAGTGAGTTTGGCAGAAACTCAGAGCATTAACAAAATTTAACCCCCTACTACAGAACGCCTTCGGGCTCTCGGCAGCCATCACCATCCAATGCTGGCTGCCTGCCTGTCAATAATTAAAATGCAATCTAAAAAATAATGAGAAAGCACTACGTCTGGATGCTTTCCTGATAGCTGAGTACCAGTTGCCTTGTACTGAGCTGTAGGAGCTTTCAAAGAGCTGCTTCTTCGAGTGAGGAATCGGTGAGGTTTGGAAAAGAGCTGCAGACAGGGAGAGGAGGCACAGCTCCTGCAGACAGTTTTTTCTTTCTACCTGATGGCCTCCAAAGCTTTCCCTTTGGTTTGTTGGCTTTGTGACCCATTTCACTGGGTCATTGCCCCAGGGAGCAGTGTTGGATTAAAGCACTCAGGTAACCTGAATAGCTACACCTCAAACCTGACCTGAGCTATGGGCAAGAGGAGAGCAGGTCTGTGCCTAAGGGGATTCATACTGAGTCTCTGGAGAAACAGGAAGGGAGTTTTGCTGATTCCCAGGAGAGGGAGTCCCTCTTCATCCCACGTGTATGTGACTGGAGGTGATTGATTTCCCTCCAGGGAGGAGGGATAAGACATAGGCTGAGGAGGTGCAGGGGGCAGGGAATCTCAGCAGCAGTCAGGCATGCAGAAGGGGTTGACTTTCATCTTCATTAATGTGCAAGCTTCCTTGAAGTAAGGGCAGGGTAAAGCCCTTGCTCACAGCATCCTTCTATTATGTTAAATGACACCTCTTCCTTTTCATCTGTATTTACACTGCTCTAATGTCAGGCTGTCACAGAGACAAAGTGTGCACATTTGGTGCTTAACTTTTCTTCATAAATCCTGCTCTACAGCCCTTATTATCATCTACGCTTGAATTTATCCAGTCCATCAGTGTGTCCCAGTTATGACCTGCCCAGGGGAACCAAAAAATTCAAGGCACACCACCTTAGGCAGGGTGGAAGTCATCCCTTCTTGTCTCATTGCTCCCAGCCACAACACCCATGCTTGCACTCCCAGCCCTTCCTACTACTCCTTACACTCATGGTCCTAAATCTGGGGCTTGTCCCAGGTTTTTCTTTAAATTGCCTCTCATTTCATTTTTCTCTGTCTTGTATTCCAATCTCTCCAGTTTTCTGGCTCAAAACTTAGGTACAAACTTACAGAATCCTCAAATATTTGGGGTTGGAAGGGACCTTTAAGGATATCTAGTTCCACCCCCTGCCATGGAAAGAAACTTCCCTCTAGATCAGGTGCCTCACAGCTATGTCTGGCCTGACCTTGAATGTTTCAAGGGATCTACCACCTCTCAGTGACAGTGTTTCACCACCCTCGTTGTAAAAACTTTCTTATACCTAATCTAACTCAACTCTCCTTCACTTCAAACCATTACTCCTTGTCCTATCACAACATGCCCTCCTAAAAATTTTGCTCCCCTCTTTCTTATAGGCCTCCTTTTAGGACTGAAAGGCTACAGTAAGGTCTCCCTGGATCCTTCTCGTCCCCAGGCTGAACTACCTCAATTCTCTCATAGGAGAGGTGCTCATGGTTGTTGCCCTCCTCTGTCATGCATGTCACTGTTCTCTGGGACCCAGAACATGAGTGTCTGCCCCTCCTTCCCTGAGAGGACACAACACTTACTTGTCTCTCTTACGAATCTCTGGCACTCACATTTAGTGCATCAGACAGAGTCATAGAATCAGGATGTGCTGAGTTGGAAGGGACCCACAAGGATCATCGACTCCAACTCTTAGCCCTACACAGAACCATCCCCAAGAGCCACGCCATATCCCTGAGAGTATCATCGCAATGCTTCTTGAAATCTGGCAGGCTTGGTGCTGTGACAACTTCCCTGGAGAGCCTGTTCCAGTGCCCAAGCACCCTCTGAATGAAGAGCCTTTTGCTAATATCCAACCTAAACCTCTCCTGACACAACTTCAGGCCATTCCCTTGGGTCCTATCACTGATGACCACAGAGAAGAGGTCAGTGCCTGTCTCTCCTCTTCCCCTCATAGGGAAGCTGTAACTGCTATGAGGTCTCCCCTCAATCTCCTTTTCTCCAGGCTGAACAGACCAAGTGGCTTCAGCTGCTCCTCATGTGGCTTTCCCTCAATGCCCTTCACCATCCTCATTGCCTTCCTTTGGACACTCTCTAATAGCTTAATATCTTTCTTGTATTGCTGTGCCCAAAACTGTTCACGATATTGCAGGTGAGGCTGCCCCAGTGCAGAGCAGAGCAGGACAATCCCCTCCCTCACCCGGCTGGCAATGCTGTGCCTGATGCCCCCCAGGACACGGTTGGCTCTCCTTGCTGCCAGGGCACTGCTGACTCATATTCAACCTGCCATCAACCAGGCCCCCCAATCCCTTTTCATGGCACTCTTTCCAGCATTTCATTCCCCAGTCTGTCTGTACATCCAGGGTTGCCCCATCCCAGGTGCAGAATCCAACGCTTTCCCTTATTGAACTTCATACTGTTGGTGATTGCCCAGTCCTCTAATTTGTCAAGGTTTCCCTGCAGGGCCTCCCTGCATTCAAGAGAGTCACCATAAATGCTTTGGTAATTTCTTTGAGGGGAAGGAGGAATGCCAATGTGACTTGTTTGGGTTGTTCCTACTGTAAGACACCTTGTCCTGCTGCTGCTGCAGTGCCACTGTCCAGCCTGGCTTCATTAGGTCTAAGCACTTTAAAATTCTATATTAAACTCCTAGTACAGACTTACTTAACACATGATTAAAGAACTAAAAGGAAACTGCTGCAACAAGCATTTTTTTCCACTAAAGCCTCTATATAGAAAAAATTGATAAGATGTCAAGTTTTTCCTTTAACTGATTTATCTTCCCTGCACAGTTAATAGTAAGATCATCTTGAATAACTAATCCACAGCCCTAAAGCAGAAGCTATCATTTATTTTAGCATTTGCATTTAAACAAAATGATATTAAAATTCAGCAGGACATGATATGTAATCCAATAACCTGAGGTAATGTAATTCTAGTCCATGTAGCAATTATTCCCACAAATAATCTGACCATACATGGCCAGCACAATTTATAGAAAGTCTTATTGTATGTACTGTTATCATATAACTAAAGTCAGTAATGAAAAGAATAAATGCTCTTGACTTGCTTCAGTACTTCAGCTTTGTTGTACCATCAAGGCTTCTGATCTTTACTGAAGCACCAATGTGTATCTTTGACAGCTATTTGAGGGAATTCACTAACAAGATTTATTTATGAGTGAAATACAATCCCAGAGATATCTTTACTCTTACAGAATGTCAAATCAGTATCTCAGTTCACAGAGAGTCAGCCAATCCTATCTGGTCTTTGATTGTATCTTGGTCTAATCACTGAGGAACCCCAGGCCCGAACTCTTCCAGCAGAAAGGGCTTTGGATCAGTGTGGTAGCTCTGCCTAGGGATGACTTGCATTGCTGACCTCAGTCTGATGACAGCACAAGGCTTTTTTATACAAATCTATAGTATGGCTACTGATTTCCGGATTATGATTGTTTGTGAAGCTAAGAGAATAAAACACACACAAAAAAAAAAGGTATTTGTATAAGGAAACCATGGAGTGTTGCCAATAGAGGGTATATTATCTGCTTGCTTTTCTGTTCCACATTTTCCCTATGCAAACTTACTGGCTTTGCCAAACACAGGCTTGGATGGAGCTTTGATCTGACCTTGTATGGTCATTCTCATGTTCTTATGAATTGTTCATTCAGTAAAGTTTATAGTAGAAACTATTCCACCCCCATTTAGTCTGATAGCAGTTTTCCTCCTATTGTACAGACAAGTTAATAAATCAGAAAGGCATAAATGAAACATTTTTTCTTTTTCTCAGGAGGCACTTCTGTACACAGACAGTCATTTGCACATGAAGTGATGGAGTTGTTGGGTAAGTTCTCCAGGCCTTCATCCAGTATAGGGCTACATCAAGTCTGTAGGACTCTGCCAGTCTTTCAGAGGTTTTCAATCATGTTCTATAAAATACTTTTCATCAGAAGACTGCCATTGGCTGGGTGGGATTTGGATCAGGCATCTGTATATCTGAAAGGTTTCAAATGTCTGCACTTGTCAGCAAGGGAAGGACATGAAATTCCTCTTTCCTTAGAAACACTAATCCTGTATACACAACCTCTGGAACTGTGTGCTGGAACCCATTGCAGCAATGAGGAAAATTAGCACATCAGTAATATACCAATGGCTGAAGGCAATGGGCTTTGGCTGCCCCAAGGGGACCCCAAACCAAGCCAGTTGTAATATGACAGCTCCTGACCGAGCTGGCATGGCAGAGGACAAGTTGAGGAAGACAAAAATAATCAGTCCCACCCTCCCTGAACTGTCCATCCAATAAAGTTTCTCTCTAACTGTTAATGTCCAGAGAGAAGTTATGCTAACTTAATATGACAGTTTTGAAGTGGGACTTGTCAAGCAGCCTCAGTGACAGGAGTGTTACCTGTGAATCCTGCAGGTGCTGCTGCCCACACTGAAGAGATGATGGCTTCATCACATGCCTGGCAGCTGAAAGAACTGGTATACGCTGCCTCCACCAGCTCACTTAGTCCAGACTGGCTCAGCTGTAATGTCAAACTGTCACCATAATGCAGCCTTTTTCCTTGTGACTATTATTTCAATGAATTGTCTCAATGTGGTGGGTTCTGTGGGAGTCCAGGACAATGCATTTCACAAGTTAAGTATCCATCAAATTCAGTCAGCCTTCAGATTCACATTTGCTACCTCTGATTTTCTTGCTGTCCTTTGCTGAATTATGGAGAGGGACCCACAATCATTTCATGAACAAGACAGGACACTGCTGGTTCATTCTGTAGGCTGCAGAAGCCCCAGAGGTGTCTCAAGGTTACTCAGCAGAATAATGGCACTCAGATCTGTGCTGATATTAAAGGACTGTCAAAGATTTTGCTCCTAAACCTTAACCTCTTCAAATAATAAACTACTTTCCTTCTGCTTTATTAGCTATTTCTTCCTGCCTCAGACTCTTTACCTCAGAGCAATAATTCCTCATAAAACTTTCTGTTGAAATTGCATTTGTTCCTGTACTTTGCATTTTATTCCTTGTCTATCAAGATCTCTTTTCCTTACCTGACTTGCACTTCACATCTGTAACTGCTTTGCCATTAATTTGCCCTGCAATAATTTTTCATCTCTGTTGCTTTGTTCTTTTTTCTGGTCATACCTTTCAATCTCCCCACCTGATCTGTTATTATTTGCCCATAAAAATGCTTGTCCAATTGTTGATGTGACAATGTAATAGCCCTAATTTTCCAGGGAGCTGAGAACACAATTCCCTGATCAGTTCCTGGGAACTGCCGTGATTTAGTGAGTCTGAAAAGTATCTAAGAATGCATTTACATCACACCATGATGAACAGAGCAGAAACACCAGAGCCAATGATGGTCACACAGGCTCCGGAGCAGCACAGCCCTAACTCTGAGTGCATTAGCTTTGCTAAGAGGCAGAGATTATCAGCTGGGGTTTATCACTGTGCTAAGAGTGATGAATAGCTCTTGAAGTCTGATCTAATATCTCTGCATGACTCGATAGCCCACGTGATCTCTGTCTGCATCAGATAATTCCACATTAACTCACTGACGTTTGCACTGAAATTTGCTGCAAGGTGTAGACATGACTAGAGGCAGGAGACATAAAATGATGGTCTCCTAGTGTAGCTGTGCACCAGGGAGGGGGCCAAAGGGGTTAAGGAGACAGGGCCATTTTTGACCAAAAAAAAAAAAAAATGAAGCACAGGCGATGTCAGTCCTCCACTAGATACCTGTGTCCCACTGATTGCTACTTACACTGTATGAAGGTGGCTGCTGTCATACACCCTTGTTCTGTAGAGGTGTCCTAAATGTGGCACTCAGCTCACAGCCCTGGGCGTGTCAGTGCCTACCTTGCATTGCTGAAAGTCTTCATGGAAGCTCCATGTGGCAGAATGTCCAGCAGCAGCTTGACTCCTGTAGCTAACTAACTGGAGAGCAAGTTTGCAGACAGTACTGAACGGGGAGGAGTGGCTGATGTACAAGGGGGCTGTACTGCCACCCAGAGGGACCTCGATAGACAGGACAAATGGGCCAACAGGAACGGCATGAGCTCAACAAAGGCAGGTGTGAAGTCCTGCAGCTGGAGAGGAATATTCTCATGCAGCAGTATGTGCTGGGGGCTGACTGACTGGAAAGCAGCTTGGCAGAAGAGTCTCTGGGGGTCCTGGTGGGCACCGAACTGCACATGAGCCAACTCAGTGGCTGTGTGCCCTTGTAGCCAAGAAGGTAAGTGGTATCCTGGGCTGCATTATGAGGAGCATTGACAGCAGGGATGGCACAATGCTAAATATGGGTAATACCAGTCTGCATTGTTGCTGGAATAAGGGAGACGCACACTTACTCTGTGGCCACCCAAACAGCCTTCCCCCATGACAACTTCTAAATGTGCTCTCCTGCAAAAATGTGTTTGCCTCCTGTTACTCCTCTCCAAGCCCAGTGCAAAGTGAGTCAAGGCACTGTCTATAGTGTCTTTGCAGAAGCAAGGTTTCTTGCAGAAGCAAGGTGTATTTTTGCAAAGAACATGTATTTGCAATTCCTGTCACTGTGAACAAGCCAAAGGTCAGTTCTCACCTCTGCCTGTCTCCCCAGCACAGCACAGTCTCTCTCCCCAAGATATGACCCAGATAGCTTTTTCCACTTAAGAATGCAGCAGCTGCACCACGGCTACCCTTCAGTCATGTGTTTCTCAGGTTCACAGATTTGTAATGCCAGGAGGGAACACGAGGATCTGTGAGTATGACAGCACCGGAACACAGGGCATAACATTTCACCTGGTAATTCCTGCATAATTACTGCTTGAACTGAGTAAAGCTTACCAAGAGAAATCCAGCAGTGATGCAGAATCCACAAAATCATTACATGGAGTATTACCAGAGATGTAAAAAGTTATTTTGTGTTGTTATCTTGAATATGTCCAGCTTGAAGTTCTGGCACATGATTTCACTATGCCTTTGCCTGCTCTTTTCCCCAGCCCTCTGCCTTCAGTTCCTACATAAGCACTTAAAGTCTGTGGTAAGAGATATATTTATTTCTGGGTAACCTTCCTCTTTCAATTAAGCTTTTTGTCTAAACTCAGATAATTTTCAAAAACATTAAGTGGTTATTCTGGTAGTAATGACTGCATTGCACCTTAATTCAGCCCCCAAGATGATTTCTAACTATGGAATATACTAGAACAGCAAACAGCAGCAATATCACTTTCTTTAGTTCCATTTTCCCCTAGTTTTATACCCAAGGTTCCCATTAGCTCTCTGAGCCACATAACTTGTTTGGGCAACCATTGTATGCTGCTTATTGACCCTGAGTTCCAATCCCCTCCACAGGTCGATGCCTTCCAGGAGGCAGCACCACATCCTGTCAGCACCACCACAACTCCACTTCCCAGAGGCATCTGCTGGCATTAGGGTGCCTTAAAGGCATGTGTTATTTAAATCATTCCACCTTACAGAACAGTGTAAAACTGCCCTTCCCTCACCAAAATTCACCTCTGCCAGCTCTGCTCCAAACCACCAATCTTGCCAAAAATGAGCTGATCCTTTCCTTTGGATCATTAATAAATGCATTGCATTGAGCTACACCCTGTGTATAACTACTCACTGAGTTCTCCTGGTAAGTCAGCTTTTCAAGACATTTTTGTATGGCTCAGGTGGTTCAGTGTGTCATTTCCTGTGCGACTTAATAAATGGTTTAATGGTCATTTAATATCACTGAACACAATAGCTGTAATTCTCTCCCCAAAGTCATTAGTCCCATTTCATGTCATCCCTCAGGGCAAATACACCAGGACTACTTTGGCCCACAGGCACTTCAAGAGATACATCTCTCTTCTGGGAGGTCTGAGCTATGCTGTAAACATCAATATAATTTTAATCTAAACCAAAGGGAGCAACAGCACACAGCTCTGTGTGTGTGCCCATACATCCCTCTGCACACATCCATAAAAACACCAGGCATATGCATTTTCCAGGTGTGTGGGGTTGCAATCTCCACCCGTGTCTCTGGGCAGATGTATTGCACCAACACATCACGACAGAGCAGCACTCTGATTAGGACCTGCAGTGATAGATGACTGAAACCTGCCACTGGGACTGTGAACAGCTCACAGTACTTCAGCAGATGAGTACAAAACATCCTGCATTACTAGAGAAATGGTCAGCAGAGGGACAGGCATAGCTGAGGCGCCTTCAGCAATCTGTATTTTAACTATGCAGTCAACTCTCCAGCCCTGTCTGGGATGACTACACTGAAAATTTGTCAATATTTGTTGCACTATCCCATATTTTCAGGGTGCATCAGGATGACAATCCATACTAAGGGTATGTTCAGTTTCTAAAAGGTCATTCAGCATTATAGATGTGGCTGTTCAGTGCTATGACCTCCAATAACCTTTATTGGACTTTTCAGTTTCTTTCTGACATTTGAAAGCCAAAACCAGCCCTTGGTAAAATACAACTTCATTGACTGCATTTTGGTGCTATCACTCAGCTCTCCATCCCAGACTCTGCTTTAGATTCCATGGTAACATCCATTTTGGCAGGGTCAGGTGAAAATTTCAAAAGCCCATTGATGGCTCCACAGCATGACACCCCATGAGTTACAAGTTGAAATTTTGTGGACTTTAACAGGAGTTCTCCTCCTAAATAATTTTGATGCTTTGGAAAAGCTGCTCTTTCCAGCTGCCTCTTGTTTAACAGCAGGATCCTCTGTTCCTGCAGAGGTTCTGTTTCAGTTGTTGCTGTTACAATGCTAGTGAATTTGGGGGGCGGGGGAGGGGAGGGGGAATAAATGCTTGATCTGTTTATTTTGATGACTCTACTCGATGCATCTGGATAGAAAGATACAGAGAATTATTGTCTGATTATGTATTCTTTGGCATTAATCTCAGTAGCTGAAATGAAATGTTGGGCTATTATGAAGTGTGAATGAGCTTCTAATGTGATGGGGAAGGTTAAGATTTGAGCAGTGGCTTGGTTTTCTCATTCATCTTCAGCATGCCAGATGGTGTGTCACTGGGCTTTTATTGGTTCTTTATCAATTTTATTAGCCATACGATTTGATTGATCTTATTTTGCTTGAGCAAAAAATCAATTCAAAAAATACAACTTACAGAAGCAGCTCCCTACCTAGAAGAAATAGTTGAGCCTAACAAGCATTAAAGTGTTGAAGATCAGCATAGTCAGAGAGGTTCCAAAACCCATACACACATGAACAGGCATGTCATCAGGAGGTGAGGCCATCAAGAGAGGGAAAAAGATCCACATGCTTCATCAGATTGGAAGAGACTGATGGCTCCTGGAGACACAGCTGAGAAGAGGTATCAAGGGTATAATCCTGCAGAAATAGCAGTTCATTGCTCAGGTGGGAGGCAGCCGTGATCTTTGGAAGCATCAGCAAGAAAGAAAGAAGCATGTCCAGGCTTGGGTTCACCTCAGCAGCATTTCTAGAGGGGCTCTCTTTCAGATGAAGAAATAAGAGGTGTCTGGAGAAGGCAATTTTCAAGGTCCCTGCCATCCCTTGAGACAGCAGACACCACAGTTGCAGTTGGCAGCTGGCACAGTAGCTTTGACATCCAGAGGTGACTACATCCTGCCAGTGTTTACACAAAGACATCTAAATGTGAGCTCTTGTTATATCTCACTGATAGCCAACCTCTACAGTTATGAAATCTAGAAAGTATTAACCTTATCCTACACTGACACAAAGCTAAACAATTCTCTGCAATCTGCTGGCTCCATCAACAGGTTCCTCATGGATTAAAATGGGAGTTCAGGCACCTGGCTCTCACACAACCACCATGATCTTAGAGTTAACTATCCCTACATTTAGAACAAACTCCATCTCACCAGCATTTTCTGAAATCAGGACTAGAACCCATCTCTTTGTCCAAAGATAACCAATTTTTCCATTCAGTACTGGAATAAAATTGAGGCAAATTTTTATAATGTAGACATCAAAAATTAAGAGATACAAACACCCTTCAGACTGGTGGCCATGGCTTTTCTGCAGTAGAAAATGGGCCCAACAGGTACCAACACCACTGTGCTGCAACAGCAGCACCAAACCTAAAGGCTACATGGGGATCTATAAACTGCTACACAAACCTCACTCAGTGCCAGGGGCCATCAAGTGCTCAGCTATGGGGCTTTATGCCTCACACCCTGCCAGAGTAGTGCCACTGAGCTGGAGGCTTACGGATGGATTCTTACACACCCTAAGAGGCAGGGGTTTAACAGCACTTGTGAGAGCTCATATCCTATTCACAGCCATGGGCTCCTCCAGCATCCCAGCCTTTGTGAAATCCCACCTCACAGCTTCCTGATAAGAAAGTGCTTCATAGTCAAGGTTAATGCAGAAAATCAAAACAGAGCACTGCCCTCATCCCCACAGTCCAAATAGAACAGGGAGAGACGCAAATAAAGCCCCCAGTCAAGAGGAGGGAGGAAATGCTGATGAAGAGAGAGTGTGAGTGAACATTATGAATCCCATTACACTTCTATCTCGTGGAGCAGATTGCTGCCGGCAGGAATTTCTGACGTACAGTCTAACTTGCTGTACAGTCTTATCACATATAAAATTGCAGTAATCATAATGCCAAGGAATGAGACAATGACAAATGAAAAAGCTTTCAGAAGTTAATGTTCACAACACACTGCCAGCAAAACACACAATCTATTTAATTAGTAAAATGCCATGAGATACTGTTCAATTCTCCATTCAGAGAGACTGTGAGTAAATATGCAAGAGTATTATAATCCAAAGAGATGGCTACATTAAAGATTGAAATATATGTGGCTGGTGAGATGCAAACGCTGCACATTAAAATAAACACACTGCCTCATAAATTTAACACACTTGACATCGTAATGGGCAATGAAAACTACATCACCTATGAAAACAGATGCAGATCCTTTAGAACCAGTGGCACTGACTGCTGCACACTCACATCAGCTTTCCTGGTCTCTGGTCTTGCTACTTAGGTAGTCCAAGGCTACCAGAACATCTGGAGGTGTAAGAAGAACAAATGGCTCTTGGTTTGGATGGAGGGAATCAATCATTCATCTTTGTCACAGTGACCATCTAATAGCCACAGCTACTTGCTCCATTTTTTGGCTCTTCAATTTGTTCTTCATCTCAGTTTAGACAGCAAATTCCACACTCTAAATCAGATACAATCTCACCACCCTCAGCCTTTCCTAAATGCTCTTTCACTTCTTCCTCTCATGTTTGGGGACTAACAAATCTCTTGGTCTGTTCCCAGCATAGGTGGAACTAGTTACAATCTCCACCAGATACCACCTGCAGTAGTTCCCTAACACTGCACGTCAAGAATAGTCACATGTTCTAAGCTTCTTTTTCTTTGGCCACTGACTCCTTCCAGCATTCCCAAAGCCATGTCCATTGACAAAAAAATACTCTTAAAATGGAATCCACGCTTCCCAAAGACTCCTGGAAAGTAGCCTCAGCCACCATGAGATTCTCTAATCTGCACAAATGCCAAAGGGTAACTTTTATCCTGAGTAAGCTCACCTGTGCCAGTGTGGAAATCCCAACTGCCTTTGTTGTGCTGGGCCAAACTGAGTGTGGAGGGTTCAGCACACACTGCTGAGATTCCCGGGAACTGGATACATTAGGATGAATAAGTGAGGAAAAGGTCACAATGTCAGTAGTCGCTGTCATCAATTCAGGTTCCTGTGCATATTTTAGACAACTCTGTGTCATTTTTCACATGCAGGATGGAATATTTAATATTCATGGGACCCCATGTGGTCCTCAGGATGTCTACCCAGCAAACCATATATTCTGCTCTATAAGCAGTAACTTTGATTTAACACTGCTGGTGTCTCTCTCTAAATCAGTTTTGATGTCTCCAACTCCACGCCATCATACGTCTGGTTTAGCAAGTGATGTAATGATTCACAGTGAGCAATCTGGTTCATCAAATAATCTATTCCCTCACCTCAGTAATTATTTTTAATGGATGATTTATGCTTCTACAAGTAAAGCAGATTAAAAGCCCAGCACAGCATATTTCAGTGTGTGGTACATAACTACTACTTCCAGGATGTGGATTTGAGTTCATACATCTTTCTCAAGTCCAGAATTGACTGACACATCACAAAATGTCACTTCATTAGGAGACAAACAGAAATAATCCAACCAGAACAATTTTTATTGATAAAGTGGAGCAGCGAAATATCAGGGTCACTTATCATTTTTGTACGTGGGGAAGAGGCACTGAAATCTCTATCGGAAAATTCTCTCTGACAGGAATGCACTTAATCTTGTCAGAGATAACAGCCACAGTAATATAGTGCTTGATATTTATAATAGCTACAGTGGATAGCCCTACCCAAACATGCTGTTTCAGCAGTTCACAAGACTTAAACCACTTCATGTCAAATGCCTTTGAAGATTTCATTTCTCCCTTTTTCTTTTTCTTCTTTTTTTTGGCTAGGAAAATCCAGTACCCAAGCATTTCTTATGTGCATATTTCAATTTCTCAGCCTTAATACAGAGCACAAATGTGCTCTAGATAGCACAAGTTTTACTGTAGGATTCCTGCAGCTTCAGAAGCTGCTTCTGCATGACATGTAGAAGGTTGATTTTGAGAGGTTCAAAATGGTGGATGAGAGTCCTTTAACAGGGAGAATTCTTACATAAATGCTGATACCACTTGTTTTACAAGTAGCTTAAGCCTTTGAAAATCAAACTGCCTTTGACTTGCTCCAGAAAGATTTCTTTCTTCTTGCTGTCATACCAGTGACTCCTCAGGAAAATGTAAGCACAATCAGGAACCTCCACTTGGGGACTATCCCACTCTGGAGACATCCTCAATTCCAGGGCAGGAATTGTTTCTGTAAATGAAGCCATGATTTGTGTAGTGTTTTATAAATTACCTTTCCATTTTCTTACTATAGTAAGGGACCTTATCTTTCAGTCACTGGACTGGAAGAAATCTAAACCCACCTCCTCCAACACATATTGTTAACAAATACCTCAAACATTGCCAGCTCTACATCCTTCATATTCAGTGTTTTATTACCAAGTTTTGTGATGTCGATTTAAAAATCCTCCTTGTTGTAACCAAATCCACCCACCATTTCTCATCCTCCAGGAATTTGAACAAGTTACTCTTGGTAGCAATCTTCTGTGTATTTGAGGACTAGTACTACTCCTTCTCAGCCTTTGCATATTTAGGCTGAGCAATTGTGTTGTTCTCAATCTCCTCAGGTTATATTTTCTATTAATTTACAGGAGGATTCAGCTCCAGAGAATGAACCTATATGTAAGTGACTACCTCTAGCTCTACACCTGACATCCAGGTGTCTCAGATCCCAATATAGTTAACAGTCACTCAACAAGAGTTTAGAGAATGATGCTACTCATGGTAAAGCAGACATCTCCAGTGACTATTTTGCCTTCATCTTCATCAGCTATGAGATCTTCCAGATGCTTTGCTTGCAGATGCTTACACTGTTGCTACAAAATCTTTGGAATCTAAACCAGATACCAAATGATCCCTATACAATGTTCATTGTTTTCCACTGAACTGGTGAAGTCAAACCTCTGGGGCAGCTTGAAGACTTTCAGCTCTCACCACTTGGCTTTTGTCTCTCAACAATTGCATTTAAAAGTTTTCCCCAAAATTAGTTATTTATGTCACATATATGTATAATATGCTATTTATAGTACAGACAAACTCTTCAGAAGATTCCTGTCCTGACCTGAATTCATTAACATGGCAGGAGCTATTCAGTCAGGAATTTTTTAATGGCAGATATCTCAGACCTGGGAATTTGAAAATATTAAATGTGGGGCTGGGGGGCAGTTTCAATGCTTCACCAGCCTGAAAACGATTCTAGTGATGCTGGGAATTCTCCTGGCCTTTCCAGAGGACAGATGCATTGTGATATAAGCAGGAGGACCACACAGCTACATAGCTGCGTCCTTAGCAGGCATGTGGGAATATGCCTCAGCATCTGGTGCTGATCCAGGTGGACTGTACCTTTCTTGGCCTGTCTCCCACAAATCTTCATCCCCAGAAGAAGCTCTGAGGAATGTTGTCACAGCCTCTTTCTCCTGTGGAGGACTTCCATGTGGATACTGCTATCCACACAACCTGAGCAGCCTCCACACTGCTGCCATCATTTCTTGTGCTGCAGAAGAGAGAAGCCCTGCACAAATACACACTGAGGGGCAGTCCCTGGGCAGGCACTTACAGGCAAAGCAGATTCAACAGCAACAAATAAAAGAGAAAATCCCTGCCAGATCCAGGATCCCCAGTCTGGGATGAGATCCATATGAAAAAAACATTCCTCCGCCTCTTTACCCTCCCATTCTAGTCCTATACACACATTACCTTGCAGACTCAGGGCCCAGTTTACCCACTGGGACCAGTCCCAGCTCCTGGCAGCTGCATCTGTAATGGGAAGAAAAGCAAGGCAGTGCATGTTAACTGGCAGCATATTTCTGCAAGATGAGATTGGAAGTGACTTCAGCAACAGCTGCCAACTGAAGCATCTTTGAGTGTTGATAAGGAAGAAAATTTCATTTTTCATCTGTGCTCCCCTACAGACCACAGTGACTGATGCTCCTAAAGGTCATCTCAAAAGCAGGTCCTGCTACAGTCACCTGTGGAACAGGAAAGAGCAAACCACACCTTGCCTCTCCAGGTGGTTCAGAACAAATATTTCAAACTGTGATGTTGGTTTTCACAGCTGAGGTTCAGCATCTCCCACTTCAACCTGGATCTTCCCTGAAGACAGGGAATAAAGTCCCCATAATCCAAGGGGAAAAGCTAAGTGACCTGGTACACCACTGAAACATGCACAGATGTGGGGCCAGATGGGACCCACCCAAGGATAGAGGGAGGTGGTGGAAGTGTCACTGAGACAATTTCCATCATTTACCAGCAGTCCTGGCTGACTGGAGAGGTTCCAGTTGACTGGAGGATAGCAAATGTGGTGCTCACCTACAAGAAGATCCAGAAGGAGGATCCAGAGAGTTTCAGCTCCATCAGCTTGAACTCAGTGCCAGGGAAGATCACAGAGCAGATTATCTTGAGTGCCATCAGGCAGCACATACAGCACAACCAAGGGGTCAGGCCCAACCAGCATGGTATTGTAAAAGGCAGGTCCTGCTTGATAAACCTGATATCTCTTTCTATGACAGGGTGAGGGTAAGGCTGTGGCTGTGCCTACCTGGACTTTAGGAAAGCTTTTCATACTGTTACCCACAGCATTCTCCTGAAGAAACTGGCTTCCCATAGTGTGGATGGGTGTACTGTTCACTGGGTAAAAAACTGTCTGGATGGGTGGACCCAGAGAGCAACAGTGAATTGAGTTTATTTGAAACATTTTGAAATGGAAAAATGAGGCACTTTTCAAGGGCTTCAAAGTATTTTATTGTCTTTATTATTATTATTATTTCTTCTCTTTTTTTTTCTTTCTATAGTTCTTACCCCAAATGCACTTATTTTTCAAAAGGAAACATAGAAATGATGCTTTGTCAAATTGTTCCCTCAGCAGGAAGGCTCATGGCAATGCTGAAGTTACACAGGCAGTTCTTCCTGACCCTCTGCAAAATCAGGTACTTGACCTAAACCTCTGCCTGTGAAAGTCTTCCCAGCATCACCAGTTTCCTGCACAGACAGACCTGGCTGGGACATCACGTGTAGCAGCTGGAGCTGAAAGAGCCATTGATTTTGTCTGCACTGAAAAGGACTCCATGCTCCACTTGATTTTAGTGCTGCTTTTGTGCAGGAATCTTTCAGACTTGATACCCATTATCTCTACACACAAAAACGTAACTTGCAGCCTTGAATTACAAATGCCAATAGTCCAGTTTTAAGACATTTCCTTTTTGGATCAAGGTACCATCTACCACACACATCTGAGACATTTCAGCGTTGCACCAGTTCAACAAACTGCATACTGAGATATGGGGTAGTCAAGGGGTTTGCCTTGTCTTTGGCCTATTGAATTTCATGGAGGTACTGATATTCAGAAATAAACCAGCAAAATTCTTGACCAGAAAGGACAAGGGCTGCAAGTTGCAGCCTTGACACATGTGCAAAGCCTGCAAACCTACACACACAGTAAAGGCAAACAGGAAGGTTTGGGGGCTCTCTGGCTTTGCCACAGAAATCCCAAGTGTTTCCATACACACTGTGAGCTCACAGTGCAACTCCTCTAAACTGGGAACAGCAGCACTGCTGGGCTTGTGAGATGTTGTAGGGTTTATTTCACTAATTGTTGAAAGATAATCTGAACATAGAAAAGTGCTAATTCAAGATTCAGAAAGCCCCAAAGCCTTTTTCCCAAACCCAAATGTGAGTGGAGGGAGAAGCTATGATAAGAGAAAACCTGAAGAGTCTTCACGAACTTTCTAAGAAAACAGACACAGAATTTTTCTGTATGAAACCACAGCTCCAGCAGGAGATAATTGGGGTCAAACTATTGAAGTCAATGAGTGTCATCCCACAGACAACAAGGAGCTTTGGGTCAGGCTGTTAAGGAGGAAGCTTGTGAACACAGGAGCTTCCCATGAGCAAATGTGTTTCTCACTGTAAAACACCCCTTACATACAGCTCTGCCGACTTCAGAATTAAAAATATGATTTTTTAAAGATTTTTTTTTAACAGATATTTACCTTCCCACTGTAGCAGGAATTCATTATGAGGGAAGCTGAAAAATTCCCCCATCAGGGTGCCCAAACTTTTCCTGGAGATCAGGCAAACAAAATCTACAAAACCCAATTTCTTATACAGAAAACCTATTACAAATATTTAAACGTTGTTATAAAATAAGTTTGGAAAACAAGAGTCATGACAGTTTGGTGATATTAAAATTACTGTGTAATGAAGAGAAAAAGCATGGCTGGAACAGCACCTATCTTAGTCTAAGAGCTCCCTCTAGCTCATCAAAAAGTGTTCAGTACCACAGAAGTATTTCTTGCACCACAGAGCAACACTGCACATATACAAGTTGAACTTTAGAGAAAAGTATTGCAGTAGAGAGTATATGTAGTATGAAAATCCACTTCTCATCACTCCACAAGTTCAGGAACAGCAACAAATATGAAGAGGTAAGACATTAAGTTCAGCTGCCTCAGGTGTCACTTTAGGGGTTATTTTCTTAATGTTAAAGCCAACCGGACTTAAAAGAATTTTTACCATTTCTTGTAACTCTCTCGGCATCTTAAAAAAACCAAAAAGAATCACAGTTCTCAATATTTTCATTTCAGTCTAACCCAGCTGATGTTTGTTCTGCAGGTTCAGGAGATGGCTCAGCAGAAACTGCTCGATTTCCTCTGAAACACAGCCAGTTCAGGGAGGCGAGGCAGGACCTCTTCAAGTGCACCTGGCAGCACTACCCAAAGATGGTTCTCGTTTTTGGCAAGCAAGAGTTGAGATTCAGCATTCCCCATTAACCAACAGATGGGAAAGAGATTAATTGTGATACCCAGTTACTCACTGGCCAGGCGAAAGGGACAAGTACTCCTCCAGGAAAATGGACTCCTAGGAATCTAATGAGGGCAGTGCCCCTGCTCCCTGCAGCCATGCTAATTAGCATCATTCTGCATTCCCAAAAGGGTTGATTTCACATGCTCAAAATTCCTCTGAGTGCTGATACATTCAGGGTTTATTCCTGATCCATGAGTCAACTCACTGCCCAACCTGCTCCCTTGACCCCAGCAGAGGTGGGGCACAGGTCTCACATCAGCAGCTTGACTGCCCTAAGACCCCTTCCTGAGCCAGCACGGCCCCCGAGTTACTGTCTCTGCTTCTTAAACACCCACGTGCCCAGCAGTGACATCCCTGCACTGTGTGTTAGGCAGCAGCAGCCATCCCACCCTTCCCACTTTCCTCTGCCCATCCTCAGGCAGGCAGCACCACAGAGTGGCTGCAATAGCTGCTGGAGGGGCAGGGGAAGTGAGAGAAGAGGTGTAAACAGCTGATTTTTCTCAGGGCAAAAAAGGTTACATGGCTGGAGAAAGAGAGAGATCCTGGGGATGCCGTCACACTCCCCAAATTCAGCACTTGCAAAGGTTGGACCACACTGCTGCAAATGCTGAGGGCTCATGTGGTACTTTAATCCACTGCCCAGGACCTCAGCACAATTTATGAGGAAAAATAAAGTACAGCTGCCCTGCAGTGCTTTATTGAGCAAGAGAAACTGGTTTCTCAGTCAGCTGCATCTGCCTGGGGGTGATGTCTGAACAGAGAGCTGGGTCTGGGTATCTACGAGAGCTGGAAAGAGATGTTGTAACAACTGGGAAGGGTCCAACAATGGGAGCAGACCGTCTCTTCCTCCTCCTGCATCATGGAGCACAGGCAGCACCAGGAGAGGCCATGATGAGGGGTGGCTGGGGGTCTGTAACACTGGAAATCTATACCCAGACAGTGCCAGGTACTTCAACCTCTGCCAGTTTTCACCCTTTGTTGAGTTTCCCCAAACAGACACTGTTTCACAGTTGTTATTATGAGCCTTGAAGGACGGACTGATAAAGAAAGTACGTAAACCACCACAATGGCTTAGAGTAAAACAGCATCTTGAGATAGATCTGTTCCTGCCTCCCCCCAGCTGCTACCAGCCTTAATAAAGTATTTCTCTTCATTAGGCCAACATAATCAGAATCACCACAAAATTTGAATTTTAGCTTTATGCAACTTTTCCTGAGAAAAAAGTTCTACCTAAAGAGAAGAAAGCCAGAAAAAAAGAAAGTTAAATTTTTAATAATCCCAAAATGGATCAAGCAATTATTTTCAGTTAACACCTCATCCTCTGTGTGAATGTGCACAGTGCCCAGACTCAAACCTGAATGTCTCTTTGCCTCTAATCAAAGTCCTTGTTATTTACTCCAAGCCAAGGAAATGAAGTACAGAAAGCGGTCAGACTCAGAGTAACTGTGAAGAAGTTTCCTTAATCTGAACCTAATTAATCCTTATCAGGTTTTAGAAAATTGCTGAGAAATCACAAGCACTGGACAAAAATGAAGCAGAAAGGTCTAGGATTTCCTTTCTGGTAGGAAAAGAAAGATTAAAAATTGCATTCCTATATAATCTCTAATAGTCCAATAAACTGCAACTATTTGATTTTCTGTTAAAGGCCAAAAGGCAAGAATTCAAATAGAAATGTCTTCTATCACTATGTTCTGTACATATAGTAATGTATCAATGCAATAAGGAAGTTAATTGGTTTCATGTTGCTTGGAGTGCACATGGAAAAAAATTCAAAGAACCCAATTGCTATCTCTAATTAGAATTTCTGAGGAGCAACATTGTAGAGATGGATTGTCATTTTCCTAAGGCATTTCCTACTCATGCCAGTCAAATTTATGCACTCCATTTCCAATTAGTACCTTAATTCCCTTTCCATAACTAACAAACTAGTGCTGGCTGCTGGTTTATTTTAATTCAGAGAGTCACAGGGATGCTACCAACAAGCAGCTGGCTGAGTGGGTAAATTACTGGGTTGCAGTGATGGCCAACAACTGCTACATGGAGTATTTGTATTATGCAATTAAACTCATTTTTATCATCACCTAGGAGGCAGAGGTACTTCTGGTCAGAGGAGACAAGAAGTAGGTAAAAAATAACAAAGATATTTTGAAAAAAATGTGGCAGTTGTAAGACAATCAAATACACAAGAAGGCTTTCATAAATATCTCTGCTTTATACACAGGGTCCTATGGAAATCTGGGCTGGATCTTGTTCCCACACACAGTCTCCTGTTACTGCATTGAATCCAAACAGGAGGCTGCCAAGTCAAGCGCAGCAGAAGTGCAGAAGCACAGCTGAAGGATGGGGGAGGATGATAGACAATCTCACTCCTGCCAGGCTGTAGTTCAAGTTCACTTTCCTACTTGTTTTCAGCCAGATCAAAACCTAAAGTTTCTTCATTGTTTCACTGTAAGAAGCTGTTGGTTTAAATTACCATCCAGCACCCATCTTGGGCTGCATCAAAAGCAGCATGGGCAGCAGGTTAAGGGAGCAGGTCTCTGGTGAGACCTCACTGGGAGTGTTGCATCCAGCTCTGAGGGCCCCCAACATAATAAGGACATTGACCCACTGGAGTGAGTCCAGAGGACAATCACAAAGATCAGAGAACTGGAACACCTCTGCTATAAAAACACAGGTGTTCTATTGTTCAACCTGGAGAAGAAAAGACTTCAGGGAGACCATATAGCACCTTCTGATGTCCAAACACCCTGCAAAAAAGATGGAAGACAAACTTTTTAGGAGGCTTGTTGTGACAGGACAAAGGGTTATGGTTCTAAAATAAAGAGGGTAGATCCAGTCTAGATTTAAGGAAAAAAATTTTTACAATGAGAGTGGTGAGGCACTGGAGCAGGTTGCCCCGAGGGGTGGTAGATGCCCCGTTCCTGGGAACATTCATGGTCAGGTTAGACAAGGATCTGAGCAACATGATCTAGTGGAGGATGCCTTTGCCTATGCCCTGCTTGGACTAAATGACCTTTAAAGGTCCCAAACCATTCTATGTTTCTACGATCATGTGTCATTCCTGAGTACCAAAGTACGAAAAAGTCAAACTTGCAAAAAGCAAGAAATTATAAGCTAGGATATACAAACTCACACTCACTGTGTTTTTTCCTTCCTCCTGCTCTTTCCCTGCCTGGCAAAGCAAATGGAAATCTCCTGACACTCAGCATATCTCCCCAAATTAACTGGTTTTATTGAAAGGCATGGGGATTCCTAGAAGGGGCAGCACAATAATGACTGTAATGGAGACCTTCCTCAAGACAGAGGATCCCTCAGCCCGGGCACCTGGATGCTAACGAGGTGTTAGGTGAGTGTGGTTTGTGTGCTGACAAGTAGCACAGGATGAATACATGCAGACAACAGAGAGGCTGTTCAACACAGGGGACAGCATGTTCTGTCTGAGGCACAGACTGACAGACTCCAGGGCAGGTGTAAAGAAGAGCTGTTGGCTGGTACACAAAGGCAGAACACAAACATGCTGTTCTACAGGTGTATTGAGCTATTTTTCCCTGCTTCTTTGTTGCTGCTCACTGCAATGTTCCCTGTCTTGGCTTCAGAATTTTGAATTTTTCTGAAAACAGTTTTCTGCAAAAAAAGCACAACACACCACCCTGCTACCTCTAACCATTTATTGAAGCATTTTCTTACTAGACTTGTTTTTTTAACCAAGGACATAAATGTTAATCATAAAAGACCACAGCTATTGTAGTCATTTCTGTGGTTGGGGAAAGGTACAGTGGGCTGTGTGATCTGTAGCACTTCTATGCATAGAGTGTTATTATATATATGATCTAAATGGGATGTAAACTGTAGCTGTGCATCTAACACAAAATATTCTTGCTCTTCCTCATGGCACTGACCTGAAGTTGCTACTCACACTTGCCAGATTCAGGATTCCATACAGGCAGCAGAGAAGAATTGAGAGCACTGTTTCCCAAACAACCTGCAACATCTCCTTGGATATTGAATCCTTCTACCCCACCACCTCTCCTAAGCCATGCTCTTCTGCAGATGACAAAATTAGAAAATGAGGACCAAGCAGACTTCCCAGACCCAGTTTAAATCACTACTGAACATTATATTCTGTATTTGATCTCCACAGTGAGCACTGGAGAGTGACAGGTGGAATCATTACTGAGAGTTGGGGATCCTGCAAAGACATTTTGACTGTATAAAGGGCATATAAAAACAGCAGTATCTGTCCATCAGATTCCCAATTACCGACATTGCCTGAAAGCTCTGCCCTGCTGATTCCCACTCATTTCTGAAATGGAGAAAGCAAACCAAGTCCAGGCCCTTGGGCTGCCTCCACACTTCCATCAAGTGCCCCAGTTAAATTTCAGCAAAGTGCACTGAGGTGCATGACAGCTTTTTTACCATCTCCAAAATCCTTGCAAAAGCATCCCTGTTAATACCTGGACATTTCGCTATTCTAAGAACTATTACTAACATATCCTTTCAAAATAAATTGTTACAGCATAGAGGGGTTCCTAACTCAGCTCAGGGAGAGCTGTAACAGAATTAAGCATTACAATACATTAAATAGAAATGACCTGGAAAAAAAACTGGTTGGCAATATACCAGAAGCATTTTACTTACACAAAAATCAAAATAATGAAGGAAATTGTTGCCCAGTATCTATGACTTTGCACCTTGCAGGCTAACCAGGGTGTGAAATTCCATTCGCTTATACAAATGTTAGCTAAGGAGTAAAAGACTTACATTGGTTAAAGCTTCATGAAATTAACTGGCCAAAGGCTTGTAATTCTTTTACATTATCAAATGTAATGTAAGGATCTTAACACTACACTAAGGATTTAAAACCGTCTAGAAAGCAGAAGCCAACAGGCCAATGAAGACTGTTCATGATGGTAGTGATGGATGGCAGCTGGGAGAGTTCTCATACAAACTTTTTCATCAAAATTAAGAATACCAAATATGTTTATTTTCTTATCCAAGTTAAGCACAACAAGTAAATCAGCTTTCAAAAAGCATTTGAACTTTTAGCAACTTCCCTAGGGAAATTACAGAGCAATAAAAATATTTTCCCTAGGGATCACATGGGATAAATCAGTGTATCTTCTCCCACTTTATGAACCTGCACAGCAACTCGGGTCCTTGCTTAGGACTATACAAGTACTGCAGTGACCAGTAGGACACAATGAAGTGCTACAATAAACCTTGCAATCTCCCAAAGAAGATGGATACTGAATTGGACCCAGCAGGCACGAATACCTGTGGAGCAAAGGCAAGCAGAGAAAACAGCATTAGGTGCCCACAGGCTTCATAGTAAATGTCAGCACCGCCCTCCTCCCCATCCCTCTGTACCCCACAACCCTTTGTGTTCAAAAGTCAGCACAATTCAGACAAATGCAGCCATTTGAGTGAATTAACACTATTTTTGACTCCCTGAGAAAGCTCTTACAGTTATGCCTGATATAACAGCTTGACTAAAAGAACTGTACTGTGTTCCCAAGCAAGAGGATAAATTAAAACACCTTCCCCAAAACTGAGGGACAAGGAGATCCTGTTTGCAGCCACTGTTGTTGCTCTTCTATTTCTAGGCTGGAAAAAACCAACAGTTGCTTGATCCTGGCTGCTACCTTCTCCTCACTGCATGTTTTCCATAGGTGAGTCCTTCCCAAACACCCTAGACCTTGCTGCCAGAACATCTATTGTCAAAATCCTTCCCAGCCAAGGAGGTAAGAGATATTTACCTCTGGGTGCAGGCTGGTGTCTCACAAACTGCTCTAAATCTGTCAGCAAATAAACAAATAAATGAACATTATTCAGGAAAGTTCACCCATGAAATATTGGTCTGCTACAATCACCAGCATCCCACAGCCATTGTACACTTTCAGAAGACACCATTACAGCACACAGGAAATCCATGTGATGGATTTCCAGATGCAGAAGATGATGTTGTCTTGAAAAACATCACAAAGACCAGCATTTGAGCTGCTGGTGTTGCTTTTGTCAGGCACAGACTGAGCTGCTGCACTTTCCCTGGTGCATTCACAGGGAAGTATTTCCTGCAAAATGCCTTTTGTGATGTGTTCAGCACTCCCAATCAATGCAACTGAAAGACTTCTTTTACTGTAACACCCTACACCCTCAGGAAAGCCATGACACTGTGTGGGCAGTCCAGCAAATCACCCATCTGTAAACAATTTAATTAGAAGCTTATCCTCAGAATAATGTGCTTGTACAATGGCAGCCCAGAGCAAGAAAACATTAACCTTGTGTATAAGCAGGGAAAATGCTCCGGTCTGGGATTGGAGAGGAACCTTCAATATTCCACCACCAACAACCAACCCTTTGTACGCTCTACAACAAGTCATTCACTGTCCTCTGCTTCTGTTCCTCCATCTGTGAAAAGGCCATCAAAATATTCAGTCACCTTGTACAGTTTTTCACTTGCAAAAAATCCCCACATGTAAGCAGAGGGTGTCATTCCTGTGGCGTGGAACGTGCTGCCCTCTGTTAGGAGCCTGCCCTTTTTAACCATACCTTTCATGATGTGGCTTGAACAGCAGGTGTAATGGTACAAATAACTGAGGTAACAACACATGGCTTTTGTTTCCTCCGAGTCATTCCTAACAGGTTAACTTACCTCCACCAGTCTGATGTCAATGGTTGTTGTTCACCACAGCATATGAGGGGATCAAACAAGTAACAACCTTAGGAGAAACAAACCTGGCTCAAACCGCAGGACACCTGGCAGCAATTTTCAGTGCAAATAGCTGGATATGGTGCAGCTGAATAGCGTGAATGATAGATGGCCACTGTATAATAACAACCATCACAGGGCAGCTGAGAGCAGGGAATGGAAGCACTGCATTCAGTTTTATAGCACCAATGAAAACATGACCAAGCTGTATTTGTCCAAATGTCCTGAACAGCAAGTGCTAAACTGACCACAATGATGCTTCAGATGGGCTAAAAGTGATTTTTTGAACTGTTGGCCAATGAATTTGGCACTAGTGGGTTATATGTTTTAAATTTTTCTGAAGGGAATACTTGAGACTTCCAAGTTCTTTACTTCTGCTCGTGCTACACCAACAATGAAAAGACAGCACAGGGCCTTGGGCAACACCACATGAACCACAGCACAGCTCTTACCAAGACCTTCACACATCACCTTTGTGGAAGAACACAAGAAGGACCACGAAGCAGGATACTGTAATTCAAATATTTGTCACATCTCTCATCAATATCTCAGGTAACCAGAGATGCCAAAAAAACAGGCCAGCTGTTTAAAAGGCTGCAGGCAGCAAAGCCATGGTGTGGTTGTCTCAGATCTAGTAATTCCCATCCAGATTAAAATAAAAAGATCAGGCTCAAGGTTAACAGTATCCCTTTGACCCTATGGCATCTTCCATCTTAGTGTCCATTTAGCAAACAGATACTGATAGAACAGCCCCACTGGTGAGCTGGCTGCCTTCCTGCTCCTCATGGGGTGGCTCAGGCTTTTAGCCCCCATCTTTTTTGTGTGTGTGTGATGTTTTAACTCTTAACATATTGGTCTCCTTCTCCTCTTTTGTCTGCTTTTTCTTAGAAGCTCGACTTCATTTGGAATAGGTTAAAGCAATCACAAATGAATTCATAAAGCTATTTAGGAGTTTGCTCTTTGCTTTCAGTGGCAACAAATATAGCCCCAGGAATAGGAATTACAGTCACTGATGAACTAACAGCTGCTTTTAAGATAAGAAGACTGAATCCTGGAATCTGAACTCCCTATTATTGAACTACAAAGCTATAATAAATGCCTTGTTTGATGTTCCTAGCACTTGATAAATCACAATATAGCAAGTCATTGCAGCACTGTTTATTAGAAGAAAGAGATGCTGATGTCTCAGTGAAGATAAGAAGCAAAATAACATTAAAAGCAGAATTATGAAACACAGATATGTAAGGACTCAAGAATAGCTACAGTCCATGAGGAAAATTATTTCAAAAATGTCAAAAGAAGATCTTTAAACATGAGCAGGACTGTCACAAACAGCAGCAATGTGAAATGAACCTCCTCAGCTCTGACACTGCACATCAACACAGCAACTTTGAAAAAATGGAATATTCAGACTCACTCAAATTACATCAGGCAGCTAAAATACAGCATCACAAAGTACAACTGAATAATGAAGAAAGGATGCATGGAAAGAATAAACACTCTCAGTTTATCTGATTGTGATGGTTACACTCAATTTAGTGGTACTATCAGCTGGTAATTGGTAAATGGATGTCTGAATTGACTCAAATTCAGGGCAACATGAAAACAT
This sequence comes from Hafferia zeledoni, assembly GCA_035583235.1. NCBI lineage: Eukaryota > Metazoa > Chordata > Aves > Passeriformes > Thamnophilidae > Hafferia > Hafferia zeledoni. The sequence continues at coordinate 5,932,639 of JAWWEV010000083.1, read as the reverse complement.
TACCAGAAATTTCATTAGGAAATGCAGCCTTTTTTCCTGCTTCTAGGAGTAAACAGCTTTCCTCAGCCTTTCAGAGATTTTAGTCCTAAACTGATCCTCTCAAGACCCAGAAAAAGCCTGATGTTTCTGAAGAAGGGTTAGCAAATGTCTGTCCTTGTCAGAGACGAGATATACCATCAGAAAATTTGAGAAAGTTTGTGACACAGATTTGAGTTTCTGGGAAGAAAACACTTCTCAGGTTCAGCTGCATATCTTGGTCTAACTGAATGGAAAGAAACAGGCAGTGCCACAGTCATTCCTCTGACCTATTCCAGACCTGTGTGAACTGCACTCAGGGGCACTTCTCTCTTTGGATTAAAAAGGGGGCCAAAACTGATGAGCTCAGGTTCGGGTACCCAAGAATCATATAGTGGAATAGATGAATTCCTGAATTCTGTCCTAAAAAGTAAAACATCATCTCAGGATTATAAGCCCATTTTCTCAGCACACAACAGTGAGTTACCTTAATATCCACTGGGGAATTGAGAATATTGAATGTGAGGATTGTTCTTCTCATGTGAGAGCAGAAACCTTCAGAAGGAACAATTGTAAAGTAACAAAAATTTTTATAATACCCACCTTCCAGGTGGATTTGCTCACATCCAGCTCCACTCTGCTGCCCTTCATAGAGCTGAAAAACCTGACAACATGGTCAACAAGATCAAAAAACAGATCTAGAGCAAGAGATGCTCATGTTGAGTAGTTGTGCCAGGCTGCCATACGTTTGCCTCCTAGTCAGCAGTCACCATTCCCTATCAGACATCATCTGGATTGAAGAAAATTAGTATCTGTTGTTAATTATTGCTGTGAAGGCCTGGTTGTATGCTGAGTGCATCTCTAGCAAAATACTGGTCAAAATACTAAGTTTTGCTCTCAAAACCAAAACAGTGCTTTCACCAAACTTTCAAGATTTCTCAAATGAAATGAAAACTTCTTTAAAAAAAAAGAAGTGGAAAAACAATAGCAAGAAATCCTAGAAAACACTTGCTTGTAGTCCAAAAGGAAAGGAAAACCGCAACCAGAGCCAATCACAGCAAAAGTACAGCTTAACTATCATATGATTTACAGTACTTCTATTAGCATCACTTGGAAAAGAACAATTTCATTTTGAAGACTGAAATACTTTGTTTTCCTCACAAAAAAAAATCCCTCCTGTCATGAAAAACTACTCCATCAAAACTGGTTTTTGGGACTAACCTAATCTGGCTGAGAAAATGCCAAGCAGCCCATCATGAATCCTCCTTAAGTCCTGTTCACTAAACTAATACCATTTTGGGACAGCCAAAGCTAATGAGATTCTGCCCAAGGACTGTGCCTTTTCCTGATATAACTGATTCCAATTCAATTCCCAGTTGTGCCAATATAAAATCATCCTCTTAGTTGATGCTGCTTGGATATGTTATTGGGAATTTCAGAAGAGTCCCAAAAGGGAGGAATGTGGAAAAGAGATTATTTTATTTTAAACTTTCCTCATATAAAGAAAGGCAGTTTTTAACTTTGATGTCCACACTGCATGAGTGCTCTTGCCTGTTATGTTCATTCTTCAGCTCATGAGTGACTTCCTGCACTTTGCCTGATCATAAAACACAGTAACCAAGCCATTTACAATGTTATTTTTCTCCACTCCAGCCCTTTTCTTATATTCATTTAAAAAAAAAAATACAGGCAATAATGCTTATTTAGGGTGTCTGGTTCAAGTGTTAGCTATCTCTAGAAACTACAGAACTATCCCTCTGAAGGCAGCAGAAAGTAAAACACAATCCTGAACAAGGGAACCTGTGAGCACCAACCCTCTGGATGAGATCAGAAGGTATCTAAGTGGTCCTACTGTGCTGCTGATCTGCTTGGTGATTTCTGTTGGGGCCGGAGCAGTCAAAAAGTAGCTGCAAAGAGGTAGATTCTCTTCCACATAATTTATTATTTGAGCGTAAAAGTTTAATGTACCTATTTGAACAATTATAATGTTCTCTTTGGAGCAGAATTGTCTTTTTGCTCAGAAACCACTAAGTGCTACAGCAGGACCCCTACATGCATTTAATCACAAGTTGCTTGTTGCCCTGTACACACCCAGGAGCAAGAAATGGCTTTACTGTAATAACAGACACCATTAAAGAAAGATTTTAAGAAAATTAAGAACCTCACACAAAACTCACAGGGCTTCTGGGACAAATCTGCTCACAGTTGGAAGCCTAATATGTTTAAGGGTGGCTGATCCTTAATACAATTTTTATAAGATTTTTGCAGTCCCGCTATAAAAGCCTGTGGCACAAATCATGATTGGAACAAGCAGACCTTCCCTGGGGAAAGACCTGAGTTGGCTTTGCTGCAGTTTACTTAGTGGAATGTTTCAGATATTTATATCTGCGCAGTCTAACCGATGATAGCACTGAGCTGTTGCCCAGTTACATTTAGCCCCAGGAGAGGAAAGCGGAATTAATTTCAGCGTTACCTGCAGTTATTAAGACTTTGGAGTACCCCTGACCCAGGGTCTCTAACTCACTGGATAGATTTAAATTGCTGCTCTGTGAGAGATTTGCTTTCTTTTGCTTTTACTATGAGCATACAGCCTAAGCTCTGAAAAAGCAAGCAATGCTTAGCTTTGAAAAAAATGACACCACTAAACTTGTCATCTGCTGCTATTAACAATTTATTTTTCAGTGCTGTCACTATGCAAAGAAACTACTACAAGCAGAGTTGCCCAAAAACTTCCCCTTTCCACTGAAAAATGCCATTTTTTGTCAGAGCCAATCTTATCTGCTAATTTAATCATATAATCAAAACATCCATACAAGCTTCCTAGGTCCAAAACAGAAGAAAATTGGGGCAGGGTGAAACAGGGAAAATACCACACAGACACAAAAGGACAAAGAAGAAATTTTACTCCAACTTCAAGGCAGTTTCTGCTTGAAGACAGAAGAGCTTTAATGTTCATGCCATGCACATAGCAGGCTGGCTCCAGCTGCCAGGCCTTATTTGTGGCAATACTCCAGAACAAATTGTTCGATTGATGGTTTCGTAAAGCCATGTTAAAGTCAAGCAAGATAGTCCTTCTTTCTCACACGTTCCCATCAGGAGGAAAGATTCTCAAAGACAAATTAGATGCTAGATACATCGCTGCAATGAGAGTTTTACTGAGGTTCCACGATGGCAATTCATGCAGTGAAATGAAAAGACTAAGGAAAAAACCCTGATAACAATGAAAAACTGCAAAAGCTACAAGGTAAGAGTATAAGCTGACCTGTACTATTACATATGTACAACTTATATATTTAAATCTTATTCTGACATTAAAAACTGTAACACTATCTTAAAAATTATTTTATTTTTTCAAAACAAACTAGCAAGTCTTTATTTGTCATTGTTATCTGACAGCCCAAGGTTCACGTTTCTTTGGCAACTTTAGTAAAAGCATTTCTCCTAAAACATAAATCAGATTCACGTAAAAAACAGCATGACAAAGATTTGGAGCCTTAAGAAAATAAAATATCCTGTTTGAACTATTTAACATCACTCTGCTACTGAAAATACACAGGTTCAATTTATGCTGGTAAATTGAACAGTGCCAAGGAACATTCCCAGGTGCTGGAGTGCCATCAACTACACTGTTAAATTGCAATCATGATCCACAGCACCATTCTGGCCACGGCCAACTGTCACAGAGCCAACTAATAGCAGAGCACAGCTCAGGAATTAACACAGTGCAGAGACCAGCCCATAAAGCAGCCCAAATGTGGCCACTTTATTGGCTCAGTCAGGGGAGTTTAATAAGAACAGGCTGTTTCATGCAAGTGGGTCTCAGTGCCAAAGAAGGGTTTTGAGCACATTTAGTTCACAAGCATTGCTATAACCACTCAGAACTGACACAGGAAACAAGATGTTGCATTCCAAAATTAATACTAGGTTTGATGCTACCCTTCAAAAGAGTCATCCAAGTCAACAGAAAGTTAAATGGCATTTAATCTACATGTTATAATTTGGCAGGAAGAAGTCCAAGCTTCCCAACCTACAGCTCAGCACTATTTTGCTACTTCAAAGACAATCCTTAGTCACATTTTCATCCATTTCAAATAACATCAGCATTGGTTTACCTTCATGTCAACTAAAAAATTGCAGTTCTTCAGAGAAGTGTTGATTGCAGAAGTTCTTGGGAGTAAATAATTTCTTGATACATAGATATGTTTAAATCCTGCTACTTGTGTAATACATGAATCATGAAAACTCCCAAGAACATTCCACGGCAATGCAGAATCCAGAGCATCTTGCTGAGATGTGAAGGAAGAGTGAAAGAGTGAGTTTAATGGTGCAGGGCTGTCTACTGAAGCTTGTCTGCCTTTCACTTCCTTAATACTTCAATTTCAAGGCTCTCTACTCAAGATCTGAGCTACCCTGACTAGTCACTGCATGATAAACTCAGGGAAGGGAAGGAAACAAGCATAATATAACACAAAAACGTTCCACTGGACAGTATCCTTTAATAACATTTCCCATGAGAGGTCACTAGCTCCTTAAAGCCAGTGAATTGTAAACAGCATATCCATGAACTGCACATTACAGGAAAACAGTCTGTAATCCCCCTATTAATCCTTGGCATCAGGGCATACACAGTGTAATTACAGACTGCAGCAGAGTAATTTGAAAACTTTATTCCACAGGGCCATAATTATATCCTAGCTGTAATCCTTTAATTGCCAATATCATCTAATGCATTATAGACATACCACACGACTAGATGAGCAAACATGTAGTACAAGAGAGCCACAGCAAAAGCGAGAGCAGAGCTGGTGATGCAGGCTGTTAAAACAAGAAGCACAAGTAATAAACATCAGAACACACAGCCTAAGATTTCTGCTCTCACTCTGCATATCTGTTGCACCAGTAACTGGTCTTAAAGAGTACCCGGCTGGATGCACCAGTCAAAACTACTCAAAGAAATCACAGAATGGCCTGGGATGGAAGGGACCTTAAAGATCATCCAGTTCCAACTCCCCTGTCATGGGCAGGGACACCTTCCACTAGACCAGGTTGCTCAAAGCTCCATCCAACCTGGCCTTGAACACTTCCTAAGATGGGGCAGCCACACCTTCTCTGGGCAACCTAAGCCAGTGCCTTCACCACCCTCACAGTAAATCTGTCATAAATTGCCACTTCTGTCAATCAATTGTCAAGCAATGGGCAGAAATAAATTTCTATCAGTTCTCTGGAAAGGAGTTAAGAGGACTTACACTGCAGGAGATGCTGACCCAGTCCAAAATGTAGTGAAATCACAACAGACCACAAACACTAAGGTCATCCTATTTATATTTTCCACACTAACATTGTCAACATGTTGTTTCCACAGTGGAAAATAAGAGTCAAGAAAATTGAAAGAGTTTGCTTAACTCTTTTGCTTATCTACAGCCAAGAGCACATTCAGCATATGGGACCAGAAAGAAAAACATAAAATGAAAATATTTTGGAGCCTAGATATTATTGCCAGGCAGGTAATGCAATGTTCAAGAACCTCTTCTCTGATCCAAGAATGGTATTTTTAGCCAATATTTACCACTACAAATACATAAACAGTTTAATTATAGAAACTAGACCTGCCCACCCCAATCCTGGATGCTAGATCCAGTCTCTCACATCCTCTCCTACTGCAAGAGACTTCAGAAGCAGGAGACAGAATCAGTGCCGTAGAGGGAGGTATCATCTGCCACATTAAAAAGGCTGAGCCCTGTCAAGTTCGAGAACTCTGAAGGGTAATAGAACACCATCACTACCACCCCTCAAATGAATCCTGTTCTTAGATCCAAAGTGTCCCTGAAGCACTGTGATGTTCTAGAGAAAGGAGGAGGACACAGTCACGTCTAGTATTCTCTAGCAGCTTGCTCAGCTGCAGACAAAGGGTTAAACACCTTCCCTTTCTGGTTGCTCTGTCATGTCCTTGCCCTAATTAAAGCAAAGATAAATTGAAAATGAGGGGAAAATTCCTTCATGATACTCCATATATTCATTTATAACGCAAGACACTGTGTTTGTTGAGAAATGTAAAGCCTTTAATTTTAGAATAGTCTATGGAATTGGGAAGAGGTAACAGGTTCCTGGGATCAGAAGCAAAGCAGAACCAGACTTCAAACTAGGCATAAGTAAGAAACAATGACTAATAATATAACCTTGTTACATTCACCAGCTGAACTCTAGAGGACTTGAAGGGAAATAGCACTAGAGAAGCAGGAGAGGTGATAGCAAGTTTTATTTACAGGTACTTATGAACCCCATGCCTCTCCCCAGTACAGTACAGATTTTAATTATAATGTATTGGTAAAAAATTGAAGTCTCATTTAAGCACCTAAGAGAGTTATGAAGTGCTCCCTCTTCTTTCCAGTTTTATCAGGTGGAAAGCTGAAAAACAATCCAAATGTCCTGACTTAGCTTGACCTCTACTCCAACACAGCTGAAGGCAGCAGATGAGTTCTCAGGCTCCTCTGGAGCCTTTCATCTGCCCTGCAGGAGAAGGCTGCAAGACACAAATACCACTTCAACTGCACTGCTTAGAGTGGACAAAATCTCCTTCTTGAACAATGCAACAAGTGCTGGTACAGCTGAGAAAGCTGCTGCCTCCCAGAGCTCTGTGCTGAGCTCAGAGATCACAGCATGGCACCTGCCAGACACTCTGTGTGTCCCAAGGGACATGAACAGCTGTGCCAGCTCACCCTAACCTTGTACATGAGAAAGCTGCACTTCGCAGGAGTTACTCAAAAAAAAGAGTAACTAACACATAACAGGTTGGCACAGTGAGACTAAAGCTGTGAACACATAAGCACAAACCACAGAGGTTACTCATTTAAACAACATTAAGGTAAAAATCCTCAAGTCATTTGGAAGCTAAAGTAGCAGGGCAGCATCCTTCAGCATTTTTCATGGGTGTAAGTGCAGTGAACTGCAGCAGCCCTCCTTCCCAGTGAGACTGCTCCCTCAATGACACTGCTTCAGTGTCCTGTAGTGCCCAGAGACTAAAAACCCAGTGGGGTTTTTTTCCTCCTCTAACTTTGAGCCTTTAAGAATTATATGCAGCATCACAGAATTTTATAGTCAACTGCACGGAGAAAGCACTGGCAAAGAATGATTCAACCAGCTTGTTTTAAATGCTGGAACAAGATGACTTGCCCTCAGAATGTAATTCTGTTACTCCCTTTAAGCCAAAGTGACCATGTCAGACACCCACACCTTAGGATTTGTCACTTATGTTAGAGTAGACACACTGGGCACTAAGGTATTGTTTAAGAGGCAGTCCCTAGGAAAAGGTCAGGAAAAAGCACACAGAAATGAAGTGAACTGCCTGAAATGATGCAGCACGGCCAAGACTGACATAGCAAGTGGCAGTAATAAATGGAAAAGAATACAGAGTACTACAGAATCAATAATGCCAAAGAGAAGTCTTTTCCACTGACTTTGGATCAGGCCCTGAGTGTTCACAGGGGAATCATCAGATGTGAAATAGCAAAAACAAAAACGGGCACAAAAGCAAGATGTGAATACATACCCTTTTGCCTCTTTCTTCCATCACGTATGTTTAACTTGCAGAAAAGAAATCTAAGTTGTTGAAAATTTGCACAGACACTCCCCTTCACTACTTTCTTTGTTTTTCACTACCTTTTGCAAAAATGCTCTTGCTAAAGACCAGTGTATGAAAGTAAGGTAACTGTGGCTATTCCTTTACCACAGTTTTACCTGAGCTTTCATTTTCTGTAACTATCTGAAAGCACCACACAGCACTTCTTAATATTATGCAACACACTTTACAATTAAGCTGGAGGCTGCATATCTCTTGCTCAGTATCCCTGGTGGTTTTTAATAAGGTTTTCGCTTGTTCCATCTCCAACACTTGTCTGACACAACAGTAATTTTTCCAGATGAGAGAGAACCCAGTGCTCATAAAGAATGAATTATTTACAGAAAGATCAGTACTCCAGTTCACGTCAAGACATCACTAATTGTAGTTAATTGAAAGTATCACACTGAACATATGCACAATGCTCTTCAGTTTCATGAAAGCCTTAAGTGTTTTTAAATACTATTGAAAAAATAGAAAAGGCTCAGAAGATTGGTAGCAGGAAAAAATACCTTCCACTTCTAGACCATTAACTTGGACTTAATTTCAGTCAATCAAGGGTAAAACACATCACCTGCTAACTGGTTGATGGGGACAGGTAATCCCTTTTTCTAATGAGCACACAGTATAAACCCTCAACAAAGTCAGAAGTCCCAATTATAGCTATGCAGATCAGACTGAACTTCTTGCTGCAGTTTAGCTTACCTGTGCTCTGCCTCCATGCAGTCTCGCCACTGAAGCCATGCTGTTGATCTAGATCTTTGAAGTGCTTTTCAACAGATTTTCAAGGCATTCTACAAGCCCATTAAAAAAACAGCAACAAAAAAAAAACAAACCAGAGGAACCAATTTCACAAGACTCATTAAGAAAGCAGCAGGAAAGCTCACGACCAGTTTAGGTCCAAGTTCACTGTTCTATTCATAAACTTGCAGTTTCACCAAGCACTGTGAGCCCATCTAACACACCACTGTGTTCCAGACTATTTTAAACTCACATGGTCTGCAGTGCAGTAGGCAGGTCAGCCTTCCAAAAAGTTGAAGAGCAGGGAAACAGCTTCAGATCATTCAAACAGCCTTTATTAGTATTCTTACTATCAATGTTTTTTCATGGAGAGTGAACATGAACATATTTCCTCATTTGTTTTCAATGCAAGTCTTGCTCACTTTTTGAAAGAATTTTTATTCTCCCCCCAAAAATGGGTGCCCATGCCTTATGTCAGAAGTTCTCAGCAGAAAATACCATCACTTCCTAACTTCAAGATACCTCAATGCCTGGGTATAACCTTGCAGGCCACCTGCAACTACACCACACCTCCAGCATTCCCTGTTTTGTGGTACCTTGTGAGCATTCTGGTGCTTCAGCCCACACTTCCCTCAGTGCACCAAATGTGAATCTTCCTCTGAAGCCTGACTGGCCACGTTGTGCTCATGGCTCTGGATTCTCCTGTACAGGCCAAAATCCTATGTAGCCAGCAGTGCAGTGACAAACTTGAAAGGCAGATTCAAACACAGACAAGCTGAGGTAACACTGGATGGAACAAACTGAAACAGTACACGTTGTATTAGATCACCCATGTCTTTCTTAGTGAGAGGATTGAGCAAAGTACGCTTCAATGTTTTAGCCCTGAGAGCTGAGCTTTAAGTTCAGAGGCATTCGGAAGCAAGCTGGAGTCATGGAGTCCCACTTTGTTTAATTTCTAAATTATGCTGAACAGGTACTTGCTTGGTCTCAAGCCCTCCAAGTAGATTTACTTTACAAAATTCTTATTTGGCTACACAAATTGTACAAAACCTTTGCTGACAGAGACCAGATAAATATCAGCACAGTCAGAATAGGTAGAATTTCCTACTCTGTTAGATTTAACACCATGTTCATAACACAAGAACATGCATCCATAACAGGGTAGTTAAGCCCTGGAATAGGTTGCCCAGATGTTCAGGAATCTCCATTCACATAAATGTGACTGGCCCTGAGCGACCAGAGGTGACTTTGAAATGAGTCCTGCACTGAACAAGAATCTGGACCAGAAATCTCCAGAGGTCCCTTCAAATTCAGTGTTACTGTGATTCCACATATACTGAGACATAAATGTAAAGCTGACCTTGTGAGATGAAGTGGGGGAGCATGTAAATCAGGATACCATTAACACCCATAAATATGTTAACAGCTTTTATTTCACTGGTGCAAGGCCCGTGTGTCATCCACCACTCACCAACATCAAAACAAAACATCATCTCCTATAAAACAGCTTCAGAAAATTCAAAACAAAGTAACAGTGGCTATAATAAGCTTCATACAATATTGTGTCATCCAAACATGAACAGATCAGTTTCTATCACACATGGCTTCCCCCCCTCCCCAGAAAATATCAGCAGAACTCCAATACATGCCTCACACCTGGAAATGCATAACATCACTCCATGACATTGATAGCTGTTCGTGCTTAGAACTAGTCATCAATTCACCCCAACAATATCATAAAATACAAAATTATATGAAAACCTACATTTACAAAGTACTGTCCCAATCCTTCAAATCTATTCCATTTGGGTAGGGTACCATTCCAACTCCCCTAAAGGCAATGTGGTATTTAGTGCTCCATTGCTAAAGATTGGATTGCAAACTCAGGGCACAAGTGGGAAAGGTTTAAATCTTTCCAGAAGCAGTAAAACACTGCCTTATTCTTCTACATTCAGTTTCAGTAGTATTTGCACAACCTCCTAAACCAAGACTTACCTATTTTCAATTACTTCACATTTAGGAAGAAAGAAGGAAAGGCTCTGAGTAGTCAGCAGAGAAATGGCTCCTACTGAAATGACTTGGGGCTGTAAGTTGTGCTTTAGTGCACGATGGTGATCCAAATGCTTCCAAGAAGTAACCACACCTTGCTTCAGTATTTACAGAGTCTGCTGCCTTCCTCTGCACTGCATGAGTCTCTTCACCAGCACAGTATCAGAGATCTTCTTTCCATTAGATGAGCATTATGACATGACTCCAAAAACAGGATTATGACGACAAATACTAGGGCCATATTCTTCATAGTCTTTCTTGGTGTGACATACTTGGAAAAACTCTGGCTATGAAAATATAAAACAAATCCCCTCAAAGGCACAAGAACACAGCAAGTAGAAAAAATAACACATAAAATCATGTCTTAACATTTCTGTAAATTGCAGCTTTATGACATGGTATTGCATTTTTGAAATATAATAAAATGAAAGAATTAGGATGTGAATACAATTAATAAAGAAAGGTTTGCCTGGTCAGAAGACTGCTTTTAAAAACAGCAATAAGAAACCCCTCTTTGGAGAAAAGAGTTGCTCCCATTTTCCTGTATTTGCTTCTCTCTTGCATTTAAGACCATTGATTTGGATCCTATGTTCCTGAAGTCCTAACTAATCTCTAAAAAAAGTGCTGACTTTATGAATAAAGGGACTACTATACTGCAACTATCACATAAGAACTACTTCAGAATTAGGTCAAATCACAATATCCTTACTCAAGTAAAGTTCCCACTTGCCCTGTACAAATTTTACTGAGGTAAAACTTTGGTAAGGATTACAGAATGTGACACAGTTTAGGCTCTCACACTGAAAAGGTTTAAAGCTTACTACTCAGATCAAATACACCAGAATTCAACATGCAATAAAAATTTTAAAATTAAGAACAATTTTGATAGACTTACTGTTGAAGCCAGCATGGAACCACCAAACCAAACCGCATAACGCTGCATGTGATGTGTTATCACCTGAACTTCCACTGGTTTGGGCTAAGAAAAACAGTTCATATTTAGCTGGTTTACGATTTCTGGGAACATCCTCACAAACTTAACGTGGTCAGACATAGGTATCTTCAACCCTCCATTCAAATAACTAAATCACATTTACTACTCAGTCTGACATGTTCCCTGGAAGATCAAGTCATAAAATTCTGCATGATAACTATGAAGGGCACAAAAGTTAAACCCCTCTTGCCTACTGCCAAGATCCCACATTTCCGAGAAGGGAATCCAGAACTGTTCACAGGAACTTTAAGACTCCTGTAAAGGTATGTCATACATTACAAGGCTAACAATACATTTAACAACACATAAACATATACTGTTGACTTTTACTAGTGAGTGTGCAAATGTTGACCTTGATTTCTTTCACTATTCAAGTAAGTACTGTACTTGAAATGCCCAACTTACCTTTATCCGACCACCACTGAGATCCTCACTAAGTCTCAATCTCGCATCCACTACTCTCTTCAAATCCCTTTGCAGTCGCCGTCCAAAGTCCCTGAACATCGTGGATCCTCCTGAGAGAACCACATTCTGGGTAGAAATTAAAGACACATGCTGTAACTCCAGCTTCAAGCAAG
>JAWWEV010000083.1:5898430-5920547 GCA_035583235.1 Hafferia zeledoni | reverse complement strand
CATCGTGGATCCTCCTGAGAGAACCACATTCTGGGTAGAAATTAAAGACACATGCTGTAACTCCAGCTTCAAGCAAGTTTCCCAACAGCCAAGAGTGCAGAGGTGATTATTTGAATCACAGCATCATTAGGAAATTGATAAAGTCCACAGTACACCTTAAGCATCACCCAATTCAGAGGAGATTTATGGTCCCTTACTTTCTTTTTTTCTCCTTTAAATAAATTTATCAAATCAAAAGATGATTCCATTACAACAGTGAGCAAGTACACTGTATGTGCAGAGCAGCAGAAACAAGACATTGCATGAAAAACTTTCCCAGGGAGGCTCATAGTAAGCAGTTCTACCCTGATACCAAATAAGGCTCAATCCTCATCATATTATGTTAGAATTTTTTTTTCTTTTAAGAGTTAAACATCTGAACACAGCAACGAGCAAGGCGAATGACTCTACAAAAAGGCACCACACCACAAGAGAGGACTGCAGCACTTTGCCTTTGTTTGCCTGCTATTACTTAGTTGTCAGAGTAGAACCAAATGCCTCTTAGCCTGGACTTGTACCTGCGTTCTAAACAAGGGGTTTAGAACATTCCCTCCCCAGTTCTGATAACATTGCACCATCATAGACTAACACAGAAATCATTTCAGAGGTGGAGATTCAAAACAGGAACCCTAGAATATAACACTGATGGCAGAAAAAATGCAATTCATAATCAGAAAATATGAACTCTGTGACAAAACTTCACATGTGCCCTTGCATAGTGCTGCAACTGCAAACCCAAGTGCCAATCAGTGCTTGTAAAAACCACTGACATGCCTTAGACACAGGTCCACATAGAACTCAGATCAGGAGTTCATCACACACAGGTCAAAGGATTATCTCTCTGTAACCGTTTTTGACACTGCAAACCAAGACTGTGCACATAATGAAAGAATCCCTGACCCACTGTTTTCAGCCTGCACACAGATCTAAAGAGGCAAAGACATACATAATAAGCAGTCACACTTGCAGGGTGCAGAACTAAGTGCTTGGAGTTTAAGGAACAGATAACAAGGAAAATCTTGTTTGTACCTTGTAAAGTGAGAAGAAAGCTGTTTGTTTATTCATGAAAAAGAATCCCTGCACATCATAAAAACCCATTACAGGAGGAAAAACTCATTTCTTCACAGCTTCAGATTCTCTACCGTATAAAAGAATGCATAACAAGGCAGGTGTGCTTAAAATAAAACCACATGTCCCCACAACGTTACTGCAACATTTCCAAAATGAAGGAGGACAGAAGAGGAAAGGAGCCAGAAATCACAGTTGGTCCTAAAGTTAAATTAGGAGGGAGTGTCCCCCAGCTCCTCGTGGGAAAAGGAAACTGCTAATGGGGAAAAAAAGACAGCAACCAACCTGAGTGATGAAATAGCAATTAAAAAGATGCCATCAGAAAATATTACCTGGAGATAATGAAGTTGGCATAGACTGTGAAAGCAGTAATTCTATTCAAAATTAAACTTCAAGCACACTCCATAAAGTGGACAATGCTACCACTAAAAATAAACTTCAGAATACACCCAAGAATAATTTTTCAAATACCATCCAAGACCAACTCACATAACTACAGAGGTAGCAGTAACACTGGGATGATCCTTCCACCCAGTTAGTTATCATTCCACGGTTAGAGGCTAAAAGGTCACACCTTCTTCAGGTTATGATTATTCAACTACTTCTACACACTGAAATCAGTTTAACAAGACACTTGCCAAGGAGAACAGGAGCACCAGCATCCACATGCTGAAAAGATGAGTCAGCTCATTATCACATACCTGGACAAGCCAGGCCAAGTAGAATTTTGGATCTAAGTAACTAGGTGACACCAACTGCCATTATAGGATGGTTAATCAGACAGTCACAGTTCTCCTGCTCCCTGCAGTTCTTGTCAGCACTGGACCAAATTTGTGCTAACTCTTTAAGACTTCACATACAAGCTTTGGGAAGTGATTTCCACTCAGCAGGTCAGACTTCTGCAGGGAGGTCAGAAGCCTGGTACTCCTCACTCACAGGGAAATCAGAATACACACACAGTCCCCTTCCCTCAAGCACCCCACCCACCACTTACACAGGACACAATGAAGGTGGGAAAAGATGGTCAGATTAAAAAAAAAATGAAACCCCAAAAGATAACTAAGAAAGTAGCCCACCTTCGCAAATATCTTCTCTAGAATAACTGAGTAATTCCAGCAACTACTTAACAAAAAATGTAAGAACTGAGCATGTTGGGTATGTCTGTTGAGGAAGCTTACTAGTGATGGTCAGGGTTTCAGCCTGCCTGGGAATTCTCTGGACTGCCAGAAAAAGACAATGAGGAAATCAGTCTTCAAGTATCTGTTTCCAGCTGATCCCTTTAAAGCATACTTTTGATCTTACTCTGCTCAAACACACTTCAGCTGGTTTAACAGCTCTAACCAAACCCTCATGTTTCTCAGCTAACACCAATTATCACACCTGCTGATGGAGAGAACCTCGAGCTGATTTTTATTTTTATAGCGAACTGATTGAAAATTTAAGTTGTTTCAGAAGAATGTGTTCCCTCAGAAAAGAGGGATGAAGACCTTCCACACACTTGACAAAGTTAACCATGAGAAGTAAATAATGAATTAGGCTATTTCTGGAAGGAGATCAGGGAAGCCAATACCAATCACAGAATCATTAAGGGTGGAAAAGACCTCCAAGATCAACGAGATTATCTCAGACGGCTGGCAAGAAATTTTTCCCTTCTCATCCCTATCTTTTTGCTTCTCTTATGAACTCGGTGATACTGAGTTTCTCTCTTCCCCATTTGTGGTATTATGCCTGTACAGGGTAACGCTGCAGGGACATAAAGTTACCCAACAAAAGGTACCCAGTTACTGTAACAGAAATCTCTAGGTGAATGAGGTTTACATAAAAATTCTAAGGCTTAAATTAGGTTCTGCAGAACTCATCACTACCAAACACAAGGTGTTGAACTGGTTTGTGCATCTTCACACGGTACCATGGTATAAGCACACTCTCAGCTGGACACTTTAGACTTTGCAGCACCAAACTGAAAAGCATCCACTGCTTTCTTGGTAAATAAGAACACCACCACATGCTGGTTTTCCTTCCTTACAACTGACAGCCTAAAATAATATTAACATGACATGACCAGACCATCAGAGACACGTAATGAGAACAATATATGACTGTTAATAAAAGTTATTGTGGTCAGAAACCAGAAGGTTCACAATTGAGCCAAGCATTTCATTAGCAAGGGAATGAATTAGGCCTCTGTTAATTTGGTTAAAACAGACATGGGAAGTATAAGGAGAAATATTGTACATGCCAAACAACCAGAAGTAAATGTTTTGTGAGAAATACTATTTTATTAACATGTTTACTTTCAATGATGAAGAAACCATTTCTTTTTCCTTAAAATCATAATTTTCAGTGTTCATTTAACAGTTCAAGTAATAGCAAAAGATTTCAGCATGACTTACAGTCACGCTGTTCCACAGAAACATGCCTCAGACACAGAAGGAACCAGAAAATCCTGCAGATGTGTTGAGCTGCAGTTAAACCAACTAGCAGGGGTAAGGTTATATATTTAATAACAGCTGTGACAGGAACAAACAGGGCTTCTGCTCAGTACTCCTGTGCTTCACTGACAGAGTTAATCATTTGGGGCTTCCATGAGAAGTAGCAGGATGTTGTTCCTTTCTCAGGTCCTACCATCGGTGCTGGTATGATGTAGATCTCCTGACCTGGAAGTCTCTCCAGCCTTCCCTCACCAGGAAAGCCTCCTCACTCTGCTCTGAGTCATTAATAGCAAACCTCACTGTGCTGGAGCACAGACCACCAAACTCAGTTGAACAGTGCCATCTACCCACCACACTGCGCAGCTGGAGCTGTTTTCACACCAAGGATTTCTATTTCCCAGCCATTTAGGTCAGAAGTGATACTCAGGGAATGTGTTACCACCCTATTAACCTCCTGCACCCCAGATCTCCCCAGGCTTTGAGGATGGGCTGTGATGAGCTGGGGAGCCAAGAGTTTAACTTGCTGAGTGAACGCTGACACAAGTGCAGTCCAAACCTTAATTACAGTAACAAGCTCAAGTTCACTATTGTCAACAACAGCTGCACACCCAGCCAAAAAGTCACTTGCTCTAAGGAAAAGAGCCAATATTGTTAAAAGCCTGTCCACCATGCACCTGCATTTCCACAGAAACTCTGGATGTTTCATCTACAATAAAACACCACACTTGCCAATACACTACAGGCACCAACTCATGCAGTGTTTTCAGCTTGCAAAGTTGACTTAAAAGTTTGAGATCAAGGATGTTACCACTTGATCCATCAATCCATAATTATCTGAATCATGAATGTTGAAACAGGCTCGGCTAGGATCTGTCAGAGATTTCTCATAGAATTTACCTGGTTTCAGATGTAATTTATCTTGAATTTTTTCATTTATGTATTTGTACCAAAAACAGCAAAGAAAAGTTGAAAGTAATCAACGTTCAGTTGTCAGTGACCCTACTGTTCTCCTAGGTATTTTCTGTAGCAACAATGAGGAAGAATCCAAATGTATTTGATGGAAACCCAGCCCCAAAGCACAGGGCCTTGGCTGGCCACCATGCAGCATTTGTGGGCAAGTGACACTGATAAACCCCAGAAGCTAAGAGAAAATATGAGTGGATTATTTCTGCATCCACACACCGTTTTAAACAGTCAGAACAGAGATGCTCATCCTTTTGCAGTGACCTTGCTTAGAGAAATTGGCAACTATCACATTAATAACTATTGACATCTATCATTACATTCAACAGCTAATTGTGCAACATTATTTTAACTAAGCAAGTATAATGAAAAGCAGAAAATGGAAAAATAAAGTCTTAATCAGTGGTAAGTCAAGGGAGAGTTATTTGTCTGCTGATTATGGTGAGGCAAGAGTAACTTAACCTCAACTTTTAAATACCACTTTCTGGAAGTCAGTACTAAACCTCACCCTACCAGCAAAGAAACTGTTGCTGCAGGGCAGCTTTGGTCTTTTTAGATAAAAGGCAGACACAGCACAGCCACATACTAAGGGTTTCCTAAACCTTGCTGCAACGTAACTAAGCTTGAAGCCATTGGAGACATCTACTGCAGAACTCACTCCACATAAAAAACCTGTTATTTAGTTTAACATCCCAATTTAACATGCCCCACAGATTTGCTCTGAAGCACTACATCTCACTCTAGATTACAGAGAATGTGAACCAGACAAAACAAACTGAAAAATTTTAATAGTTACAAATTACCCCAAGATATGACTTCATTGGAACTTAATGCTCATTCTAACAGGTGAGGAAAACCACCCCCTTTAAGATGAGAAAGCAAATCTCTCCATGTTTTTGCTTTATGCTATTATTTCCAGAAGGGCATTGCTGCTGCACAAGCAAAATCCTGGAAGCACAGGATGTGCTGCCAACACAGACAGAGCTTGCCATGGGCTATGCATGTCAGTACCTTACTTTTCACTTAAAGAACCAGGGACTGAAAGGACTCTCTGGACGACAATTAGGGCAGATTTTAGCTGGGCTAATTGTTGTCTCCTAAAAGATTTAAAGTTTTCATATACTTTATCGCTGGGTTCAATACTAGTTAAACTGCCAACAGTGAGCAGGTACAAGACAAGACTATGAAAAGAATAATTTATTTGAAATCATACTTAACAAAGCAAGGGAAGAAGAGGAGTGAGAGGGGTGAGATCATGACATAACGATGCACAAGACTTCACACTACAAATGTCAGACACAAATAACATCCCTCTATCTCAGTTCTTCGGGGATAATACTTACCTATGTATCAAGGCATTACAGATACTCTTCTTTCAAAAGTAAAAAGCAGCAAATACCAAGTAGCATTCAGAAGTGGCCCTTTGTTTGATTTGAACTTTATTCAAAGTTCACATTTCTCATAGAAGAGGAAGTGATAGGATTCTGACAACAGAAAGGCCATACCTTATATAATGGACGCCTGACATCAATGGGACAGTTCTGTATAACTTCATCAACTACATCCGAAATGGATTCCATGAAATCAGGATTAGCAAACTAAAATAATATAGAACAGGCATTAGATTTTTCATCCAAAAAATGGAGCAACAAAAAGACAGAAGTGAGACTGTGGATAGATTTTGTAGTAGGGGATGGGTGAGGATCAGTCTGGCATCAGTTATAGCAAACACACTTCTGTACAAGGGCAATGAGAATTCCCTTTTCTGCTGAGAAACTCAGATTCTCCATCTTGGCCATAAATTCACTGTCTACAGTTTATGCACTGTGGACCTTTTATTGCCTGTGACATGAGTTTGAGTTCTCTAGCAATATTAAACATACTGCTACTGTGCAGTCTGGTCCTGCCTTTTCTTGCAAGTGAGAAAAAATATCAGTGTGCAAATTGGGATGTTTCCCTGTAAAAAAAATTCAATCCTACTAAAATAACTCTGTTAAATTCTCACCAGAAAAGTCAGGGTTTTTTCCAAGAACAAAACACCTGTAATATTAAAAAATGCATAAATAGTCTAAGGTTTTGAGTAGAAGTCCCCATCAATACAGTGCTAATGTAAATTTCTGTGTTCATAAATGCCAGAGAGTCAGAGCTGCTAATGCTAGAAACCATTCCTAGTCTAGTGGCAATTTTCCACTTAAAATTAATATAAGCTTTTAAAAAAAGAACAGTTCACAAACTAGGTTTGGTCCTCTCAGGGATTACATCTTGAGAAATTAAAGGAGTTCTCAATATATAATAACATTGTTCTGAATATATTACTATATAACTGAAAATCTTTCCTATAGGTGTAGAAGCCACATGGGACTTACATCCTAAACGAGATGAGGCATCTAACTGGATGAGTAACAACTGTCAAATACAACAGGTATATATTGAATTGCATTAGCCAAGGAAGTTGGCATGGAGCTCAGGACTCATAAGGATGAGGAGAAAAATCCCCAAGATTCAAGCTAATTTCCACAGTAAGAATTAATCAAGCAAGAAGCTAAAACATGAAGCCACAGAAATTAAGAGAAAAAAGCAGCAGTGTTACTGTACACAGAGAGTTTTCATTCGAAATGAACTACAGCCTGAAAACTCCTGAGCTCTCCATAAAGATACTGATGGAACAGCAGAGCAAAATGAGTAAGTAGAAAGGAGAGTTATAGCATCCAAAGCTGAGTATAACATGCTTGCTGAATAGGGCCAAGGGAACCAACACGTGAAATTGCAGTCTGCTGGCCAGTATCATATGGTGGAGTAAGGTAAAACACCTAATTTAAAAAGTGGAGAAATAATCTGGATAACTACAAACTCCAAGGCCTAATTTCATGAGTATTCAAGACTTCAGAACAAATTCTGTAGACTGAAAATACGAAAAGATTACAAGACTGCTTTATGAAAGGCAGGTTTTACCCAGCTAACCTGATACCCTTTGAAGTCAGATCTTAACGGGTCCAAAATGAAATTCTCTTTGGATTCAATACATATCATCTAGTGTGTTTTTCTTGTCTAGAAAGACAGTTCATGTTTGGGGTTTTTGTTTCAACATAGAGTCAACAAACTACCAAGAAATTTAAAAAATGATAATTAGTCGTCTCTATCCTCTTCCCAACAGTCTTTGTAGAGACTATGGAAAGAGAAGCTTTTTAAATGATGTCTGACACGGGATTCAATGCCTCTCTGTAAGATCACATGGATAAACAGCAGGGAGGAAAAACTATTTAGCCCAGAGATTTAATACTGGCAGATGATCAGACAAACTGGCCACAAGAGATTAAGGCTGGAATTTAGACAAGAGGTGACAGAGAGAGGTTTTTTTAATATTCTTCTGAGAGAAGAGGGTAGACAAAGGGAAACTTCCCCAGCATATTTATGGATTTTAATAAAAGTTTTCAATAGCATTATAGACCATGGATGCCTGCAATAAACTCAGTGAAGTGTGTAGGAACAGAGAAGACCTTCTCTGCTATGCTGTAATGTACTGAAACTTGACTCTTTCCTCCCCACAATATCCTGAAGCTCACTTAAACTGAACTACCAAAAATGAGACAAAAGGAGGTACTGCAATGTTTCCTAGAAATATGCATCACCTATGACCACACCAACAGATATGTCAACGGACTTTCCTCAAGGGCAAATTTCTCTTTACAAACTGCCTCAGTATCAAAAGTCTGCATCAATATTTAGAATATTATCCATACAATGCTCTCATGCAGAGTAGTGCCCAAAGGGATTGGCAACACAATCAAATACTCAATATAAAGGCAGACTGGTTTAAACCAATGCTGAAAGAAAGAGGAAAATATTTTATCAAAATGGAAAATTCAGACAATTTCTTCTCAACTTTCGATTGCCTTTAAAGAAACAGGATAAGATGTTTTAAATGTTACATAGGACATTATAAAAATAACTCTCTGCTGTGCTCACGTTTTGCTGTGTTGATGGCACCTGAGACTGCACCTGGTTTGCAGTGAGGAGACTCACTGGTACCTCCCTGCCACAGGATGGCGCACAGGCACCAGGAATGATAGAACTGGGAATGACAACGCCGGGAATGACAGCACTGCACTCCTTCTCCCTTCACTCACTGGAATTTCCATAACTTCACATTGCTAGACCTTACTCTTACCTCAGGATGAAAGAAAATTTCAGGTCCAAGGAACCTTTCATAACCCACATCTATAACAAACTTGGTTTTGTTGATTGCATTGATGCCAGTGTATTGTTTGATCCACTTCCGTGAATCTCCGTCGTACTTGGCAAATTCCTTCACTATGTCAGGGCAAATGTAACAGTATTTTTCCTGTCAAGAAATGCCAGGCATCAAAAATAGCCAAAACAAGTATTACATCAGTGAATTAATGTGTGCACAACCAGAAAACAAAACTATCTGAGAATTCTTATTGTTCAAGAGACCTTCTCACCCCAGTGGCCACTCAAGACTCAACTCCACAAGCCAAAGCACGTGGCCCATTTGTTTCCCTAAGGCTGACTCAGCTAGATCAGTCCCTTTCAAAATAAAAACATCACCAGTAGGTCTGTGACAATAAAGAAGCTCAAGGGCAATTCACTTCAAGATCAGACCCACATGATCACCCTACATTACATTTTTTTAATTAAATTACAAAGCAAGTTTTAAACAAATCCAAAGTCTAAAATGCTGATTTCATCTGTGGGACATATTCACGAGTATTTTCTTCATCTTTCTCCTTACCCTACACTTGACTGGATATACCACCAGAAGTTGGTGTAATTACAATACACTGCCTACACTTGCATGTTTAAGAGAGCCATTGGCAACTTTTTAGAGCCAAAAAACTAGCTCATGGAGATTTATTTAAGTAGGTATTAAAAGATAAAAAGTGTGTACCTTTATGGCTTTTGCTGTCTCCAGAGACTGTTCAGGAGGAATTCCTACCTCCCTTTCCCTTAGGAGCTGCTGAATAAAGTAAGTAATATCTCTACCTGCAATAGGAATATGTTTGATGCAACTTCCAATTACATAGCCTTCTGCCTATGTAGGAGGAGAGGAAAAAAATATTTAAGGGAAAAAACTACTGTGCACCAATAATTAACAGTCATTATTGTAACACTTTTTCAATTAGAACTAAAATCTTGAAACTGTAAAATTATTACAAAAATGTGCACCCAACTGCAAAGTGGGTATTAGTTTTATTTAGAAGATCTTGATTACCACATATAAACAGATATTGATTATATAATAGATACACAAGTGATAGACAAAGCCTTGCACACATTAAGTCAGATCAGATGGCTCCTCTAAGGTCTCATCTGAAAAGCAAATGTAATATAAATAGACCACTTGCATCCTGCTTGAGAGTGAAAAACTGATAGAAAAAAGTATAAAATTTCTTAAATTGCTCAGACAGGAAAAATCAAATGAAGTAGTATCTAATAATAAGCACAATAAAAATAAGAAATCCATTTTCCAAATTGTGTTTAGGATGCATTTACTGAAAACACTGGTATTGCTGAGCCACACTATTTCCTCCCTTACCATAAAACAACAGAAATGTGCAAACAACAAAATACAATAAAATGATACAAAAAGCACATGTCACCAGCTATATTAAACAATCAAAATGCAGGACATCCAGAAAGTTAGGGCATTTCTTTTCAGACAGTGGTGGCATGCAGAAGACCAAAACCATGATAATCACTGCTATTAAACAGAACTGAAGCACCACATTAATGTTAGACCAGGTTTTACATAGAAATAGACTTCAAAACATGGCCTGATGGTTCCTTATTGTGACCTTCTTAAAGTCTGCAAACTAAATTAATTATATTATTAAGTTCACATAATAAAATACATACTTTTCCAAGGAAAAAAATCCCCAAATCTATGGAAAACAAGCCACCATTAATTTCAAAATGCATCCTGCTACATACCACAGGGATTACATGGGTCACTCCATCACCACTATCGATGACAATTCCAGTCAAAGTTCGCTCTCCAACCTGCCGTGACGTCCAGGAGGCAGCTAAGGCCAACACTGCCTACAGCAGAAAGAGTTTATAATTAGAAGCAGGCAGAGTGTGCTAATTTACAGTCTCAGAAAATACTGTTTCAAACATATTAGACATGCACATACAGATGACTGTACATTCTGCAGCTATACTGTACTTCAGAAGTGCACATTCACTTTGTTCACCTGAACAGCAATGTAAAGTCCTGGGATGTTAAATGATTCAAACATGATTTCTGCAAGATACTCTCTGTTTTCTGGTGTATTCAGTGGAGGCTCTGTCTGCAAAAAACAAAAGAGTTTTAAAAAAGCATCTCAATGGAGTCCTTCATTGATTAGCTTGTATGGTAACCAAACCTAAAATTCTCAGTGCACTCAGAACAGAAAATTTCAAACAGAATTTAAACTATGTGTTTGAAGCTTTCCAAAAAGCAGTAGCTGACCTGCAGTAGCCTGAATAACTAAATGAACAGAATATAGTTATAATGCAGCTTTAAAGATTACTTTTCTGCTCCCACCCCAAACAGTCTCATTGCTGAAGAAATAAAAGACAGAGAAACATCCTCCAACAGAGTTACTTGTGCTTGGAACATTATTTAGTTTTTCCTCTTTCAAAAATATTTTCTTACCAGGTCTCATTAACTCACCATTAAAAAATAGTGATCCTCAGGTTCAGCTCGAAGGTATTTGAAAATGACCTGCTCCATGAACCTCTCCATGAGGTCCCAGTCCTCAACAATGCCATGTCGGATAGGCCACTGCAGCAAGAAAACTTGTCAACACTGGATCATACAAAGGTAAACAAACCCAGAAATAGGAACAGGCTACATCCCCAAACCCTGACATCTTCTGAAACAATGAAAACACCTCATCTCATTGTTATCTTATCAAACCCTCCATTCTAACTTTAATTTTGGGGCATGATTTGAAGTTATCTCCTGCTCCCAGGTACTTCAAAGCATAATTCTACCTTACAGAACCAGCAGCCAGAGTCCAGACTCCATCCCTAATACTGCTATTAGTCTGCTGCAGAACTGTGTTTTAACCTTTATCATTTATGAAGTTGAGAATCATACTTGGCTCCAATATGCCTTCCAAACTATAAAAAGAAATAAAGACCATATAGGCTATATGTTTTTTACAAAATTTCTGGCAGGGAGGATGTTTACATTTTGTTCAATGTTAAGAACACAGCTGACATTTAAGTAACACAGAAGGATGTATAAAATATGATTTTTTCCACATAATTCATAAGCCAGTAACACTTTGTAAGTACAAGAAGTGCTTCACTAGGGCATGGAAAATATGATTCACAGAAAAGCTGCATTGAAGACAGCCCTTCAAAAAACAATTGTGACATTCCCTGAAGCAAAAGTATCCAACACATTTCCCAATTCATATGCCATGCTAAGAGGATACACTTTTAGCAAGAATTTAAATATTCAGTGTATATGACTATTTTAATAGCTCATAATTTTGAAAACTGAACAGCTGCACTGTATCAATGGATATTTACACAAGGACCAACCCTACAGAAGAGCACTAATAAAACAGACATTTAAAAGAGGGCAAAACCACAAACCAAATCACACAGTTTTTAAAAAGCAACAAAAATACTTTACAAAAGAGCAAATGTGTGTTTTTGAATGGCTATCCAGAAGTCCTAGGACATTTTATAATAAAAATGTGAAACTTGGGAAAGACTTTCTAAGAATTCTGAATGCTCACCTTTGTAGCATAGGTAGGTTTATCTATGGCTTCATCTCCTATGAAAAAGTCCAGATCATCAACACCTTTCATCACCCTCCTCTGAGCCTGGTCCCCTACTTTGGCCGACTCTCGGATTGCAATACCTTAAAATAAACCCAAAACCCAAATAAAAACAAAATTAAAACAGCAGAATACCAAATGATGAATGTTTATTTACTTAAGGATTCTTTTCCAGAAATAAAAATTGGGATACAAAAAGTAGAACTTATGTAAGTGATCTACTGACAAGACAATATAGCCGAGTTCATTCTCACTGCATCCCACAGTCACCCATCCCTCATTAATGTAAATAATAATTCAGAGAAAATATTGAAAATGTATTCTGTTACAGACTACAGCAGTCACTAAACCTGTACAAGTGCAGCATTCCAGCAAGCAACATGATTTTCTGAGTTTCAACTTTTGAATAAAGAGGAAGAGCATGGGAGAAGAAGAAAATAAACTGGGTACTTCAAAAATAAGTACTGGAGTCATTATCCTGGTTGGTAAGAAAGAGGAAGAAGGGAGGGGAGAAATCAGTTTGCAGTGCTACAGAGAAGTCTTTGGAGACACTTATGCTTCCCATTAGCAGGCTGCAACTATCACTAAAATTATCAGATGATGGCTGCTGTTGGCAAGAAGATGAGACAGCAAAAATTAAATCTGGGGCAAGCTAAAAATAAAAATGGAATCAAGTACTGCTAAAATATAACCTTATTTATATGTGGTTTTCTTTTAATAGGTCATAATCAGGATCTAAATAATACACAGAAGAAAATCCAGAGTAGACAGGCATCATCCACAAACACAGCAAATACCATTAGCACCAAAAATTACTCACAGGCAAACAATTCTTTTGGAGAAATACCTACACCCCCACAGGTTTAAAGTTGTATAAAGTAGAATTCCTAACAAATTCACAGGAAACTCCTGCTATCCCACTTCTTTAACATAAGACATTTAAATCTTTACCAGTCGCTTAGGTTTGAATTTTTTTACAATACTTGAAATAGTGAGACTATAAAAACAGTGCTGCACCTACAGCTGGTAAAGAACATGTGTCCTCTCCAACTCTTTGGCCCTCAATTATCTTTATTTCCTTATCTTTGTACTTTCTACCATGAGTAGCTACAATGCAGTCTTGATCCATTAATAAGCAGTTAATTGAAAAAGTTTACAAAAAGCCAAAGGCAGTGTTTAACTTAAGAGGTGCCATTATAGTTGTAAATACACAGTCAGTGCTACAGTTTATAAATATATTTTTATATATACCATTTCAGAGAAACTATTAAGATGACAATTAAAATCAAGAACACCAGAAAGGTATAACATTTTAAACAAGATTAACTCGCAAGAAAAATGAAAGAGTAAATCTGTTCAACAAAAGCATGTTAAATGTGCAAGAACATTTTAATTGGTAAACATGCACCAAAAAAGAACATTTTCTAATATGAACAACTTTTTTGAATATTAAACTGTCTACAGTCCCAGACAATGTAAATAAGGCAGACACCACCTGCACTTTAGTACTTAATTTGATTGGAAACCTTCCCCAGATTATCCAGGCTGTAACCATGGTGTCAGGTAGACAGGAGGTAAATTGCATTCTGTCTACTCAAGAGTCCTGGCAGAAAAATAATGGAGATAAAAAGGAAATTGGACTGGAGTTCTCTTCATCTTTGTCATAGCAACCAGGAGCTGGTTTAATGAGCAACAGTCCTGGCTAACTGCAAACAAGGAGTTCTGTTTAGCTCCACTCCAGCCAGAGATGCTCACGCAATGAATGTCACTTCCCAGATGGACCAGGGACTGCAAAGGCTGAGCTGGGAGTTGGAGGCACCTCATTTAATCCTGAAAGTGCCCCGTGACAGCAGTGTATATTAGAATTTGGAGGGACAGAAAATTACTCACATGATGGGATAATGAACTGAGGTTCTGTATTTCCTGCATAGCCAAGTTTTGTATACCTAGAAAAAAAAAATGATCACAAGGTCATTAGATGCACTTAGATGTAAAAAAATAAAGGAAAAATACTTTCAGTTCATTCCACTTCTTAAAAGAGAAGGCTAAACAATCTCATGCCATGTCTGCATTTTCTGGGTTACGCTTTCAAGTATTCTCCTGCTGAGAAGAAAACTCAGAAGTGGTAAATATTTTAAGTGTTCTTTATTTGTCAGACACCTTCAGCTTACAAATTTTCATAGTGTTTTTCTGAACTATCAAATCCGAAAGCTCAGCTCTTACTTTCTCCATCTTGTTGACCAGCTATGACAAAGGACTGGCAAGCCACATTCCAACCTTTGGTAAAAACAGGGCTGTGCAGATCTTGCCTTTCAGAGAGCTGCAATGACCAAAGATGGCATGAGACTTTACATATTTGTTTAATATTCTCAAATACAGAAAAATAAATAAATAAATAAATAGCACATCTCAAGTACAAACCGCAGTTGAAAACTCTTGTTACGATCCCAATAAAATTCCCTTTCATGCCTTGCACAAACCATTCACTTTGTCCCAGGTATAGTATCTGTGAGCGATAAAAGACAAATACTACACCAAAGCCTGCACTGATGAAACGCTTTAAAAATGGGCAGCAGATGGTAAGAGGCTTTGATCATCTATTTCAATGTACATATAATATCTATTTTAACAAGTAAAGGGATCAAGAGATAAAAAGTAGGGGGAAGAAAAAAAAAAAGGAATTTTCACACAAAACCTAAAAATCCCTACATGGCATTAGTGGCTGCAACCTACTCCAGGACTTTAGCAACTAGAAATAATTAACATCCCAGACTATGAAAAACAGCTCAATTTCCTTGGGGAAGCAGGGGGGAAAGGAAAAAAAACCCCAACAACAAACAAAACAACCACCATCAAAAAGCACACATCAGAAACAGTTTCAAAAAAAGGGAAAAAAACCCAAATAAATCAACTGAAAGCTTGCAGAGACAGATGTCTTTCTTGACTATTGTCATGAGATTGAATCAGAAGTACAACAGCAACATGATTTGAGGGAATTAACATCATTCACATCCATTTTAACCATGAAAACCTAAGCCATGACATTCTTAAATCAGACCAATCCCAATTCAGGTCCAAAAGTGAATTTAAGGTCTTTGCCTACATCCCACTCTCAGTATTTGCAAACAGTCTTATGCCAAAGCATTGAGTTTGCTTCTTCTTTAGCAGCTTGAACAGTGGATTCCCCTTTATAGACTGTCTGGCATAAAAACACTCATTAAAAGTCAGTTTGCTTAGATAAAGGAATTAAAACTGAATTAGCAATGACCTTGGAATTAAAATATTATATTTTCAACATCTCTTCAAAGTCATAGCTTCAATAGACTTCAAATAATAGTTACAAAGCCTTTCTCCCCAAGGCTAAAAAGACAAGGACTGTGTTTTGGGGGTAAGGGTTTGTGGGGTTTTTAATCATCATTACAGACATATGCTTTCAGTCTAAGCCAAAGTGTTTATGCATACTTTCTGTGGCTCTCAGAAAAACATAATCAGGATGTTAAATTGGACTGATTTGTAAAAAAGGCCACTACTAGTAAGAATTCTTTTTATGGTTACTATTGCATAGACTCTTCACATTTTAGAATGAGGCCTACCTAGGGAATACTGTTAAAACAGAGCAAGCAACAACAGGAGTTACATGGGATTTAAGACCCATTACAGGATACATCCATCCCTCTCAGAAATGCATTTCCACTAAATACACATAGTGAAAACCAAGGAAACCATTTCCTGATTAAAAAGACCTGGTTCCAAGACTTAGAAATGGCAACTAGACAGAAACCTCATAAAAACAGCCCTTCAAGCCCCAGTGACAAAAAACCAAAGACAACATATACATATACAAGCACATACAAGCATGTAAATTTGTATATATATATTTTTTATACAATTTTTATATAACTGTGCACATATATCATTAAAATGTCCCTGAAATCTAAACAGAACTCATTTCTTAAACTAAACTCTGGCCAAGAGGTGAGTTCAGTTTGCCGTCTTTTCCCCCTCAACACACATGCTAAAGTCACACACACTCACAGTATTGAAAAATAAAATATCCTCTAGAAGTCAATTTGGGCTACCAGTCTGTAGGAGCTTTACTCTCCTTCTCAGGTAGTGATCAGATCCCTCTACTAAAGTAACTTGTAAAGTTACCAAAACCCTATAGTTC
Source organism: Hafferia zeledoni (assembly GCA_035583235.1). Lineage (NCBI taxonomy): Eukaryota > Metazoa > Chordata > Aves > Passeriformes > Thamnophilidae > Hafferia > Hafferia zeledoni. The sequence goes on along the minus strand of JAWWEV010000083.1, from coordinate 5,904,078 downwards.
AATATTTTACAGATTCATTTTTAACTGGAGTTAATTCATCTAGCGAAAAAAAAAATAGGCTAATTTTATTTTTCAATGAAAACAGCTCTCTTCAAAGACCTCATCTCACAGAAGGTAACACCTGGAAAGATTTCTTTTGCATGACATTAGTCCATGAAGAACTAATACCAGAACTGTGAGAATAACTAAATTCTCAGTTCAACGTTGAGAAGCAAAGAAGTGGGAAAAAAATTCTGTTACAAATCTACTTAGGATTGAAGAAGACACAGACTTGAACAAGCAGCCATATTTCAGGTGTTTTGACAAAACCAAAAGGAAGGGAAACTCAAAACTTTCTCCCAAAACCACTGAGGAGGAGAAGGAAAAGAAATTATGCAGTTGTGCTGCTCTTTCAGAAGCCTGTCCACTCAGACCATGGCAGACTTGGTCCCAGATTCCTGTTCTGCCCAGCAGGACCCAAACACATTCCACCTCTCACAGCCATACCCAGGAGTACATTAAAGTGTTTGGGTGACCCACTTCCAGGACCTCCTACGGAAATTATTCCCTTTCATACAAGATATTTAAGTATTCACTGACCGGAAAGGCTCTGGACTTAAACAGTTAGAAAGGCTGCCTGGTCTCCAGTCCCTTCTCCAATGAATATTTAAGCATCCAAAAACATGGTCTTCTTTCTCCTGGGTTACAGCCCAGCAGACTAAAGGTAATGCAACGTCTTGTGATCTGGAAATTACAGAGACAGCTGTAGGGAATGGGTAGATAATCAGTATTCCAACTTAATTTCATTAAAAGTAGCAGATTTATTGCTGGTGAGATAGGAACGTACTGGCAACCATCCAAATTATAGGATACTGGAGACTGCATTAAAAATGAGCACAAAGCTGATCCAATAGACTAAGGCTGTTCCATGCCAAGGGACTTAGAGGACTACTAGTTTTTTTAAAAATCACTGGAAATTATATACACTTTGAAATAAGCAGTTCTAAAAATAGTGTGGTCTCCTCCACAATGCTTTTTCTAGGTGATGAGTTCATACACAAGTCAGTTCCACCTGCTTTCGCACGAGGATTGGTTGTCCTAACCCTGTTATCTCCTGAGGTCCCACCATGGAAAGTTGGAAAAATTTACATCAAGGAATGACTGCAAAGATATACATATGGACTGAACTTGGAAGCAGATGCTGCACCCCCAACCACTTTAGAAAGTGGAGATATATTTTGGAACAACATGAGAACATAATCTAGGCATTTAAAGTCACAAGTTCATGGACTTGCTTCATCCACCTGAAAACACAAGACATCCATTTTTCTCTGGGCAACTGTGCAGAAGATCCAAGCCCAGAGGTGACCATTTTAATTTTAGCATTTCCTCACTTTCCACTGCTTTTTGGCCCAGATCTTTACAACAATGTATTACATTCACGCAAGAAAAATTTCCTAAAAGATAGATATGATGTGATTAGAAACAGCAAAATGCTTTAAGAGAGCCCTGTAAACACACAAATATTAACCTCTGTAGAGAAAAGACTTTCTCTGACAGCTAAGAGGCTGAATAACCAAGTGATTACTGCCAGAACATCTGTAATGCCACGCTGCCATAACAGACTCTATTATTATTAAAAATATGACTGAGAAACTTGCAACACAAGTTCTTTATAGAGATCTGGAAAGGCACTTTTGAAATGAAGGAGAATGTGATGAAGGGATGGGAATGAAGAAGGGATGAAGGAGAAAATATCAAACAGAAAAAATTGTCTGCAGAATTTACCCAAGAGCACCAGCAGCCACTATAAGAATAAAGAGTACATTAGAGCCACTGGGGTTTTTTTGAGGGAGTCTAGCACTTTATAGGACTGAAGCCTGTGATTATAAACAACAATTCATTAACTCAGACTCCTTAGACCCAGAACAGCAATTACAATAATGCCTGTTCACACGTCTCACATGTGAAGAGCACAGGTAATACTTGGCTAAAGCAACTCATTATGTTCTGAGGTTCCAGATACCTCTAACAGCTCAGCAACAACATCAAAATATATCTTAAGGTTCAAGTTTTAAGGCCACTCCAGCTCACTTCTCCCAGAAATCAAGTATTTACCTCTAAGCTCATCAGTAAGACTTGCCCAAAGTAGTATTTCTTTACTAAAACCGAGTGACTTCAATAAAATACATGCAAACGAGAATTACTCCTCAGCATCTACAAACACAGAAGACTAAAAAGGAAAGAGGTATTTTAAGACATCTTTGTTTTGCACACCCACCTACTACTGTCCTGATGTCCCACAGGTAAATGCCAATTAATAAAACTAGTTATGAAGTTTAAAGCTACTTAAAACAGCAACACCAAAACGGCCTGGTAGTCCTAAGAAACTAAAAATAGCATGCCCTTCTCCACAAAAAGTGATAGCAACATGTAAACTGATCATGAGGAAAACTTCATGCAGAGAAAATGAAGATGTGGAGCATCAGAACTGCAGTACAAGTCATTTGCAAATACTAATGAAAAAGATTATAGCAAATTATTATCACTTTCTGCAAAATTTGTGAATGAAGAGTGATCAGTTTACGATAAAGAAAACTCCAGTCATCTATCCAATTCACTAAAGGAACATTATCCTGTCCTTCTCTGACAATATGTTTCTTACTAAGGTCCGTCCCTATTTCCTATATACCTGTTCTTCCTCTTTTTGAGAAATTCCAGCATTTTCCAGGACTGAGGCCTGTGGCTGCACATAGCAGTAAATTAAGCCAGGCTCCTTATGCACAAAAACAGCAACTAAAAAAAGCAACTTTTAACAAACTTCTTAAAAGCCTTACATGACAAAAACAGGGATTTAGTGCCTGGACAGAGCACATCACTGAGTACCAGAGATGTAAGCAGAAAAGTGTATTTATATACACAATGTTCCACAGTGGCATGTCTGCATATACCTTTTCCTTTCTGCTGTGCTCTTCCAAGTTTTTCATCTGAAAGCCCTTTCATGAATAATTTGAATGAATTGTTTGAAGCTTGTAACGCAAAGTAGATTCATTCTAACAATAAGAAGGTTTTTCAGCCCACACAGAGGAAAATTCCAGAGACTGCGCATCAATGAGTCAAGCTACTTCTTCTGGCTGCTTTTGTTCAGACCCATTTCTTCCTGAATTGTGCAAGATAACTTATTTCAAATTCAATAATCTCTTTGCGGGAAAGTCTCCACATCTGAGTGCCCTGGAGCAAAGTCAAGCAGAAGCCCCACCAGCACAGACATAATGTTGTCTCCTACGAATTAAGATCAATTGGAGGCACTGAAATTCAAGTGGGCACCATTTGGGGACTATCCAAACCCTTCCTGAAACAAAACTGTCTACATGCCTGCACACACCAACTCCATCAGTTTTACCCATGCAAGCACTAAACAGGTTTTAGAAATTCCACTTCAATTATTATACATCTGAAAGGACACACTAAGCCATTTCCTACCCTTACTTATTTTGTACAGCTGTTGGTCAGCAGTATCTACTGCCAGTTTAACACTGGACTCACACCACAAAATGAGAGCAAAGGGCATTTCCTGCAACAGACAGACACTGCATTTAATGCATTTTCTGGATTTTATGGTTTATACTGTACCCTTTTTAAAGGATCCACCTAGATCTGCCATTTCTCACCAAAACTGTCAAGTATAAAGCTACTATAACACCAACAAATAAATAGGAGGAACCTGGAAAGCTATCCAGGAGTATTTGATGCACAGGCAGAATTACGTACGACATGGAACCTGGTCTCTATTCTACTCCTAAAGTTTCCAGCTGTGGACTCCCATATCCACCACTGAGGGGACAGAGCTGATTTCCAATCAGCTAAGCTACAAACAGAAACAGGACAAGAGACTTACAAAACTTCTGTGACAGTTTAATAGGCATATTTCAAAATGTCACACACTTTCCAGGAGAAGGCAACGTGACACAACACTGGAAAGTGTTTCCTGTGGTTACCTAAGGAGCTGGAGTTTCTTTATTTGGTTGGACTGGGTTTGGGTTTGGTTTTTTAAAGATTGTTCAGTTCAGGAAATTTTCAAGATAATTTTCTAAGTATTAAAGAAACTAAAATAGTGTTGCAAATTCCCTGCAGAGGGAAGGTCTATTATTGGAGTAATTTAATGCAATCAGCGACACCAAGAAGTAAAGCTACTGGATGAATAGTTACTCATGGATTGGTGTCTCATCTCCTCTCCTTCTCAACACTGCCTGTAACTGCTGGGCCAAAGGAGAGACATCAGCAAAAGCACGCCACAGGTTTAGTATTACCTTCATTACAGCTCCCTGTGACACCTCCCACTCCTAAGGCACAGCAGGACTGGTCTGTTGCATGATGAATGGATTCTCCCTAGCCACAGTCAGGTAGGGAAGACCCATTCCCGAAACACCTTCCAAGCACAGCCTCTGCAATTCAGATCACACTTTTGTCCTCAAAGACTTGAGTTACAAAACTTGTGGTTTGGGCTAAATCTCACAGTGATCCGACAAAAGTGAAGGAATGACCTAATGAGCAGGAACCCCAGGTGGAAGGCAGCCAGCTCCCATCTCAGTGCCGGGCGCAGGCAACTCCTGGAGAGGCTCATGGAGATGCACAAGCCGGGTGCCATCCAGCAAGGTCCTGGAAACGCTCATGGAGATGCACGAGCCAGGCAAGGTCCTGGAAAAGCTCAGGAAGATGCACAAGCCGAGCAAGCTCCTGGAAAAGCTCACGGAGACGTACAAGCCGGGTGCTATCCGGCAAAGATACTGAAAAAGCTCATGGAGATGCTCAAGCCGGGCACCATCCAGCAAGGTCCTGGAAAGCTCATTGAGATGCACAAGCCAGGCAAGGTCCTGGAAAAGCTCATAGAGATGCACACGCCGGCTGCCATCCGGCAAGATCATGGAAAAGCTCATGGAGATGCACAAGCCGAGCAAGGTCCTGGAAAAGCTCACGGAGATGTACAAGCCGGGTGGCATCCGGTAAGGATCGGGAAAGCTCATGGAGAAGCACAAGCCGGGTACCATCCGGCAAGGTCCGGGCGCTGTGCATGGACACTGCGGGCACAGGAGCGCGGCTGTCCTGCCTCTGGACCGCTCGACAAAGCCAACGCGTTCCCTCCCTCTCCATTTGAAACGAGCCGTCCCCGGTTTTGGGGTTTTAACCACGCACTAGTTCAAGCCAGAGGACGCACCAAGAACCGGCCCCGGGCGGAGCGAAGCGCACACGGACACACACACACCCCGTCCCCGGAGCACAGCGAGCTGTCCCGCTCCGACCTCCATGGGGAGCAAGGGCAGCAGGAGAGCAGCGGGGAGGGCAGGGGAAAAGGAATGGAAAGGAAACCCTCGGCCGCGGGGTTGACACGCCGGAGGGCGCCGGGACACCGGCCCCGAGCACGGAGCGAGTGGAGGGCGCGGCGCGGAGACCCCCGCATCCCTCCCCTGCACCACGGCTGCCCGCGCCTTCCCGCACTCACCCGGTGCCGCCGTCTATCACGCAGGGCGGCAGGCAGCTCGCCATGCTGCGGGCCGGCGCTGCGGGCCCTACGCCTCCATGCGGGCGGCCCCGGCTCCCCCGGCCCGGGCTCCATGCGGGCGGGCCCGCGGCAACGCCCCCCGCGCCTGCGCCGCCGCCGCCGCCGCCAT
>JAWWEV010000083.1:5873971-5898330 GCA_035583235.1 Hafferia zeledoni | reverse complement strand
GGCCCGCGGCAACGCCCCCCGCGCCTGCGCCGCCGCCGCCGCCGCCATGTCGGGCCGGGCCGGGCAGCGCCCGCGGCGCGGCGGGAGGAGCGGCGGGCCTGGGGCTGCCTCTGTCTGTGTGTCTGTCTGTGTGTCACTCTGTCATCACACTGACACTCCATATACAGGGCTTGGTGTTGTACGCACAGACTCAGGCTGGAAAAATCCAGTCCAACCCCTGACCCAACACCACCACCACGCCAACCAGACCATGGCGTTAAAGTGCCACTTTCAGTCTTTCCTCCAACACCTCCGAGGCCGTACGGACATTTCTACATTACCAACCCTCTGTTCAAAGCCGCTGGCCACTGTGAAGAGAGTTACTTCAGCCGAAACCAGCGCATTACACCTCTTACTCCATGTATATCATGCCCAGGCCCCACACTCTCATGCTCTGCTTTTCTGAGGGTGCTCCCTCACCCACACCAGCCAGGGCTGGCCCCGCAGGGTGGCCTGATGTGATGGATTTCGTCAGCCTAAAAGCTGCTTAAGTTCGACATTAGAAAATTTAAGTTAGATATTAGGCAAAGGTTCTTCCCCCAGAGGGTAGTTGAGCACTGAACAGACTCGCCAGGCCAGTGGTCGCAGCACCAAGGCTGGCAGAGATCAGAAGGATTCGGATGATGTTCTCAGGCACATGGTGTGACTCTTGGTGTGTTCTGTGCAGAGCTGGGAGTTGGACTCAATGACCCTTGTGGGTCCCTTCCAGCTCATGATGTTCTGTGAGGGGCTGGAGCGGGTCCAGAGAAGAGCAACAAGGCTGGTGAAAGGACTTGAGCACAAGTCCTATGAGGAAAGGCTGAGGGAGCTGGGGGTGTTTAGCTTGGAGAAGAGGAGGCTCAGGGGGGACCTCATCACTCTCTACAACTACCTGAAAGGATGTTGTAGCCAGGTGGGGATTGGTCTCTTCTCTCAGGCCAACAGTAGGACAAGAGGGCATGGGCTTAAGCTCTGCCAGGGAAGGTTTAGGTTGGATATCAGGAAGAAATGCTTTACAGAGAGAGTGGTCAGGCATTGGAATGGGCTGCCCAAGGAGGGGGTGGATTCTCTGACCCTGGAGATTTTTAAGGTGAGACTGGACGTGGCACTGAGTGCCATGATCTGGTAATCAAAATGGGGTTGGATTAAGGGTTGGACTTTATGATCTCGGAGGTCTCTTCCAACCCAACTGATTCTATGATTCCAAGCCATGTTTGACCTTAAAGGACGCAGCCTGTGTTGGGAGTGAGGAAAGGGCTCCCCACCCACAGCAGATGCTGCTGCCCCTCAGAGCAAGACCTGCCGCAGTTCACGTCTCGGTGAAGGTGGGGTTTGCCCCAGGGAAAAACACCAACATGGAATCACTCAGTTGTAAAAAACACAAAGCTGTGTTTCTTTGGGTGCAGGTGGCCACGGTGCAGCCCACAGATCCCCCGGGCTGGCTGTAAACAGGCCCAGGATACAACATTAGTACACTTGAGCGCCCCAAACAGGCTGCAGCAAACATCACCTAATTTGCATGCAGGATAACGAGGTGTGACTGGTCATACTGTGAGTGTGTGATGATGCCAGAAATAGCCCCTCCAGATGCCTCAGCCTGAACCACGAGAACATGTTTCCCATGAGAGGGCAATTTCCCATCTCCTGCTCCCAGCTCCTCGTGGTTACACCAGGAGCTTGTGCCCATTGAGGGTCCATATAAGAAAATTATTGGGATGTATCCTCTGGTGCTCACACCCAGTGTTGGTGTGATGGCTGCAGACTGTGCACGTGTCCTGGAGGGGGGTTGTTCAGCCATTTACCACAAACTGAGCACACTCACTCAACATATTTGTTCGCTCTGTTCCTCTTGGAGATTTTGGAAGTTAAAAGATTTTGCATGGTGGAAGGCAGCCCAGTTTGCTTGTTGGATGGGTTCCCTTATCGGTGGGGTGAAACAGCAAACACTCAGGCTCCAATAAGTAGGCTCCAGAGCTGGGAATTGTAGCTGGATGGAAATTGTCTGCCCAGTCAAATCAAACGGCACATGGAAGGCGCTGCTTTAGCATCCAACAGATAAAAGAAAGAATATGCTGTGACTTTCCTGGCCAAAATTTCCCCTCTCCCATGCTGTTGCACAATATGCTGCACTGGGCTCAGATAATATCTGCTCATATGCTTACATGGGCACATCACTGTAAACTTTCTTACAATTCTCAACTTTTATTTTATGATATTTTTTAAAAGTCGCTAGCAGTAACAGCTGAGAGGAACACTTCATCTGCAAACACAGGTAATGCCATAGCTCACTTGCAGCTTACAGGTTCTGTGTAAACGTTCTATTTGCAAACAGCTGCAGAGGTTTAAAACATTTGTGCCCTGCCCCTCTCTTTTCAAGCTGTTTATAGGGTCCCTTGGGCATTGATTACCACCTTGGCACCTCTCCCACCTATTTGTGCGAGTTCTCCCTAACCCACTTTAAGCAGAATCAGCTGAGATAGTTCAAACAATTTAAACAGGAGCCATACACTAACTCTGTTGATTGTGCCTGAAGTGGGTTGGAAGCCCTTAAACAAGTTGCTTTGTTAGCAGAAGTGAGGAGAGGGGTAAAACACAGTAGTATTTTAAGCTCTCCTAGAAGAGGATATCTGTCTATAGTCTAAATAACATAGAGACAAGTCCATGGAGCACCTGGAACAGAAATTGTGCCTTTTAATTATGATGACATACATCAGCTGATGCTCTTACAGCAAAGACAAAGGTGAAAACATTCATTAATCCTGGTGATATATTAGAAATCAAGTATTTAATGATTATTTAAATGACAATAAGTAGCTCTACTGGTAGAAAAGTAAGGAGACATCTCATCTATACAGTGAATAATAAATTCTTCCAAAGCCATCATCATGCAACATTTTGATGATACTTTGGCCTCTCCCTCAGAATGCAGCCCTTGTTATTGTCATTTTATGCTTTAAGCTAACGGGCATCATTATGTTCTTCTGCTCCCAGCACTATACAGGCCACACCAGCTGCTGAATTTAAGCTGTTCTGGAAGGGAAATGGACACCCAAGGGGTGTACGTGGTCTCAGTTTGACTGTCTGTGGAGCCTGGCACGAGTTACACAGCTGAAGCTTTGTTGGTTTATGTTGGTTTATCTGCACCCCTTTTACCACAGCATCCAAATGCCTTCCAGGAATTTGTTAAGTGATGTGGCTAAATATCTGCCACGCTTTCATTTCAGGCTCAAAGGCAGAACTGTGTAGGCAGGAGAGGATTGGGGTTTTACTTTTAATTTTAATGTTTTTATCTTAGTGTTGATGTTGTGTTTGCAAGAAACAAGATAATCTAAGAGAAGAAAGTGTTGTAGCTTTGATAACCCTTTACTCCATGAGAATTTATTTTGCTCTAACAGAGCAGCTCCCAAGAAACTCAGATAACTTTGAAAAAGTGAGTTTGCTCTTGGCTATGAGAAGCCAGGATGCAAGAAGAGGGTGCTTTTACACTGTGATGTGATGCATTTACACTGGCTGTGCACTATTAAGTTGAACTGAATGTTGTGTTCTATATCACGCATCTTCAAAGGTGGTAGTGTCATACCCAGCTATATCACGTTGCTGTTTCAGAGAAAGGGTAATGGAAACCCAGCTTTGGTTACACATGCAATCTGCCCAGAGACAGGGGCTCTTAAACAAAATGCACACACAAGCTTAGTGACAGCTCAGAGTCCAGGGCCATCACCAAATTAATTAGCAGGTTAACCCGTTGTGTTTGCATTCTCTCAAAGAAATCAGACTACAAAAAAATTTTTCTTTGTTTACGTAACCTCTCCCCTATTTGAAATCAGGCTTTAGTTAGCTTTTCCTCATTGCTGAGCTGATCTGTAGAACCATCAGGTATCTCAGTGGTACTGATAAGACATAAGATCTGTTGAAGGACTGTGCTGCTGGCACTTAGTTTCTTCACTTTGCCCCAACAACATACCTGCAGACCACATGTTCATAGTGAATTCTGGTTAAAGGGGTAGTTGTAAGGGTGCACATTACTCTTTATTTAGTGAACACCTTCACAGAAGCCCCAAGACCATTCTCCTGAATCTCTGCCTCCTCACAGAGGGGTCACCAGTATCTTGACTTGTGTAACTTGAGGGTGAGGGAGCATTATCACCTATGCTCTTAAGTTTCTGTGCTGTCCAGCTATCATGCTTCAGCCAAAATAATTTCAGCTATGTTTTGGGTTTTTTTCAAAAAATTACTTTCAAATCTAAAATTTCAATGTCTAGATAAAGTGGCTGGTCAGCACTTTTTTTTAAACTTTGATTTTTGGTGTGGAGAACTGTTACCAGACCATATTCACTGAATTACTTTTGAGTTAGATAAACTACACCCTCTGACTTCGTTCATCTGACCAGCCAAAACCAGTGCTCCCATTTCAGTCACAAATACATGACTGAAGTCTCAACTTGTTTTCTAATTACTAGAAAGGATGACAAGACTCAATTCAGAAGCTCAGAAACTAGCAACGTGAAAGACAGGTCTTTAATCCCTTGATCATCGCAAACTTGAGGCTGGTTTGAGGGCAGCTGTTACGCAGTTGTCATCATACGATCACTTAGGAAAGGTCACCAAGTAATGATGTTCACACATCAGCAATCACAGGGTATTGCTCAATCGCTAGAAATTAAATCCCTGGAGAAACTAAGCCATCCCCTTGGCTGCAAAGCCCAGAAAAAGAGCAGCAACACAGTACAAACTATTCCTACAAAGATGTATCTGTAGAGCACACATTAACCTACTGCATATTTACGCAGGTCTACAAACATCTGTGCACAGCCATTTCTAAGACCACTCCTCAGCAGGGTACTTCAGTCCATCTGCAATTTAAAGCACTTGAGTAGTCCCACTGGAAACAACAGAACCATCCATGTCCCTAAAGTTTTATGTCCTTTGAATAAGTCTGCAGATTGGGGCCTTTAATTCCTGCCAAAAAGACCTTAATATATTGTGGCAAAATACTACAAGCTGCTTATGCAAACAGACTAAAAAAGTACTTGCTGTCTTTAAATTGTATCAGGGTCTTACATTGCAAGACAAGTTAAAGAGGGTTTGGCTGACAGGGGACAAAGATCTATTTTGCAGAATAAGTGTCTTCTTTCTGAGTGTCTTTTCCTAGTTGTGTATCCCACTGTTGTGGGATCCTTTATGTGCTTCATAGATACATGGGTGAATGTTGCCATTTCTAGCACCTATCCATTCAAAAGAGGTTTTAGTTTCACAGGTAAAAATCTTCCTGTGCTTCTCATGTTTCTAAAACATCTCCTCTGTCTGCTTTTTCTGTGCTAGGGTTGAACAGAATCAGAATCCAATACTCCTGTTGATATTGTATTACCAGCCATGATATAACCAACTGCTTCCTACCTTCCTCTTTCTAAAAGCCACTCTAGATTTACTATTGGTGTGTATTTTCTTAAATTTTGCACACTGACTTCCTACATCTCTTTCCAGAATGGCCTCTGTTAATTTAGATCTACTCAGGAACATTTTGAATTCTATCTAATCTATTTTCTATTTATACCACATTCATCACCATGGTAGCTGAATGCCTTAGAAAGTGCCTTTGAGGTAGAGGCTATGCAAAGCTTATTTTAAGCCACTCTGATTCTTTGCATTTAAAACTGAATTCTCACAACTTCATCTTACACCAGCTGAGAAGTTGCCCTTTTGCACTTTGCAAGGAACAGTCTCAAATTTGTAGCCAGTCCAGCATGACTTGGGACTCATTTTTAACTGAAAATATCAACTGTAGCAACTCTGACACTTATGTAAATAATACATTTTGATCGTTCTCTGACTCAAAGATAAATATTGAAATATAGAACATTCCTAATTAATGAGAGCAGCAGTTCCTCAAACTCAAGCAAAACTAAGACTTGCAGTCAACTCTCATGCTCACTTTCACTTATGTTAATGTGCCTGTCCACTGGGAAATATGGTTATTATTAACTATACAAAGTCTGCATATAGGCGTGTATATGTCTATATAATGACATAACTGTGTCACATGGTTTTAAAACAGAACACAACATTTTGTTCCATATACTCAATTCTCTGTACTTTGTGATGCTGCACCATGGAATTTGCCAAAAACTACACTTCTAATTTTAAAAATAATACAGCACAAACCATGTTTTTACACCAAGGGTTTTACACTTGCACTTCTGAAGAATTCTGGAAAACAACAGAAGGTCTAGCCAGTACCTAGGGGAAGGTCTGAACTACTCCATTCATCCTATCTTACTTAACAATTCCAGAAATACACTTATAAATTATAAATTTAAGAAAGAAAAAAGAAGTCTGCCCACACTGGCCATGGGAATAGCACAGAGTCAGCTGTATTTGTTAAGTTTTTATATTAATTGCAACCTTTATTTTCAAATCCCTTCTTTGGGTTTGGCATTCCTAGGAAGAAAGCTTGTATTATCTGATAGTTTCTTCCCTCCCTCCAACTTGAACTCAGTGGACAACTTAAACCCAACTCAAGTCAAGGGTAGAGGCCTAAAAGATATAAACATTTCCAGAAGTTCTGTAAAGAAAGTGACTGAGAAGCTTACAGGGAAAGGCCAATATCACCCTCACAGAAAGATTGCAGCATCAGCACAGCTCTATTATTAGACATTAACAAATTAACACAGCAGAGGCAACTTCCCAGGTGCCACAATCTAAAGGACTATTTGCTTAATTTGCCTGAAATAGCTACAGAAACCCATCAGAACAGCACAGAACACAACACAGCAATGACTTTGTCATCGTTGGAGCATGCATGGCCACCCAAATAAATAAGAGAGATATTTAAGTTCCTGCAGGGGTACTCCAGGATGCAAACAATAAGCCAGCTTCATGCTATACAGAACCACCCCCACTATGAGAAGTGCGTCACACATGTGTGCTGAACCTCAATCCAATGGTTCCATCCTGAAATAAAATTGCCTGCAGACTGAACTAACCCTCTAGCACTTTAGCTCGAAAGCTGCATACCTTGTCTCCTGTGCACTGAATGGAATATTTTCTCTTATTACTGGCTGAGTCATTAAAGTACCATTCAGAGAACTTTTATGCAATGTAGTTTTTATCGATATCAAACATGCTGGAGTTTCATGATTTGGTAAGTTTCCCACGACATGCTGTTCATAAAGCACAGATCTGTTTGGCACAACGAAGCCATATGAAACCTCACGTGAGGCCGAGACGAGCTGATGGTGATACAGAACTGATTTCTTCATACAGACCATGAAACAAACGAGATCGCAATAATCTGATGAGACAATCTTGACATCCTCCAGCCCAGCCTACCTCTGCAGATATGTCAGTAGACTAGTTTGGACAAGCAGTTTGTTGTTTGTTTTCTTTTAAAATACATCAAATGAGTCTACACATCAACAAAACAGCAAAATATTTTTCCAGTTACTAAATGTGTTTGTTAATTAGCCAAACCAGAGACACCAAGAAACCTCTTTGTAATGAAGTCTTTGGTTCTCCAAGTCACCGCAGCACTGTCACACACAACACAAACATAATTTGATCTAATCAGGCTTTAAGAAAACATTTATTGTAGCTGAATACAGCTGTCTAGAAATCACAGACATCCAAACTGCACGTGACAGGATCAACCCTTGAGGCACAAAACAGGGTCTGGTCAAGCCTTGCCACTGTAGCGGGGCACTGGTTTGTCTGAAGCACCATTAAAAGCAACATGCAATTCCTCATCTCCAAAACTCCTGCTATTTAGACCAAATATCTTTCCTGAGTCTGTGTTTAACTTTCCTAAGAAGCAGAACTATTTTTAAAAAAGGCTTTTGAGGAAAAACTTGTGAATTTTTCAGGTTGCAACAAGTCACACACCAGAAGGGCTCTGAGGCTGGTACTGGCACACAGCACTCGGAGGTGGAAGCCCAGCCTTCCACAGAGGTCAGGGGCTAATTCTCTTCAGTAACATGAAAATCCTGGCACATTCTTTCTGCCAGCAATGGAATGGGCTCTTTAGTTTTCCAAGGCCTTCCCACAATAAGATTCACAAAAACTGGACGTGGACCTTACTTCTGACTCAAGCAAATACAGCCTTACTGGGCATTTGCATATTAAAAATCCCCAAAATTCCCTGCAAGTTTTCATCCATTTAGCAGTAAAGATGCTGACTGTGGGGTGTTGTTTTAACTCTGAGTTCACATGTCCAACATCCAGCAGCTGTCACCCCCTGCACAGTGCTCAGACCTATGGTAGTTGTCCTATTGTCCTACTGACCTACTGTATTGATTTATCCCTTTTTTTTCTTTCTCTACCTCAAGCACCATAAAGGTTTATGCCAACCTCAGTATTTTTAGGTTGTATAAACTCGGTCACCATCAAACCTTAATATTTCTCAACATAGGATATCAGGGGAAACCCATCTTCCCAAAGCAGTATTTTCATCTTCTGCTATAGGCACAATGATAATTTTCTCAAATATTTTTTCACTGTTTCTTGCCCCTCAGCTCCTGTGTCTCACTCATACCTCACTGCATCCAGCTCCACTTGTTTTGGGGCTCTGAAACATACATCAACTCACAGACAAACTAGGTCATTTTCATGAAGTACAGAATTTTGCTAATGAATTACAAAATGTTTTGATACTACTCGTGCTGTATAGAGGCAAACCCCTGTGTTTCAAGTCTCCTATATCACAGCATCAGTGTTTGTGAAAACAGAGACTTTCAAGTCTGTGGACACCTGGTTTCACACAATACCTCCAAGTACACCATAATGCAACAGGTCTATTCTGCAACTAGAAATAAAAATACAATTGCAGCACCTGTAAACATATGCAAACTGTTCCTAATCTGTATATCTCAGCTATGGGTAGCAGTGAGATGCAGCAGCACGGAGTGGGCTGTGGGTGATTAACCAAGTGGGTGGTGCTTCCATTGATCTCTTCACCCTGCTTGTTGCCCAAGCAAACTAGATCAAAGTTAAATTAAATGTATTTACCCACACAACAAGCAGACCCCCAAGTGAGGCAGCCATGCATGGCCACTACCCTGTGAGTCCTTGCATATCAGATTTCCTCTTGCCTATACTCCCACTCTAAGAAACCTTAAGGTTTGTAGCAAGTCTTTGGAGCAGAGAAGTACTTCTCTGGGACTTGTGTGGGTGCCATGCCTTTCCTCAGCTGGTTTTGTTTTGTTGTTTGTGGGGGCTTTTTTTGCATAAAGTCAGCTCTCATTACAGCAGCTCAGACTATCACACCATGAGTTTCAAAGTAAGAAACACTATCAGTAGATGCAAGCAGTGAGGTGAAGATTCAGTGCTAATAATCTCAAAGCCTGACAAGAGGAAAGTGGGAATCACACACTGACAAAATACACAGATGCCATCAAGCAGCTGCACCCTTTACAATAGGCAAGTTTTATCTTACATATTTATTGCAGGCCCAGTAGTACTTTTCCACTTAGCCAGGCACTCTGGCTCCCTCAGGAAAGGTATGGAAGTGGCCTGAAAAAAATAGGGAAGAAAAATGTTTCATACTGTTTGAAAAATGTATTTTCTTCACAGCTTTATAGATGAAATATGAGATTCTAATGTAATTCAGGAGCTCAAAGTTCCATAGAATGAGGTAATGAAAATTATCCAGCAGTCCCAGTCTACCCAGCCCACTGCAGGAATAGTCACTGCATCATCATGTTGTGAGCCCTTGCTGACTTTCTAATGACAATGTCATGGTCATCTGTGTGCACCACACCCCTGCCCCCAGCATTCCTGCTGGAATGAGAAAAAAGTGAAATACCAGGGGCTTGTTCTATAATGTACTTCTCTGACATAATTCAGCATTTTTTTAAAAAGCCTACCTGATTTATTACAGGCCAGATTCTCCCCACTTAAATCACCAACAAATCAGCTGGTTTTGCGAACTCACATAGTAATTCTGACCACTTACTGCAGTGCCAAATGACTTCTGAACAGACTTAAGGTGTATATGTATGTGTGTGTATGTATATATATATATCAACTTTTGTCATCACTTTGGAATACAAACTTACCTGACATTTGAAAATGAAGAAACATGCTGAGCCCCTACAGGCTGCCTCAGAATTTTGCTGCGAGCAAAGCTCCCTGGAAAAAGTAAAATAAAAATTTTTCTTAGTATTCCCAAGTGAGCCTTACATGGGAGTTCACTGAGGAACATGGGTGGAGATGATGGTGGTAGGCTTTTGATCATAACTCAGTGTCTGCAGCACACCCCTAAGATGTTAAAGACTCAGACTCCTCTTTTTCACTGCTCCCACTTCTCTAGCAAGATCTTCCAGCCATCAGAATATAAAATGCTCAGTGCCACTCCCAAGCATCTCCTATGGCAGCTGGTCACTGAGCTGCAAAGAGGGCAACATTCAGTGGGCCAGCGAGAAACTAAGCATCAATCTGACTCCCTACTGATAAACACCTCCAGGAGGCAGGAATCTGTTTCCCACTGAGTGGCTGTATTTTTCCATTTCACAGTCCATCAATCACTTCTTACCCTCCTGGTGCTCAGTATTCTTGATCTGTAAGGGACAGAGACACCTCTTAGGCAGTCCCAAGTCAGGCACCTTGTTTCAGATACATCAACTACCCCAAGAGCTTCTTCCTCAGCCCACAGGCTTTGTCATCTCATACATTCATTACACACAGGAGAGGTGTAGTTGCCTCCAGCATGCTGACATGCCCTCTGAGCTATCTGTCTTCACCTGGAATCACTGCCTGATGGCCAGGACTTAGTTTTGAAGCATTATTTCATTTTAACCTAGTGCCTGAAGCTGTTTGGTATATTCAGGTCCTTGGTTGAGTTTTCTGAAGCACTTGTGCAACCTCAGATTCCCCAGAGTCACTTTCAAACTGACTCATTGCAAACACTCTCTGCAGCCTCCAGTTATCTCCAGGGGCCAAAAGGTAACTAAGACTGAAAAACAAAGGAGGTAAGGAGATACAGATAAATATACTTGTGTACATAATGATAATATTTAACATCACAATAAAAATGTGTAGAAAGATATTTTATAAATTACAAAAACCATTAAGTTTTGGAGTACATATGAGATACTCCTTAATATAAACCAAGGATACATTTCCCTTTCAGTGGATGATTTTCTAATGGTCCAATGGTTTCTCTTATCAGTGCTTTGAACTAAATGGCAGTTTCTCTGTTTAAGGGTAGTGAGGTTCAAACCATTAAGAGCTTCACTAGTTAAAAACTGTTGTTTAATATGCCAAACTAGAATATAGAATTTGACTATCACTTGATAGTTTCTTTGGTGCCCAGCACTTGTGAGCAGGTTATTTCCTCCCCATCCTCACCAAGCAATCTGCAATAGGGCTGTCTTGTCTCCTTGCAGGTGACAGGAAGAAGTCATCACAAAAAGGAAATCCTATCATAGCCTGATGAGCATTATTTTCAACAGCTTTGTCTGCTTAAGGAGTCCCTGCTCCTACATCGTTCCTCCTTGTACCTCCTAGGTTGCTGCAAATCAGAGCTGGGAGCTGAGCTAGCTAACCCCCCACCTCTTCTTTTTCAGCCAGGGTTTTTTTAAGCCAGATTACCTCTCCCTTTGCACTTCACCACATGCCCAAATGCTTGTGCCAGCATAGCAGAAGGAGGAGTAAAGGAGTGGGAAGAAGTTGCTGGAAGTAGGAGGAGGTGAGGGAGCAGAAGGGACTTCTTCAGCAGGTCTGAGGCCTGCAGCCTAAAAAAACAACTCCCTCACTGGGATCAAGTACTCCTTGGGTGCTCTTGTGAGGACGGATGTGCTCACTCCCAAATGCTTCACTTGATGAATCTTTGTGTGCTAGCAAGTATCTAATTCACTGCAACAGGGATCTGCCACTGAATGCACTCATGATTGTCCAGCTGGGACTTTACCTGTAACAAGCAGAGGGATTCAGGCAACCACTGACAACATCTCCCTCAGTGTGTTAGCCCTTGGGCTTTGCTGTGTCTTCAACTTTGTCCTAGGGCACTCAGCAGGTTCTCACTTAAGGCAACGTTGTGAGCAGCTGAACTGTTGGCTGCAGATTTCACACAGCCCACAGCGCAATCACAGAACCTGCAAGCAGCTTGGATATATTTAAAATCCCACGTTGTCATTACTTTCATCCAGCAAAACAGAGGTGGGGGGGGGGAAATAAAGAACAGAAGCAGATGAGCAGTGCACAGCTGGAGAACGTCACCAGGCATTGCAGCACTGGCTGGGCCTGGTTCACCTCCTGTTTCCCTGACAGGGAGTTGGACAACCCTGAGAAAAAGAGAGTCGACTTTTACTTCTCCTGCAATGGTCAACACCTGGCTGCCCCTGAGAAGACAGTGTTCTGGTAATCTGCAAACCATCATTTTCTGTGCCAAGTCACTGCTGCCACTGAGGAACAGGCATGTGGTGGGAAAGGACACAAGTCAAGGAACTGCCTGTGAAGAGGGAAGTGCGTGGCTGCTGGCAGGATTGAAATATCCCACAGGCAAAGCACAACAAGGCAACAAGCCATAGGAACAAAGGAGACTGAAAATAAATGGTAATAAAATGATCAAACTAAGCAATGGCACAGTTCATCTAGCCATACAGAAATCAATGCAAAGTCATATGTAAGCAGAGATACTTGTAATTAATGATTTAAATGACAGTTATTGGCTAATTCCCTTGGTTTGTGAAATGGGATATTTTTTCCAAGTCTCCCTGCCACTGTAGTCTCTTTTGGCCAAGCTAAATTCAGGCTGCCAGTATGTCCTTCTCTCTCTCACTTCTGGCTTCACATTGCCATCTCCACATCCAGGAACTGAGCACTGAAACTGGGATAGATTCCTTCTTGTCACCTATGTCAGGTCCCAGCAGGGTCACAGGGCTGAGCTGGCTCAGTGCACAACCACCAGCACAGCCCAAAGGAGGCAGCAGGAACGTGCAGCCCAGAGAGGGTTCACATCTTCCAGGAGCAGCTTGAATTTATGTTGTTTTAAAGCAAACAGGCAATTGCAGCCTCAGCCTGCACATTGAAAATCTTAAATTACACAGATTTGGTTTAGTGAAGTGCTTAATGTTTCAGTAGAACACTTTGCACTGTTGCACAGCTTATGAAATCTTATGGCAGTGAAAGAGGTGACCATGTTTTCATGATCTACATAAGCTGAGAAAGTATGTCAGAAAACCCCATTTGCAGAGAAAGGATGTTATCATATAGTTTTCCCCCAGAGACTACCATTACCAAATCTCAGTTCTAACCTTTTTTTCAAATGTTTCTGTAAAATAACTATTTTTGTAAATTATCCCTCAGCAGGTTTGTTGTAAACATGCATCATCAGAAGATTCAAGTCATCACTGCTTATGTGAGTGCACAGATCATACAGTTGATGAAAAAATTTTGTAGTTTATATATATTTTTATATATTTACTTGGAATTAATTTTCTTCAGATCTAATTGAATGTTGCTTTACAACTTTGCTGCTTCAGAGAACATTCCTATCAGCAGCTTATTGTGAGGGCATGTACAGGAAATCAGGTATTGAAGTAAGTACAAACATAAGCAAAGTGAATGCATGTGAAAATTAGAGAAAGGCTACTTATCTCAAAGTGACTTTTTGCAAAAGTGTCAGGACACACTGAATATAGGAATTCAAAATACAGGATGGTGTTCCCAGACCTCAACAAGCCATCTAACCTAATAGAACCTGGATGGCTATTTTCTTTAAGTAACCGTAGGAAGAGGTTTCCCATCCTAGGGGAGTTTTGATATTTCAGAACACAAAGAGCAAAGTCTTGTACTCTAATTCACCAGTGAGCCAGCATTTTTTTAAATGTTTCATCTCAACTATAGCCTTTTTTCATTCAAATATCTTACTGCAATTAACTTTAAGATCTATCAGGAAAAGTTTCACAGGGCAGTTTTCACACAGAAATTGCCAACTTCCAAAGAACTTCCCCTTGAAGTTTCTGAAGATGAGAAATCCAACCAACTCATTGTTATTCAACCAAGAGTCACCAAGTACTTTCTGTTTTCTGCTAGTCTGTATTTTCTGACAGGAGAACCACAGATCATGAAACTGTTGACTGACTCAATTCTATGTTGGTCCCATGACCACCTTCCATCATCATGACAGAAGAACCACGAGCATGCCAGACAACATGGGTGCAGCAGGTTCTCTTTGCAACACTCCACATGTGCAACTTCATAGTAGTTACTGCAAGTTGCATTACACAAGAGAATCTCTGAGGCTGATGTAACATCCCTTGTGGATGTTGCAGCTTTCCACTGTACCAGGAGACAGAAAGGCCTCTGAAAAAGCCGTTGCAAAGCTATCTCCAATTTACACACATGGTCACAGATGTACAGTTTGCACAGACTGGAACTTCCAAGAAACTTGCAAGCAAGGAAAACCTAACAAACTCACTTGTGACTCTTCTAGCTGCTGTGTGGAAACAAGGATTGCAGTATCAGGGAAATAGGAATAAGCTCCTAAAGGCCATCTGAACCAACCTCCCACTGAAAGACAGACTGTCACCAACCATAAATCAAACCAGCCATGGATTTATTTGGCTGAGTCTTGAAAATTTTCAAGGACTGAGATTTTACAACTCTTCCATAATATGTATATAATGTATGCCAGTGCTGTACTGCCCTCCTATGAGAGAAATTTTGCTAAGGTCCAGTTTGAATCTCCCAAGATGCAAACTGTGGCCCTTGCCCTCAAATTTGCCGTGAGTTTCTGGTTCTCACAGGAAGTTCCCAGTCTGTATTGCTGTATGAGGTTATTCTGCTCCAGGTACTGAGGTTCACACATCTTACTGAATATCTTAAGGTCCAATCCACAAGACTTTCAAGACCCCTCTGGACTGAAGCTCTGTTGTTCAGGGTGCCAGTCATTTCCCTTAATTTAGCATTATACCCAAGTTTTTGGAGTTTGCTCTCTCACTGATCACAATGAAAATGGTGAACACCTCCAGCCCCAGGACCAAGACTGGGGTACTTAACTGAGTTTCAGTTAATTGAGATATGTTCTTCAAACCTTGTGGTCCAGGCAGTTTTCAACTGATCTAACAGTCTGTTCATCCAAGATACGCTTCCTCATCTTGCAGATAAGGGTGCTCTGGTGTCAAAAGCCTCACTGAAGAGAAGATGTATTACATCCAGCATTCTCCTCTCACCATTTTAGCCAGCCATTTCACCATAAAATGCAACCAGGGTGGTCAAGTACAATTTGCCATTGGTAAATAAATCCATCCTCACTATTCCTTGCCATTACAACTTGCCCTTTGTGTGTTTGTACCTGGATTCCCAGAGGATGTGCTCCATGAAGAGCAGACTTGATCTTCAGTGGGAGAGGCAAGGCCAACATGGTACAATGCCTACATTTATCCACAGACATCCAGATATTGAGGTATGACTGTTGCAAGCACAGCACTGCAGGTGTAGTCAGGTCACCTCAGACCCTACAGACAGTTTACTCACAGCAGCACAGCCTCACTGACCAAGCTTATGTCAGGGCTTGGAGCCATGGTGAAATCAGACTGCCACAGAAAATCTGTCTTCAGTACCAAGGATGGGCTGTCACTGCAGTAAATACACCCTGGTTGTTTCTAACAGAGGGATCTCACAGGCCATTCAGGCTCAGCTGTAGGTCTCTCTGGGGTGAGTGCACTGTCGAGCCCCAGTTTTAAGAAAAGTCAAAAATAAGGCATTCCTTGAATAGGGTCTGGAGTGTCATTACTGAGGTGAAAGTGTGGTCTAACTTGAACATCAGTTTATAGCCTTCTATAAAAACATACCCTTTTCTATTACCACTGGTAGCAGATCTGACAGCCTGTATCTCTCTACTTACATTTTACGCTTCCTAATTCTAACATATGATGGCACTTCACTTCCCAATATCCATTGACATTCTTTTGATGTATCTTTTGGGCTAGTGCCTAAGCACATTTGCAAATAGTTTAGTGCTCAATTTAAGGCTGAATATAGTCCCAGAATTCCTTGGGCAATCAATTATTTATTACTTACAAGTGTTAAGATCAAAAAGAAAAAAAATAGATGTATATTCCACGCTGACAGGAGGTCTGTGGGGATTACAGAAAACAGAAACTTTAATGCTAAATTTGTGTAAAAAGGAGAAAATGGGGATTCCCTAGTCAGTTAAAAAAAAAAAAGGGGGAAGAAAAAAAAGAAATGGCCTGGATTATACAGTTATTCTTCTGGTAGAAGTAACATTTAGTGTTAGAAATGCATATTTGAACTGTACCATTAAATCTGTACCACAAGGGGCAAATTCCAGTTTGCTTTTACCAAGGAAAACCAGTCAGCTTGAACTCAGTGCCAACTACGTGGATGAGCATTTTAGACATGTGCCCAGGGTGGCACACATAGCTAGTTAATTAAAATACTGATTCACTCCTATTGACGGCCCTAGGGTTTGTGTGAATTTTTCAGCAAGGTCACACACGCCAACCTGCATGGATTCTTTGTAAAACTTGGGGCTTGTAAGGGCATCAACACTCAAGCAAAGGGGAACTCACAGGAGATGAACTCAGAAAGATCATTCATACTTCACTGAACAGGGCTGTAGTAGGTGGAGAACATTTTCACAAGCATGTCTGACTGAGGCAAAATTTGCATTATTCCTGGCAGTGTGGTATGAGCAGTGATGGAAGTTCACGAGGCCAAACACAAGATCTCTCCCTCTGTGAGCTGCAGGTCAGATCTGTAGGCACAGCTGGCTGTGAAGGTGGCTTTACAAACTATGTGTTCTTCTCTGCAAGCCTGGGTTAATTTATTGCTAACTTTACACTGCCCAAAGACAGGCAAGAAAGTACCCCTGGCCAAGTTACCAACCAGTCCTTGTCTGTGTGATTGTCACAGTAAGGCAGATCTGGCTACTTCACAGTGAGCCAGTGCAGGATTATCCAGAGAGGACAGCAGGAAAAGAACCTTGTACAAACAAGCTTAGGAATACAAACTGATGAAAGGCAACCTGCAGAAATAAATCTAGACAGAAACTCAGGTGAATGGCAGAGCAAGTTTATTCATGATGTAAACCTGCAAGCTAAAATGTAAAGCAGAATATCCAGCAACTGGCTATGAAACTCTATTCAAGGCCAGTCTGGATGGGGCTTTGAGCAACCTGATCTAGTGGAAGGTGTCCCTGCCCACGGCAAAGGAATTGGAACTAGATGAGCTTGAAAGGTCCCTCCAACCCAAACCATGTTATGATCACAGATGCCAGAATTGAATAAAGATCTGCACTTGCTTTTTCATGGCTAGCAGTCGAGCTACAAATGGATTAAATTCTTTTCTCTTTCTGGGTTTTTTTCCATCAAAATGTAGGAATTTATATAGCAAACCTATCACCTTTTTCTGAGGTCAGTGAAATAATAGCACTCTTGTAATTTAAGTTACTTATTTCTCAAATGAACAAACTACCATAAAAATGGAGTTATATCTAAAGAAAATGGCAGCTCTCCAGGTAAAAAGAATCAGCCATCTGCTCTAAAAAAAAATCTAATAAACCCCAGAGACAGATCACTTCATTCACTGAGAGAAACTTGGAACAGTAAGGCCGAAATCTGCTTCATGAAACTGGAGGAGTCACACAACAGAGAGTTTGCAAATAATCCAGTGGACTGTTCACTACATGGAGATCCAACATGTACCTTGAGTCTTAATTCTTACTATCACTACTGCTATTATTGTTATTGTTACTTATTTCTGAGGTCTACTTGAAACTTTGAGATGGTCTTTAGCTGGTAGACCTTTTGAATTCTGAGCATTACTGTACAAAAGAAGTAGATAAGACTCAACTAGAAAATTAGAAACTAGATTATTTTATTTTTTGGAGTGGTTCTTCTGTTTAATGACTTTTGGGAGAGTCACTTTGTCACCTTGGGAGTGAAGGTATTTAAGAGTCTAGAGATTAATTATGAAGACAACAACTGACTTTACTGAAAGAGTTTAATTCAACTATATGAACAGACAAAAACTGTTTTCAAGCTGGAAGATCTGTTTGGAGCTGGTTTGTGCTGGAATATCACCCACACAAATCTTGTGAGGGAACATTAAGTGACAGTACACTCAAAATGATGAAGCTTATGGTAGAGCAAATTCTCTGTGGCTGGAAAAAAAAGGCTTAAAGGAGGAAACATTTACATTCCAGTTTCTAAATTAGCTATTACTTTATTAAATATAAAATTTTGATGTGTTTTTTTTCAAACATCTTCACACTATCTAACTTTCTTGTCACCACATTGGTTTTTGTCATGCTTTTTCCCTTTTGCTTAAGCTCTTACCTCAGGCCTTGTTCCAGGATAGGGTGTTAGTTCTTTAAATCAGCAGTCTAAAGTCTAATAATCTACTTCTTTAGACTATTATAGACCAACTGGCAGTTTAAATGTAGACCTTTACATTTTAAATAGAAATTAAATGTTTATATAAACAGTAGACTCAGTTCTCTACAGCCCTGGGGCACCTGGGCCAGCCCTTCCTTCCCCAGAACCCAGCCCAGTTTCCTTCTGTTGGCTGAAATTAGCAATAGTGAATGTATGAATGAACAAATACTAATAATGAAAAAAATTATTTTGCTCAGGGCTGCGACTCCACTTTAAATACCTTCCTCTTTTGCATTGTTGTTTTCTCTCCATGTGGTGAAGGTCTTAAACACATGCAGTGGAAAATACAGCATCTCAGTGTGGTAAATGTTCAAAATCAAGATTAGGAAACAGGAATTTTCTCCAGAATACACATTTCATAACGACAGAAATGCTCACCCCTGGAGTCTGATATTTCTGCTGTTAGAAAAGTCCCTGCTCTTGTTGCTGAATTGCTACATGAGCAGTGCCTGTGGCTCAAGGGGCACCCTCAGGCTCCCCACATGCCAAACAAAGGAAGAGTAATTTTCTGCCTGTGGAAACAGGTGTGCTGGGGCACAGAGACCCTGGAAACTCTGAGCTACTTATAGCTGCACTGCATTGAGGAGGTTTCTGCTGTTTAAGAAGGAAGAGTAAGGAATGGGTGGGATGCTGTATTCACACACTATCACTTAGAAATGCTACAAGAAAACATGAAAGAATTAATCAGAATTAAAGAAATAAAAGGACAAATAGATAAATAAGTAAATAAATAAACTAGTCTACCACAAAATCCCCCCAAAACAGAGTACACAATTAAAATCCTGGCTCTGCTGAAATGTTAAAGAGTTTTCCTCCTTACCTATGTTACTGTTTTTCTCCTTAGGAGCCAAATCAATAAAGTCAGGGTGGAAAATAAACAAAAATTTAAAAAAAAAAAAGTGAAGGATGAGAAATACATAGACAGCTTTGATAAAATATTACAAAATATGGTAAGATGCCAGCAATTCTGACTGCTGACGTGCAAAATCTGCCTATCAAGGTGACCAGTGTATTTGATTTACACATTTCTAATTGTTACATACTATTTCAAGTAATTAAATATCCTTTTTTTTTAACACTGCTCAGGTAAATTCAGTGTGTTTACCCTCTCTCTGTTGGATCTTTGTTAGCTGATCTCCACTGAACTGTGACACTTCATCTTGCATTAGTTTGTGATACCAAAACTGTGTTCGCCCATGCAGTAGAGGAGCTCCCACAGAACCCTACTGGGATACTTGCAGTGGTAAGTGATGAGGTAGGAGTGGGCTTCATTTATCTGTGCTGTATATTTTATATTATATATATATATTATAGTTTATATATTATACATAAAATATATTATTTATACATTATATTTATATATATTATTTATATATTATATCTAAATAATATATATAATAGATTATTTATAAATATTATATTTATATATTATTGTATATTATATTTTATTTTATCTGTGCTCTAAATTCAAGTAACAATCACTTTTTAAAAATTAGTGCAATGTCTTTAATTGGACAAGAGAAACAAGGAACCTATAATTTTATTTTTTTTTAAGTCACATGGTTGATGCAGTGAGTAGTGTCTTTGTCACAAGTCACAGCGAGTCCACTCTGTTCTTGAGCTAGATCACTCATCAGTCAGCTTTGAGAGCAATCACTACTAATTAAGAAATCTTTTGAACTCTTCAGTGGCCCAGTCCACTTAGGTGCTGTAAGTATAGTCAGACACACAGCTTTCAAGGTTGTCTGTCCTTTATGTTGGCAGAACAGAAACTTCCTTCAATACAATTAAACCAGAAGTATTGCAGTTGCATTTCTGTGCTCCTTGCAGCCATCCAAGTCTTTCTCACGAGAGATCACCTTCCATGTTCTTGGTAATTTGGCATGTGTATCTATGTACAGAAAAGAAGAAAGGCTACTACAGCTGTGCAGAGACCATCTCCCTTCTGTGCTGTAACGAGCAGAATTATGACTGGAGACTAAAAGTGGAGGTTTAAGTAGAGTTAGATCTGGCTGGTGGCATCCATCTAAACCTGAGTTAGTCAGGTGGCAAAAACAGGGTATTTTGAATTGGAGCTGAATATTTTGGGCTGAAACAAAGCTGATTCCTTGCATCTGAGGTTGGATTTTCTGATTGTGGTGGATTTGGGACCAAGCTAGAAGAAATCGTTTCCTACAGGCAAACATGATGTCTTTGAAAAAACAAAGAACTCCACCATCAGTTTCTCCTCTTAACTGTAAGGACGTGCAGTATCACCAATGACCTCGCTAGACCTGAAGGGATGGTATCTTTACAGCCCTTTGATATGCAGATATTGCTGCTATTCTTATCCTGCTGGTTTTGCACTTAGCCTATGGAAAACACAAACTGGTTCTCCCATGCTCTCCCTGTGGCCATCCCTCTTGGGCTCCCCAGGTGGCACAACTTCAGTAGACAGGTTGTAGACCTGGGGACAAGCAGGTCCTGCTGACAGAAGGACTCACTGGACATCGGCTCCTGCCCCAGGGCATCCTGCACCAAACAAGCCCAGTAGTTCATTCCAGGGACATATTTAAAACATTCTAGACCCCTTTTAA
Source organism: Hafferia zeledoni (assembly GCA_035583235.1). Classification (NCBI taxonomy): domain Eukaryota; kingdom Metazoa; phylum Chordata; class Aves; order Passeriformes; family Thamnophilidae; genus Hafferia; species Hafferia zeledoni. Next base: position 5,877,341 of record JAWWEV010000083.1, on the reverse strand, counting down.
TTTAAGCCACAATTGAGAGCTGGCTTTGGCAAAGAGCAATTTCTCAAGCGTCGAGAGTTTAATCACAGCCACGCGAATGAGCTTCCCTTGAGTCACAGCTACCCCGGTGTCACAGGGAGCATCCCCCGAGTCGCAGCTACCCCAGTGTCACAGGGAGCATCCCCTGAGCCGAAGCTATCCCGGTGCCACAGGAAGCATCCCCCGAGTCACACCGACCCAGCCGCCTGTCCCATTTCATCAGGACCAGGAAACCCACACACAAACTTATAAAAACTTAAAATATAAACTTCAGAATAAATAAACAGCCAGCCTCCTCCGGGCGCAGGTCAGCTTTTTCACCCAGGGAACCAGCGACAGGACAAAAGGACACCGTTTTAAGCTGAACCAGGGGAGGTTTAGGTTGGATATTAAGAGGAATTGCTTCACTGAAAGTGTGATTAGACATTGTCATGGGCTGCCCACGGATGTGGTGGAGTCATGACATCCCTGGGCGTTTAAGGAAAGCCTGGACATGGCACTGAATGCCATGGTCTGGTTGACACCGTGGTGTTCGGTTGGACTCGGTGATCTCAGAGGTCTTTCCCAACACAATCGGTTCTGTTCCTCTCCCTGCGGTCCCCAAGGAGGCCCAAGCCGGGCGGCCTCGCGTGGAGCCCGAGGCGGACTCGAACTCGAGGCGGGAGTCGAACCCGCGGCTCCCCATCCCGCGGGCCCCACCGCGCGCTCCCGGAGGGCCGAGCCGCGCAGGCGCAGCCGGGGCGGCCGGGCGGGGGCGCTGCGGGGCGGCGGTAGCGGCGCGGCCCCTGAGGCCGCCATGGGGGACGCGCCCCGCAGGGCGGAGTCGGGCACGCAGGTGAGGCGCTGCCCTCGCCCCCGCCCCGGCCCCCTCAGCCCCGGGGCCCGGGCAGCCGGGCGGGGGCGGCCGGGCGAGGCCGTAGCCGGGGGAAGGGGAAGCGCCGGGCGCTCCCCACACCGCCCCGGGGCGGGCGCCAGGAAGCGCCCGCGGAGCCTCCCGAGAGGCCGCTGTGTGAGGGGAGGAGGCGGTTCAGGCGCATGGAGGATTCCCTAGAGGGTTTCCGGGGTGGCAGCGGCTCCAGGCGAGATCAGGGTCCCGTGGGGCCCTGCCCTGCCTTGTGTCGGGTGCGGGTGGGCGCCTGTCCGAGGCGGGGGGAGGCGGGTTGGGTGTTTCGGGATTCCTTTATCAGTATTCCCTTCGCGCTCCCCTCCCAAGCGTTGGAGTGGGTGCCTGAGGAAGCAGAGGCGTGAGGAAGGTTTGGTTTAAACGTTTGGACTTGGTGATCTTAAAGGTTTCTTCCAGCTTTGATGATTCTGTAAATAAACAGTATGGGAGGTGGAATTGCTTCCCTTCTCGAAGGAGAAAAGGGGTTTGAGTTTGAGGGGTTTGTTGTGTTATTTGGTTTTGTTTGTGTTTTTCTCTCTGCTGGATGGTGTATTTGTTAGAAACTTCCACTTGCAATCATCAACTTAATTGCTTGGAGATTTGTGTGTAACTCTACCAGCGTATGTTGAATAGTTCTTAAAAAAACATGGAAACGTGATAATATTTCTTGATAAAGCTCCCGTGTTTTAATGGGGACTTGAGCTCTTTTTACACTTTAAAAAGAAACATGGTACCAGATATCCACTATCAGGAAATAGACACGAATTAAGGACATGAATTGTGCTTTGTGTGCATTGCATTTATTTGTCCATGTGAGTGGTGCCAACAGGGAACTCACATAGCATCAACTGCCTGCCAGGGATGGGTGGCCAACCTGGAACAAGGGAGGAATTGGCAACAGGTGGGTTAAGAAGGGTTAATGTATGAATACAGCATCGAGAGAAAAGTGGTAAAAGCCCATGAAACAGAAAACACTTAATTTAAAACAATACATCCTTGAATAGCCTCTTGTGTAAGATCAGGTTATGCTGGGACCACAGTCTTGTGCTCTTATTATTAAGTATAATTAATAGAACAAATTAGAACTTCTTGCAAAACACCTTTGGTGTATCACGGTAAAATGAATGATAAATTGCTTGCATATGTCTTCATGCCCAAAGTTTACAAAAGCTCAGTCAGAGTGGTTATAGTGGTTGAAAATTAAGTTTTGTCTTGCACTCAAGGTAGGTTTGTATGTGTAAACAGCCTCTAGGTTAGCTCACAGCCTCTAACAGAGCTGGAGTATTTAATTTGAATTTCTTTAACATTTTAATGAAGTAATCTCTCATTCCTGACAAGACCTACATGTTTCCATTTGTGCATAGCTCTGTTGAAACCAATAGAGTATAAGCACATCACCTGTTAGTCAGTGGGACTGTCCATGTGCATATTTGTTTATTAGAAAGGTGATCAATTATAAAAGGCATAGTTGAAATATTTGAGTCCCATCAGCTTTGTCATTAATGAACTTTAACTCAGCTGCTGCTTGACTCTTCTGTATAACTTGTTCACTACATGTAACTGCACATATGTGCAGTTTCTTGCTGGCATAATTACACTTTAAGAACACCTAAGAGCAGGTTGTTAAAAGGTGCTGTTTTGTGTAAAAGAAGATGAAAAGAGGCTTCTGAAAGAAGAAATGAGCATCTACAGTTAGATTATAGAATCTGAAGTCTCTGATACGTAATTGAAATTGTCTTGGGGTTTTTTCCCAAGCTTTTCCAAGTCAAAGCTCTCTTCTGTGGCGCTGTGATCTGCACACTCTCTGGGACAACTCGTGTTCACCCTCCAGATTAGCCTTTAAATGCTGGAGATTTCTCCACCTCCTCATTTTGCATGTGAACATGGAACAGAGCCAGGGTGGCCTTTGCTGATTTGGAAAGCCCCTCCTTGTCCCTGTCTGGAATGCAGGCAAAGGTGAGGGATGCCTGACTAGTGTCTCATCTCAGCTTTACTTCCATCACTTCTGCTGTAGTGTGGACAAACCTTTGTGAGAGTTGAAGGAAAATTGTTCCTGTTTCTGCCAGGAACCCCATTGCTCCCAGCACGACATTAATGAGGGAAGTGCCTTTGGAGATTCTGCTTCAGAACTCGGAAGTAAATACGAGTTTGATAAAAACACAGGTGCACTATCATCAGCAAATTACCATAAATTACCTACATGAGCAGTGCTCAGAGTAAGCACCTGTAGTTATTTAACATTAATATATAAACTCGTCATTTAAATAACTGCAGATTCATATTTAATTGGTAACAATCAATCTCCCGTGTGTTTCCAAAGCTCTAGCAGTAAGCTTAAAGAAGTGACAGTCTGAAAAAAAATTCTTTGCAGAGAGAGTGCTCAGGCATTGGAATGGGCTGCCCAGAGAGGGGGTGGATTCTCCATCCCTGGAGGGTTTTAAACTGAGCTTGGCTGTGGCACTGAGTGCC
>JAWWEV010000083.1:5839106-5868990 GCA_035583235.1 Hafferia zeledoni | reverse complement strand
CAGTCAAAAATGTATTAGTGTTACATAAATATTTACATTTATGTGGCAGCATTTAGTTTATCCTACATGCTGGTTCATAGCAGGGGACTGTTGGTCTCTTTAGTCTGCCCATAGTGGGCCAGTTGAAGGTACCATGAGCCGAGCAGTGTGTTGGGTGACTCTGTAAAATCTACTTCTTGAATTCATCAGTCCTGAATTTTGTATGAAATCACTTTGCTTATCCATCTCCATCTGTGAAATCTTCACAAACCTAAGTCTTTATTAACCCAATTAGTTTGTCTTCTACATGTTTTGCCAAGTTAATGGAACATTTATCTACTGATATGCTTAACGTCTGCCAACACCAGTTCTATTAGAAAAAATTCCCATTAACTTTTGTCCATGTTTAAAGTGTCCGTTCCTACTCTCCCTCTCAGCCTGTTCTTATCCTGTGACAGTGTCTTTTTACTAATCCTCCTTTCAAAGTTATTTTGACATTAATGGCTGATGTTAGTACTGATCACTCAGTTTCTTCTGTGACCTGTTGTGAGGGTGTCAGAGGCTTCTTGAACACATTGCTGGCCTCACTTCCTCCTCTGCTGTGTCATGGTTTGTCCTCTCTGATCCAGAGGAATGAACTTCCCCTTATCTTCCTTTAACAGCCTGGTTGCTAATTCAGTGAGACCCCACATTTATAGATGTTGCTATAAATGGCTTCTGTTTTGCACCCGTTCTTCTTGTGGGCAGCCTCTTGGATAATCAGGAAGGCACAGAAATCCCCAGCTCTCTTGAGGTTTTCTTGCAGTCCAAGCTGTCAGTCTTTTCAGAGTAACTCAAGTGTCTTGGTCAAACTACAGCACAGCTGTGTATCTTGTTCAGCAGAGTTGAACAAACTCTGTGGGGTACTTGGCTGTTTTGCTGTCAAGGTTTATAAAGAAACACCACAAAAACTTGTGAGACCGATTTTTGTCATTCAACTTAGAATTTTTGCTTAAATGAATTTATTAGTTCTGCCAATAATAGAATCTCATCCAATGTTATTCTGTAGCACACAGACATTCTACTAGAACATCTTCAAATGGAAAAAGTGGAGCATTTATCTCCCAGAATAACTTACTGAATCAAACAGGTCATGTTTTGCTGTCGAGGCAGCCGAAGTGTCTCTATTGCATGTTGGCCCCATTCAGTTACTGGTCTGGATTCAGAAATGCCAGTCAGGGTGGCACAAAGTCAGTGACAGACAGAAGATACACTTTGTACCTTAACAAGAGGTGCCTTATGCCATTTCTCTAAAATATTTCAATAAATGAAATATGAGGGAGAAACCTACCCAGGACATTTAGGAGGAGTTCTTCCAGGCTGGTATCTTACCCTACCAGGGTGCAGTGTGTGCCTGGCACAGGCTGCTGTGACAGCAGGGCAGCCACTGGCTGTGAGTGCCAGAATTGGGCATTTGACCTCTGGACAGGAAGAGAAAATGAAGATTTGTGTCCCAGCAAGTGTAGTCATCTTTCATCTCAAGTGGGTGAGCCATTTGAAACAGCTAAGTAAAGTTTTAAGAGGCAATCAAGCTTTTCAGTAAATTTTGAAGTATCAGAAATTCATAGAAATGGAATTGCAGTTGGGGAGCAGCAGGAATTTCATCATGGAGAGGCTGAAGGTCTGAGAGCCACAGAAATGGACAGACTTGTCACCTCGGGTGTAAATTGCTTGCAAAGGGTGACGTAAGAGCTTGGTTTCTTCCCTGCCACCTTCTGCCCCTCAAGCTGCATGTTGGCATTATAAACACTTGTGAGCAAGGACATCCTCTGCAAGTTGAGCACTGACTTGACAAACCCTGTTGACTCAGGCAGGCACAAACATGTTTAAGGAAAGTTGCAATTAATTCTCTACTCTCACATCCCTCTATGAAAAGCTGTTATGCCATTTGCACTTGCCAGGGCCATGGAAATGTGTCACCTTCCTGCAGTTACAGTCGTGTGATTCTCCTTACTGCATGTGTCCTTCTGCCTAAAATCCAAAATGTCATAAATACATAATCCAGTTCCCATATTATTATATTAAATTAGAAATTTATAAAGAGCAACTAATAAACTAACCTTTTTTAGAGTCTTGCTCAAGACATCAGAAGACTTTGGATCAGACTTTAGGATATCTTGCATTCACATCCAACAAAACAACTGGTTTCCTAATGAAGCGTAATGCTGTTTTTAATTAACTTTTTAGATTTATGTGATATGTATTTTATTGACCCATATGGATGAGGCAATTAAGTTGAATCCTTTTATGAGCAGAGATCCTTTGCTTCTGACAGAGGTGTTTCCTGTAATTGAAGGAATATCTGAGTCCCCTTTGTCAAAAAAAGCAGATTCTTGTTAAGATCATCCACAGACGAATGTAAGTGCTAAATAAACCTACTGGTGTTCTCTTCACCAGTCACAGATTCCTGTGGGCATCTTATGCCATGTGCAGGTGCTGAACAAGCTTACAGCACACATGAAATGCTGAAGGATGGGCTGTGCTGTTAAAACATATGTGCCAACATGATTTGGACTTTTGGTTGCTTGGTTGATTTGGTTTGCTTGTCCTCTTTTATTTATTCCTTAATTGTGTGTGCATAGTGTAGGTGATTTCTTAGCCATTTCTGTATGGCAGCTTCCTCTTCTGCCTTCATTTACCTACATAATGGTACAGATGAAATCCAGTTGCCAACCTTTTACTGATACTGGTGCCCTGGGTGCTACTGGCAGAGGTTTTCAACCTTTGTTCCCAGTTGATTTTTGCGACTTTAGAGGCCTTCCTTGAAAATTGAAACGTGTCGTGGTAGATGTTTTTAACCAGGATTTAAACAGTTTAATGAATATCAAACTTTCTAAAATGCTTTTTCCAGTTTGTGGAGTAGTGAGTGTTGGTTCAGTGGACACTGGAAATCGACTCTGGGCTACAAATGCCCTTACCTGACAACATGCTGCTTTGTTTTTGAACAGGAGACATCATTGAATTCCATGGTCCAGAAGGGACAGGAAAAACGGAAATGCTCTATCACCTGATCGCCCGCTGCATCATTCCAAAACTGGGAGGAGGACTGGAAGTAGAAGTCATGTTCATTGACACAGACTACCATTTTGATATGCTGCGCTTGGTGACCATCCTGGAGAACAGACTGGCACAAAGGACAGAAGAAATGATAAAAGAATGCCTGGGAAGGCTTTTTCTTGTGAACTGCAATAGCAGCACTCAGTTACTGCTCACTCTCTACTCTTTAGAAAACCTGTTTTGTGCTCACCCCTCGCTCTGTGTGCTGCTTGTAGACAGTATATCAGCTTTTTATTGGATAGACAGAAGCAATGGAGGGGAGAGCCTTACCTTGCAGGAGATGAATCTGAAGAAATGTGCCAACTTTATTGAAAAGCTTGTGAGGCAGCACCACTTGGTCCTCTTTGCAACAACACAAACACTTATGCAGAAATCTGCAAACTCTGCAGAAAGCTTTTTCCCTTTAAAACTTCCACATGAAACTGATACCGACTATAGACCATATCTTTGTAAGTCGTGGCAACAAATGGTAACCCACAGGATATTTTTCTCTAAGCAATGTCATTCTGGCAACAGCAAAGGTTTTACAGTCGTTTCTTGCCACCTCAAAAGAAACCAGGTAGTAAAACGTTCATTTAGTGTTGCAGAATGTGGAGTTCAGTTTTAACTTCCGTTTGTTTTGTAAACGTTTAGCAAATCTTGGTGCTTAAGGCCTGATTTGCTCTAAGTAGTTTCTAGTACCTTTAACAGGAGCTGTTTGTTGTTGAGTTGTTAAGAATTTTTGTCACCATTTTCTTAAAATTTAGTGAAGAGCGAGGAATGGTAAAATTTTTGAATTACTGCAGAAGTTCAGTCCAAACTATAGAGGAATGTTGTCATTGCTTGTTTGTGCTTAACCAAAGAGACATTAAATTCCAAGTATCCTTCAGTAATCTCACCTGTGTGGTGTGGCCAAATGCACTGACTGAATTTCTGGGTCTTGCTGCTTTACACTTCTCTCCTAAGCTCGGGAAGCAGGACCCTGGTTGTCCATGGGGGAGGCTGCAAAGAGGTGAGAGTTCAGTTTGTAAACATTGGCCTTGATTTATTCCCCGTGGCCTTGGGCGTATGAAATGCATTCACGACTTGGCCTGAAGAAGAGGATTCATTTTCACAGCCTGTGAAATAGTGGCAGTCTCGATTGTGCTTCTCCGAGCTCGAAGCCTCTCCCTTTCCGTTTGCACGTTCTGGGAGGAGCAGGGATTGCAGGTGTGCTGCCCCTTACAAACATCTGGGTTTGAAGAGTCTACAGCTATCTCAGAAAAAGAAGACTGATTTCCATAACTGAAGGAAAATTAAAGGCCCAGCTGTGGGTACCTGTGAATTTCCACTACATGCAGCAAACAGTTCAGCCTTTGAAAATAATTAAGTGCTGGTTATGGGTTGTTTTGGGTAGGGTGAGGGGGTTTTTGGAAGGTTTTTTAAGTGATGCACAGACATTTTTCTCTTCCCTCCTTCTTATTCCTTCCCACTTCTTTCCCTGCCCCCACTCTATAAGAAATCCAGGAATACCAGGCCTCTGGTTTTTACCAATATGTATTTGCCACATGTAGAACATTTGTGTGCAGGATTTGGCATGCAACATGTTGCAATTTTGGCAAAGAAGATTGAGAATTTATGGGAAATGCCCTACAGTTCTGGCAAAGAATACCGTATTATTTATGAACCTAGAGTGCCCTTTGAAAGCTTCAAAGTGCTGTACAAGAAAGAAAATTGCACACAGAGCATTATTTCATACAAAAACTGACATTAGCTTACAAATTCAAATTACTCAAACAAGGGGGAAGTATTTCTCACAGCGATTTTCGTTCAGTCATGTTGCACAGCACGTTTTATAGTTTAGATTGAACAGATTATTTTAAAAATGCATATTAAGAAGAAATATCTAGCTCTTTTGAGTATCTGTCTTTTGGAGGAAGATGCCTAAAGAACTATGTTATGAGACACTTCCATTTGAATTTCTGACTTCTGAGGCAGCTTTTTGAAGCTGAATGTGTGTCTGGATTCCCAGCTGTGTATAGTTCATTTACTCTGTTCACAATGAGTTCAGTTTAATTATTCTTTCTGTAGAAAAACTTCCTTTTTTCCCCCTCCCATTTTAAACCTTCCTTCTGATCACTTCTTCATGCTGTCAGTTCCTTTTCTGTGGCACTGAGTGAACTTTGCCTTTTCAACATCCCACAGAGCTGATGATTTTATAGATTTGTTTCATTTGTGCTTTCTTTTCCATCAGAATTATGTATTTTATTTCAGGCTCACATAAGTACATAAATACATGAAAAAATATACAGCAACCATTCAGCCTAGACTGGATCCAAGGCAGATGGTTTACCATGAGTAGACACTTCCAGTAGGAATTATTATAAAGGGCATTCTTGAGTTTTTTCTTAAAAACAATGGGAATATTCAAGTAGAACTAGAGAACTCTAAAATGTGAAAATTATAGGACTACATAATTTCTACCAGTAAAAGAAGCAATGGCCCCCTTTCTATGGGAGAATACAGTTCCACTGATGATTTACTGTTTCATAACATCATACTTGTTAAAAAATATGACAAAAAAACACAAAACAATGGATATGAGGCGGCATTCCCAACTGGAAAAAACCCTTTTATATTATTCACAATGTAGTTTGTATTTTGCATTGTACTATAGAAGAAATGCCTAAATTGAAAGGAAGCCAAAGTTCTAGTTGATCAAAAAGAGCACCCCGGGAAATTTTGAAATTTCCAGTTTTATTTTTGCTTTGAATGCAGACATTTCTTTAATTCTCCGGTAATTTTAATATTCATGCTCTGCATATTTGTTTTAGCTGTATAGCAAACGTAGATTTCCGAGGTGCTGAGCATCTCCATATCCTTGTAATACTGCAGGAGGGATAGGCAGGATGCAATCTGGGAGTGCACTGACCTCAACCTCTGCCAAAATTATGCTATTTGAAAAAAAATGAGCCTTTAGGATACAAGTCTAAGAAAGATGCAGTGATAAAAGAACCTGGGAAGCAGCAATTTTGTTTGTACCTTAAAGCACTGTGGGTATGAAAAAGGGAGTTTACCATTTTTTAAATGGAGCATTTTCTCAAAAGTCAGTGGAGAATGCAGTTTGTCCTCGTGAGCCAGGAACGGTATTTTAAACGTGGCATTAACCTTAATGTGTGCTATTAAATGCAGATTCTCCTCTTTCACCCAGACCTGAGTTACCGCCCCATCTCCATCCCACTGTCTCACCTGGAGTGCCCTGTGCTGCTGCAGCTCAAGCTCCCAGGGAGGAAACTCATTTTGGGTTAGTAGGTCTGTGCTGCTGGAAATCAGCCCTGCAGAAGAGGATGGAATGCATGTATTCCTAAAATCTGATGTAGCCAGGTATTTCTTAGAAATGGAAATCCTTTCATGTCAGTGCCATTGTTTTTCAGCCCAGTGTGGTGTGATTAAGGCTTTTGTACATTCCTTGGAATTTTTTTGTAGCTTCATATGAACTATGGAATTAAAGCAACAAGCTTGAAAGAAAGAGGAACTAGTTCACCCTTTTCCCTCATCCTTTTTATAATTCTTAGCAAAACCAAATTAAGGTATTTTGCAGGTTTTATATTTATTCTCAACTAAACTTGTATTTCTGTGGACACCTGGAAAGAAAATGTGGAGTTTTTATATTCAGTAAAATTTCTTTGTATTCCTAGAATTTTTATAGAGCAAATAAAATACAAATAACAGTTCAGTTGGTTTAAGTTTGTACTTGCACATAAAATTCAAATTTCCTTTTTCTAACTTGATTCCAGCCACTTAGTTTTCCCTGGAGCTTGGAAATGCCAGAAGATAAAGGTTCTCCTGTGGAAACATACCTGCAGTTTTATTTTTGATGGAAAATTGTGGGCAAAGGCAGAAGAAATACTCTGTGTTGTTGGCTGCTGTATAGAAGGTTTGGACTATGCATATCCTGTAGAGGACCATAACTTTTAACTTTTCTGTGACTGCTCTAATTAAATGTCTCTTGAACCTCTCTGTTCAAATGTATTTTTGATATGCAAATACCATAATGGGGCAATGGGCAACATCATTTTACAATCACAAGCCTTTTGCTAGACTTAACACCGACCTCAGGAGAAAGCTGTGCCACAGCACCAGACTCAGCTCCTGTAGGAAATTGCAGTGAATTCTGATCTGTGTAAAAGCTGCAGACAGTTGTGATGTTTCCGACAACTACACAGTAGCACAGGACCTGTGTCTTTCATGAAGAAAGGGAAACACTTGAAGGGCTTCGAAGACTTTGGCAACAGGAGAAACTTTCAGACAGGGAAGGGAACATCAATACAATGTATCTTCATGATCTGATGGAGAACTCTGATGCCCTGCAGCAGTCTCTGAAATCAAAGGTCTGGCCATCCCTGTGGGTGAAAGAAGGCAGCAGAGTGGCAGTGAGCTATGAATAACATGGGTATAACAAAAGGACCCGTGAACTGTTCATGAATGTGTCTAGCATGGTAATGCTTTTAAAGAGAAAGTTGACCATAGTTGACCTGCAGGTTCCTCCCACCTGGGAATATGGATTCCACTATAAAGATGCTTTATCCCTTATTTATAATGGAAATATAAACCCTGCTTCTGTGGACCCAGGAGGAATTAAATGTAAAAACAGACTTCCTTTTTTATGTTGGAGTTTTTTTCCTTCCAGTTCTAGGCACCTTCCCAACAGTCAGCACTTAGCTCCAAAGCATTCTCACAGCTTTCTATGGCAGACCCAAGATTTACTGAAAGTGGGTAGTTTTCTTCTTTGCTGAGAGTTTATGTACACACTCTTTATTACCAGTTCAGACTGGGCTACCCAGATACAGAAGATTGAGCCCACAACTCTGTAACTGGTACACAGCTTTGGAGACTCAATTCTGTTTGCAATCAGGAGTAATGTCACATCAGAGCAGACGATTTTGAAGAATCGTGGCTGTGACTTTCCTTGGGAAAAGTTTGGCAGTCTTCCCTCTGCTTTCCCACCCAGCCAACTGGTCGGTGTACCTGTGTGGGCCTCACTGCTCAGGGATAGCAGTGACAAGATGTCACTGCGTTGCCAAATGCTGGTGAACAGCCACGTTCTGGATCTTGGCACTCTTTGTACTGCAGGAGTTGGCACAACCACTATAGTTGTTAATTTAAACCATTTGCCCAGCTTCTTTCTTACACATCTTGCTAGGCCTGTGCAAAAGACCTCCCAGCTCTGGGGGGAGATAGGAAAGAGGAGAAATCTTGGGGTTTGTGCCTAAGAAGGACAAAATTTTAGGTCGTTGCTACAAAAAGAGGCCAAGCAAGGCCATGAGGTTCCTGCAGTGGCAGAGAGAGGTCAAGGAACAGGTTCTGCATCTCACATGAAGGGATGAATAGGATTTTTGACTATCTGTATACTCTTACTGCTGAGAGAGAAGACCATGTTATGGTGGGCAGTGCTGTCTCTGAAGCACATCTCAAAAGCCCTGCTCGAACTCCATCAGTGACAGTCCTGCCTCCATCCCAATTTCTCCATGGACTCCCAGCCTCCTCCTCCATAACACAGCATTGCTGCAGCAACCAGCTGAATGTCATCACCTTTGGGCATCAGTGATACTGTGGCATTGTGTTCGCAGTGTTATGTGGGGCAGGGTTGAGCCACACATCCAAACTTGAGCAGTCCGGAGCAGAGCCAGTATGATGACACTGGTCAGTGAAAACGCAACAGCAAGTCCGCACCCTTTGAAGGACCAGGCCTCCAGCTGCAAACCTGTCCTCAGAACTCAGCACTTCAGTAGGACCATCTCTGAGCCCCCGGCTGACCCTCAGTCTCTTATTTTATTCACCAGGTTCATTGAAGAATCTCTTTTCACAGAAGTGCACAACTTCAAGTATTATCCCACAGTCATGGAACGAATCCACACCATGTTTGGTCCATGCGATGAGTGAGTTTAGAAAATCAGTGTACACTAGTGGAGCAAGCTACACACATCAAAGCCAGGTGGTTCCTGCTCAGTAAAATCGTAGGCAGTTTTATCAACTCTTGCAGAATTATTAGCAGAGTGTTTTTCTGATCCAGTAAAGAACAACTGCAGAAGCAAGTAAACAAGATGCCCCGTGGCAAACTGCAGTTCACAAGGCACAGCTAAGATTAGTCCCACAGACCCACAGCTTGCTGAAAAACAGTACTATTAGAACAAAAGGGGGGGAAAAAAAGCACAACCATCTTCCCAGGGAATATAAAATGGAATTTTAGGTATGGAAATTAATCTAGCCTGTCACAAATATTAGGAATTCAGGAGAACCTTCTTGCTTTGCACAGCGGCAGTTGTGCCACTCCAGCTGCACAACATCGGGAGGTGTTAGTCTGGTGAAATGCACTGGTGTGTCATTTACTGGGCTTGTCTTTGGTTCATGGACAGGGTCGTGCCCTCCAATGAACATACTGGTGTAGCAGTGCAGTATGATGCCATTTCCTAACTGGACTTCAGTGAGTTGCAGTCTGAAGATTGACCATGGACTGCCCTGCTGATGGGAGATGCAAGTCCAGTGGAGAAACAGCCTGGCTGGCACCAGGCACCTGAGACTGCCCCTGAAGTGATGGAGGTTTCTTCTGCTCCAGGTTCAAAATAGGAAAGAGTCTCCAAAACAGCACAAATGGGAAGATACTCTGGGGTATAAAACTGAAGAGTATTTTATAAAAATTATCTGTTGCAAAGCTGAACAATGAATAAGAGCTTGTTAATTTCTTATCCAGCAGGGCTATCAACTCACACAGCCAAACCATCCAGCAGCTGGGTGTTAATTACTGCTCACACTGATGAGGGAAGTAAGAGGAGAAGGGGTAGAGAAGAGGGGAGGCTGTTTAGGGAACACCTCAAGGCTTTGCTGAAGCATGGAAAACAGGAAAGCTATGTAGTCATCAAAAGTTGGCAGGCAAAGGGCTCTGTTTCTCTCCAATGCCTGTAGAAAAATGTCCTTAGTGGCAAGGAATTGTTTAGCTGGAAACAGCAGGCTCTGAAAGGGTCTGGAGGTTGCAGAAGCAGCCCACAGCCACAATGAAGAAGAAAACCAGACTGGAGAGGAGACACAACCAGAGCTGCTGTTCTGCTCCTCTAAACTCTTCTGAGCCTGTCCTGGTGGAACAGCACATAATGCCACTCAAAGCTCCTGTCACAGCTCCTTCCAGCTGAGATGAGACACCATTCAACCCCTTCTGGGAAGTGGGAAGCTGGTGGGTGGCCACCCTGTGCCCACAGCTGCTGAGCAGTCTTGCCCATGATGAGGAGCATTCACTTACAAGGTCATGGCTGAACTTTCCTTCATCCTTTATTTTAATGCCTTAATTTAGTGGCTCTGCAGTGATACTCCTACCACTGCTTGCACTTCAATAACCATATGCATCAGTGGCACTTTTCTGACAATAAAATCACATTTTGTGAAATTATACAGGTGCTTGTATTTTCACCCATCAGAAAAAATGATGCTTTTAATAAAATTTATGAATCCCCTAAGCAAATGCTATAGAGCAGTCACATAGGCAATGAAGTTGCAGAAGCCAGTGGAGCCAGGAATTTGAATAGCCCATGCAGTTAAAGGAAAGGGTTCACCATCTTTAAAATCCATAGAGGCATTTCAAATATGATTATTCTGCAATCCTGTTCACAACAAATCTTGCTGACTGACACTACGTGACCCTTCCCATTGATTGTATGGCCTGCACAAGCACTCTGAGCATATTAAGCCTAAAGTCCCTGCTGCACATAATAACTTAAACATCCCAGTCCCTCGAGCAGACACAAAAAAGTACTTGCTAGTACAGTTGTCAATTTTGTGGAAATGTCCTGTGGGATTCCATAAGCATCCTAACAACTGGCTGAACTCTCTCCTTCGCTCCCGCAGGTGTGGTTAAATCAAGGAGCAGTCAGTGCTAGCTGGAGGCAGGCAGGGCTCATCTGCCTCGTGCCTGCCAGAGAGTGCCCATAATCCATTGCTCAGCCTCCCAAAGGCTCTGCTGGCTGCTAAACGTTCAGGAAAGGTTCCACCTCCCACCATGGCCAAGAAGTCAGTGAGACCTATCTGGACTCAGAAGTGAAATCATCACGCCATGGTTGCAAATCAGCCTTTCTCAGCAGTGGAAACAGGAATTTCTGATGTGCTTGGGTCTTTGCTAGTTGCAGACCAGCAAATCACGCCAGTGACCCACCACCACAGCACAGACCAAAGGAGAGTTTCACCTGGAGGCACCCGCTGGGAGGTCCAGCATGGCTCCTGGAGCAGGGCACTGGTCCTGTCCTGACATTCTTCCTGGCACAGGCAGAACAGGCTCTGCTCAACTCTAGAGCACAGTGTTTGTGGTGGCAGTGACTCCTGACCTCTGTCACAATGTGCAGAAACTACCAAGAAAGTCCTTTGTCTCATATTGATCAAATCCCATAGCTCTGCTCGTGGCTCTGCTCTCATGTGATTTCTGCCTGTGTTTCGTGTTTTGTGAAGACACTCAAGTGGTTTTGCTGTGCTGAATGAAGGACAGAGCCTGCATCCACCAGTGTCAGTGACACTTTTCCCAACCTTCATGGCAGTGCTGGCCATGAACCAAATATTGGCAAGAGCAGCATAACAGAGCGTCAAGATTTCAAAACAGGCTTTTTCTTTGTCTGTTGGTTTGGGGGTTATTGCCACTTCTGATATCTCTTCTAGGAAACAAAATTTCCCAATACTTCCTTTTCTGGTAAGTCATATAATGTGTGTGGTATCCTACCCACAGGAGATCTGACATGCCAAAGGCAAGAAAGGGACAATCTCTGGGTTTATTTTCTGGACTGAAGCCATACTCCAGTTTGGGCTGCACATTACACAACAGTGTTGTTTCCCTCATGGGTTGATCAAAGATACCATGGACAATGGGAGAAGCAGGAGGGAGTACTTGAACATGGTGGGGGTGGGGGTGCAGACAGGTATTTAAATGACCACACTGGATATAAAGAGAACAGAATTCTACAGCCTCTGAAAGCCAAAAGTCAAACTTTGAACAATTGCTTCTGAATTTGCACTTTTACAGCAGGGCCAAGTTAGAGCCTGAAGATGGGAAAAATGCAGACACAGAACAGCAAGGCTGATTTTCTAGATCTTTTGATCCTACAACCTGTTTTCTCCAAGAGCAAGATGTAGCCTCTAGGAAAATAAAGGTGACACAAATGAAGATGCTTTCTGTTAGGGTAAGAAATCATTGAATATCAATGCAATAGTTCAAAACCTGCTGAATTCCCAATATTTAGAATTGGTCCTGGCTACTCTGTGCTCTGGAGAATTTCAGTGTCACTGTTGTCCTGTCATTTATGTGAAGCCAAACCCATTATTTTTGGGAAGCAGGTAGGCTTTCAGTCTCTCCAAAACCAATTCAGTATAATTATCGGGTAGGATGTACTAAAACTAAAATGTTAATTCATCCACAGACTAAACCATATATTTAGCTGCCTCTAGGATTGTTGTGAACAACAGCAACACACAGATAGGACAGAAGGCATTTCATGTAGCAAAGCCATCATGATACGAAAGAGAACATTCAAGGGGAATGGAGAAATCCTTTTGTTTAACAAAAACTGAATGTAAGGTACATTTTCTTACGCTGTGGTCTCCTGTCCCAGATCTCCTCCCTGTCTGAAATGCTGTGCCAAAGCTCAAGGGTTGAATCTCTCCTTGCCAAAAGAAGCCTGCTGTAAACCAGAATGAACACAAGTGGAGACTGGAGTAGAGAATGGAGCCTCATCTTGTTTTGGATTTGCCTTGCCTCCCCACAGCGTTCCTTCTCACCAGTTCATTGGTCTTGATACTGAAAAGCAGATCTGGATAATCCTGGCCAGGGTGACATTGGTTTTTGAATGCAGAAATAAAAAGAGGTCAAAGTGCAGTCTTGATACAAAGAAACAAACCCCCCAATCCTGCGCAACTGTACAAAAGCCATTAGTACTCCTGAATAAGGAATTGCTTTTTTGTCAATTTTTAGTTGATGGTCTTTTTTAAATACTCATTTTTAATGCATCAAGGGAAACACAGAAGATGGTTGAGAATGCAGCTTGTCCAAACTTCTGCCATGAAACAGCAAAGCTTAAAGGTCTGTTTTAAGATGGTTTAGCAAACACAGGTCTAAAAAGCTTAAATATAGGGCAACTTTGCCAAAACAAGTGGCCTTTGTCCCAAAAATGGATTTGATAGTGCTGTAGGCTGGGTCCATGTTCATCTCCAGCCACCAGCTCAAGTTGCAATGTTGGTTATTTGCTGGAAGTTTGTGTAACTGACATTCCAAAATGGGCCATTGTAACTCCAGAACAACCTATAGATTTAAATGCTAATTACTCCAGCATAGCCTAAACAATAAACCTATCAAAAAAACCTGACTTGAAACAATGTGAAGAAACAGACACAGACAATAAAAATAGAAACATTTCCCATGTGAATATTAAAAAAAATAATTAGAGGCTAATAACTAAGAGAATTCTTACTAACCCAGAGAAGCTACTTCTTGAATAAAAACTCATTACTTATGACCAGACTCTGGATATCTTGCCCACAACAGACTGCTTAAGTAATGCAGACCTTGTTCATTTTTATCCATTCCCTTTGTCAGGCCCCAATGGAATTGTTTAAGTTGGACTTAGCACAGAATCCACCAACAGAAATGCACTGCCGAGAGTGCTGCTCTGTTGGCAGGACTCAGAGTTGTCAACGCAGTGAAAGGATCTCAGCCACACAACCCAAGTTAAACTTGCCTCCTGCCAACCTGCCACATGCTAAATTCCAGTAAATTGCTTAATTAACGTAACGAATGCAAACTGCACTCCAGTCTGCTCTATAGGTAGCTGGAAACACCCTCTCATACACAAGCAACAATGCCTTGTCTTTTAGCTGTGTGACCTCCATTTACCTGATCCTAAGTGCTCCTATGTGCACACCTCTTGTAGATTTTTCTATTCCTTTGTACAAAAAGGATTTCTGGTTAACTATTTTGGTAGCCTCATTTATATTCCTTATTTCTAGAAAGGCTCATGCATGTGTTTAATGCATGAATAGTTCCAGGGAAGTCAACGGGAAAATTTATACCTTTAAAGTTAAGGGTGTGCATACATCTTTACAAAGTGAAAATGGACTTTGCATCTACACCTCAAGGTTTTCTCCAGCTATGTCTGCCAGAACATACATAACTGAACCAGATTTCCAACACTAGTCCATTATTCCTCCACCTGGAAACTCGAAATCCACCATGAACTGTATGATAATTATATATGGGTGTCTTGGTTTTTTCCTGCTTCTTTCCCAAATTACTCGGAACACGGGGCATGAAAAGATGATTGTGGTGGTTAGGAAAGCCCATGCACAGGCAGAACCAGGTGGTGGTGTCTGGAGAAGGATGTTGGGCTATGCTGGCAGTGGTTTTGTTTCATGTTGTGATTCAGAGGCCTGTAGTGGTTCCCACAGGCTCACTGCACAAAGGGGAGTGTCCTCTCACCAGCCTGTGATGACTGACACTCACTTCCACATTGTTCTGGATCAAAATCCATGATCTAAACATCTTCTCTCTCCACTCCCCTGTACTCTTCATGCCCTGGTCATTTGGAGCCCACTCCCATCCAACATTATGTTGATGGCTTAAGGCCACACTGGTATTTTTGGTAAATACATTCCACTCAGGAATAAAATACAACAAAGTTTAGTAATCTGTGTCACAGGAAAAAAGTAGCTGCATTTTCCCTATCTCAGTTTCTTTTTCTCTACTGCAAGGACTGGTCAGTCAAATACTACAGAGTAGAGAAGTATGCTCAGTAGAGAAGCACAACTGCTGCCTACGTAACGTTAAACTATTAAGTAGAAACAACATATTTTGCTCGGTGATTGCATTCCCTCCCACTCTCACACAAGCCAAAAGGAGTCTCTTGTGTTTACAGCCAGGGAATGGGAGACAAGCACTGGGCTGGTCTTGGCTCAGCTTGGTTTTTTGTTTGTGTTGGACACACGATGACACTCCCCTCATCAGATCCAAGGTCCTACAAGCAATTTGTTTTTGTTTAGAACCAGTAAAGGCCATGCTTTCTGACAAGCACACACGCTGGGGAAGGCTGCCCTGCTGACAAAGCAGCTGTCTGTCCTTGGGCTTCAGCTGAGGTGCTGTAGGTCCCATGGCTCCCACCCAAGTCAGAACAGTATAAACACACACTTTCCAATCTTTTGCTGTCAAGCCAACTGTATTCCTGGTTTGGCAACTACAGATCCCACTTCTCAGCCTTACTGGGCCCTTTCAGAGCCACGTGGACATGGGGCTCTGCTCACACAGCCCAACTTGCAAAACCGGTGCCTCAATTTGTCATGCTCGTATAATAAATCAATTTATTCCCTTTAACTAAGGGTTAGTCAGCAAACCCTTACTCATGCATTTCTCATGCAGTAAGTCCCACTTCCTGGTAGGATTTGTGTGAATGCAGCTTCTGGTTTTGGCCTTACCTTCACTTTAGGAGAAGCATTGGGATGAGGTTGGTTTTCCTGAGATATCCATTCTCTTGTGATTCCTCCCAACCAATAAAGACTTGATTTTTCACCCCATGATGAAGAGTTATTGGTCACAATGTGGGACCATGGTGTAGGTAAGGAATGTTTACCTCCAAGCAGCTGGGCTGGGCTTACTGGGATGCAAGTGGCCAAGCAGCAGAGCTGTGTTTCACCTGCAGCCCCTCTCTCACCCCTGGTACATGTCCTGGGGGTGTTTGCAGAGGCTCTTTGTGCTGGAGAAGTCCAGGACACTTTCCCACTGAGCCATAGAAGATCTTGTCTGTCCTTCTAGACAGACAGGTTGTTGTGGAAAGCGGCAGAGGTCTATCAGCAATGGCATCTCTCAGTCTGCCCTGGCGGGGCTGTGTGGGAGGGCTATTGCTGGTTATCAGCACCAGCAAAGGCATTGCTGCTGCTCCCTGTGGCCCCTTGTCCCCTTTGGCCCTGCTTGAACCCCTGCCTGAACTCAGGCTCAGGCAAGAGAGTTCACAAGTGGTCCAGACCAGGGCTTGGAGCAAGAAGTCAGTGGCAGGGGTCCCTCATCACTGCTCCTTCCAGGCTCTGGATGATGGACTGTAAAACCTCCAGGCCCGTATGCTCAGCCTGCCTCTTCCAGCTTTGGGAGGAATTTCAGCTGTGGAATAATTTCTCAGAGGAAGTGTCTGCCCATGAATTAATGCCTCTAAGAACTAATTATTGGGTAAACTGTATAAACAGTCCCTGGAGTGCCTCTTCAGTACTCAGCTTTTGGGCTCAGAACAGACTGAGCAGGAAAGAGGATTTTCAAAGGATGCTCTGTTTGGCCAAGCAATGATGTAGGTGACTCAGTGGTTTTCTCTCTCACAGCCTACAAAGACAGAGATGTCCGTATGGTCATTTGGGGTGAAAATTTATAGCTTATTAATTAAAAAAGAAAAAAAAAAGCCATTTCTAGGCCAGATCATAGATTCTAGGCTGCCATCCAATGTCAGGAAATGTTCCCCTCCCGGTAGGGGATCCAGGCTAAAAGGTTATTTAATACTTTCTGGTTGATTTTCTATTTGGAATAACTGCCTTAAATGATTGGGTTTGGCCTGAGAAACTGTTTGCTTACCTGGCACCTGAACTTCAGTGATAAACTTTAATGTCCTCCTCTGAGTATTCCCACAGCACACAAAGGAGATTTCATGAAGTCCCACTACCTATAAATCTGACCTTTCTAAAAAAAAAAAAAAAAATCAGAATCAGATGTTGCTCATTATCCCTTCCAATTCCTATCTATCCGTGAGCATCCAAAAGTTTTAAAAACCCTGTTTAAGCAGGTCTCCACTCCACTGATGGAATATCCTTTAATATTTTATAGCTCTGACTTGCACTTCTAAAAGTACTAATTAATCTCACTAGATAAAAACTGGCACAAAATGGCACAAGTGAGAATAGCTCCATCCTTCCTCACAGCAATCATGTGCCAGCTCATCTTGGAGCATGTAATGATTTACTGTAATAGTTTTAGGCCCATAATGGGGCCAATAACTGGCATCTGGAAGCTGTGAGGCTCTTTCCCAATGGATGCCATTCACATATAGTTATTTAATTAATTAACAGCTCCGCTAGCATAAGCCAGTAAAGAGTCCATTAAAGTTTTTTTCTTTTTTAAATATCTTCCAAAGTAAGAACATATGCTGCACACTGCTTTTCCCTTGGAGAGTGCTTAATGTTGCAACCTGTTTATCTTATGACTGATTTTCAAATTCCACCTTAACCAGCTGCTTTTTGCTCGGCTTTAGGATTCAGCAGAGAGCAAATTGCTGAGTGCTCAGCAGGAGCAGTGGAATAACATTCTACCTGCATGTGCTCATTCCCGTGCGAGGTGCCAAACCCCTGCAATGGCTGCCTGGCTGCCTCTGTGCTGTTCCCAGACCATGCACGTGATGCATTTTAACTTGCCCATTCCTCTGCTGAAAAAAAACCACAACCCCCCCAAAATAACAAATAAAAGACTCTAGGTGTGGAGTTCATTTGGAACAAGAAAAAATACCAGTGGGAAAAGAAACCCCAGTGGACACTGGAGGGAGTTGGTCAAGTTTGTAAAATGCATTTGAGAGCTCAGTCCCATGTGAAATGTGGAAAAGCTATCAGGGGCCATAAAGCCAGCTAGGATGGGTTTGTCTGGTTACAGTGCCAAAGGATTTTGCTTACCAAATGAGGATTCCTATTCCTGAGGTGCAATTAAATGTAAACCAGGTCCTAATGGGTGCTGATCTGCAGTGGGGTGAAGGGCTTGTCTGCAGGCCTCGCTCCTTCTGCAAGGAGCTGAAGTAGGAGATAAGAGCTCCTTTCCCTGGCACTGGCCAGGCACACACACGTGTAACGTGCAGCTCCAGCCTGGTGCCACGCAGCACTCGGGATCTAAGGAGCTGCCCCATAAGGACACAGTAGACATGAAACTGGAGAAGCTCTGACAAGACAGGAATGTCATTTAACAGTGATTGTCTAAAGTAAGTCCTGCTAACGTGGCAGGGCACAGCATTAGCTCCCTGGTACTGGATTGTGATATATAGGACATGTCAAAAGTTACATAATCCTTGATGCAGAATCCTTTTCTTTTCCCTGGCTGTAATGTGTTCTGTCATTCCTTCTCCTGCTCTCCCTCCCACTGGCCCTCAGCACAGCCTTCTGCCTGCAAGGCTTTTACTGTGGTGTGCTGCAAGGCTTTGGAAAAACAGCAGAGCCCCCAAGCAGCTGTCACCCAGAGCCCTTCAGCTGATGCCTCATCCCTGTGATCCACCATGGATCGTCCAAGGGCTGCCAGAAACCCAGGGGAAGCCAGCAAGAGCTTGGTTTGATACTCTTGTGAGAGAGATGTCAGGTTTGCTCTGCCCAGATGTCAGGTATGGACAGTGAAGAGCCAATCTTTTTAACTATGACGTGTTGTGCCCCTCCCCAGGTAGAGCCTCAGGCCTGACAAGCCTGAAAAGTTCAGCACCCAGCTCACTTCCAAGTCCATCAGGACCTCTGAAACTGCTCTTCAGCCTAAACCCCCTGAAGCAACCAGTCTGTCAGGGCTGCTGGGTCATGGCAGGACCTCAATGGCAGGGTCTTCCTCCTTCCAAAAGATAACAGCAGTCACTGCTGCCTCGGAGACAGAGCAGAGACTGCAGAGGAGGTGGTTCCCACTTTGAGGCGGTTGTTAAATGGGCAAAGCACTCTCCTGGAAGCAGCACATGGACCAAGTTCCTTCTGTAAAGAATGTTCAAACATGCATCTCCTACTTTTCTCAGTGGTGCCTCAGCCCCTGGGATATGCACTCATTCCCTGGGATAACACGCTCTCCTTGACAGGAGGAAGAAGGGACACTGCCTTCACTATTACTTGTGTCTGTAGGACCTGTAATCTGCACAAGCTCCATGAGAAGTTCCTGAAGCAGAGGCCAGAGCTCAGGATCTCTCCTTCCAGGAGAGTGCCATAACCAGAAGGCCATGCAAGGTCACCTCAGCTAACGTCACATACTGAGTATCCAAGTACCTACATGTCTTCTATAGGCAGCAGGGAAACAGGCATTTCCTGTCCTGAAAGGAGAGAAATATCTCTTTTGAGTTCCTTTTCCTCTCTACTGACTGTACGTGAAGCCTGGGGTGACTAACACAGTCTTTGAAATCCAGCTGTTCAATATCTACATCAGGGCTGATGAGTTCTCCCTCTCCTCCCTCCAACCCTTCCTTGTCTCCTCTTTCTATCCCAGTAAACTTTTCATGTTGTCACAGCTCTAAGAGGATCATCTGGGAGCACACTTATCCTAATCCCTTGCAGAACTGTCAAGAGTTAGGGGTTGGAAGGCTCACCATGGAACTGTGGGCTTGAACCATCTCCTGTGATCCAGTGACCCCCCCAACAGAGGAGGCTCCTGACATATGGTTTCCTTTCACAGTTTATTTTAATGGACAAGGCTGACCACTTCTGGTTCTTCACAACAGATGCTGTAGACACCAATCTTCTGCAAAGAACTGTAAAAAAGTATTCATTAATATGGTAATTAATACCCCATGGGTACTTTGTGCTTTTGTGGAAAGCAAAGCAACTATAGCCCTGTTTAGCTGTCTGTTCTGTTTTACTGATTTGTCCTGCTCTACTACTCCAATTAGTATACTCTTTAAATGTGATTTAGGCTTACTATTACTTACCTCCAAAATATTAGAAGCATCCCACATGAATTCAGGTTTCTTGATTAATGTGCATTTACAAATAAATCTCCTCAAGATGGAATGAAGGTTAAGCACATATACTGGGAATTTAAAGTAAAACACCTCTGACAGATTTTTACAACTAAAGTAAAACCTGCAGCAGAAAATCCAAAGCCCTTATACCTGAAGTTACACCTCAAATCCCAACCAGTTAAGATAAGAATCATAGAATGGTTTGAGGGGCATCTTAAAGATCATCTAGTCTAACCTCCTCCCATGGACACGGACAGCTCCACTAGACCAGGTTGCTCCAAGCCCTGTCCAACCTTGCCTTGAACATTTTCAGGGATAAGGCATCCACAACTTCTCTGGGCAATCTGTTGTGGTACCTCACCATCCACACAGTAGCAAATATGTTTGTTTCCTGGTAGAGTTTATTTCAAGTGAAAAAATGAGATTCTACCATAAGCCTCAAGACAAAAATTTGACCAGCTCCAGCCATAGATTTTGACTTCTACAAGGTCACAGACAAGTCCAAAGACCTACTTGTGGGACTTTAGTGTACTGATTTTGTACCTCCACATCCAGCTTCTAGACCAACCTTCTACTTTTTTCCTAAGTTTGCAAACAGAGTAGACTGAACTTCTGAAAATATTCAAAGATTCTTTGCTTCTCTGCTGTGGAAGAAAACCCAATTCACAGCCTGAGAGCTCCCTGGGATGGAAACACAATGGTGTGATTTTCTGTTTCCAGGAGTGTCGCTGGAGGATCAGTGAGTATCGTTAAACCACATGACAGAACTTTCCCTGGACATATGCTGTATAATGTAAAAACACTCAAAGGATTAACAGCAATCAGGGATATATCTCTAGCTGTGCACACACAGCAAATCTACAAAGAAGGGATTAGAGATATAGGATATGAACCTGCAAGGAAAAAATACAGTGAAGCCAGAAATGAAGTCATAAGAGAAAGGTTATTCCTGCATTTGTAAAATTTTATACAAATCCTTGTGTTCCATGATGGCTTATTTGTATTGCAGCAATATGTAGAAATCCCTCAACAAGAGATCAGTCACAAGCTGCTGGGTTTTGTACACGCTGATCACAAAACAAAGTGTCTGCCCTGGAGCTTTCAGGCCAAGAGCTATTTCTTGCAAGTGCATCCACATGGCTGTACTGTCAACGTGTGGAAACCCAGTCCCAGGCGTTAGCCCAGAAGAGTTATTTAAACAAGAAACATCTTTATTCTTTTGATGCTCACTGTTAAAATAAAACACCCTTGTGAATTTTAGCAAGATCCATGAATTCCCTGGCTGACTTTCCTACATCACCCTCTTATCTAGAAAGTTTTTCCTAATGTCAAACCTAAATTTTATTAGCTGTAAATGAAGCTGGTTCCTTCTTTCACTATCCCCCAGTGAGAATGGGGAAAGATTTATCACCATCCTCCTTACAATAAACTTTAACATATTGCAAGATTTTTATCACAGCTCTTCTTTAGACTCTGCTGTTCCCAGACTAAACAAACAATCCTTTCAACATTTCCTCCTGGGTTGTGCCTTCTACGCCTCTGATATTTCTAGTGTCTCTCTCCTGGACTCTCTCCAGTTTGTGTACATTTTTCTTGCAGCACAGTACCCAAAACTGGACACTCTATTCCAGCTGAGGCCTTACCGGTGCCAAGTGGAGTAGAATAATTATCTCCTATGTCTTAGGTTGCAGTCACACATCCTGTTCTGCCTGCAGCTGAGCTGGGTGAAAAGTTTATTTCTTTTCACCCACTCCAGCTGCTTATCACCACCCCTCAGCTGCAGGCTCTCCCCCTTCCAGGTCAACTACATAACTGCCAGAGAATCCCTCCCAAACACAATCTGGGTAAACAGTCCAGGTTAGAGGCAATAATTCAAATAACAGGGCTTTTCTGATCTCCAGTTTAACAGATCCAGGTAAGGCTGAGATGTAAGCAGATAGGAAGAAACTGAAACCTGAGGTGGGAGGAGATGATGAGCAACAGCATTATAGTCAGCGGCTTTTGCTGCTAGAGGAACTGCAGCCAGAACGAGACACCTGATACTGTCCTTAGATTTTGTCCCCTCTGCACCCCCAGTCCCTCCCAATGCTACTGCCCAGCTAGGAAATCCTCTCTTTGTATTTCTCCTCTCTGTTTTGTGGTTTACACATAATCATCGGGCTGATTTTATGACATTTCCCCCGCTTTTCAGTGCCCTTCTAAATTCAGATTTTGTTGTCCCGAGTAAAACCACCCCAAACAGGTATTTTGTAAGCACCTCCCCTGTTCTCACACCCAAGGTGGTTATGAGAAGAACAAAGAGAACAGTGAGATCTGGCTAAAAAGCTGCCCTGGTGTGGCAGAAATACTTTCACAGGCATCACCTACAAGTTCTCATCCACTCCTGCACCCACCTGAGGGTGACGAAGTTTTGTGTCTGCTCACAGCCCTGCACTGAACAGGGGCTTAAGGCTGACCAGAGTCACAGTGCAAATTCCTGTTACTTTCCTCTACTTGCTCTGCCTACAGAAGACTCCGGGCAGGACCCTGTGTGGCCTTTTCCCACTGGCAGAAGAAAGACAGCCAAACAACTTGGAAGTGTTGCACTGTTTAGACTGGAGATGAACCTTTCTTTTCCTAATCTGTGACTTCTCCAAAGGTGCGATGGAGGCCTGAGCTGGCTGCTGATCTGTCTTGCAGATTTTCTGCTCCCCTGCAGAACAGTGTTTCATGCTCTGAGGAATGAAGACTTGGGAAAACAATACTGCTGAGGACTAAGGGTGTTTCTAGACCATCCAGGACCACCAGACACAGTGAAAACATTTAGTCACATCATGACACAGAGGGACTCCCTCCCATAGCTGACATTTCCTTCTGCTGTTTAGACAGAATTACACCTGTTTTGCTTTATTGCCTTCAGTTCTGGGCATACTTTCATCCCACCCTTTGCTTATCCAAGGATCCTTTCCCTGTCCATTCTCATTCCCTTTCTCCCCCCTTTTTGTCTACTTTCCATCTCCATCCATTGAAACTTCCCTCCAACAGCTCCCTTGTGTTCTCAGGCTCCCCTGTGCCACCTCTCCATTCTCCTGGCACCACCATAACCCCCATTAGCCGCAGGCACAGCTGTGGGGAGTCTGTTCATGCTGCAAACCCTCTGTTTTCTCAGGCTCTTTGGAAGCAGAGGGTTAGGTGATGTGAGCTGATGGCAGGGTGAAGCAATAGGAGTAGAGATGAGGTGAAGTTCTTGTTCTGTCTTGAACACAGACTGCCAATCATGCCATAATAGATGGTGGTTCTAGGCAGGGAACAGCTTTTCAGCCCACCAAAATTAGACCATTAAATGGAATTTCTTTTATGGGCTAATCAGGATTTGAATCCATTTCTCCAGAGATAAAAGGCACAGCTCAATCTCCTGGTCTGCAAGGTCATCTGGAATACAAATCAACTTTCATGTATTCATTTGAAATGTTTTTATGTAAGGGATTTTTTTTTTTTTAATCTGCTTGTTAGTGCCTTGTGCCTAAACTGGAGCTGCGAAGTGACTTTTTCTCACTAGAGGCTAAATAAAGTACTGTACTGTTTTTATAAATGTCCTAAGCTTTGCCAGAAGGCTGGCAATGAAAGAGGCTGGCAGGAGACAGGCACTGTCTCTGTTCTGTATCACGGAAGTAAGCCCAAGGACACCGGCCAGTGCCTCCCATCCACGGGAATGCGACCAATTAACGCACAGATGATGTCATTGGATGGCAAAAGCACTTCCCTCACAGCTCTCCCTGCTCTGCCAGCTCCAGCCTTCAGTGTATTTTCCTCAGTCTGGTCCATGTACTGTAATAACTAAGTCAACTGGAAAAAATATTGAAGAAAAGACTGAGGAAAAACAGAGTGTAGGGGCAGCTGGAGCCAGCAAAGAAGGCACACTGAGAGCTATAAAGATGCTTTGTGCAGCAGCTTCTCTCAACTTCAGGATATTTAGTTCCACAGGAGCTGGAGAAGATGGGTAATAAGCTGGCCTTTATTTTAAGGGATATCCCTTGTAGTCTCAGCTGCATAAAGATCAGTCTTTGGGCATGTGGAAACAGGGCTAACAGTATCTCTCTTTCAGTACCTCCTGCTGCTCACTCCATTGAATGGCCTTGGTCCAGCTAGAGAGGAAAAAAGCCTTCCATCCCAAAACAGTCATCAGTCTGAGGCAAAAAAGAGGTGATGAAAAAAGGCTGCGAGTGATGAAGTAATTATTTATAGAAAGATACATGACCACAGCACTCAGGTGCCTGCTCAGGAACAGGGCCCAGTACTGCTAATCCTGAATGGGAATGAGATGTGCCTGTGCCTTCCCTGCCCCAAAGGACCTGGAGCAGGCAAAGGGACAACACCTCTGGGCTTTCTGGACATGAATTTCCCTGCCCACATGGCCAGGGAGTGTCAGCCTGGGTGTGGGAAGAGGCTGCTCCAAAATCAAGCCAGGAAGGTGAGGGCCAGTGAGGAACGTGGGCAGTGCAGATACAGCTGTGGCATCCCCTGGGCAAGGACCAGGGGTGAGGCTTGGAGCCCAGGCAGCTCTGAGGGAAGGGGTCAGTCACCAGCAGAACTTCTCCCAACTCCTCACATGCTCTTTTTCCAGCAGTCCTTTCCCAGATGGCAGCCATGCCACATCTGAGCTGGCCTGGAGCTCTGGCAGCCAGACAGTCAGAGACAGGAAAAGGTTTAGCAGAGGCAGCCAGTGCACCCAAGGTCTGCATGTACCTGTGTAAGTACTCATAGAATTGGCCCACAGAGGAGACAGCCCCAAGCAAACCATGAGTGAAGACATCCAAATGGAAAAGTCATGACATACAAATGGCCATGTGCATTTTGGGATATTTGCAAATTGGTTTTGTATTATTGTGGATCAATATACGCAGTGCTGATTATGCTTATATATACATTCAAATTGTCTTCATGTTATTGTGAATCTATACATGCAGTTCATGGATACAAATTCCAAGCAGTCCTATATTTTTAATATGTAGTGCTGGTTACATCCATCCAAGTTCTTGTATTTTGTAGCTGATGGGTAGAGCCAAGCTTTGAGCACGGATGGGAAGAAGCAGCAGCCCTACAGTATTTGAGCAGAATGTCCCAGGGACCAATGTGTTAAATTGATAAAAAAAACAAGCTTAAATTTTTACTTGGAAAGAAACTCAAATTAAAATTGCCTTGAACGTATCGCAAGGGAAGGCAGCTCGCAGTGTTCTGTTGTGCTGGGCAAGCCAGCAAATGTTCACACTTCCTTTTAACCACAATCACCTGCACGCAGTTAGGGAACATTTTCCTACCCTCATCATTTTGCTCCCAAGCCTTTGCTTTTCTGTTCTACCTCCATTACAAAACTGGCTTCAAATCATCTCTCAAGTCCGATTTGACAGAGATGAAGAGCAAAGAGATGCCAGATTGCTGGTAGAGGTCTGGCTCACTGGGACATCACTGGTAAGATGCTGTGCTAAGACTAAGGGAGAGCAAAGGAGCCCAGGTTTTTCAGATGGAATTGGAAGGTTCCAGGGGACTTATCTCTGCCTTGTGAAACACTTCACAGATCTTCCAACTGGTAAAATGGAAAGTGACATTAAGTGAAATAAGCTACTTTATAATTCAGCTATAAGTATCTTTGAGAGCCATATGACCAAATTCTAAATTATTCAATAAAATAAAAGTTCTTGTTCTAGAAGGATTTTCTTTTTAATGGATACTTCAGATGTTCAGTTAAATGTATTGTGACCAATGTAATTATCATTTGCCTGTGTCTCAAAATTGTCTAATCAAGCACTAGTGGGCTGAGCAGTTAATATGCACAAGTAGAGATATTGAACTCTCTCCTTGTGGATTTCATCTTCCATTTCCACTCACCAGAAATAGAAAAAAATGTGGAGACAAGGGCTAGACATAAGAGTGTGAGAGGAAAACTAGCAGGAAGTAAACACAGGCTCAAAAACTAAAAGTAAGGTTGGGCATAACTTCACTGCAGGAGGACAGGAGAGCAAATCAAGTGGAAAAAAAAAAAAGAAAACAAGAAAACTAACTACTTTTAGAATGGAAGTTTGCCCATGTAATGAAAGGGATTACATCATGTTTGTCTGCAGTAGTGAAGGGCTGAACTCGGTGACCTCAGATACCCCTTCCAGCTTCTCGGGCACACAGATATCATTTCACCGAGCACAAAAGAAACACCTGACCCTGCTTCCCTCTGCCACCAAACCAAACAATGCGGCTGTCTGTGGGCAGGAGGAGCAATTTATGTATTGAGTGCTTTTTTAGAAGAGTAGTCAGAGTTTATCCCTGCTCTTTAACCTCTGGATTTAGAGAGAATTTAGACACCATAGTTCCAGAAGTGCCAAAGACAGCACTGCCTAACCACCATCATTGCCTGATCCCTGAGGGGCCCTGGTCAGTCTCCCATCTAAGCTCTTCTGCAGCCTAGATTTAGGCCAAATCCTACGAATAACTTGAAAGATCACTGGAAGGGCACACTCAGAAGACACTGACAAACAGAAACACAGTGAGGAGGTGAAGTCTCTGCCCATCTCTTTCACAGTGGTTTGGACACCTGCTCAGAAAGCAGGAAAAGGGCACTGCAGACTCTGCTCAGCTCAGTGCCACTTGCTGTTTCTTAAACAGGAGTGGGCCTGGGTCAGTTTGACACCCAATAGATGAGACTCCTCCACGGCCAAGATCCCAAAGGACAGCAGTTCCCGTGGGCAGCTTTGAGGCCAGGGCTGGAGCTTCAGGGAGGGGAGCAAAACAAAACATAGCATTTAACACTGGCTGTATCCCCCCAACACCTCCTTCCTTTAGGAAAGCAGACTGGCTTTTGACTCACTCTCTGCTTGTGAAGCTCAAATATCTAACCAAGGTGACCTGGCTTGTCCAGCTGGAGTCAAGTCACCCAATTTCAGCTGCTGCGATGACTAATGGGGGTCTAAATTAGGTGGTCGTTTGTCCTGAGCTCAGTTCCTTAGCCCAGGTGCCCTGGTCTAAGGTGACTTGCAATTAGCTGCACTGTGACTAACCAGTTAATAATAGTTTCAGGTTGTGCTGCACTGATTTTACAAGTATTTCAAAATGCCACTGAGCTTTACCGTGCACTGCTTTTCCCTGCAGATGAACGGAGCAGCCTCCACCAGCACTGTGTACCAGGCATTCTGTCAGCAGTTCTAATTCACCATAAATATTGTTTCCCCCTCTGTGGGTGCTGTCTTCATCTCTCCTCCAGGAGACAACAACCACACTGTGCTTCCCATTCCTCGGAGTAGCTGGAATTCAGCAGAGTACAATATCCCTTCTTTGGTATTTTGTATTGTTACTTTTGTATTGCCATTTTGGGAAGAAATGGGTGTATGGGCTGCCTGCAGAAACCCTGCAAGAGCTGTTGTTCCTGCTGAGTTCCTGCTGGCAATGCAGAACAAGCAGGCCCCAGAGCCTCCCTCTCCCTCTTCCAGAGGCAGGATCCAGCCCAGCAGCTCCTGCAGTGTGTGGCTGCGCCCCAGCATCCCCCTGACTCCAAGCACTGTGGCTGCGAACGCAAGGTGGAATCAGAGGTGCTCATTCAGGTTTCCTCCTGTTTCTTTTTCCACTCTAAATTTTAACTCTGTCAGCACGGACAGGTGCGGACAGATGTGAGCTCACCCTGCCTGTACTCTGAGCCAACCAGACCTGTGCCAGCCCCTGTCTGGGAGCCACGGAGCTGTATGAATGTGGCTCAGTGCCCAAGCTAATATGCCTGCTCAGAGGCTTGGGCAGTAGGAGCCTGTGCCTGTCTGCACAGAGCCCAACAGCCTGCCCTGGAAAGCTGAGGCCCAGCTACTTCTCTTGATTGAAACAAATTTGTTCTTAAAGATGAATACAGGCATGGAAGACTGATAATTTCAGGAAAGGTTCTTTCATCTTTGTTTGAAACTGCCATGAGGCAATCCAGCAGAAGCCCCAGGAGAAGCACAGTAAAAGGAAAGATGCTGGGGGAGCTGGCTGTCTCCTCACCTCTGCTCTGGCCCTCCCAGTCCAGATTGCCAATGTTTACCTCCCTTTCCTGGAGGGAAATGGAGCATAACATGCACTTTCCTAATGTAATTTTGGCCAGCAGCTATTGCTTGAAAGCCCTGTGGTGGTCTGACATTAAAAAATTATAAATCTGTTAAAAAAGGTAACACTTTTCTAGAACACAGTCACACATTATATCCTATTTTGATAGAAAGAGAACTGTACCAGCATCCTTCAGCCCATATGTAGGGATGTCAAAAAAGAATAATTTTCAAAAGAAATTCCTGGCTGCTAATAAAAAGTTTACTATCTGATCCTTTGTATATCAATATGGTGACTCGAGGCTGTTTCTGGTGCAATATACAAACACACTCAGTGTTTCTTTGTGCAACAGCTACTGGGCTTACTGTGCTAAGACGTGACTTTAGTATTTGTGGCCAGGTGGAAAATGTCCAGCAAAGAAGTCCCGTGTCCATGTGCCAGTTTTCTCAGAAAGATAAGGAGAATTAGGAAGGAAGTTAGTTCTTAATTTGGGCTACCTTCAGATAAAACGTTTCTGACTGAATTTGTATTTGGTAATCAAAGGTCACCCTATTCTAAAACTCCAATGAGCTTCACACCCAAAATAACATTTTCCCCCCTTTCTCTCTGACAATTGTAATCCAATGGCAGCATTTGGTGGAATGAGAATGATAGACAGTTGCCATGAAACTAAACAGACTTCATGAAGATCATCTCAGGACTCTTTGAAAAGCAGAATGTTATTCTGAGATCTGGCCATGACTGATAGATATTAAAAATTTCAGTTATGTTGTTTCTATTGTAATCTGTCTCTGTACAAGCCCATAGAGAAGTGAATATGGATAATAACTGAAATCTTCAAATCCTTAAAAAAAAAATCAAGAGTAGAAATTGCAATTGCTGGATATTTTCCTTCTGCATCTGCATGGAAAAAGCAGCACCTGGAACAAAAATGGTCCTTTTATCATTGTGATCCCAGAGGCTGCAGCTATAGTCCCATTGCATATCCCTGGGAAAGTCCATACTGAAAAGACTGCTCAGTGCTGAGATGCTTGAAAAATTATTTGGGTTGTGGCATGTAACAAACATCTATTCATTAAAATCTTGCAATTGTGACCCAGCCCTTCATCTTGCACAAGATCTATAAAAAAGTCTGAGTGACTATAAATGTGTCCCTTGGAGCAAATTATGGAAGACATTATAGGAAAACTAGTTTCTAGCCAGCTTTTCCAGCTTAATGAATTCCTTTCAAGGATGTGTGAAAGCTCCATTGAGACCAATGGTGAGTATCCTTGGACTCCTCTAGGAAGATTTTATAAGGGGTCCCAACTATTGTATTCTTATTTTTCTTCCATTTTCAGAGAGCAGTTAGAAAATTATTTGAAATGGTAATGCTACAGTTCAAACCCTTTTCTCAGTGAGAACAGACCTAACTGATCCATGAAGAATCAGCAAAAGGCTCTTGGGCAGATTCAGTTTTATTGTGGTCATGATAACCATGAAAAAAAACCATTACAATTTGTGTGCTGTCCACTCTGGAAAAGAGAAAAAAATGTTTTCCTGCATCTTCCACATTAAAACCCCAATCATTTAATTAATGTACAGATTTGGACTTTCATTGTCTTCCTTCAGACATCAGCTATATATGGATCTGAAATGGGAATACTGAGTCAAGGAAGACTCGGCTCAGATCAAATACCTGTAGGTACCTTATATTATGATTCTTTTTGCAGAAAAAGGACTTTCATCTACACATTTATTTTGTTACCAGCTGACTTCACATATTTTCTGTTTCTCCATTAACAGAGAGAGGAAGATAATGATCTGCAGTGTTTCTCTCTCTGGAGACTGGTTTGCTCTTTCAGAATCCATCGCTTCAATCACTCCTGCCCAAGATGTCGGGAGCAGTGGGGGAGGCGAGGGACAGAAATTATGAGCTACATGGAGAGAACTTACAAAGGGCAATCAATGGGAAAAGAGAGGGATGTTTCATCTGGGAAGGAAAAGGCACAGGGCGATGGGAGGAAAGATGGTAAAGAGAAAACAGTGTATGATACACAGACAGAAGAGATGAGAGATGGATGAATGCATGAATGCATGAATGAATGAAT
>JAWWEV010000083.1:5822895-5839006 GCA_035583235.1 Hafferia zeledoni | reverse complement strand
AAAGAGAAAACAGTGTATGATACACAGACAGAAGAGATGAGAGATGGATGAATGCATGAATGCATGAATGAATGAATTAATGAATTAATGAATTAATGAATGAAAGAAAGAAATTAAAAAAGAGTATGAAGTTTTAGCTGAAAATCTCACCACACGTTCTTTACCTGTGTGTCTTCCCACCCAGTTGTACTGGAATATCCTGACATGGAGCTTTTCACTTGGGTACCAGAGCATGTCACAAGGCACATGGAGTTAAAAAGTGCTACATTTGCCAGCACACACCAGACCAACCACTCACACCCTGCTGGCCCTTGGCAAATTGTAACTGCTGCTGGTACTACTTTGTAAAGCCCTACACAAATGGAAACTCTTGCTACTATCCAGAGAGAGAAACATACAAAAACAGGTGCTGTCACACACGGCAGAAGTTACAAACTCACACTGGAACACATGAAATGACACAGACAGGGTACAGGCTGACTGTCCGGGGAGCTGCCACCTAGAGAGCCTTCTGGCCTTGTATCATAAGGCCTAAAATGTTATGTGTTTGTACAGAAAAAATGTGCATCAGGACTATCTTGCTACTGTCTGCATTAATGAGCAACATGTAAGAACCAGTCCTTCAACCAGTTTGGAAAGCCAAGTTGTAGATCCTAAACATTTCCCTATTTTATTGCTTTTCAGGCTACAGACAGAGGAAAATTAATTCCCCATGTAATTCCATTGAAATCTAGTGTATTAACTGAGGGACTGCATTTATTTAATCCTGTACCAATGTTTATGAGATGAATTTAGGCCCAGAATGTGTTGGCTGATGGCCTTTTATTGAGAGATGAACTGGATTGCTTTACTGGGAGGACTCCCCAGCCACTGGGAGTGACAGTGGGGAGTGGGGAGGAGGAAGGGGAAGAAAGGGGCAGAACAGAGTGTTGAGACCAAAATAATTAATGCTTAGTGAGGCAGAAAAGGAGACACTCACAGGACTCAATTCTAGCATTTTAATTCATTTTTGGAGGGAGTTTCAAAGTCAAATCTTTGGCTTGAATGCAGCTTTATCTACACAGGGCTGTGCCACAAGGAATTGATACACTTTCTGTTATTTAAAAAACAGCAACTAGCATTAAATTGTCCTGCCAGAGCAACAGGAGTCCTGCCACGGACTGCTGTGGAAGCAGGGACAATACAGGGACAATACCTTACCCATTTTAGATTTTAAAAATACACCAGACATTGTTATCACAGCACCAGAGGCCTGCAAAGCAGAGAATAAGAGACAGTTCATTTCAATATAGAGATGATGATTTGGTTATATTTGAAAGTAATTAGAGATAATAGAGCTAGAAAGAAGTTGTAAAAGATTAAAAAGAAAGTTCTTCTCCACAGAAACTAAGGTAAAAAGATGCAGACCCTTCCAGAGTTTTGCATATCTGTTCCAAGTTATTTGGAAGTTCTTTAGGCTGAAGAAAATGCCTCTTACAAAACACAGATTTTTCACAGTGCTTTAACTTAGAGTTAAAAAAATATAAGTCCATAGCTTAAAATAATGTGGCTTGTGATGCACAGAAATGCGCTCAGTCAAGGGATCAAGAGTCAATAATGGTTTCTACAGCTTTCTATAGGGGAAGCAGTTTGGAAGCAAAGTGTCAGTCTCATGGAAATTACCATATGGAAATTACTGCTGGATTCAAGGGCAAAATTAATAACAGGGGCAGTGTAGAGGCAGTGCAGGATCAATTGAGCTTCTTTAGTTCTTCAAAAATATTGTCCAATTCATGCCTCACATTTATAACTGTGAAACTTAAAGCCTCCCTCTATTCTGTTTAGTCATGTAGAAGTTGAGTCTCAGAGACTTCTATCTTTTCTTTGCAGTTAGATTTTGGCACAGTTTTTTGTAATTTTATTGCCTCCAGGATGGATTACACAATAATTTAGGGCAAACACAGAAGGACTTTTGGGAACATCAGTCTGAGACTGCAGAGAAGTTTTGACCAATGTGCCCACACAACACTCACACTCTACTCACTGCTTTGGATACTCTTTCAGTTCTAGGTAGAATTCATACTTTTAGTATGAATTACATATACTGTTAAGTCTTTGTTAATCTGGAACTCCATTTAAATATTATGCCTCCTTCAAATCTGAGTTGTTGCTATTGGGAGCTTGTTTTTTCCAAACTCAACAGCTGAGTATTTTTGGTTTGTACATCAAACCTGCACTTGGCACATTTTGGGCTCCTTAAGTCAAATCAGCCATTTTCAATGTTATTGTATTTCCATATTTGAATTTGTTTGATTGTTTGTCCCTTTGTTTCTGCACTGGCAGGGGTGGGTGATTCCTTGTTTCTTGATGGCACTTTACGAAAGGGAAAGACTTCCAAGACTGGATGTCAGAACATTCCTGGTTTTACAGGTTTTTAAGCACAGACAGTCTGTGGGGACTAAGGAGTGCTGCACACCCTCCAGCCCCATCAGGCTGGGGGTGAACCCTGAGATGCTGCACAACAAAGTAAATAGGAAAATGTGCATGTCTGAGAAGAGAATTATCACTGAGGTATAATGACTGATATGCTTCCCTGGAAAATGCAACATGGTGCATTTTTTTCCCTCCAAATCGCCATTTCCAGGTCCAAATGTTCAAGAATTACAGTTTGACCTTCAAAATCATAAGCCTGCCTGAAAAATGATATATGTAGAGCTCTTGTACTGTGCTTTCTGTTTTTTGAGCTGTTAGGGTGCACCTGGGTCACACTTGCAAGCTTTATACTCTAACCATTAGGACTAGAAACTGACTTTAAACTAAAGAAAGAGGAAAGCTGAGCTTCTAACCTCATTACACAACTGTAGTAGCTGGAGTGTAAGTGAAACATCAAACATCACAAGACTTGTGATAAAATCATGAGTGCTGACAACATCAATTTAGAGTAGGAGGTGGGATAGCAGGGGAAACTCAGGGCAAATGGATTTACTTTTTATCTTAGTGTTTTTACAGGCTGTCTACTTTTATCTTTAATCAGAAGTTTTCAGTGGCAGTTCTTTCTTCGTGTATCTGTGCATGACATTAAAAGGTCACTTCTGCATTAATACCTGATGCCATTTGCTAACTGCATCTTTCTATCAGAGATTACATGAAAAGGTGGGTGTGCTGTTGGTACACCTGGTGTTCATATCACAGCAAAGAGGTATTATGGAAGTGCAGGTCAGGAGTGCATGGCTCAAACAGCATTGGGAGGAATTCCAGTCCCCTGTTGTGTGTGTGTGTGTGTGTGTGTGTGTGTGTGTGTGTGTGTGTGTGTGTGTGTGAAGAATACAGGATGTTTCCCACAGCTGTGATATTTACTGCCTGAGCAGACAATATTGTATTGAGAATTTACCAGTAAAGCTCCACATTCTTTGTGAAATGGGTTGTTTTAAGGCATTGCTTGAGGGATCTTTTATGCCTGAAAATTACCTCAACGAAAAATAACATGGAAACTCACAAAGCTAGGTATGGTTAAACCTTTCATTATTATAAATTGGCTGCAATTAAACGAAGTAATTAATGGATCACTATGATTATAGATCAACAGACTGGCTAGATCAAGAATTCAGGTTAGTCTTAAGTGATGCCAGAGTGGCAGTGCTTACAAAGTGGTCAGCTGTTCCTTCGCTCTTGGAGGTGGTTTCCAAAACGTGCCTTTATGGTTTGAAAAGCTCCAGTTAGAGAGAATTGTGTAGTCACCAGTCCTTTCAACCACATGCAGAGGGTTGTTGGTGGCTGGTTTCTTAGTCACCCACCTGCTGTCACTGGTCTGATCTGTCACTGATCTGAGAAATGCCAGGGCAGCAGAGTGGCCAGTTAGGAGGCAGCTCCAGCACAGCAAATACTTCTGCTCTCTCATGATAATCCTGGGATTTAAGTAGGAGTTAAGCCTGGCCCAAATGGCCAGTTCACTTCAGCTGCTTTGCACAGCACCAGTGGTACAAGCAGAGAGCAAACAAGTGAATTTCATGGTGACAAGCCAAAGTTTTACATATGACATAATGCTGATATTATATATCTTCCACTCCCTAAACCAACTCCAGTCCCGTCTGGGCGGGACCGAGTTCTTTAGTTCAAGGATGATTACGTTGCTGAGTGGAAGGAGAGACATAACCCCTGGGTGAACCCAGAGGAGGTGCTGAGGGTCTGTAACGTGGCCCCTGTCACAGCACAAGGGATTCAGCCCAGCCCTGTCCCAGCAGGAGCAGACCTGCTGCTCACGTGTCCCTGAGCCTGGGATCGGTGCTTGGTGAGGAGGCAGCAGGGCTCTCCAGGCCCTCTGCCATGCACCTTTTGTCCACCCTCTCAGGCCCAGTATCAGCACTGCTCACACAAAGCTGTAACTCTGCTCTCTGGACTAATATCAGTGCTAGAAAGGAGACAAAGGCAGAAGTAAAACAGAGGAGGATCTCCCTTAAACCTTCCTCCTCCCCTCCTCATCTCAGAAGTGTATATTGAACAACATGTTTTCCCCAAAGAAATGATGTTAAGCCGGAGTTATGTAAAGAAATCAGAATATTATAATTATCTCCCCCAAAGCATTACAAACCAGAAAATTCAAGACAAATACTACACAATCTTTCAGGATGGAAATGCACAATTCGGAAATCCAGGTAACCTCAAGTTTGCTCTGACATGATACATAGCTATGTGTAACTCACAGGCATGAGAGAATTTCACAGTTCATAGTCTGAATTTAGAGGAAAACCTATTTTAGAAGAGAAATTGGTTTTATGAAATATATTTCAGTCCATTTTTATTCCACATATTGCTACAAGCACAGAGTCTGACCCTTTGGTTCTCATACAGGTAATGTGGGGTCTGGTCTGATTTGACAGATTCCATCTTTCTACAAAACTTAACTACAGAGGTCAAAGAAGGAAATGCTTTGTCATGTCTGCCTGCTTTCGTGGGGGAGCATTGAGGTTAGCCTTCTGGATGTAAAATCTTACCACAGAGACAGAAAACAAGATTGGCTAACCACAATGACTTGACTCAAAGAATTAGCAACCCTGACATAGTGGAGACATTCCTGAAAATCTAAAGTCAGAGTTCTGCCTACTTTTTGGAATAAATAGCAATCCAGAAATCTAGGGCAATAAAACTCCATAAGCATCTCAGAATTTTATTTCAGCCAACGTCAATCTTCCTTCCTTTTCAGACAAGCTAAATTACACCGGTAAATCAGCAAAGTTAAATCAGTCAAACCAGCTGAATGCAAAAGCCGAGGGAACAGACCAAATTTGTACTGTGTATGCTGAGAGAAAGGAGAACTGCTCATGAAGTTAAACCTTAAATAAACATGAAGCCTTAGTAGGACTACACAGGGAAAAGGGAAGACTACAGTCTAAAACTTCTGAGAGGCCTCTGATTAAATGTACAGGGAAGCAAGAAAAGGACTTGGGTTTCTCTGCATTTCAGGGGCTGCAGCTTTTGGAGCCAGTGCTGTAAAGGAGATAAGTCAGACTTAGCAAGAGGACAGGAATAGAGCCATGGCGTGTTGGGGCTCACCACCCAGGAGCATTCCCAGTTTGATGGATTCCATGGCTGACACTGACGGAATGACACTGTTGGAGGTGCAGGATCCAGCTCGTTCAAAGCATCTGCATAAACTAGGCCACGGCAGCACAGGCTCTCCTGGGGCTCACACTGCTGCCTTCCTGGATGTCACTGCAGTGGCTGAGGATGTGACATCCCTGCCTTCAGAGCACAGGACCCCTTCCTGCAGGGATGGCAGACACAAATATGTGCTTGTTGCCAAGTCACTGATGCAGCAATTAAACTCCCCTGTTAGTTTAAGCTGATTTGTGTTAAAGATACCAGACTGGGAGTAGTATGTGTTCTGCTGAATATACTGCAGTGAAAACTGGGTAATGGAAGCTCCAGCAGCTGAGAAACTGGTACTCATGGAAATGCTGACCACACTGCAGGGTCATGCCTCAAACCCTGTCAGACTCAAGAGATTTAGGCACTCTTTTCACCAAATCCAAGGACCTGTCTTACATCACCCACATCGCTCCCACACAGACCTCTACATTTTCAGCTCCAAAACCACACCTGACATGGGTTTTGAATGCTCCAATAAACTCTTCCTCAGGCTTGCCACATCTGTAGGAATAGAATGTCTCACTGCTTTGTAAGTGTAGGTACCTTTAATCAAAGCAAATATTAGAGAAACCATAATAAAAGAACATCCGTGCACACACAGACAGCAGAACCCAGTAAGAAAATCATGATTTTCTCCTCCTATGCTGTACATCAGCTCCAGAAGACCTGTTGCTGTTTCATCCAGTGAGTGAGCTGTGAACTGCCTGTGGCTGGGATCCGCCATCCCCATACGATGACTTTGATTGAGCTTTCCTCAAGGAGTGCCCGAAGATGTGAGATTGAACTTCCCTTAATGCAGAGCTCAGAATAGATCTCCCTCTGCTCTGCTCACATTAAACAAGGGACAGCTGAACTTATCTGCAGAAAGCAGCTGAAAAAGAAGGTGGAAAGGCGATAAGGAGGACTTGAGATTACTCATCCTTTCACTTGGAATTCCTTTGATTTCCTCTCACAATATGATATGGTAGAGGTGGAGCAAGTCTAATAGATCAGTGAATGTATCTTACTTGAAGAACAGGATTAATATCTTCCCACAGCTGTCCACAATGAAGAATTCTTCAGTTGCCAAAATAATTCTGTGCTGAATAGCAAAATCCACAGGTGGAAAGCAAATCACAGTGAATTTGCTTTCTGGGGTGCTTAATAACTGCACATATTTCACAGCAGCATCAATCTCTCAAACCAACTGAAGCATTTTTTCTGTGGTGCCCTCCTGCCTGTTGGCCAAAGGGATCAGAATCCTGAGTTCTGTCCCTAAAGGCTGGATCCACACCACCAACTGGTGGGTTGATCCTTGCCAAGACATATTTAGAGGAATTATAAAAATCCCTCTTACAGAAGGGAATTATATGTGACTTAGGCAAAACAGGCATTCCATTTATAAATATAATTACTTCTGCCATTCCATCAAGAAAAAGAATGTAGTAGTGAGGGATACAACAGAGAAAATTATTTATATGTTGACACTTACAATATAAATAGAAAACAGATCCAGCTGAAACTAAGTGGGAAATGAAAAACCATGAGAAAATATGTAACTGAGATTACCAGTTGGGAGGATAACTTACAACTACTTCAGTGCACTCTTTCCAATGGAAGTACAGTCCCTCATTTTGCTTTATGTTTGGATTGTAATTATGTGTGCACTTAATTTACAACAAATGCACAAGCTCACTTGGCATTTATTGGCAAGTTATCTTCTTTTGATTGATGCCCTTGAACACTGCAAGGCGAGCACTCATCTGCAGGGCAAAGGAGGGAGCAGGAGATGGCTTGAACATAGTCCCTCTACTTTAGTGAGCTGTAGCACAGAAGGAAAGGAGTGAGTGTGCCTTTCACACCCACAAACAGTGACTGGATGCAATATTATCATCTGAGGAATGATTCTGACCCCGTTCATACACACACCACCTTTTACTCAGGCTGCTTGTCTGGGTATGTCCATTACTGCACATCTTCTGCTTTAGATTTGGGAAGAATATTTTTATCCAGCATATTCACTCTTAATATTAGTGATTTATCACATATGGTGCACTATATTTTCACAAAGCTGTAAGATACCATGGTGATTAACACCATATGAGAACCTAAATAGGAGAGAACAGGATAACAGAAATGAAGTCCCAGCAGATATAGGGCTTTTGCTTGGTTTTAGAGAAAGTACCTCAGCTGCATGATTTTACTCTGTACATAAGAATTGTAAGGAGTTCCATAATAGAAAACTGTGCTGTACTTGACAATGTTGTAGAGAGAACAAGAAACCTCCAGTTTAGTTTCTCTCTAGCCTTTAATTAGGATTTTCAGATCAATTTGGAGAGATTGATTATTCTAGCTCCTTTGATCATACTGATTTATTACTTTGATTTAAGAAGGCAGGAGAAAAAAAAGTAAGAACCACAAGTATACCCTTGGGTATATATGTGTATATATCTCCCCATACTTCTGATGGGAAGAGAGCCCAGATTCACACAGCCTTGCAAATTTGAACTGTCAATATTGCAGCCCCCACACAAAATCTACGCACTGAATCGATTTGGTAATGAGAAACTAATCACATTTTACTTACCCACCCAAACACTGTGATAGCCTGGAGACACTGCAAGCCTGCTTCAAATGAACACATCACTGCTGGGCTGGGCACAGCACTGCTTTTGAAACAGCTCTGTCCTCACCTATCTGGATTAGGACTGCCACTGGGAGAGCCTTCCCACTGCATTCCTGGATCCAAAGCAAGGATTTTTCTGAAATGTGGTGGCCAGGAAAAAAGGGGATTTTCTCTGGGCACTGGTATATACCATATATTCTGGTATATAACCCTGGGGGCTGCTGGAAAGAGTAACTGTGTGATACTGTGAAGGTCCAGTGCTGAACCTGAACTTTTGGCTCCTGCTTTCCCGTGGGAGACAGGCAGAGAGGCTGTGGGGAAGCCAAAGAGCTGCCTGCAGGCTGGGCATCCCTGGGTGCCACGTCATGCTCCAGGCCCAGGGCTGCAGGGAGTGCCAGAAGGGCTGCAAGGAATGTGGGGAGATGGGAACAAACAGCTCCTGATGTATCTTCCCCCGAGCAGCACAGCAGAGGTTAAATTAAAAACTGCACTGGGGAAAAGGTTGTTTCTGCAAAACTGGTCACTGGTAGCCAGGCCCCCAGAGATGCTCTCCTTGCCTAAGGATGAAATGGGATTATGATGGTAATATTTGCTGCACTGTAATTAAGGTGGTGTCAGGACTTTCATTAAAAACTCTGTTTTTGTTGAGGGGCTAAAGCTTGGAGAAAATTTTTGCTTGAGGCTGAAATATAACATGGGTCTCAGCCAGAAAACACATGCACAACCTTTATTATATATGTAATTTAGAATCTCCGTATAGTCTTGGCTGTGAAGCCTCTACTATTGTTTCCATATGAGTATGCAGCTAATTGGTTTAAAAAATAGTTATTAAAGAAGTGAAGGACTGAATTCTGCCTGGAACTCATGCATGTGACATGTCCCCATTACTCGTCTGCAATTAACTTCAAAAACCAAAGGCCAAATGCTGCCCTGCTCACTCAGACACGTCATGTTGTTGTGGTAAACAGCTGTAAACAGGACCAGCCACCTGTGTCCAGGTGTTTACCTCCCTACCATCCAAGGCACCTGCCTCTCCCACATTGTAACAACTCCACTAAAAGTGAGCCCATCCTGTCTGAGCCAGATTAATTCCTTGCAAAACTGGCAATATATGACAAGTTTATTTCTACTAATAGTATTTAGGTTTCTATTATCATAGCACACCAGATCTCAGATAAGGAACCAGGACCCTTCTGTTCAAGGTGCTGTGCAAACCATGGAATAAAAACGTAGTCTTACTAAAAAAAAAAAAAAAATGTAGGATTGCACACAAACAAATCCTTTCCCCTGTTTCATGGCCTGATTTGTATTATTTCTATTAAGTAATCTGAGTTTAATGCACCACTCCTGCAAACAGCAAACACTGTTCAGACATTTATTTAACTTTCTGCATGATAAAGTCCTAACTTCACAGCAATCTATTGTCTCTCCCCAGAGGTGCACGCAAAGGGGCCAGCTACAGCCCTGGGTGCTTGCTGCTGGCTCTGGGGTTTTTCCATCCATCTGCAGTGCAGCCAGTATTTAGCATGTACTGGTTTCAGCTACTAATTTGATTTTTACTCAAACAATTAGCATTCTACCTGTTCAGATTAAAAGAACTATGCAACTAATAATACATTGTTATGGGTTTAGCTGTTAGGCTAAAAGAAAAGATTATTTCTCTGATGCCCACCACCACATAGATGTCAAAGCTAAAACTCAGAATATTAAAGTTTATAAAGTACAGTTTCATAAATGTGTAAACCAGGCAGGAATTCACAAAG
The DNA here is from genome assembly GCA_035583235.1 of Hafferia zeledoni. Lineage (NCBI taxonomy): Eukaryota > Metazoa > Chordata > Aves > Passeriformes > Thamnophilidae > Hafferia > Hafferia zeledoni. Next base: position 5,829,013 of record JAWWEV010000083.1, on the reverse strand, counting down.
AATGTTCCCAAGTAACTTTTGGATACTTTATGTGACTTCACGGGGATGCTAAAAAGATACAACATAACACGGCCCAATTCACTGTTCTTTCTAAGAACAAAAGATGTAAATCGCTAGTTTAGGAAGAATTTAAGCATTTCGCACATGTTTAAACACAGAACAAACTTTATTCAGGAGGTAGTTAGCTTCAGTGAACCTATTTATGTATCTAGTTACTTATCTGCCTAATTTAGCATCCCCAGAATCATGGCCTTGGTTTGGAGTAACAATGAATTTCAGTAGAACGCATCAGCTACCACTTGTCAAAATAGGATGATTCAAATGTAAATAAGTGATGCTCCTACTAAGTGCAAACATGTGCAAAATTAACATTCCTAATAGACAAAGCTTCTCCACACAGGAAGGTATTATTAATAATACTACCAGAGGCAGGCAAGAGTAATTCCTTAAGTGGACAAACTCATTCTGAGTACCTTTTTTTTTTTATTATTTCATTTACATGAATTAAACAAGTTAGACTTAATCTGAGCAGAAAAAAGCCAGAAGATGTCAGAATGAGGGAGTCTGCATGAGGGTTATACTATAACCACTCATTTTAAATTCACACTTTGGCGTGCACAAAAAGAACATTTTCTTATGAAGATAAAAGCCTCCACGTGTAATAACTCGATATACAGACAAGCCCTAGGGGCTTGCATCTTGAGCACTTAACATTTTTGGCCTCATCTTAATGGATAAAAAAGGTGTGTTTCTCAGTCACATTAGCCCAGTCAAAGAGGCTTAATACGATGAAAAGGCCTTGGGCTCTGGTGAGGCTGAGGTGTAAAGGTGTGAGGTGGCACATCCATCGCTGCGTGGGCAGTGCTGTCTTTAGCACCCACTGAACTAATCCGGTGAAAGCAGGCAGGGAACGGGGAGCCTGGGCTGGGTAAGCCCACTTTCACACAAACTCTGGATCAGATTGTGGGGGGAGCAGCTGCTGGAGAACAGAAGTCAGGATATTTCAGAGCGGAGAGCAGGTGAGAAAACCTGAACTAGAATGAAATGTTTTTTCCTCACAGACTGTGAGCTGCCTCCAAAGAAAGCAGATGGATTCTGGCGGACTGGACCTCCACACCACCTGCCCACTGCTCCAGAGCACCTGATAACTGGAATTCTCCAACTATCTGGGAATGCTGCTCAGGATGAGAAGTGAGACTTATTCCTCACCATCTGCAGCTGAAAGCATCCCACCAAACTGCTGGGAAACTCACCACTGCTCAAGGGTGTGTATGTCATACCCATTATCCAGGCTGTGCTGTTGCCCAAAGTAACGCAGGTCTACCAGATGACAAGTAAGCAAAACTAATTAAAAGAAGAAACAAACATTTCAAGTTTAAAACTAGACTTCTATAGTGCATTCCTTAGCATACAACAATTAACCTATGCTAATATTTTTTGTAGTCCAGCCAAGTTTAGTACAAATTAACTAGGAGTCACATGATGTAATCCTGATTTTGCCACTTGATCTAGGCTTTGTCTAGAACTCTTTAAATTATCTTGGGCTCATTTATTTAATTCTGAAAAAAAAAAACCCACCCAAACAGTACTTTGGCTATTTCTGAACTACTTGGGTGAACAGGAATGCAGATGTAAAAAAATTACCATGGGCAGCTGATGTGGTTACTGTCCTCGACTGCCCACTGCACCTTTATCCTGAAGTTGGCTACAAGAATAGCCCTGTGGGATATGGACTGGCACCAAACTCTCTGCAGTTTTCAGAGCAGCACACTCAGGTAAGCAGATGTTCAGCCCAGTCAATTATCAATGAAGTACAGGTTAGGACAAGGGGTTCAATATACCAAACACCTAAAATGTCAGCATGTTGCTGATGTAGCCTAAATGAAGCCTTTATGAGAACTTTGGAGTTTTCTGCAATGGGAACACACATATGAAGAGAACAAAAATTAAACTATTTATTTGCTTTATGTAGGGTTCTGAACTAACGACATAAAAGAGAAAGTATGTGTATCCCATTCCTAATAGAATCTGGAATACTTTTCTCATTATTCCTGTTACATACAATGCTTTAGTTGTATATGGTATTTACATACTAGTTGTCATTTTCCTTTAATTACTTCTACATCAGGATCATTTTCCATAACTAGCTGATTTAAGACAACACCCCATCTTCAACGTGTTCTATTATGAACATTAAGCACACTGGGACAATTTGAGATGTTTTGAAGTTAAAACCATTAGCATGCCTTGTTTAATCAGTGCTGCAAAGATCTCACATTTCAGAAACAACTCCAAAGCCACAGAAATGTTTATTTTAAGGAAGGCTAGAATGTAAAATTCTAGATGAAAATTTCAAAGCTGCCTACCCTGAAAAGTTAAAACAAACAAACAAAAAAAGCAGGTGTGTTAGCTCACCTGAGTTAGTTTACAATGGACTGGAGGATCTCTTAACATTCAGTAAAGCAGAGAACCTGTTCATTCAATATTACATATTTGCTGTAAAAATGTGTGTTTTCCAGACAGTGATAATTTATAATAGGTGGTTAGTGTGGCCAAGGTATAAACATAAAAATTTTCCTGACAGAACTGTTCAAATATCCTGAATCAACAGAGCACTCCCACACTGGATTTATGTTTGGTGACACGTCTACTTGCTTGTCCCTCTGCCTTCTCCAAGTGATAGACAATGCCTGCAAATACAGTTTCCTACAATTCCATCTCCGCTTCAGGTTCCTGCTCACGAGTGTCTCTCAGTCCTACGTAGTTCTTCACACCTTTGATTGCCACAGCAGCGGCTGCAGCAGTTCACAGCGCAGACCTGCCCAGTCGTGTTTGGACACATAATGAGATAAGGAACAGCAGTAAAAGTCAGAGGCACAAGTCCCTTACCCCGCTCTTGTGCTAGACCATGCTACACCCAAGCCAACTCGTTTTATATTGTGTTAGCTACACATAGCTAATATATTTTTTTAAAAAAGGAGAAAAAATTAAAATCACACATCTGTTTTTGTATAAGAGACAAAACCTGAAGCTCAACCTCTTACAGATGGTCTAAAGGTGTTAAAAAAACATTCCCATGGGAGGCCAGGATGAACCATGCACGGAAAAGTGAATCCAGTGATTTCACTGGACGTATTTCTGCCGTGGGCGGTGACAGTTATTCCCCAGACACCAGGCAGTTGATCTGAGCCCACGGTGTGCTCACGTGTCACAGCTCCAATCAATTTGCACATGCAGAGTGGCTCTGACACATCCTAGACTCATCCAAGCCGTGGCGCATGTGCAGCGGATCCACACACACACAGCCACTGTTCCAGGAGATGGCCATTTTTTTTAGTAGACCAGATGGCAACCTGGCAACTCTAGCAAATGCCACACCAGCAATCCCACTGTGTAGAGGCTGTGGCCTTTTCCTTCCCTCTCCCTCCCCTTCCTTGCCTTTTTTCTCTCTACTCCACCCAAGTCTAGGCCCATATAGTATTAAATATTTTCAGCTAAATTAGACTAACTTAACAAAATTCAAAGGCACTTTCCTCTTTTAGACAACATGTAAACAGATTAACACTCCATACCTGAAGCTGTATGAGCAGTATACCCATGTTGTCATTTGCAGACTTCATAACACAAATGTTTAGCTCAGGATATATATTTTAATTCGGCATAAATGAGTACATTTTCAGTGATAGGGCCAAGAAGGTCACACCAACAATCCAGCTGTTGTCCATGCATGGCTGAGCAAAAGGGATGGCTTCCTGTAATTGTATATGTATGTGTATAGACAAAGATAAATGTGTTATTTTCTATAGTATTTCATACCTTACATAAAAATGTCACAAAGGTCTAATTTAATTACTCATAAGCCTAGAAAATGAATCAACGAAGGCATGCTATTATGAAGTAGTTCTGAGGAAAACAGGCCAGCAAAAGTCGTATTTGCCACAGCACACCTATTTTAATTTAGTACTCTGAAACTGACAAGTGAAACATTCGTGAAGGAAGAGAAGTGTATTGGTCTGGAGGGTTTTGTGTTTATTTTTACGTAAAAGCAAAACAAACAACCCAGCGACTAACATCAGCTCCTCCTTACCCCCCTTCTTCGTTGTACCTGCGCGCTACCCCGGGCCATTTTATTAACTGGTATTCAAACACAGAAATCCAAATGCCGCTGGAGAAACGCTCAGCGCGGGATGTGTTTACCGGGAGCCGAGGGCTTATCGCTTCCCCACCGCGTCTGCAAGTCCGGCGAAGTCCCCGAACCCGCCCGCCCCAAACACGAGTCACCGCGTTCCTTTTCTGCCCGTGCGCCCCGTTCCATGATTCAGCATCTGCGCACCGAGACCGCTCCGTCCGCACCCGCCGCTCCAGCCCCGAGAGGGAAGGAGGAAGGGAGGGAGGGCCGGGCTGGGGCCTCGCGACGGGGAGGGCGGCCCCGGGGGTGCCCTCGGGGCGGTGCCGGGCGGGGGCCCCGGGCCAGCGGCTGCTCCGCTCCGGCCGCCCCGCCGGGGCCGCTCCCGCTGCGGGCGCCGGAGCGTGTCGGGGCAGCGCCCGGGAGGAAAGTCCGGGGGCGCGGCCGGTTCCTCGCCCCGTGGCCGGACTTTTCTCCGGCTGCGAGGCCGCGGGCGCTCCCCCCTGTCGGAGCCCGAGTCTCTGCTGGCCTCCGGGACACGTTAAATCCCGTGTAATGAGGCTTAACCCCGCCCCACAGCCGAGCGGGCAGGCAGCCAGCCGGGCCCCTGCGCGGGGAGCCCCCCCCCCCGCCCCGAGCGGCCGCAGCTGTTCCAGTCGGAGCTGCTGGAAAGCGGCCACGCTCCCCAGACTTTGTCTCCCTCGCACACAGCGCTGAACTCTGCTCCCTCCCTCCTTCCCTTCCCTTCCCATCCCATCCCCCGAGGCTCCCGCGGCTCCCCCACCTTCCCCGCCCCGAGCCGCAGCCGCACAGATGGGGGAAGGGGATGCTCTGCCGCCTCCCCGGGGGCTCTCGCGGGTAGGGGGGAGCGAGTGAGGGCCACCGGGCTCCTGCCGCCCCACCGGAGGCTCTTGCCGGCTCGGGGGAAGCGAGCGAGGCCCGCCGAGGCGAGCACCGTGCGCTGTCCCCGGCGCCGCCGTCCTGGGTAGCGCAGCCCCCCGTGCGGGTCGCGCGAGGGGGCTACGAAGCGGCGACTCTCATCCAGACGAGGATTTTTCTTTTCCACGGGGGAAATAAATAATTAAAAAAAAAAGAAAAACAAGCCGAGGGCGGGGAGAGAGGGTGCGGGGCGGCCCCCGCGGGGCGCGGTGCGGGGGATGCTCGGAGCGCCCCGTCCCGTCCGGGCGCCGCTCCGCGGTTTCCCCGCAGCCCCAGCCCAGCCCGTGAGGTCAGTGTGGCGGCGGATGGGTGTCTGCGAGCGCCGGGGACGGGCGGTGGGCGGGCGGGGCAGGCGCAGTGTGGGGCCGCGGCAGGGGAGGAGGAGGAGGAGGAGGGCGGGCGGTCTCCGTGTCTATGTGTCGCACTGTCGGGGGGGAAGGGAGGCGGGGAGGGAAGGGAGGGAGGGGGTTACACACCAGGGCAGTGCCGGGATCCCTTCCCACCCCGCGGGGAGGGGGGCAGGGCACCGCCTCCAACGCCGCCGCCGCCCCCGCCTCCTCCGCCTCCTCCTCCCCCCTCCCTTCCTCCTCCCCCTTTTTTCACCCTTCCTCCTCCTTCTTTCCCCAAAGTTAAACTTCCTGCTCCCGGCCCGGCTGGGAAGGGGACGCGGAGCCCGGCCGGACTCAGCCCCTCGGCACACACACACACCAGCTGGAGCTGTCAAAACTTCCTCCGCTCGGCCTCGGCCCCCGCCGCCTCCGCCGCTGCCGCCGCCCGCTCCTCCTCCGCCCCCGGGGGCTCGGCGCGGGGGGAGGGCGCAGGGCCAGGGTACAATGAAGCGGCGGCCGCCGCAGCCGGGCAGCGCCGCAGCCGGAGCCGCCGCCAGCGCCCGGGGCCTCTGAGCGGGGGCGCCCCGCGGCGGGACCAGCCGCGTCTCGCTCACTCGCTCGCTCTCCTCACCTCCCCCAGACCCCGCCGAGCCGGGGAGGGGGTTATTGTGTGTGAGACCCTTCCTTCCTTCCTCTGCGCTTTCTCTTCGCTCCCTCCACCTCC
>JAWWEV010000083.1:5779651-5822882 GCA_035583235.1 Hafferia zeledoni | reverse complement strand
CCGCTCCCCTCCTCCTCCTGCTCTCCCCATGCTTCTCCCCCTGCTACCTGTGCTGGTCGGCGGCGGCTGAGGCCAGCGATGCGAGGCGGAGGTGGAGGAGGCGGAGGTGAGGAGGAGAGGAGCCGCGGGAGCAGGAGGAGCATCGGGATCCCCATCACCATCCTCATCTTCATCCTCATCATCATCATCCATGTGTCTCTCTCGTCCTGCTGACTAGGATGTCAACGGAGGACAAGAGTCTGGTGGTGGCGGTGGTGGAGCCGCCTCAGCAGCAGCAGCAGCAGCCCCCCGAGCCTGGAGCTCCCCCCCCAGCAGCAGCAGCAGCAGCCACAGACAAAAGACCTAGGGGCCGGCCTCGCAAAGATGGCGCTTCCCCTTTCCAGAGAGCCAGAAAGAAGTAAGTTCAGCGTTTGTGTGTGCGAGGCAGAGAGGGGCCGGGGCAGGCGGCCAGGCGCAGGCAGAGCTGTCAGTGGAGACTCGCTGCTCGTCGCCCCCTCCCTCTGCCTAATGCCATTTTGAGAAAGGCCCTTCTTTCTTCTCCTCCTCTCCCCTTTGCACTTTCCTCCTTTTTCACCTTTGTCTTCCTCCGCCTGCTCTCCCTTTTCCACTTTTCTTTCACCGTCCCTGTTCCTTTCTCCTCCTCCTCCTTCGGAGTTTCTCTTTAGCTCTTCCCCCTTCACCCTCTTCCTCCTTTCCCCCTTGCCTCTGCACCTTCCCCCTTATCCTTTTTGGGTCCGTTCCCTTCCAGGACGCTCGGCTTGCTTTCAGCGTCGCCCTGGGTACTCCCTGTGCTTTGACGGTAGTTCCTCGGCGCTTTCCCCCGCCTTGTTATGCCCCCTTCGTTTTATTTTTGGGAAGGAAAACACGGTTCTCGGCGGGTGGCGAGGAGGACACCCCCCTCCGCCGCCCGCGCACACAGCAAAGTTGCGGCAGGAGTTTCTGTGCGGCGCGGGGGGAGCTGTCAGCGGCCGCCGCTCCGAGGGGACGTGCCGGCGGGACGGTGCGGAGCACAACAAATACACGGAGGGAGAGGGCGGAGGGTGCTTGGTTCCCCGGCGCTGGGAGCCTCGGTTCCCCGGCGCTGGCACATCGCCCTTCACCGCTGCCTCTCCCCGCCGGGGGCGCGGGCGCTCCCCCGCCCCGGCGCTCCCCCCGCCCCGCCGAGCCGCTCCCGAGGGGCCGCCCCGCTCCCGCAGCCCCGGGCGGGGATCCTGCCGTGCCGAGCGCCGCTGCCCCGCCGAGGGGCTGGGGGTGGCCCCGCTGCGGGTGCCCGCGGTGCGGAGCCAGACCGGGCTCGGGGAGAGGCCCCCGGCGGCCGCTTCCCGGGAAGCGCCGCTGCCGCGCTGGCTGCGCTCCCCCGCGGGTTATTTTTGAGTAGGATGGAGCTTGCCATGGCATAGCTGATGGCCGCGGTAATAGGGCAGAGCTGAGCAGCACGTTTGGAGGGGGAGCGTCGTGATGTGACCGCAACAGCCTCTGTGCCGTGGGGTCTGTGCGAGCCTCGGAGTTCAGAGGTTGTTCCCTTTGTTTTAGGGCACTCGCTCGGCTTGACATCCTGAGTGTGTTTGTCCTGGTGAATTCCTGGCGCTTCCCTGAGCGCCCACCCCAGACCTCACTGCCAGTTTCCGTGTCTGAATCATTTCGGTTGGAAAAGACCTTTAAGGTCAAGTCTGACCATGAGGTCACAGTGGAAGTCCAAAACAGGACAAGAGGATTCTGCTGGGCTGGAAAGCAGACTATGCTTTCCTCCGTTTGTTTTTACACATGTTTTGTTGTTGTTGTTTTTGTTGTCATTGATGAAAGTTTCCCTTTAAAGATTCTCGTGTCTCGCCTGGTTTTGGTAAAGGTGTGTTGTTTGCAGCTCCCCCTTTTCATTATCTTACCTATTTGCTTGATAAAAATTTCATAGAGTGATCATTGAAAGTAATTGGCAAACATGTACATGTGGTAAAGTTCCTGGATTCATCTTCTTTTAAGCTTAGTTTTATATACTTCAGTTTTATTTCTACACACAGTAACCAAATGTTACATAGAAAACCTTTGAATGTTTTGTTTTAAAGGAGTTTGTGGGAAGAAAAATGGAAATGCAACTGAAATGTACCAAGCTGCGCAAAAAAACCTAAACAGTGTGAAAATTGACATACCTTGTTAGGCCAGTTTGAGGCTCTTGAGGAAAAGCGGGTGCTAAAGAGGTAATTCCTTGTCTTCAGTTAGGTTTTTGGTGTCATGGGAATGTTGTTGACTAGTTTTAGCAGGAAATAAAATTTTCTTGTAAAAATAGGTACTTATGCTGACATGAGTGTTTGTGTAAGAGCTGGAAATTAAATTAGCTGAGACAAAAATTAAAATAAATCAATACTCTTTTTCTTCCTTCCCTGATTGTTCCTGGCTGGTGAGGTGCTTGGTGTCCTGCTGCATCTTTGTAGAAATCCTGTACTGTTGTTAAGGCATTATGATGTAAGTTAGAAATGCTTTTGAAACCAGGATTTTATAAAAAATAGTTATTTTCTGACTTTCACAGCATAGGTATAGATTGGGCTTTTTAAATTGCATCCATTTGGGCTAAAAAATGGTTTTATTTTCTAAGTTTTGCTCTTTACAAAATAGTGATTACAATTAGCCTATCAAATGCAGAAATAAATCAAGTAAAAATATTTTCTATCTTTTTCTTGTGACTGCTTGGACTTGTCTTCTTACTTCTGTGCTTTCCAGTTGGATTAATGTGCCTCATGTAAACCAGAGAAAAGAGCATATGTCAGACCATTTTCTGTACTGTAATCACATGTCTAAATCACTATTAGCCAGTCAAATTGTTCAACTGCTTTATCCCATTATGGGAAATGTTCCACTGAATGTTCAGTCTAAGTGCAGTCTAAGTAATGATAAAATGAAGAGCCCTGCATTAAACTGGCAAAGTCAAAATAGAATAATTCCTCATCTATGGAAGCTTCCATTAAAAAACAATGCCATATTGGAGAGTGCTGTAGGTTGGTGTTTTACCTTCTTGAAGGCCTTGTTTGGTGAGTTTAAGGAGACAGATGGAAAACTGCCTTGAATCTGCTCCTATGAGATGCCAAGGATTCTCAAGTCTTCCCAGAATTATGCTTATGTTTAGGGAGTACAGGGTTCTTCAGCAGGGCAACACTGCCCATGTCTCTCTCCTTCTGCATTTTATCTGGTTATCGTAAAAATCCCAGTGGTGCTGCGGACACAGATCTGTACAGGGAACTGTGGAGCCTTCCCATAGGTGATGAGCTGGGAATCAGTGCCCTCAGTACCTACAGGGGTACAGATGGGAGAAATGTGATGCTGAAACAGCGTTTTATCATTGTTCAAAGGTTGTAGCTTCATGATAGCATTGTCAGGAGAGTTGATCTTAGGTGAACAGTTCATTGTTATTATTTTTATTGTAATTGTGCCTAGAGGCCAGGGCACCATTTTACTACATGAAGTACAAATGCATAAGCAAAGATAGCTTCTGCACAAACAATTTCTTAATTTAAATGTAAAGATAAGACAGCATGTAAATGTAAGAAACGTATTGGGAAAGCACGAGGGAGCTGTGAGAGTGCTGTGAGCCAAAGAACATGCAGAAGTTGAAGTACCCTGGCTATCTCAGCATCCGGAACGATTCATAGGCATCCAACTTGGAGGATACATTTAAAACAGGGTAACATTGTCACCCCGAGGATTTTCACAGATAGTTTGTTTCCTGCCTGAAGTGCCAGACAAACGCTCGTATTTTCTTCCTTACAATGTGACAACAGAGTATCTGTCTAGAGCAGGAGCTCCAATAGAGGAGGTGGAGCAAGAACAGGCCATGAGGAGCCTTAAAACTGACAGTTCATGGTTTATCAGGAAGAAGGAAGAATACACAGAGCTATACTCAAAGCAGCGAATGAGGAAAATATTTTTGTAGTATCATCTTACAAATAAATTTAGAAGGTAGAGAGATTGCACTTAAAAAAGTCAAAAAAAGAGAATAAAGTTGCATTATTGAAGCTAGGACATGATGGAGAAGAAGGAAGCTTTCAAATGCAGGATTCAAAGAGAGCTCTTGTTGGTATTGTATAGGAAAAAGTGGAAATAATTAGGTGCCATTTCACTGTATGGCCTGAAATCTGGGCAAGTTAACTCCTGTACTTGGATTATACCTCAAGTTCCAGGGTATGGACCTGAAGGATAGGAATGTGATCAAAAACAAGTTGTAGAAGAAGAGTTCTGTTTTAACTATATTGTCATTGTATGAACAGCTGGTTACTGATGAAAATGTATCAGAATAGTATTGTACAGGCGCAGTAAACAATTTTGCAATGCATTTTAAGTACTAGAGCTTTCTTAATCTCTCCAGGTTACAAGCAGCACCAACAGATGTAGCTTCTTAGAAACTTTTGGTAACAGAAGTCTCAGGTATTGCAACCATGATAACAGTTACTTTGTAGTTCAGTGTCTAAGCTCTCTTTAAATTTTATTTTCAGCATCCATCAGACTTTGATGTATGTTACAAATTATTTTTGCAAATATGTGTAGTTTAAAGCAGCATTGGATAATGATTTCAAAAAACTTGAAATTTGTGCAAAATGTTTTCTGTGTTTATTTTTAATTATCTGCATTTTAATTTCTGTCCTAGTTTTTCATTACTTTGGCCAATGTAAGCTACAGTAGGTTTGCAAAGGCCATCGATTTCACACATGCAGATAGTTTTGAGGAGCCTTAAGCATATCGTTTTTGCCAGGAAATGATTATTTGAGAATTTGTATTATCACTTGAGCTGCATTTGCGTTAGGGTAGGCCAGTATTTAAAGATATATATGCTCATTTCAAAAGAATGTTACTGTGTTGGTTGAAGCTTTATAGCTCAGCTGTGTTTCTTTAGTTCATCAGACACCTTCTGTGTGATACCTGTGTCTTTACTTGCCTGTCCTTTTCTCACTTCAAAATTTGACATTTGCAAATGTAAAATTTAGATTGCATTGCAGAATAAAAATGTTCCCAAACACACGATGGTGATTAGGGAGGGTCGTTGCTACCTGGCAGGACTGAGGTCTTTGGATGGGCGAGCTTTGTACAACTATTGTACAGATAAGGGTTAAGGTATTAAAGCAAACAGTGGCCTGTACAAGCCACGTGTATCAAACCGCTTGGCCAAAAGCCAGAAGGTACATACAAGATCACACAGTGAAGAGGTGAGGCTTTGTGACATGATGTTGGCTCTTTGAAGGCCTCTCTAGTCCCTTGCAGAGCAGGACTGAGCTTTGTGCTCCAGGGTCCCGGGGGAGCCTTGTGCCATTTTCTTCAGCAGCCCATGTTATGTGTCCTCCTCCACCATATTTGAATTACCAAGCACTTTCCCACTTGCCTTACGTTGTTCTTGCATAGGAGCCTGGCTTAAACTGCTCACAGTGATGTTTTGCTCAGGAGGTAAAGGATGTCTGTATTAATCTTTAGATTTTCAGTTGTTGATAAAGACTTGTGTGATGGGTGGGCTTTATTGAGTCATTTTGGCATGTTCTCAAAGGTGTTAAAATGTGGATTCATGTGGTGCCTTCACTTGTGTCTTAAGGGTGAGTGGAGTTAGGCTTATGTTGGAAATGAATGCAGTTTCCAAAACTTGAAACAGACTGCACTTGCTGTGAAGAATTTTTTTGGGTGGAGGGCGTTGCAGTTGTTAGTTTGTTAATGTTTGTATTTGATGATCCATTGAACTTTTGTAGCACTTGTGGTGAGAGGACCTTCAAGAGCTGCTGAACATTATTGGGACAGATCAAGTGTGATGGCACAATCTCAATATATTTGTCATAAGGCATGTCTTTGCCCTGTCTCTTGATTGCTGCTCTCTGAGCCATCTACACACCAGGCACCTCTTCATCCTGTATGCAGTGACACAGGAGACTTTTCCTGGCTTCAAACAATAAAACAGTCCAATTTTCTTGGCTTTACTTGTGGATTTTTTTTCTTGTTAGCATGTTCAACTCCTACTGACTTCTTGTCATTGTTCTTTCTTAAGATAAGTGATTGGAAATGGACATTTCTATTCTTTGCCGACTTCTGAGTTGAGAGATGGTTTTCCAAGGCAGGGGCTTGCTGAGAATAGGTAAACTCTCCCTTTCTCAGGGTGGAGTTGTTTTTTCACCTCCCTGGCCCAGCTGTCCCACAGCAGAATTGGAGGGTTAGCAGTGTCATGTATTCCTGGGGGAAGTAGAATTTCCTTATCCATCAGTAATGATCTCTCCCTTATGTTGTTACACACTGGGGCTATGGAATTAACTTTTTAAGCAATGCGGTCATAGGGACACAAAAATGTTATTAACTGCTAAATGATTGACTGAGAACTTCAGGAAATACTGAAAGCTTTTCTCCTTTCTGTATTTAATATATTTGATCTCCTATTCATACAATCTGTGTGATTCATATAGTTTGGATAAATACAGAGAAGAAGATTTTACTGCACCAAGTACTTACTTGCTAGTAACTTGATTTGAATTCTGCATTTTTTGGTTTTGTTTTTCACAAGAAGGATGGGCAGTCAAAAGGTCAGAAGGTTAGTCAAAATAAGTTTGAGCACTTGCTTCAAGAATTACATTGAGTAAGTTCTTCTAATAGCATTGGTGCTTTTGAAAGCAAATAGAAGGAAGTAGGAAACCCCTTAAAATCTAGAATATTTATTACTTCGAGAAACGTAGACAGTGAGTGTATGGAGTGCATCAGGTGGTTATTTTCCCCAAACCCCATAAATCTTAGGCTGGTTCTGGCAGTGAAAGGGAGCAGCAGTACTGCCCTCCCTCCGCTACCAGCTGTTTGTTCTCTCCCCTGTGCTGACCCAGGCGTTTGTGGTGAGCTACGTTGGGAAACTGAGCCGGGTTAAAACTAACCTGGCAAAGAAATGTGTTTGTGATAGCACGAGGGAGGAGGCCAGAGCAAGGGCCAGGCTGTGGAGAGGCAGAGCTGCAGCTCTGGGCAGCACTGCCAGCTTGCAGTGGTGTCTGTGAAGGTATAGCCTTGGTTGCCCGAAATTTGGGGGTGTTTGGTTCTCAGGCTGACTCCTTTGAGTTCTTCGATATATGAGTTGTTTCAGGAGATTGAGATTTTTACAGCCTGTAGTCATAAATGCTGGTTCATTGGTTGTTTGAAAAAAAATAATGTTGAGAGGGTTCTTCACAGCATGTAGACAGAGGAGTAGTTCTCATCTCTCTTGCCCCAGACATTGGCATTGATTAAATAAGGAATTTCAGTTCTCACTTTGATCCTCAGAATCATTCTTCAATTGAATATTCAAAGTACCCTAAAATAACAGGGTAAGTAAAGTGTTTTATGTTAACAATAGCTTCTAGTATTCTGAAAGCTCCTTCCTACAAGTATATCAATATATAGGCATTATAATAAAATCACACAAGATCTCGCTTATTTCAGAATATTCTTTCCTTTCACATTTTTTTGAAATATTTTTATTAAATCACACATGCACCAATTGCTTGCCATCCCAATATAAATTCATAATTACTAATTTTCAGTGTTGTATTTATCAACATTATAATTGGTTTTCTTGAAGAAACTGTTGGAAGCCCTGGGATGCCTGCCTTCCAGACTTTTGGCATTGAGCAGGGGGAGAAAAAGAGACCTTTTTCTCTTCTGCTGCATCATTACTGAAAATAAATTCTTGTCCAAACCAGTTTTAATTAAGCTATCAGGAAAAAAAAATCAGCTTTAGGAAAATTTACCAATTTTCTATTTTGCCTATTATATTTTTATTTTCCTTGGAGCATATGCAGTTGAGTCACTGGTATGTCACTGTAAGATAACAGGGATTTTTGGTAGCAAAGCTGTGATCCAAATGTGCAGTTTCTGCCACTAAACATTTACTGACCTCTTAGGTGACTGTTTGAGAGTGCCACGTGGAAGCCTCAGTTAATCCAGAGTGACTTCTGGAGCACCCTAGTGTTCTTGGAACCTGGGATGTTCCAGTTGTGGTGTCTACCCTCCTGTCTTGGCCTGGAGTTAAAAACTGTCTGCAGTGTTCTTAGGGAGTGTTTTCTCAACAAAAAAATTATAGGATGGCCCCATGTTGTTATTAATAAAGGCAAGAGCAATTCTGTCTTAAAATTTGGGAGATTTATTAGTAGGTCATTTCATAAACATAGAATGTGAATTATTTAGGTATTTGGGTTTTTTTCCTGGAGTGTGGAGCTCAGAAGCACAATGAAATTTTCTAAAATAAAAGGAATATTTAGTTTTCCTGTATCACCACAGATAAATGGAGCTGTATGGCCAGAAGACTTCAGGGTGATGTTGCTCATCCTTCTGTGTTGTGTATCTGTATCATTTCTGACAAATGGTTCTCCAACTTGTTTTTGAAGTATTTAGTGAGTGTAATTCCCCTGTATCTCTAGGCAATTGGTTTCAGAAATTAATTTTGTAAAGTATAAAATAAATATTCTTTACTTCTGATTAAGCCAGTTTTGTCTTGTATTACTCATGCTTAAGACTCCACAGCTGAAATGGAGAACAATTTTTATAATGAACTTTTATTTATTAGGAGATTGTCTCCTTTGTTCTGCATTGAACAAGCTTAACCTCTATAGCAGCATAATATTGACTTACCTGATCTATCCTTTGAAAGATTGCTGGTCTTTATTAAGTTTCACTTGGCTGATATGAACCACCTTTCAATTTATCAGGATGATTTTTGTTAGATCTTGTCCTCTAAAATATTCATGGCTCCAGCCTCAGCCATGTGTTGTATGAAGCTCTTCTCTGTGTGTGAATAATCACATGCAGGTCCTGGAGGAAGGGACTTTCTTGTGGTATTCTCCCACCTTGATTGAAAGGAATTTGCAAATAAATACCCTGTGAGTGCTCTAGCTCATTGTTGCCAGCCTCCCTTAGGGCATTTTCACCAGGGCTGTGTTAGGGAAGATGATTGTTCATAGTTTAGAGATTACTTCTGTCTGTTTCTGCAGTATTGTGTCAAATCCTTCCAGTCGAATTTCCCTGATTATTTAGCCTAGTAACAACATCAGGTTTTGGCTGCAATAAATCCGTTTTATGAAGGCTGCAATATAGAAAGTGGCATTTGAGCCCATTTTGTTGCCGTTTGTTCTTTTTTAACACTGTTTGTACAGACTTTCGTGTTTTGATTCTTACTTCTAAAATATTTCTGAAACTTTGTTTGCCTTTTATATTGCACAGTGGTAATACTGCATGCTGTGCTTTTATCTCTTCTGATTTTTATCCCTGACAGTTTATGCTGTTCCTTTATATTCATTAAAATGCCCTTGTTTCCATTCCTAATATGATTCTTTCTAGTTTCAGACCCTTATTACTGGCTGCTTTTGATGCAGCCCATATTGTTCATACTACATTTCCTATCTCTCCCTTGCTTTGGAATACTTTGCCATTGTGCAAATTCCAGTACAATAACTGCCAGTCCTCCTTTTAAATCACAGTCCCAAGAGATTCTGGTAAAAAGTTCAAAGAGTTTGTTTAAAGTTACTTTTCTTATTTCGGTTAATTGAAGATAAAAATTTGGTCTCCTTTCTCTACTGCTCTCACTTTCCCCCTTCCTTGGCACAGCGAGTGCTTCTTGTTACCACTTCCAGCCAAATCACTACACATTGAGATGTTTAAAATGGAGCCTGCCCTAATAGAGCGAAGTGTGAATTAACTGCTCTTCTGGCACCCTCAACTTTGTGAAACAGTTGTCCTCAGCGTTTTCACAAACATGTTGGGCTGTTTGTTCTGTTATTTTGGCTTTCTATTAAACGTATGGATGATGAGGGCCTCCTCTTACCCTGAAGATACGTGCTCTGAAAGCTTGTGTTAGCTGATTGCAAACACTTCCCAGCTTCCCCAAATTTTTCTCTCCCAGCCTTTCCAGTTCCTTATTCCCTAGTTCCCATTCTCTGTTGCTTACGTGTTTGTTTCTACTCCAACTTTTTTCCTTCTCTGTTTTTTTCCCCTCCTTGTAATAAAAGCAAATGAGTCTTTTTTTCTTGAGTATTATTTTTTTTTCTTACCATGGCTCACTGAATGCATGAAACCAGAACTTCACTTAGAAATGGGCCAGATGCTTTTCATTGTGAGGAAAGGCTTGGAAAAGAAAATTTTGAAATAAAATGCAAAATAAAAAGAACTGTTAATTTCAGTTTCCTTAAATTTTGCCATTTAAATCTGGGGCTAATTCAGGGCTGTGCTTGTGTTCTGTATTCTGCTGGAGCCAGCAGTAGTGTTCTGGCACCTGAAGCACTCAGCTTCTTGTCTGTGCTTGTGAAAATCCCAGCAGAGATTGTTTGGAGTCCTTGGTCACTGTTGCCCCCACTGCCAGGTGATTCCAGCAGTTGCTGGGACAGTTTTGACCCACACCTGCCACTGCTTTGCCAAACAGTTCTCAAGGCTGGCCCAAGGTTTTGTGTGGACCACACATTGTTCCCAGCATAGTTTAAGTGTGGCTGCTTTGTGTGGGAGTTTGGGAATTAGATAGTTTGGATGTAGGCTGTTCAGTGCTTGTTGGCCTCAAGGTCAGCATCACCAACTCTGTTTAATTCACTGGTGTAACTATAACCCCTGGTTTTGTTTTTGTTTTCGATTTTTTTTTTAAGGAGGATTTCAATGAAACTGATAGAATCCTCATCTGTTTTACTTTCAGCCTCCTGGGCAAACACTGTGCCACAGTTAATGTTCTCTAACCCACAGGGATGTAAGTTTAGGAAGAACAGCTCACAGCAGAGCTACTCTAGAGGGAGCAGAGGGGATGGGATGTACAAGCCATGAGACTCTTGGAAATGCTGCCTTTCAGTGCTGCTTCTGACACACAGAGTTTCCTGGTTCAAGTTTTGCATGATTGACCTTGCACCAGGGATCCTGGTAGAGGTTTGTACAAAGGAAAGTACAGAACAGATTCAGCAGGAGTTCTGATTTCCTTTTCTGCCAGTGTCTTCCAAAAAACCCTTTAAGAGAGAACTGGGCTCAGAAATAGGAGGGTAACTCAAGAAGTAAATGATCTGTAAGCAAGATTATTTAAAGAAATTATCCCTAATGTCTTTCATGTAGCAGTAAGTGCTGGCTCATGGCTGACTCTGCTGTTGCCTCTTTCTCTAATGGAATGGGAGAGTTTCCTTTGGCCTGTGGTTGTGCTGTGAACAGCTTGGAGATACATTAATTTGTTTCAAATCTGTTTGTTGGTAAAGAATAAATGCGAAAGCTTGGTGAACGGACTCATATTTTGTGTGCTCTCTATGTGGTCTTCTCAGGCAAGGCTACACTGGTAGAACAGAACAGAGAAAGTACTGTTGGTTGTAAACCTACTTCATGGACAAGCAGAAAATCTTGATCTCAAGGCTTGTTAACCAGACGTTGTCAGCAGGGGTTTTAAATTACTGATAACTTAATGTAAATAAATACTTGTTTAAGAATATTTTCTGTTTACTTTTTTTCAATTCATATGCCTCTTCATTTTGCTTTCTTTAGACTGTCTTGATAGGCAAAAAGAACGTGTTTTTAAATTGCTGGCTTGACCACGTTATTTTAAAGTCTTTTTTAGACCAGTGGGAATTTTTCGTCTATACTTACTTAACATACTCACTCTTAGAATAAGTGAAGTCATAACTGTCTTGGACATGTTTAAACTTGTTGAGTTGAAGCTTGGGCTCTCAGCTGTTTTGTGTCTTCTCAGGTGCACTGTCTTCCTTGTGTAGTTAGAATTTAGGAAAGGATGTGATAGACATTTGTTGGCAGGCTTTTATCTAAAGACTATAAATTTTGTTAGATCAAGTTGTTGATTTTTTTCTGTTTTTTTTTCTCTCTCTTCCCCCCGCCCTTTTGGTCACCCAATATGTAGCCTGAACTGAACCTGGGCAATATCCAGCTGCATAGATGTGACCACGTCATGTGGTGTGGGAGCATATTCCTGACAGCGATTACTAATGGGCCTTGGGGACAGGGCAGAGATGGAATTCTAGCTCCTGTAGTCATGCCATCTTAGGTTTATTTTCTAGGAGTACTGTGATGGTCTAGTTTCTGTCTGAATTGTTTTCTTTGAAAGCTTTAAAGGAATAATGATATTTATTTTACTATTTTAAAGGAGCTTACTAATGAGTAGGAGTAAGTGTATTCAGATTCTGCTGAAGCCTTTATGCTTAGTCAGAGGAGAGAAGGAGGCATCTCTGAAATGCAATTCAGGTGAAGTTGGGACTGAGGAAGAGCATCTAATAGGAAATACTAGACAAAGCTGTTTAGGTGTGATTTAGGCTGAGTATCACCTTTATACCCTAATTGCCATTGTCTGTACTTGGCATAATTTATTTCAAGTAGGGTCCCCCATCAGATTTCAGCACTGTGTATAATTACACAGCTATGTAAACAAGGAATTGAGCTTCAAAATGTTTGTAAACCATTTTGGGAACTGACTCTGACCTGCTTAGAGCAAGAGGTTGAACTAGCAGACCTTTGAGGTCTTTTTCAATCTGAGTTACTGTATGATCCTGTTCTGTGAGCATCCCTTCTGATGGTTGTATCCATTATTTATGTTGTACCCATTGCCTTTGCACAGTGCATGATGTGTAGGAGCCTTTATTTTGTATGTGTTTTCCTTTGTTATTTCTTGAAAGAAAACAGTTTACTAAATCTCTTTGTTTCATTGTCTGCATTCCTTTTTCCCTTTATCACCTGATACTTACTTTATCTATTAATCTGTGGGATTCCTCATATTCTAAATAAATTATTTCTTCCTTACTATGTTTTTTGTCAGAAATGGTGTCATCTGGCATTCTAGATTTTCTTTTGAAAGAGTGTGTTTAAAAGTTTATCTGCTAGAAAAGGGTAGGGCTATTTTCATTACTTTAAAGCAAATATGTCAGAATTTATTTTCTCATTGGATTTCCATTGTGCACTGTTGGAAACAGTTTTGTCGTGCCTGTGCTAACAGCTAACAATGCGTGTCACTAGCAATGAGTCATTTTCTGATGGCCTGAGAGTGTTTAGTTATAGTCTGTTTTCTACCTCTTTGCTTCTTGCATCTTCTTTTCAGCTTATGGTCTTTTTCTCTGTATTGGTTTTTAGTCCCTTCTGAATTAATTTGCTCACCCCTTTATTTCTTTTTCTCATAATGAAAATTTTCATCAGGAGCTGTAGTGGTAGGACGAAGGGGAATGGCTTCAAACTGAGAGAGGACAGGTTTAGATTAGATGTTAGGAAGAAATTCCACCTGAACAGATTCCCCAGAGAAGTTGTGGATGCCCCATCCCTGGATACATTCAAGGCCAGGTTGGATGGAGCTCTGAGCAACCTGGGCTGGTGGAAGGTGTCCCTGTCGATGGCAGGGGGGTTGGAACTGGATGATCTTTAAGGTCCCTCTAACCCAAACCATTCCATGATTCTAAGGGGTTCTCCATTATCATTTAAGTGACAGAGTTTACCCCTGGCTGCACTCAGCAACAATGTGAAACACACAGGGCACGAGGCTTTGTCTCTTGTGCAGTGTTTCTATAAGAAAGCACCACGAGCTGTGCTACGTCAGTGCCAGGTAAAATTGTGCTATTGGGAAAGTAAAGAAGTGACTAAGGAAATCTGATTTCCAGAGGTAATGCAAGATTTTAAGGCCTATTTTTTTTCTTTCAAGGATTTTGGTTTTGAAATGCTTTTTAACCTGATATAGCCTGTGCGTCTCCATTGATATTGCCATTTGCCTTGTGACACTGGACACGGGTGACACTTTGTGAGCTCAAACTCCCTTTTGAGATTTGTGCTGATGTTCTGCAGGTTAATATCAGCTGTAGAGGCAAAAGGGGACACTGCAGCTCCAATTCACATTCATCAGTCAATCAATGTGGTATTAGGCTTTGCCTTGAAATGAACCATTCTGCCATGTCACTGGGACAGTAGCCTTTGGCTGAAGCATGGCAAGACACCAGGGAAGAAAGACACCTTGAGCTTTTTCCATTTTATTTGTCAAAACTTGCCAGTCAAAGCCATATTAAGAGACAGAATTTGATGTTTTCTATGTGGAAAGCTATTTCAATTACCTAACATGTTTCTGTTCAAATTCTATCTCTAAAAGCAAGCTTGCTAGATATGACATCTTGGATGTAATGGCTTTAAATCAAACTTATCATAGTATGTTAATGTGGGTATGTAGTTAATAGACAAAATGTGTTTCTTGGCTGTGTGACATGCTGCCAGCCTGTCCTGGGGTCCAGATATGATCTGGTTCATGCTTACAAGAAGAGAGCAGGGAAGAGGAAATACACCATTTGGAACTGATTTGGAACCTTTATTTTTGTTTCTATTTTTTACTTCTAGAAATTAAATCTGTATCTAGAGACTTAGTACAGGTTAGGAACTAAGAACTTCCAAACGCCTTCAAATGCAATTAAAAAAGAAGTCTGTTGTCTTCTGTTTAATCCTTTGGCGTGGAAAGTGGAATTTACAGAGAAACTATTCACAGGAGAGGGAGGCTCAAGTTGCTATGTAGCATGGAAGCATAAAGGGGTGCTAGAAGGTAAAATGCCCTTATATTTCAGTAGGATTGCCACACTAAGGAAAAAATAACTGTGTTTCCTTTTCTGCTTCTGTTGTCCTTGTGTAGCTCAATACTTAGGACTTAATCTCAAATTGTTAGGATTATAATATAATAATCTTAGAAATCCATTGAAGATCTTGGAAATAGGAGGTCAGCAGAAGTTGTGAAGAAACAAATGTTTAAGAAAGAGAAACACATTTTTGTCCTTAATATGTCTATCTTTGTATGTTTGAAAATGAATGAAGTAACAAACCAGATGTATGGTCTAGCTAGAGTAACCTAGTAAGGCTTCTGGTGGGAAGCCCATGTCTCTTATTTGTATATGAATTGCACCTGAAATTCCAATTGGAATGTATTGGAAATGGTGACTTACCTGTTTCTGAATTTCTCTTGGTTTCTTCTTGGCATCATTGTGAAGAAGAAACTTTCTCTAAAAGTTAGGAATTGTAAATAGGGCCTATTATAGAGAGACACTGTGTGCTTCACTCAATGTCTTGATTAACTCAAGAGTTGTATCCTTGAGTTAATCAATTTGAGCTTGGAAGAAAACAGTCCACCATATGTATAGACATAAGTTATTATCTTAATCATTAAATCTATCGCTTCTGTTGCTTACAGAAAAGAAGAAGTCTGTCTTAGGAGAGGCAACTGATCCCATTTTTCCCATGTACATTTTCTTGGCAGAGGCACTGGCATAAACAGTTCCTGCCTTGCCATCGTGGTGACACACATTTGTGGAGATGTGTGAATCAGGGCAGGGAATTGCTGCAGACAGAATTGCTTTGCCTTTTCTTGGTGTCCAGCCCTGCTGCTTCTGACTGGGTTACCCTGTAGCAAGATCAGTCCCTGTGTCTGGTTCACAACATGATCCAAGTACAGCTGAACAGGAACAGTTCAGAGGCTGGTAAGAAAAGCTGTGGGGTGGGATCAGCTTCTATGAGAACTGATGCCCAAGTTGTTCCTTTAGCTCCATGTGTAATCCTAATGAGTGCAACTTATGGGCAGTTTGTCTGGTGTCCACGTGACTGGTGTTGGACCATGTCTGGCTGTGCTGTAGTAAAATTACACTTTGTCCTTCCTAAGATTTTTATGGCAATTAATGTTCTTTTACAGTAAAAGAACTAAATTTTCGCTCTTTGATGTGATAGAAAATGCATCCCCATGTTGGAAGCTCTGGGGAAGAAGGCAGGCAGCTAATACAGCTTCATACCTCTTAGCTTCCATCTTGGGTCATATGAACAGCAGGAAAAGTACTGAGAGTAATTTATTATTATTATTTTAACCAGCTATTATTAAATTGCAACTTGTCTTGTTTGTGCTAACATATTTAAACTTGTCAGGTGACCCATTACCTGGTATGTTAAAACCTGCATTTTTTTAATGGAGTGTAACATTTGAAAATACCTGCAGGTTTAAGGTACAGCAGCACAAACATCCCTGTGAATTGATGGAGCCTCTGTCACGCTGCTGGGGTATCACCTCAGACAGTAGTGCACTGGGGCTGTGGTGGAAGCTTATCAAACCAGGCAGTTATGGGGTAGATGACACACAGTAAACTTGGTGCTCCAGCCTTGCTTAACCTGCTGAGTCTGAACAGAAAACCTCATTTTATTTAATACAGTTTGGGAAACACACAGCTTTTGTCTGCTGTTGGGTATCTTTTTTGGTTTAGGAGGAGCTCAGTCTCAGAGGAACCGCTTAGAAAAATGTTTAAACTCTGCAGAGATGGATGTCCAGGAGGGGCTTGTTCTGGTGGAACCTGAAGGACTGTGAGTGCCAAAGGGAACAGGCAAAGTGATTAATGTTTCAGTAGTGGCTTTGCAATTCACCACTTGTTGGTTGCACCAAAGCAACCACCCCTTACTGCAAAATAAACCCCTGACATTTACCATCTCTTCTAAGGTTTTAGGCTAACATATTTAACCTTCTCATTGCAGCAGACTGAGTGTGCTAATACATGTGGTTACAGAGATGTGCTGATAAGCTGTAGCTTGATAGCTGCTTGTAGCCAAATATATTTATGTGTCCGTACCTGTACTAACATGGCACAATGGCTCTTATACAATAGTTACTTGTTTCAGAATAAACACCTGGAGATTTTTTCATGTGAGTGCTTTCTTTTTAAATTTTTATCTTCATCTCTGCAGAATTGGTTTGATAAAAACTTTCCTGTAGGCTGGGCACCTGGAGTGTGTTTCAGCTGGAAATGTACGGAGAGGCAGTGTTGGTCCACTCCCTCTACCTGGATAGATCCTGCTGTGTGAATCACTGTGGGGATTTGGGCTATTTTTGCAGTCTTAGAGGTGAGATGGTTTTTTAAAGTTCCTGGATGCATTTATTGAGAATTTCTCTAACCAGTACTGATAAGGCAATACTGAACTTACTTGTTTGTCCACAACAGATGGTGCCCAAGGTTAAGTACGTCCACTGCAGCTTGGTGTGACAGAAGAGAGTGTGATAAAAAAAGTACTAAGATGAGTGAGAAAACAGGCATATTTCTTGGTCTTACTTTTGTTTGGAAAACAAATTACATTACTGTTGTCAGTGTGTCAGCCTGTGTCTTGCAGATGTCTGACACAAATTTTAAGAAAACTTAAGATGGACAGAAGCAAAGCATTACAGAACAGCTACTTTGGGGTGTTTTTTTTTTTTTTTTGCGTGAAGGGAAGTTGAACAAAGGTAGTTGCATTACTACTCAAACTGGCAGACCAATTGGTTTTAAAGTATCTATCAATACTAGTGAAGTGACACTTGCGTAATGTTTTCTTGATCTGTTTTTCTCTCTGGAGGAGAAGAAAATTGGCAGGGAGCATTTGAAGGATTAGGAAAGAGCCATTTGTAGATGGACATTTGTCAAGCTTTGCTTTCTTAGCTTGTCCATTCCAGATTCTTTTGGAGTAGTGTAGAGCAGCCTGAAAAATGTTAAAAAGGAGGTGAAAAAAAACAAACCAACAAAACAAAAGGAAAGCTAAAATGCAAAAGGCTAACTAAGCCTACAAGATTAAAACACAAAAAGTTTCACCTGAGCGTGAGAAAGAACTTCATGTTGAGGGTGGCAGAGCTCTGGAACAGCTGCCCAGGGAGGTCGTGGAGTCTCCCTCTCTGGGGACATCCTGTGCTCCTGTGCCACCTGCTCCAGGTGACCCTGCCTTGGCAGGGGGTTGGGCTCGGTAGTCTCCAGAGGACCGTTCCAACCCTAACGATTCTTTGGGAAAAAACAACAACAACGACAACCCCCAAACAAACCAAAACGGCGATCCCCTAAGTCCCACCTTAATTTCAGGGACAAAACGCTGGTTTTCCCGGCGCAGCAGGGAAAGCGGGCAGTGGAAAGAGGGCAGTGGAAACCGGCACGGCCGGCAGGGAAAGCGGGCAGTGGAAACGCAACTTTTGACTGCGCCGCTTTGTTAAGTGGGAAAGTGCAGGCGCGGGGTGGGGGGAAGCGGGAGCGCTGGGGGGGGCGCTCCGGGGGGACCGGCCGTGCGGGGGGACCGGCCGGGCAGGGGATGTGCGGGGCCGTGCGGGGGGACCGGCCGGGCAGGGGATGTGCGGGGCCGTGCGGGGCGACCGGCCGGCAGGGGATGTGCAGGAGGACTGGCCGGACAGGGGGTGTGCGGGGAGACCGGCCGGGCAGGGGATGCGGGGCCGGGGAGGCTCCGGCGGAGGCGCTGCGCCCGCGGCCGCCGCTCCGCCTCCCGATCTCGGGCGGCCCCGCTCCTGCCGCAGCGCTCCGGTCCGCACATTGGCGGCGCCCGGCTGCGTCGGATCTACTTTCTCTCCCTCGGCTCTTTTTTTTTTCTTTTTTCTTTTTTTTTTTTTCCTCCTTTCCCCTCCCCTTTCCCCCCCGCTCCCCTCCCCCTCCCTGCCTCCTCCTCCTTCTCCTCCTCCTCCGCCGGCGGCCCCAGCCTGGCTCGGGGAGGCTCCCGGAGCCGAAGTTGCGGCGATCGCGGCTGTTCCGCATCGCTCCCCGGCGGCGCCGCCATGGGGGGGGCCCTGTAGAGCCGCCCGGGGCAGCGGCCGGGGGAGCTGCGACATGGCCGAGCGCGGGCACTGCTGAGCGGCAGCATCGCTGCCCTGACATGTAAATAACTTCTCTGCCCTCCGGAGCCGCGCCGGTGCCAGCCCCTCCATTTTCCGAGGGGGGATTTGCGAGCGCTGCCGCGGCGCTGGGCGATGCCGCGCAGAGCCGGCTCGCCGCGGGTGAGTACGGCGGGCGCTGAACTTCTTTGTATGGGAGGTGACAGCGGGGAAGGGGCTCCCCGGGGACGGGGGGACCCGCCGGGACCGGGCGGAAAACTTGGCGTGGGGACTGGGCGCTGCTGGCACTCGGGAGAGCGGATTCGACGCCGTCTGGTCAATTAAAAAACCCCAACAAACAAAACCCAAAAACCCCACCACCACCACAAAAAAAAAAAACCCCGGACCCAAGTCCAGACGTGGGTGTAGAGGTTCAAGTTACACGCTCGCTGCATAATCCTCGGCCGTTTGCTAAATAAAAATAAGGAAAAGGAGGGTGGGTGGGTGAAACAACCACAAAAGCCCCGCTCGGTCTGAGCCGGGTATCCGGTCATCGCTGCCCTGGGTACACCTACACACGTGTGCCCGCACGGACACGCTTATATGCTTTAAAAAACAGGGCTTTATATGGTTATCTATAGCACGACTCTTATTTTTTCCCCCCTTTAGAATTTTTTTTAATCACTTCCTGGTGTAAATTCTGGAGTGATGGAAAATTGAGATAGGATTCATTTTTCTTTAATATTTTTGAGTGTTCTGTGTACGCTATTTTTGAGGAGCGTGCCATTTTAATTTTGCCCATTTTTAAAGCATATACCTGTGTAGTGTTAATTTTAGGCGATCCTCCCAGCTGCCTTTATCTGTAGTTCTAAACTGAAAGAAATAAAAAACACTTTTAAAAATACTGTATATTTCTAGCGTGTAATGGATGGTCAGGCCATTATATATCATGATTTTTGTATGAGCAGTGAGCAAATAGGTCATAAGTCAAAGTAAGTGTTATGTAACTGACTGGCTTTAACAAACTTGGTACAAACTGTAAAGAAAAAAAAGTGTTTTGTTTTTTTTGTTTTTATTTGGACGATATGAGAGGCGGGCTATTCCTTTTTCCAGTGGGATTGCTTTGTAGCAGGTTGATTAAAACAAACAAACAAACTACCCAACAGAACAACTTATGCTTTCAAAATACGAACCAGGTAGTTTGTGTATTTTTCTGAAAAACTGTTTGAGTCT
This sequence comes from Hafferia zeledoni, assembly GCA_035583235.1. Lineage (NCBI taxonomy): Eukaryota > Metazoa > Chordata > Aves > Passeriformes > Thamnophilidae > Hafferia > Hafferia zeledoni. The sequence goes on along the minus strand of JAWWEV010000083.1, from coordinate 5,803,120 downwards.
CGTGCATAATTCTGGATACTAAACACTAGATACTCACCAGCGAATCATTAGTTAACACTGTAACCAGATTTTTACATAATTGAAAAATGTTCCTGAGTTAGTATAGTTTCTTATTTAACTTCACTGTTTTCTAGAACAGTGTTATTTGGCATAGAGTTGAAAGAACTGAAGATCCGTATGAAAATGGTTTGGGGCTTTTTCATCTGAAGAAGTAAAGCAGTGGTGGGTTGGTACTCCTGTAGCAAAACTGAAACAACTAGGCAGACATTTAAAGGTTTTCCGTGACTGTACAATGCTGTGTATGGAAGTGCACACAGCTACTAAGCTGGAGGTTACTGGAGGGGTCTTTGTGCTGCCTGTACATCGTGGTGATGGTACTCTGTGGTGTTTTATGTTCCTGCACAATAAAATACACTTGCTACAGAAAATAACTGCAGCTCCCGGGCTGTTCAGCACGAATATTTTAACCATCTACTTGTATGATAAAGGCAGGGAACAGGGCAGACTTTTCTCGGTGCTGTGTGGTCGGTTCAGTAACTTCACTGATGACTGCTGCACATTTATTTTTAAACTATTTGGTTATGCATCCTTTACTACTCTGTTGTAAATGGCCTTTCTTTTGAGAATATACTTGGAGTTTGAGTATCTGTAGCTTTTAGTTGCTTACCTCACTTTCAGGTTGTCTTTGTAAACTGTGTTGTGATGACTCTACTCTTGTTGTATCTGTTAGGTGTAAAGTAATACCTAATATTCTGTCAGCATTAAATCTAGATGATTTTAAGCCAAAATACTCCTTTTTGGTAGGAATTGTTATTTAATTTTTGTATAATTATTTTGTCAGACTCAACACTCAGTTGACTTATATCCTCTCCCCCCCCGCCCCCCCTGCTTTTTTCCTTGCCTGTTTTTTAATTTTCTTTTGTATTTTTCTTTCCCAAGCATAAACTCCTGCAGAGTTTTGGCAAAATATTTTTAGGGAGTTGTTTTTTTTTTTTTGAGAGGAGGACACAGGGGGTGGCATTATTGCAATTTACATAATATACCAGTAGAAAGTAGTTGCACCATGTACAGTTTTTTAAGACTGTTCACTGGACTTGCTTGAAAATGATCTCTTAAGGGTAAATGGCTGAGCAAAAATTAAAAGCAGCCATGTATTTTTTTCTGCTTTTGTTTCAGGCTAAAATGACCATTCAGCTTGTGCTTTACAGGGTATTCCCAGTCTGAAATTTATTCAGCTATTTAAAAATAGTGGTAAAAGTATTCTTTTATCATCGCTGCTTTCGAATCTCACGGCTTTGCAGTTCTGGTTTCCTGTTCTTGAAGTGTGGATAGAAAACTCGCAGTGTGGAGAAGTATATACTTTGTATACCATATAGTATAAAATAGGCAGCCCAAGGAGAAGGACTGGCTCTGGAGGGTTGTCAAAAGCACACCCTAAACAAGCTGAAAGATACTTTTTTTGTTCTATTTGGGCTGTTCCAATTTTAGTAATTATTGAGGCTTTTGGAGACTCTGGGGCATAGCATGTTTGCAGAAAGAAGTATTTAAAACCAGTTTGACAGTGGGCCTTTAGCTAGTGTTTTATAATTCTGTCTTTCCTCTGTGAAATCCTTTTGGCATGTTATGGTTCTCTGGCAGTATCCCAGCATGTGATATCACAGATATCAGATGTCTTCTTGCGATTCGTGGCATTTGCTGTGCCGCAGTGGTGCTCCCTGGGATGGCTTAGGTGAACCAGGAAATGTCATGGAAATTCAGCTCTGTGGTGGAGAAACAGTCACATGGTTCAGGGAATAGGTGAGCGCCTTCTGTTTGAGAGTCTTCCCATCTTTGTGTTTCATAATCTGATGTGGAGTGCGTTCAGCAAACAGATGTGTCTTTTACTAGTCTTTACAGATTTTTTTTTCCTGACATCTTAGATATTGATGCATATCAAAATGAGTGGCAAAACATCACTTTGGAAATATCTTTTATTTAAAAAGTAGCATAATTATACATGGCCTTGTTAGGATTTCTTTTCGTCTCAAAGTTGAGGTCGAATGCCAGGCATAAGCATAGATGATATCACACATATGGAGGATATTTGACTCCTCCATAAGATCTGTTGGAAGTTAGTCATAGCACACTGCATTTCTGTCTGTCTCTTCAGTGAAGTCTCCCTCTTGTCTGTATTCCCTGGTGAATGTTACACAGTAAGTGTGGCTTGTGCTGGTGGTGCTTTTGTAACATAGCTAGAAAATAAAAGATTCCATGCTGGCTGCTTTGTCCCATGTTTTCATCCTGATTTCCAAGCATTGAAAGGTGAATACTTCAGTAACATTGCTTAATTAGACACAGAAGATAGAGGCAAAGAAAAGAGTCTGCTTGTGTATTTGTTTGTTTAGTTGAGACTTGCAATTCTTCGGAATAATTCAGTTTCAGGAATGAATTTCTTGTTTTAGATGGAGCTCAATGTGTTCCTTCTAACCACAAACACTTCCATGTTGTTGTTACTCCAGATCTCCCTTTGTATTTTTTTTTTCTTATCCCTATTTTTAATTTCTGGGTCCCAAATGCCCCAGTGCTATAAAAAGAGAATGTAAATTGTGTTTGGAAGACTCTGTCTGGGAAGAAGTGCATGTGAGAGCAGGTTATTATTGTCTGGTTTATAGTTTGGCTTCTGCCCCAACCAGCTTATGGTCTAAACAATAATTCTGCCCTCTTTTAGCATGTAACATCAGGTGCCATAGAGAAAAATGGGATAAACTCTGAGGAGGGCAGTTGTGGGAATAATCATTCTGTGGGAGATCTGTTTGAGATGGGATTAGACCAGGAGGAAAGGGAGCTGTGTTTTCCCCAGAATTCAGGAAACCTCAAGCGGAATTCCTATTTATGCTTATAGTTCTGCAGAAATCTGCCTTCTTCAAATCAAATGACTTGTGAAGATACTGAGTTTGACAGAATTTGAAGGCTTCTTCCAAGCATGAGGAACAGGGTGAAAAGATATGATGTGTTTGGCAGAGCAAAGAGGATGGGGTAGGGGAAAGGGATGGATGGCACTATACAAGGATGGCATATCTGGAGCAATGAGAAGAAGGACTAAGGCTGGAGCTTTATTTGAGTCACCCTGCCCTTATGGTTGAGTGGGGTGGTTTTGTCAGCAGAGTTTTGTGGCACCATTGAGAATGAGTTTAACAAGCAAGAAAATAATGACTGTGGTCAAGGAGAGTGATGAAGGAATGAATAAATCTATAGTATTTTTCTGCTTTTTTAAAAAATGACTTGATGTGGGTCAAATAATAGGTGTGCTAGGAGTTGCCACTGCTGTGTGAGCCTTGCCTTGTGTACAGAAGGTTTGGTCACAGTCATGGCAGAAGTCGTTCCATGTATATTCAGCACTACCATAAAATGGAGGTTGAGGTTGAGCAGTAAGTACTCTGTTAACCTTTGACAGACTGTTCTCCTTTGAAAAATTTCACTTTGGCTTTGCAATATGTCAGCAATAGGCTAATTGCACATGAGAAGGGGTACAGAAGCAAGGTAGAGGGCTATTGGAAGAACCGTGGGTTTGCAGTGCTCAGAAAAGAGGAACCCAGAGTTACAGGAACATAATCTCTAAAACAGATGGGCCATAGAGAATGAGAAACATGGACTTCAGTCTTTTTCTTTCACCTTAATCCACCTTGGTGCAGTAGCCTGTCTGTGAGAAGTGTTTATTCTTGTGTGTATTTAGTCATCTTTTCCCTTCCATTTGTCCCTTGTCATCTTTGTTTTCACCTTGTTAAAGGAAGTGGAGATTTTTAATTTAAGAAAAATAAACAGTTTAAAGAATGATGCAAGGACAGTGTTATGCATCTCCAGAAGTAGCAATTCTTATAACTTGAAGGCTTGTTCTTGGAAGAAGAGAGCAATGGTGAGGAAGCCTGAAAGATTTCTGACGTGGCTTGTATGGATCAGGGTACAGCCTTCCAGCAACAAACCTTTGAAACTGGGCTGGGGAGAGGAGCGTGGCCTCCATATTTTGTTTAGCTTATGTATCAGTCAACAAAATATAAAGTAGTTAAATGCATCCTTTTTTTCACCCTGGTGTATTTGTCTTCCATTAGTAAAATCCACCTACAATGATGTAGAATGTTTAGCTATGAGGAGTTTGTAAGTTAATTATTTTCTTTCTTCCATTTTTCAGAAACACACGTAGCTATTGAATCTGTCTTGACTGCCGTGGTTCAGTTGCTGAGATGGTTGTGTCATTTTTCCATAGAAAGTTTTGGACTTCTGGAGCTGAATCAGTGAATAGCTACTATTTTAAGCAGTTCTATTGCTTCCCTTGGGGATGTTTTGAAATCAGTTGACCCTGTTGAGGATGTTACCGGAAAGTCAGAGTTTCTGGGTTGTGCTGTATGTCCAGGAATTGCTCTGGCCAGTTGTGACATCTGTGCATTTGCCCCTGTTGATGAAGGTATTTGGCTGCTGTTTTTAATGGTGATAGCTGAGAGAAATGAAGATTTGGAGGAGGTAGTTCCCCTGATCATTGACAGACCTACATACAGTTCATATGTAAATCCTATATTATATTTATATCTCTCCTTATGACTGCCTAAGCTTCAATGTCTGCTGCTGACAGCCTTACCAGTACTACAGGGGAGTTTTCATTATTGATGCCTCTGGACCTCTACATAAAGAACTGCCAGTGAATAAGTACTGTATGGATTCATTTAATTATTAATCAGCATGATAGGGTATTCTCTAAGGTACACAATTCTGTTTCAAAGACAACTGAAGTCAATAGAAAGTTTTCCATTGAAATAAAATAGTCATGAGAATAAACAGTAATCAGTACAAGTAAGAATTCTATAGTCCAGACTGTTCTGTATCTACTATTTTGAATAGTACTAACCAATTGCTGCTCTGCACGATCAGAAAGTGCGAGGAATAGGATGCTTTAGGAAAAAAAAAACAAACCAGGCATTGCAGAATAGTTTTTCATTCTTCAAATTTCAAGCAAATGTGACAACAGTTTTCTGTCAACTTAGATTCTGTGAAACAGTGCTAAAGCTGAAATCATAACAATTATAAATTGCATAAACTTGTTCTTGATTTCTGTATTATTCTTTTACTGGCCAATTAGTCATGTTTTACTCCCACTTTTTTCCAGACACTGACAAGAATCACAGTTCGGTTGTGTGCTAAGAAAAAAAACGGGGGCATTTCTAGGCCACTCAGAGAACTGGGCTTATTTCATTGTATTCTTCCTGAGCTAGATGTGTATTTCATGCCCCTGAGACCCAATAGTTGGTTTCATCAAACACAATCAACATCTTAAAAACTGATATTAAGTGTTGAATTTCATCAGAGTGATGTAGGGCTGAATAATCTTGCACATAGGACTCCATATCCTGTCCTTGCACTTCTCACCATCTCCTGTGCCAGAAGTTTCAGGCCAGGAAGCAGATAAAGAAGAGCTACTTAGTTGGCTTTCCTGGCAGGTAACATACAGTTGTTGGTGAAGAGTAGGAAACTTTTTCTGGAGAAAAGGTCTTGAAGGTCTCCTTTGTAAAAGAAAAGCCAGGGATAGTTGTCGTCCCTTCAGCAGTTCATAAGGGAAATTTCTTCTGACTGTTCTGTAGCATCTTCTGAGCATGAAATCATTTGTGAGGAATTTGGTAGATGTGCTGTGGTGGTACAGTTAGGGGCAGAAAAGCAGAGGTGGTGGTGTTACATCTCTTGAGGTTCTAGGAGAAGCAAGGATGGGGGGGAGCAGTTGCATTTTATATAAAGCTGTTGTAACTGCGTAAATCAGATGAAGCTTTCAGGCACACAGAGGGAAAAATGTGCTGTTTTTCTCACAGAGTGTCCAGTTGCCCCATAAACAGATAGTGTCAGTACAACTGGAGTCCAAAATCAATTTGCAGAGTCTTTTCAGTGGTTGCCACTTGTACTGAAAGAAGACGTATAATAATCTCTCCTGTAATCTCCTCTCCAGTCCTTCCAACAGCCTCCTAAGCCTGCTAAACTCATCAGAAGCAAACTTTCTGCAGATCATCCAGATTGTACCTGAGCAGCAAAAGTGAAATTTGCTGCCAGAGCTCCATACCACTCCAGTACATTCACTCCAAGACAGAACCACCCAGACCATGGGATTCCCCATAGTACACTTTGTCTTTTGCTAGATTTCCTTAGGAACATTGACCACATCCTTATGGAAAGTGGATGAATGAAATTAAACAACTTTTAGGAATGGGGATGAACTTGCCCACAGTCAAGGATCACTGACTCTTTTTCATACAACTTCCTTGACTCTTTGGTTCTGGCATTTGAAGATGCTTGCCAAATTTTCTCAAAAAGATAAGCCTGAGTGCTGAAAATTAGGACTTAGGGGATGGTTCAATTCATGAGCCTGACAAACTGACACAATCATACTTTACTATCTTGCAGCCCTGCTCTAAACCTCACCTCTGTGTCTTCTGCAGTTAATAAATTATTGCTTATTCCATCTCTTTTCCCCAGGAGCAAACCACTTTCAGAGCTTTCCCTCAGCCCTCTCTACAAGCAGTGTCCAGTGTCTTCTCAAAAAGGTTCACAGCTTTAACTTTGAAGATTGGAGTATCTGCATAATATTCAAATAAAAGCTTTTTGTCCAGGAGCTTGTTTGTTACTTAACTCTATCACTTGATCTAGAGTGGGGAGCAAAATAACCTCACACAAATCTCTCTCAGTTGTCTTGGACTGACAAGAAGAAGCAGAACATTATAAATTCCCTATAAAAAGTAAGGTTAGAATGCTCATGGATTGGATGTTATTTCAGATTAGAAGATAGGAGCCCAGTGTCACCTGACTGGCTTCAATGGTGTGACACGTGGTGCTTAGATTATTTGTGAGGCTGTGTAAAGAATTTGGTGACTTAGGAGAATCTATTGAGCTGCCAGAAGAGCTTTGTGTTGCTTAAATACAAGAAAAGTAGTTGTTTCTTGACTGTGAAAGCATCTTGTTATAAAGCATGATTGTGTGACATGAAGTTTGCTGTTCTTGAGGTAATTTTTTTACTGTGGCAGATAATGACCTGACTAAGGGATAAGGTATACAATCATCTCAATACAGTATGGACAAAGATCCTAATAAGCCATCTACTGAATGGGAAGGAATACAGGATGCTTGTGCATTTTCTTTGCTTCCCACCATGCAGAACTGACTCTGAGGCCACACTGGAATCTCTGGGCATCAGAAATCAGGAACCAGTCTTTTAGAGGAATGAAGCTTTTATAAACCACTAACATGGTCACTGTTAAAGGCTCAGGGTGTTGAGTACAAGACTGGAAATGAAGTTTAGTGTTGTTGAGGGTCAGTCTTTACGTGTGATAGTAATTGGGGAATTATGATGAGATTCGTTGGTTCAGAGTCTATTTGTGAGATAATATGGAGAAATCATCTATTTCACAATAGCAGCTGTGCTGGGTCACATCAGAGATCTGGATGTTCCATCATCATGTTTCCTGCAGTGGTTAAAAGGAGATGCTTTGGAAAGAAAAGGAGAAAAAAAAAAAAGAGTAATTTTGTAATGATACTTCCACAAACCACTAATTACAGAATGTTGGGAAGGAACTGTGGGATTTCTGGAGTCAGGGGTGGTATTGCTATGTTGGGTCTGTTGAGCATTAGGCAAATCCTTTGAATGTGTCCAGCTTCTGGATCACACAAACTTGAAACGTGCTGTGCATGGAGTAACAGAGTTTAACTTACTGTGAGAAGAACAGTGGCCTTTTACTTGGGATTTTCTTGACCCTTCTACCTACTAGCATCAGTGCCATGTAGTAAGTGTTAGAAGAGACAGTAAATGCTAATCTTGTGATCACCTTTTCAATGTGAATTGTGGTTAAAATTATCAAGGTGAATATGAAAATTTATGTGTGAGAAAACCAGGCTTTACACTTTTCAAAGAGGTTCATAAATGCCAAGGACCTGGTTGAGAACGTGAGGGTACGACAGTGAAATTTTATTTAATCTGAAAAAAGTCTGTGTGTGTGTGTAACAGGACTGCTTTTTGAAGGCAGTAAGAGACAAATAGACTCTAAAATCAGGATTTCTGGACTGTTAGCAAGTTTTGCTGTGGTTCTTAGGGCAGTAAATTTTTTGACTTTTTGCAGCCTTAACAAATCATGGGATCTCATTTTCTGATGTTAAATGTCTAATACATACCTTAGGTTTTGATTAATTCTATTATTTAAATAATATTTGTATTTGGATAATGAACCTGTTTTTTATGTAACATAAATAGACTTAATTATTCTGTGTAATATATCTCCTGATAGAACTGGTTATTAGTGAGTTGAGGTTTCACACTTGATCATGCTGATGTCTGTGGATCTGCGGATCTTTAAAACCCCCAGTGTATTAATGCTGTTACCAACCAAAGCTGCTGCAGCAGCTTTGTTTATTTTCCCTTCCTCAAGGGTACTGTAGTGGCCAGTTTGAGCATTAGCCACCAAATGCCAAGGGGGCTGTAGAGTAACTGCAGCAGCATTTCAGTATCTAATGGACCAGGTCACGTGCAGAGCCTCATTAAAATATGATTAAAGTATCCCCTTTTGTTTGTTCGATGGAGCCAAGCCCACGCTTTGCACTGGACCCGCCATTATGGCTGTGCCCTGTGCTTTGAAATGTCTCTTCTTTGTGGGGCTGGTTGTTCACCCCCCAAACCCCAGCCCTGTCCAAACCTCTGCCAAAGGTGCAGCTGGCTCTGCTTAGTCCTCTCTCCTCACCGATGATTAAATGCGAGTAAATGAAAATGGTGTCTGCTTTCATTTAAGCATAGTCTGCTGAAGACAAATATGAAATATGAAGCTTCTGTTGTTGTCTGGGGGCGTCTCCTGTTTTCCTGTACCTCTGCTTTTTAACTACTGAAGGCTGGGGAGGGTTTCTTTTTGTTTGTTTGGGGTTCTTTCTGGTTTTTAATTAAAAAGCTAGTCTTACAGTTAAAGAATCAGCATAAATTATGTTGGTAATTTGCCATAGCCACCTGTGGTAATACATAAATAATGAGAGAATAACAAAAACTTATGACTAAATTAAAAGATAAGAAGGATTTAGTTATGCTTTCTAAGACAAGCCTTCATAGCTCGTCTAGAAGTAGAAAAAATGGGCTGTTCTTTAGGTTTATTTTTTGTGAAACATGGAAATCAGTATGCTTCAAGCTCAAAGACTCATAGCATGAATCCACAAATTTAATTTCTGTCTTTGATCAGATACAGCCTTTACAGCACCTGTGGACAGCATAAACTTGAGAAACATGGTCTAGTTGATCAAGACTGAAGAGGGACATCAGACTTCTTGTTGGAATTCAAGCAAATGAAGAGTATTATTTCCAAATCAACATGTTGCAGAGGAAGAAGGGATAGAAAATGCTATATGAGTTCTTAGATCTGGCTTTGCTTTTGACACGCTGTGAAATCAGATGATTTGGCACTTGTAGCTACTGTGGGTAAGAGGCGTTCATAAGAAATAAAATAAAATGTATATGTGGCAGTGGTGGGGGAGGCGTCTGTTCTGCAAACATCTGAGATGCTGGAAAGCCTGTCCCCAGTGGGAAAGAGAAATTGCAGAGCTGGCACCGAGGCTCGCTTCTTATGCTTATGTGGCCATATTTAGAAAAGGATCAACACTAGGAACTGAATTATTAGAGAAGTGAGTGACTGGAGGGATTGAACATAAAGGAAATTATTTCTCGCTTGCTTGTTTGTTTGAGTTTGGCCAGACGATGCTGTGGGAGGGCTGCGAGCCCCAGACTGGCTGCCTGTGTGGAGTGAGTCTGGGCATGGCTTTCAGGAGGGAATGCTTGTTTGGGGTAAAGCTCTGCAGCTGCTGGGTTGGAGGTGGCTGCCTTCTGCCTGCAGGTTGGAGAGGAGCAGGCAGGAATGGAAACTTTGACTTGGAAAGCCTGGAAAAGACCCGATCCAGCACTTGATGGGGCGAGGTGCAGGCTGCTGGTGCTGCATCTAGCCCTGTGGGAGGCTTCTGCTTTCAGTACATCTTGCAAATATTCGTGTGTGTCAGTAAAGCAAAAACCAGCCAATTAAAAAAAAACCAGCACCACATTTCAAAGTAGTTATATATATATATCTATATTAAAAAAAATAAAATATATATATATAAAGAAAGCTGTCTTATTAACAAGTACTTGACAGTATAGTAACATAGTTCATCACACTTATTTGCATCTATGTGTCAGTTTTAGTTTATTGTGGTTTGTTGCAGTACAACAGATTATCTAAATAAATTAATTTGAGGGGGGGATTAAAACAGTGCTTCTAAGGAGAGAGCCAGGAGGAATGCTTTCAAAAGTTTTTAGGAGCAGTTAAACTAGACTCCTCCCTGCCTTTTTTTTTTTTCCAAGAAGTGGTTCTTTTTGTTGCAGTCATCAAGACTCATTTTGAAAGACTTATTTTTCTGGTTTTGGCAAAATAGTTGATCAGTGCGACTGGCAAGGAGCTGCCATGGAGCAACAAAGAATTTCTGTGCAGCTAAAAACTGTGTTTGAGGCCATCTTGGAGCACTTTGTGAACTGGAGTAGAAACTCTCTGTGTAAGAAAAGCCATTCAAGTTCAGTTGCACGTTTTCCTCCCCAAAATTAGCATACCAGAATACTTCACTGCGGAGTGTTTAGAATACTTTGTACAAGAACTAAGAGTACGTTGGAGATTGCTAACTGAGGAGCTGTAATGATGCCAACTGACTTTTTTTTTTTTTTAATGAAAGCTTTGTATACATAACAGGATGAGTCATCACTGGAGAGTTCTGAAAGTGTTTGGCATCCTGAAGAATCCTTTTGTGTGTCTCTGCCGCACAAGGAAAGTATTTTTGTCATAAAACTCTGCCTTAAGAAGTACTGCAATAACTCTAAGCTTTAGGGGGAGGTTTTCTAATGTGGCTTAAATCTTTACTTTCTATTATTGTTTTAAAAATATTTTGGCGTTCTTAGATCTTCCTGAGTAATAGAATGAAAATTTCTAAGTAGTTTGTTGGCTGTTGTTTTTTTTTTCTTAAGATGTAGCTTCAGACTTTCTTCTATTACAAATTTGTTTTTACAATGTGTAGTAGGAGCTTGACTGTTTTCCTTAGCTTTAATGCAAGTATTAAAAATCTGGTGGTAGGAGAATAATTAATTTTGCTTTATTCAAACAGAGTCCCTTTAGTAAACCCATAGTAGCTGTTTATCTGACTCACACTTATTTTAAGTATATTTTCTTTTGATGCAGTTGTCACGTTGGTAGTTTCTGTTGTGTCTCTTTGAAACTCACATCTTATAAAGTTAAATTTTTTCTTATATGTGTGAAGAACATCATTAGTTGTTGTCCTCACTCAGAGCGGCTCCTGATAAAAAGCAACAGAAACCTTTCTAAGGTGCTACTAAGCAGTATGTTAGCCCATGTTAGTAAACACCAACTAACCCAGGATTTTCCTGATGATGGAAAACCCAGTTCATGTAATCTTCAAGTGTGTGCAAGGCAGCAGAGATGGAATTTTGCAGCTTGTGAAATAGAGTACCCAATTTATTTTTATGAGATTTTTAGGAATGGATGAATTTTTTCAGAGGTTTTTTTCCCCCCCCCATTCATTCTGCAGCCAGTATATCTTCTAAGATGTGCTGTAATTAATTTTAAAAATTGAAGCCATTGATGGATTATTTTGTGGCTTGTTGTAGTGATGATATAGATATAATTATTACCTCTTAAATTTAGCAGTTTTAATTTTTATGTTTTCTTTTGAATGAACCTGAATGTAAAATTTAAGGCCAAGCTTGAAAGAAAGAACAGAATTCTTCTTCAGAAGGAGGGTTAATGAAGAAGTCATCAGATTTTGCATGTTTTCATAGAGGGGGAAAAGAAAAAAAGCTTTCATCATAATTTAGAATTGTATAGGCTTTTAATCCAAATGCTCTGAATGATACTGATAACAGAATGCCTAAAAAAACAAAAGGCTTTCAGACAGTCCTTGATGAAGTTCCCAGGTTAATTACTCAACCCTGCACATGCGAGTGTGATGGTTTTGAGTCAGGCTCTCCCTCATGTATTTCTATTTTACTGTGCACACCCAAGGCTAAGCATTTAAGCAGTTCTTTTATTTATTTGGAAGGGAAACAACAGAAATGTATTTAGCTAATAAAGTTCATATTTGATGATAGTTTTTATTAAGCTTAGACCTAGTTCAGTGGCATTGCTAAGAGATGCTGTTTAATGGTAGCACACTTTTTTTGTATTCTTTTTTCTTTAAATTGAAATTCTTACACCCTGTGTTACCCACTGAGTGTTATTCTTCAATAAATTAAATGTTGGGCTGTGCTAATGTGGGGTGTGTCTGGTGAGATTGAATCCCACATTTGTTTTTACTTTCCAGTGGAAGCTAAACCTCAACTTAGAGGTAAACCTTCAACACATCTGCAGATTGGGTATAAGAACTGGCTGTAAGAAAATAAGGTGTTGGGGTGTATCCAGAGAAGGTAAAATTGTTGGTGTTACGATTAATTTTGTGTTTGCCTGGCATTCTCTCAGAACTTTTACTGGGAGGAGCCCTGCTTTGAGATAGTGTACTTTCCACAACAAAACACTATTTCCAGCTGTGCAGATGAAGGGAGTCGCCCTTGGAGACACTGAACCAACCATGTCACCTTTACTGTAGGATCCAGTTGCAAAGAAGAAAACAAATGTTTGTTCCTTTATCAAAAGACTTTATGTCTTTGTTTTGCAGCTTTTAGGCCAGAATGAGGCTGGAAATTTCTGTGTCTTAGATTTTCTCCCAAGTGTTTGGTACTAAAGTGTCCTAGAATATCTGTTATCCAATATGCTGAATGCTGCAGCTCCTGGATGATGCTGTAGCTTTAAGTGTTCAGTAAAAAGGCATTTTTGGGGAAATTTGTCATCGAAACAGAACAAAGATACGTGGAGAGGAGTAGGTGGTGAAGGTTACTGAAGGTTTCCCACCTCATCACTTCTGAGGACCTCTTCTCTTTAATTCACCTCCCCGTGTTGTGTTAGTAATGGAAACTTTCTAGTGAGCTTTATATTTACAGGGCATTTAAGGCCACACTTGCAGAGCTCTGTTCTGCTGGCAGCAGTGACTTAGGCAATGCCTTTTATTGCAGCTGCTCAGCCCTGTTCCTGTGCCAGTGCAGATCCCTGCCTGGGGATCCTGGCTGGGAGCTCCCTCCTGACAGTGTAACCTCAGTCTCTAAAGGCTACATGTGGCTTTGGAGTTCCTTCAGGTGAATATTTCACTGCTGGCCAAGTCCTGCTAGTTTTGCTTTGACCCTTGCTAGCTTTTCCTATAAAGCTATTTTTCATATTGCCCAGTAAAGTCCTGGTGTTCAGAGGAGCTTTGCTTTAAAAGGAGGAGGTCTCATCAGTGTCTGTTGGTTTACAAATAACTTTTTTTACTATTTATTTAGTCTTTACCTTTTTTGCTTTTAAATCAGTGTTTCCTTTTTACTGTTTTAAATTTGTAAACTTGTGCTTTTATTATTTTATTCTAGTAAACAGAATTCTTGCTAATAGATCTTGTGCAATTGTAATGTTTGTAAGTAATTTGAGATTTAAAATGGTTTAGATATGCAGGAAAAAAGACATACAAGAATTTTCTTTTATTTTACAACTAGACTGTGTTGATATGAACAACAGGGTCAGTGCTGTTTTGTCACAACAGTTAATGTTCACACCTCAGTTTCAATAAATGCATCTGAGGAGAGGGAAAAACATTGTTGGTAAAATGTAGTAGTTAAGAATTGAGCATATTTACAGAAAAAATACATACAGGGTTTGGTATAAGTATCACGTCAGTAACATATAGTCAGCAATCAAATATCCCCTGTTGTGCCTGCATCTGTTTTACTTGCTAGTAAATTAAACCTTCCACAAGTCAAGGCAAGCCTTGACTGGGCTACACACTCATCCAATTTAAACTTTACAATGAATACTGTTAGTCAAACCTACCTTAGTACTTTTCAAAAGTTGAGATCTAGTAACACAGCTTTGTGTTATCTTTGTGAGAATTTTGTGTAAAAAAAAAAGGCTAAAGATAACAAAAAATAGATAAAAAATAGATTTCTCAAGACAACAGCTCTCTGAAGAATTCATGTTGTGATGTGTTAGTGCTGAGCTTTTAAAGAGAGAAAATAAGGGTTAATAATTCATATATTTTACTTATGACACTTTCAACAGAGTGTACAAAATGATAGGTGCAGATATTCTGTAAATGTGTTGTGGAAATTTTTCTTGAAAAATCAATTGAAATTACTCGTGTCCAAGAAAACAGGGAATGAAACCCATCAAAAAGACTGGAGCTGGATGGAAATAGTTAACAGCAGACTTAGGGATTAGAGTTGGGCTTGGCCTTGGTGCTGTTAATGAGCTGGAAGAAGGTGGAAGCAGCCAGTTAATGGTATTGACAGCCAGTGTGGAGGTAAATGGATTTGTCAACACAAAGAGAGAGAAAATGGAGAAGAGCACAGGTTAGGAATATACCAAACAGAAGAAGGAGAAGGAGGTTCCTCCCAACCTCCTCTGACAGATGAAACAACCATCAGGACTGATGGGTTTTCCATGAATTTTGCAGTAAAATAGTGCTGAAAGGGCTCAGCAGATAAACAAATGTTTTTTGATAATATTTTAATTACTTCAAATATGTGATGAAGACAAATGTATTCCCATTTGTCTTACAACTAGACTGTGTTGATATAAACACTGTCCTTGGGACAGTGCTGCTTTGAGACAACAACTCACAGGAAAAAGTGTTCCTGGTAAAATGTAGTGGTTAAGAAGTGAGCATATTTAAAACTAGCAACTTTCTATTTTTATATTAAAAATACTAAAACCTATTTTATCTTGTAGGTGGCGGTGTAATGATGACTGTGCCTTTTAGGCAGAGACTTTTCTGTGTTCTGGGAACTTTGAAAACAAAGTTATACTCTGAGAAGAAAGGCCAATTTTATAAAACACCATTTCCTAGTATCTGTAGTCCACAGTGGGTGAAAACATGTAATAGCTATTATCATTCTGAAGAAATAAATAAAATTACCCACTGTTGAACAGTCCCCAGTGTAACCTCAGCTGCTCTGCAGACACAGACATGGGGACCAGACTAGCAGCATTTACCAGCTGTGTGTAAGAGCTACGCTGCATGGAAAGGGATTTCACATTTTATTATGTGGGAGGGATGATGTCAGTTTGGTTGATTATGCCCCTTTCAAGCTGCTGTGATAATTACCTGCTTGTTACCAGAAGTGTCGAACCCATTTTCAGTTCTTGTTTGCTTTTGCTGTCATGCCCTAATTGCTACATAATTTTGTCCCTGCCAATTACTACCTTGGAGTTGAATTTTACAGTGAAAAAGTTGTAAGAAGCAATGAAGTAATTGTTTTTTAGATCTTGTAATTTCAATAGAATATTCTATTATGCTACAAAGTATATTGAAGTACATGCTGCTCACTTCTGTAATCCCATGGTTCTCACTGAAATGAGAATGTGGAAGGCATGACTTTTGGGGAGATATGGATACTTTTTATTTTGGAACTGAACATATGTACTATGTTCTTTCAAGTCAGGAACTCTTAGGTTTGCTGGATTTTTTTTTTCATTCCTTCCCTTCCTTTTCATCCTTTTATCCACTGTGTGTGTTTCAAAAGTTGCTTTTGATGTAGATACTAGGTCATCTGATGTGATACTTTATCCATCATTTTCTGTAAAGATGTAATGTAAATGGATTTCTTTAAAGGTGCTGGGCTCAACAGTGTTTTATATTCTGATTAAAACTATTTGTTTGAATTATTCAGTGGAATAAAGCCTGCAGTAATTGGGTTAAGCCCTGCCTGACCAAGCACTTTGTTGTCTTTGGGAACTGTCATCGCCTTGCTTTGGGTTTTTGGGGTGGTCCTCCAACAGTGAAGTCTGGTATTAGTCAATATTAATAACAATTACTGCTGTTGAAATCTGTATATGGAATGACATGGATGAGCACAGGGAAGAGGCAGAAAGGGGATTTGGGTTAAGCACAGTTAAACAAAACGCTCTTCAGAATAAGGAGAGGAATGTTGACACCATGTAGAGGTTTAGGGATGGGGCTGCAGTCTAGAAAGGAGCATTTCTGGCATGAGACTTCGAGTGTGGGATGTTTGTGGCTGTGCACTGAAGCTCTGTTTATCATAGAGATTGTGGGATTTGCTGCTGCCATTTCAATGTGATTCAGATATCCACAGCTGAAAGACCGAAATATTGGCAAAAAGTCATGAAATGGGCCAGAGATTACAGAAAGCTTGGAGAAAGTTCCTTTGGGGAGAAAGGTAGAGGTTCTCAGTCTGCTTGACTATGGGAGGATGAGGAATTTAAAAACCCTAAAAGTAAGTAGGAATTTGAGTATGGATGGTATATCCAGCAGAAAAAATACTGAATTCTTAAAGGCTCCCTGATGTAACAGGAAAAGGGACAACAAGAGCCAGGGCTTGAAAACTGAAACCAGAGAAGTTCACAAAAGAAACGAGCATGAATTCGTAAGGAGGAACAAATGACAAAGGGAATAGCAAAGTGAGTGCCTTTCTGAAGATGGGCATCAATCAATTACAGTTATTGAGTGATAGTTATGGATATTGGGCTCGCATGGATAATGATTCTGGCATTGTGTCCAGTGAATCTGAGCAGTCAGACTTTGGGTTTGATAGCACTCCCTGTAGCAGCTTTTCCAGGGATGATGTGGTGAATGTTGAACACCTTTGCGGTCGAAGATTCTTTTCAAATGGAGTCTTTAATGCATTGATTGCGAAAGACAAATGGTTTGTAAGGTTCTGAGGATGTAGCATATACCTCAATTGTAGTTATTTTCGTTAGCATAAAGGCTTTCAGGTACTTTAAAGAAAAATTTCAGTGAGCAAAGATACAGCCCAAAAAAAAAGTTATACAGAAGTAATACTGAAACAAAAAGTAATGCATTTAAAGGTGAAATTTATGTGTGCCCCAATGGTGAAGTAGCCCATGCTCTGTCCTGTTGTGCTGCCAAGACAGGATTTGGGTAAATCTGAGTAGCTTTAGGGCCACTATGTTACATGGATGTGCCTCTCTCTCTGTGTCACCTTCACAAGTGGTTGCCAGTGTTGCTCTTTCAGAGCTGCTCTGCCAGCTTTTGATACCTGAAAAAACTTCTGAAAAGTTTAAGATAATTTTTGAGGCTCTGTGGTCTGGTGAGTAGAACTGAATTTTCGTGCTGTAAATGTTAATTAGAAGCATATGTGTATATGTAAAAAGCAAGCTGAAATAAAAGTATAAATATCTAAGAAGCTGTCATTCCAGAAGGTCTGTGCTCAGAAAAGATTAGGTAAATATACAAATAGTCCCATTATAAATCAGCTACAGTATCATTTCTGATTATCTTTGTTACTTTTTTTTCTGGTGGCTTGTGAAAAAAAGTTAGGAAGTGAGGGATTTAGATTGTAATTTCCAAATACTTTTAGGCAGCGTTACTTGCACCGTCACCAAAAGAAGCTTCACTCGCTTTATTCCCTCCCCTTCTTTGGTGGTAACTCTCTCCTGTCACTGCTGCTCTCCCTGGCTGCTTCCAGCACAAACACTTGTGACCCTCTAATGAATGAGACTGACATGGATGAAAATTAGCTCATTTGTTGGGTATAAACTCAATCAGTGTTAATTAAACTTTGTTTTAGCATTATTTCTAAGTCTTTAGGTCAGTGCATTTGAATCCCGAACATTTTGGTGTTTTTCTCCATATGAACATAAATTTTGGGAATCGGTTCTCTGTTGCCTTAAAAACACATTTCCTTGCCTGTTTAAACTGAGGATATCTGAGGAACTGGAGAGAGAGAAGTTGCAGAACTCAAGGACCTTTTGCAGCTTTCAGGGCAGTAAATAGGGTAAGCTTACAGCCTGTGTGTCCTTGGGTGGTGGCCTCAAAGGAACTTGACCTGGAGGTATCAGTTGGTCCTCTTGGATGACTTCCATTGTAGTAGTTGCTGTCCCAGGGTTTGCTGGGTCCGTGCCCCTCTCATGTGACACAGATACAATTTTGTTTATAACTCTGACCTGTATCGTATGACGTAGGCTGAGCAATAAATCACCCGTTTGCTGGCAGTTCTGCCACAGCCTGATCTCTTCTCGTGCTGGGGAGGGTGAGGGTGTGAAGGTGGTCAGGTGGTAGAACTCCTCTCTCATCAGGTGCTGGAAACCCCATCTTTTTATTACTTTAGCTTTTTTCATGTTTTTCTTTAAGGGTTTATTAAAGGAATGAGGAACTAAGAATTAAAAAAGAATATAAAACTAATATTTTTTTAAAGGTACCATTAATTCATACATTTAATCTTAATGGGCTGAAGGATGGCATGGGGTAAAAATAGCACCTTGGACCACTTTGTAATGGGCTCAAATAAAAGGAGATGAAATTTTGAGAACATCGGTGAACAACCATGATCATGGGCTCCAATAAAAATGGTAACAGTCCTTTGAACACAAGTCTAGAATTTCTCTCCTATAATTATTTGGAGCTCTTTGTAACCTGTCTGTAATTGTCAAAAGGCAAATTTGTGTCTTCAGGTTATAAGAAACCTCTTCAGGGATGGAGAAAAAGGTGTTGGCACGTTTTTGTTAGCAGGATGCAGCATTTCTGCCTCATCTGTGCCCCTGGAGATTGATATGCCTGTTTATACAGAAGCTTTTAACTGTGTTTGAAGATTTGTATTACTTGTGCTTGTGCTTTGGAGCATTGCTTATTATGCTACTTGTATTGTTGTTTATATTTCACAATAGTATTTCCAGGAGTTTATTTACTCTGATATAAAAATAGTTTCCATGAGCTGGCTTTTAGGATTTAGGTCTAGTTTGAAAATGATTTGGTTAAAAGAAAAACAATGCCTGTGAATTAAAAATTTACACTGACACCCATCTGATTCCATTGCCCATTTTCTTCCTAGATCTATTTTTATTTTTCTGAGGTTTTCCAAGCCTTCTGAATAAGTTTTAATGGATTTTTAATTAGCAAGCAGATCTTGTGTTTTTCCCTTTAGCTTTCCCAGGTTTAGCAGTTTTATTGAAAGAGAAATATTTCATAATACTTGTTGACATTATCTGAAATAAAAATGTGTTTCTTTATAAGGAGCACTAAGGGTGCTAACAGATGGAAAAGATACATGGTGATATGACATTCATTTCTGTTGTGTTTTTTTTTCCTGTCTAAATCCATTTTAGATGGGTAATGACAAACTGTAGTTGACATGCAAGAACTACTTTTCTTACATGCCATCAATTAATTTGAGGATTATAAAGAAAATTCTATCTAATGAGTTGTAGACCAGCATGTTGTATAAAAGCAGGTTATTTATATCTCTCTGGGTACTGCCCTTCCTTTCAGTCCTGATCCTTGTAGTTTAAGCTTAAATGCTTGTTTAAGATGAAAGCTTAAATACACTGATACTGTGTCCACAGATTCTTCTTTGCCTGTGTAAACAGAAGTTCAGGTGAACTGGTGGATGGACACCTTTTTCAGGAAATCCTGTAACACATACCTGAGGGACAGGCAGATGTTTTTTCATTGTATTAGTGGGATCAGATATATTTCAAATACATAAGAACAAATAGAATTATTTTCCATGCAATCTCCAGGACAACTTGTGTTTGTTATGAACTGTAAAGACTTGAGTAAAATTGACTTGAGGCAAAAGAACTGAGCTTTATTCAATGAGAAAGCATGAGATGTTCTGAATTGACTGATGCATTTTGATAGATAGAAGATCTGGAAGCCTCTCAGAACGATGCCGTGTGAGTGGGGTTTAGTTTATCTTAAATTAATTGATAAAATAGTTGAATATTTGCATCCTTTGTTGAGTGTCCTAGCTGAGTTAATGATGAATAAAAGCAATGTTTAGAGCTCTCTCTATGACTGGTGTATGCAGACTATACTTGCTGGGTACAGAATCCCTTTTTTGAGTAAAACTTTAGTGTTAGATCATCCAGTTGTTTGTGTATCTGCACTGTGTGTGGCTGGGTGTTAACACAGGCAGCACAGCCTGCACCTGATATATCCAATGAGAATATTTACCTTAAGGAAACAAAAGAGAGAATCTTCACAATGTTCCTGTGGTAAGACTCTGTCAGACTGCAAAGTTCCAAAAGGAAATCTTTGAAAATGACTCTTAATTAATGGTGCTAAAATTACAAAAATCTGTTCACAGAGACCAAAACTTCCACCAAGTTCCAAGTACTTGGCAGCTGTTTCTCATGTGCAATGACTCAGATCCTCTCAGTTTTATGTACAAGATCTCGGAATCACCAGACATGAGAAGTACAGCCCTTACCATTGTATTGTCACCTTTGTTCAGAAGAGAGTAGCAGGCAAACCCTGTAGCATATGAAAGAACAAGGAGCTGGCTAATTCTTAAAAAAGACATGAGGTTGGTGCTCCTGTGGGTAAAAAATTCTGGGCGTTGTGGCTGTCACAAGATTGGAGGAGTTAAAACTTGCCATAGTCGTCGTCATGGCGAAACAAATCTTGTGTTGGGATCTGAATGGATGCCTACACTGCCCGTCAGGAAAAAGCAGTGCTTGGTGTAGGAGCATATTCTGGTGCAACATTATTTACTTAGAGGGCAGAGAAGTGTGGACCAGTACAATGTTGGATGGGGCAGGTGCACATGTGAAACTCTTGCAAAGGTTGGAAATGTGTGGGTTTGACAATGCCAGTGGTCTCTCAGCTCTTCCTGTTGCCCTTTCATTCTCTTTGTGAAAACATTCGCTGGACTTGTTAAACATTATTTAGCAAATTTACCAAACACAAACTGTTGTCTGGAGGAATCATAAGAACAGAGCCATTACCAAGTCTGGAGCCAGGTGGAACTGACAGAACAGAACTTGCTGGGGTTGGAAACATGCAGGTGGCTGTACTTTTAGCTCTTGGTGTCTAATTTAGTTCCACAAAAGGTTTTAAAAAATATTGCAAGTGCTGCAATTTTGATATTTTGTTTTGCATTGTTTTGTAATTGAGTACGGCCAAGTACACTGGTAACATGCATAAAGGATGTAGATTGTGCAAAACTGCAGATACATAACATGTTGGATGGTTGTAATTGCATCCAAATGATTTTTGCATTTTTTTCTAAAATATGTATAATTGTTAAAGTCTGTATGTAAAGTGTTTTGTGTTACAGCACAAAACTGTACAGGCTACCTATCCGTGGGAAGGTGGTTCTTGAGAAAGAAGAACCTGTAGCAGTTTTTGATGCTGTACATTGCTGGCTTAATCTGACAGATAGTTGATTGAAAGTAATTTTCGTTTATAGAATTTATAGATGTCTAAACAGTCAGTTTGAAAAGTAAAAAAAAAAAAAAGATGAAAGATCTGAAAGCATTTTAAATGATTCTCACTCTGTTATTTGAACTGTTTCCAGATCTGAACAATCCATACAAGTAGATGAAGCAACCTGGCTTCATACCTTTAACATCAAACTCAGATTTTCCCATGGAGTGGTATCATGGCAAGGTGTGCAGGAGTACATTGCAGTGTAGTAGCCCTAATGTCAGTGTTTCAGTCTCTAACTGGTTGTAGCAGAGCAGTAACTTTGTGGGCATTCTATGGGCCCATGTGAAAAATATATTATATGCCTACAACTTTTAATGAACTGTTAATCAGTGATACTGAATCTTCCTGGTTTCATCCTTGACTGCTCTGACCCTCTTGTCTCTCTTCCCAATGCACTGAGGATGTTTACAAGTGGGTAACAAGTTGGGGAGAAGACTTGGTGCCTTCTCGTTAGTAAGACTGTATTTCAGCTGTGATAGTCTTCATCTGCTTTAGCTCTTCAAAGAGCAGTTCCAGGCTCAAACTGAGCAACTATAAATAACTCCAGGGAGGAGCAGACAAAATGCTGCAGACGGTCGCTTTGGCCAGACCAGTCTCCTCACCCAACAGAGTGTAGCTTCAGGCTCCTGGAGCTGGTGGCCTTCTGCAAAATTGAGTTGAGAAAAAGGTTTTCCAACAGTGAGATGACATGCCTGTTACAGTAATTATGCCTCTGTGATTTGGGTAGACAGTCCTGATGAGTGCCTGCAGGCAGGACATCCTATTTGCCTTTTCTCAGTCTCCCATGGAAAATAATTTTGCTCAAATATGGGCCTGAGAACCCCCACAATACAGATAATTATGCAATACAGTTGAAGTTGAAAATACAGATAAACCAAACTTCACCTTTACTTCAAAGTACTAATTCATTTGGCATTGAAATTGTTACAGCTGTGCAATGCAGACTCATTTTGACACTTTACTCCCAACCTCTCAGGACAGCCTTATTTCTTCAAGAACTCTGCATTAATCAGTGGGTCTCCTTTGTATTTGCCTACTTTTTGTAAACAGTGACTGTACTTCAGAATGAAAGCAAAGATGCATCTATGACCAAATAATCTTTGAAAGACTTCTATTTGCATTTCTTTGGGCAGTGTAGGAAATCTTTCACAAATCTCCCTTTCACAGGGGAGTACTGGGAAAGTTTAGCTGAGAATCGTCCATCTTTTTATGCTTTTTCTCAGATATCACTGATCTCAAAGGCTATAATATTTTTTCAGGTGTTTATTGCTCTCAGAGGTAACTGTATAAAATATAGATGTGAGAAAGTTTCAGCTCTGAAGATGTTGCAGCCTGGGTGAATGAGTAACATTGAGTGAATGAATAATATCTCTTAGATCACTACTGGTTAGAGGAGGTGTAAGATGGGAAGTTGCAATGTTTTGGTTTTAAACACAAGCTGGATCACTTCTCTTTGATGTAGTATTTTTGAAAAGATTATTATGCTTTATAAATCAGAAGCATTAAGGAACACAACTTTTCTTTGATTGTACCAGGAGACTAATAGGCAATATCAAATATATTTTTGAGATCTTTTAATAATGAAACTGAAGGCTGAGCAACTACTATGATATTGTAATTAAAGTCTGGTTCAGCAGATGCTAAACAAAAAAGTTTTCCTAGTGTCTTTCACTTTTCTGTAATACTAAAAGTCTCCTTTCACTTGTGATGTGTCTGTTGCACATCTCTTCCATACATAGGATCCCTCAGCCTTTAATATACACATACCTAATATAAAAAGTAAATGGGAAAAAACTACATGTAGCATTCTTCTTTTACTATGTACAGAAGAAAATATTGTGGAGGGTGAAGCAAGTGCAGAGAATATTTTCACCTCTTACTGATTGTTAAATTAAAAAATCCAGTAAAGAATTTTTAAAATCAGAGTAAGATTGACACTGAAATGAATATCATAGAATCATAGTATCGATTGGGTTGGAAAAGACCTCTGAGATCATCGAGTCTAACCCTTGGTCCATCTCTAGTCCATTTACTAGATCATGGTACTCAGTACCACGTCCAATCTGCATTTAAAAGTCTGCAGGGATGGGGAATCCACCCCCTCTCTGGGCAGGCCATTCCAGTGCCTGATTACTCTCTCTGGAAAGAATTTTTTTC
>JAWWEV010000083.1:5762280-5773596 GCA_035583235.1 Hafferia zeledoni | reverse complement strand
GGGACTGGAGTTGGACCAAGGGTTGGACTTGATGATCTTGGAGGTCTTTTCCAACCCAATCGATTCTATGATTCTATTGTTTTTAAATAGTCTAATTGGAATGCTTTTTTAATACAGATATGTAGAAGTCCTTTTTCTACTTTTGCAAGGCTGTATCTAACAAAAATAAAAGCTCTGAAGTGGTGGCTGCTGTTTGTGGAATGCCTGCCAAAATACACTATTGCTTATTGACCTGTATCTTCAGATAACTACAGCAGATTATATACCAAAGGGATAACCAGCATAACCAAATGTTAGTTCTTCTACTGCTGCTTAGGAAACAGGATAAATCTCTGTTCTTGCTTTTGTAAATATTTGTTGTGGTGGTACCCAGATGCTTCAGTTACCAGAGGGAGCTCGTTGTACTGGACTGAGTACTGTTGAAACAGTTTGTGATTTCTATTCTGGCCGTTCAGGAGCCCAAAGAGACAAGCAGATGAGCCAACACACGAGATAAAGGCCATGGTGAAGAGCTGTCTTCTCTTTGCCAGGCATGTGTTTGTAGCCATTTGCCTGTTTTTAACCAGGGACAAGTTTGTTGTTTTGCAGAAATAAGCCTTAAAAATGCATTGACATAAAAGGATTTATAAATCTAATTACATGGCCCTGTATGTGTAATGGGAAAAGTGGAGGGAGGTGCAGAGACATGAACAGCAGAAGCTGGTGGTCAGGGCAGCAATGGCATGAAGATGCCACCTGAGTTAGAGGAGTTGGCTGATTCCTCTCCGAGCCGCTGAGTGAAGGAGTTAGATCTGTGAAGTCCTTAAAGAGTAAGACAAGAATCCATGCTTAGTGTAGATTTATAGGGAGAAGTAGAGGACCTCAAAAGATTCGTTTTTGCAGCAGCTGTTTGCATGGGCCATGCAGGAACGAGGCTGCAGTGGTGAAAACCATAGAGGAGGAGGGGCCTGACATTCTGAGGTGGATGGAGGATGAGCTTTGACTATATATGCTGGTCTCTTGCTTCCTACTTGCCAGGTGGTGAACGATGCTGAGAAGTCTTTGTGCTCATGACTCGAGGCTTTGAGGAGTGTCATGAGTGTTTAGTCACAACTTGTGTTAAGTGCTGTGAATACATGTGGGGGTACTCTAGATTAAAGCTGAATACAAGGATGCTTCATTGTTTCATTCTGTCTGCTGTTTTTCTGCCCCTGCTAATAAACTGTTGGTGGCAGTGAACTTGGATGGTCTTTTGCAGTTTCTACAAGTAGGTTAAAAAAGTTAATAAAGTTCAAAGTGAAAAAGTCATATACTCCACTTATGGCTCTTACCTATCCCGTGTGTTAGAAACAGTCTTATTAAAATCAGCAAAGGGGACAGAAGGTGTTATTATAAGTGATTAGTTTTGTAAATTTTAAACATGTTAATAAAAACCAAACAAAAACAACCCAAAAAGAAATACAAGCTTAACAACTGGTAGATACTCTGTAGGAAATTCAGTGATAGTTGTATTCTTTTGGCTTCCGTCACTATTAACAAAGTTCCTTAACAGAGATCTGAGAGCAGGTTTTGCTCCAGAGGAGAGAGGGGCACAGATAATTTTTTTTAAGGCTCCAAGAGTGAATATAGATAAGTCTCTCCATTACTTTCCATCAAAACCATCCCGGCTGTCCCAGAGGGCTGATGCTCATTCCACAGGGACAGGCAGTAGCAGAGCACTGTGCTGGAAGTCCCAATGGACAAAGACTCCTCTGGGTGAGCCCAGGGTGGGTTTGCAGACTGTACTCCTAAGTGGAAAGATGCCATGTGAAAATATATAGATGTGAAATCACATTTTTACAGGGGAACCAAAATAGACTTGAAAGAGCATTATCATGTTGAGCAATTTGATAGAGACAGAGTCGCAATTACGTTATTTTAAAAGTTGAATGTGACTTGCTAGAGTTTTAATCATATTTGAAAAGGCTTCTGCCTCTAAAACTTACTCTAGGCACTTACCTG
Source organism: Hafferia zeledoni (assembly GCA_035583235.1). Lineage (NCBI taxonomy): Eukaryota > Metazoa > Chordata > Aves > Passeriformes > Thamnophilidae > Hafferia > Hafferia zeledoni. The sequence goes on along the minus strand of JAWWEV010000083.1, from coordinate 5,771,616 downwards.
TGTTAGTAAAAAAAGTGTAGGAGAGAGAGTGATTCCAGTTTGTTATTCTGTGTAAAATGGTGTTATTTAAATTGAAGTGTATTTATGTACTAGTTTATTAATTTTTACTTTGACTATAAATTTATTTTATTTTGTTTTCTTGCAAATAGTGGACTTGTCAACAATTTTATGCAGTAGTTGGCAAACCAAAACACAGTATAGTAATGTTCCAAAGTTCAGAATGAGATTGTCTGAACATCCTGATGTGTGACTTGTGATGTATTTTGAGTCTCTGTGTTTCTGGCTTCCTTTGCATTGTTTGGGTCATATGTTGAGGATAATCAGGAATTCTTTTACTGTGTGATTTTTGTTTCTTGTTTGTTTGGGTTTTTGAGGTTGTTTCTGTTTTATTTATGGAGTCTAGCATTATTGGTGCCCTTTTGTGAATTAATTAAGCTCTATAAAATGGGAGAAGTCCGTGTTAATGTTGTATTCAGTATAATGAGCTCTGCTTTTAGAGAAGGGAGCAATGCAGGAGGAATGAGAACTTTCCTCACAGGAAGGGGAAAAGGAGGTGCTCCATGTAATCCCACCTAGAATAAAGAAATGTCTTCTAGCTGTCAGATCTTTTATGCGGGAAAAAGCAGAGGGTGTGGAAGTACCAAACATTATTTCCATTTATAATGTTGATACAAATATTTATTTAAAAAAAAGGGGGGGGGAGGTTTGCAAAAATTCCTATCTAAGGGCTCTTTTGCAACGCTGAGGCACAGCTGTTTTAGTTGCAGTTTGGGAAGCAAGTTCCTGCCCTTACCAGAATTCTGTAATCTCCCTTGTAAAACGAAACAGAGTTGGAAGCAAAGCAGGGTAAGCCTTGTGCTGCTCTGATCATTTCAGTGTGCCTGGTTATCCCTGCCAGTGGTTCCTGAGCCCTGCCCATCTTCTGCCAAGTACTGCGTTCAGTTTGGTATGGATGAATTCTTAAGGTTGGAAAGAAAGGAGAGATTTGGAATTGGAAAAAGAAAATGCTGGAATTTGGAAAAAAAGATCTGTTCAGAGCTGAGTAAACTTCTTCTTGAAAAAATGGTGCTGACAACTGCTTCTACTGAATCAATAGATTTTCAGCTTCTTGTAAACCTCAGGACAGACTCTTGTCCTTCACCTACTGCCCCTGTCCCTCTTGCTGATCCCTTGGCCCCTCCTTTAGTGACTGTTTTGCTTTTCACCTTCATGTCGGTCTTTCCAGCCGTCTATTCTTCCATTTTTCTTCACTGTGGTTCCCCCAGTGATGATGCACTGATACTTCTCTATCTCACTGATGTGGTTACCTATCCTTTCCATCATTTTAGTGCCCACAGCATCATAGCATGGTTAAGGTTGGCTGGGACCTCTGGAGATCATCTGGTCCACCCCCTGCCCAGGGAGGGACACCTAGAGCTGGCTGTCCAGGACCATGTCCAGGCAGATTCTGAGCATCTCCAAGGATTGAGACTCCACAACCTGCCTGGGCAACCTGTGTAGTGCTCAGGCACTCTCACAGTAAAAAAGTGTTTCCTGATGTTCAGAGGGAACCTCCTCTCAAGATCTTCCAACCATCAGCACCTTCCTGGTTACCAGTAAAACACTGCTATAGAATAATATAATCTCCTATAGATCCTCTTGTGTTGCTTCTCTCCGTAAGAGTAGTTTTATTCTCATGACTAAGTCTCTAATGGCCAAACAGATACAAACCAGAAAATTCTGAAAGCATGTGGCTTTGTGCACTCATCTATAGGCAAATATAAAACTGCTAATCTAAAGGAAGATATAATATAGAAAATACCTCATGATATGCTTTCTGTAGGTTTGGTGGCCCTTCTGCTATTAATGAAGACTTGGCTTTTAGTTCTTTTCCCCATCCTCTGTTGGTTTCAGCAAGTTTCTGTACTTGGTATTTTCTTGGCTCTGCATAATAAGCTGAAACCAAATTCTGTGTGTGAGTTTTTTGATTATTCCCTTTCTTTCCTTTGAGAACACTTGTGAAATATCTCAACTCATCCTAGAGTCTGAAATTCTTTGAGTCTTTGTGTCACATGAAAATGTTGAGATTCAGATCCTGCTCAGGGAGTAATGCAATAAAACAAGTTTCTATGAACTGCTGAGTGTCTTGGGAAATTAATAGTAAATCCATCAGGAATTCTGTTTACCATCCATACCATGTCAAGCAGTTCTTACAGCAGTGCTCTCTCTCAGACCCTCACCTGCCCATGGTGTTTGGAAGCTTCAGAATTGCTAATAGATAGAAAAGGCTGGGTGATTTTGTCAACCAATAGCTCCTTGCCTGTGTTATCGTTGTTAGTAACATTATTATCAAACCCAGTGATGTTGTCTGACCAGTTGATCTCTTGTTGAAGGACTTCACATTAACTTTCTGAAGATCAGCCTTCCCCTCACCAGCCTCATCTGTCTCTGGGCAAAGCACAGAAGCTGCAGAAACAAACACTTCTCAGTGAAGGAAAGTTATTCAAGTAGAAGCTGCCAGGGAATTTTGGACTAGTTCAGAATCTCATCAGCTTTGAGGCAGCCTGAAAGGCACTTTTATAGAGAAAAACATCTTGCAATATCCTGCTTATTAGAGGAAATACAGACATCCTTTGCAATGATATGAACCACACTGAGTAGAGCTTTGCATTAAGACAAAGTAAAACACACCTGAGAGCAAGTCCTAATTTGAGTGAATCCATGGCAAAAGCTCTCGGCAAGAGTTGTTTTAAAATCCATTTTGTGCTTTCCAGGCAGATATTGAAGCCTCAGCACTTACAATTCATCCTCTCTAAAATTAATGAGAGGAAAAATTAGCACCACTGAGGGCTTGCTTGTAGATTAAATTTGTCCATAAATATTTGCAGCAAATATGTGCTCAGAAATACATTTAAATATGTTTTAAAAGCAATTAATATTCTATGTACTCATTAGAAAATATGTAGTTTATTCTTTCTTCTGCTGCTGGCTCCTACCTGTCCAACTACTGGAAAAATTAGCAGAACTGAAGCATGTTGTTGTAATTATTATAAGCATCTTATTATTTTTGCATTATATTCCGGTAATTTGTTTGTAATGAGGAAAGCAAACATAAGAGGAAGTTATTTGATATTTGCCTTTAAATCATTTCAGGCTTACTTGATAATACCATTTATCATCATGCACACTTAAAATGGGCCACTTAGAAAAATCTGATTTTTTTGCCTTCTGACTGATATCTCTGTCTCAGATGTTTTGAGAGCTGGTGGAATCCGTTATTTCCAAATCAATTCTAACCTCACTGAGTTTTCCATCATGGAGGTTATTTCTGAAAGGCAACTTCTTTTTTTGCTGATTTATTCAATAGTGCTTTTGCAGTCTTGGTATCAAACTATGCTTTGCTAAACACAACCAACAGATTTTGGAAGTTTTCAAAGAGCCAGAATAATCCACTTTACCATTACCTTGAAGCTTAGCACTGCTGCTGTGTCATTAGTGACATGATGGGAGAATCTGTGTTGACATTACCAGTCAAATATATTGAAATAGTAGCCTGTGCCTTGTGTGCTCTGCACTCTTTTCCTCACTGGGAAAAGGCTGTTCTGTGTGTGTTTTAGTTAATAGAATCTCAAAATGGTTTGGGTTAGAAGGGATCTCAAAGTTCATCTCATTCCAACCCTGAGCAGGGACATCTCCTTGTGCTGTGGACATGTCTTCATTGTCAGTAGTGCTGTGTTGATGCTCTCTCTTCACTTTGGTGGAAGAAATATTAGAGAAATTCACTGCCAACGAATTAAAATCATGTACAAACCAGGCTGGTATTGAAGTCCCACAAGCATCGCCCCTGCTAACCCTTTGCTAATTTAGGTACAAAGGGAAAGAAAGTAGTGGGTAAAATAAATTTATTTAGGGTAATAAAAGAGGTGTCCACCTGCAAGGCACTAAAGAATGACCATAGAAAACAGAACTACTATTAAATTCAGTAGTAGTGCCTGTAAAAGAACATGCAAGGGAGAGTCACCATCCTAATTTGGTGTAAAGAAAAATCACTCTCAAAGAGCTGTTACTCCCTGAGCAAGTGGTGCTTTAGTTTTTCTGAGAATTTCAGGAGCTTCTATAAATCAAAGAAAGAAACAAATTCTAAGAAATATTGGCACAGGAGTAAGTGGAATAAAGCATCAGTTAAGTTTTTCTTTCTTTTTTACTGTTGCTTTATAAATCCTTGGCATCACTGCATGTTAAATGCCATGTGCAGTTCTGCTTTCTCTTCTCCAAATGGATGAGCTGTAATTGGGAAAGTACAGGAAAGGCCAACGAGTACAACAAGAAGTAAGTGAGAACTTCTGTGAGGGGATCAGTTAAGGTAAAAACCTTCAACTTGAAGTGATTTCACTGAGGAGGAATTTAATAGGGTCCCACAAAATGATGAGTGGTATGGAGAAAATGAACAGGGCATGGTGATTCATTGCTGTGCAGCACAAAAACTGGGGGATATCCAGGTCATGTTCAGAAAGCACAAGGGCCAGGTGCATTTGCACTCAGCATCTACCAAAATTACAGAATTCATTGCTACTGAATGCTCTGGGCATGTACAACTTGACATGGGTTTCAAAAAGGCCTGAACAGACTAGTGGAAAAATATTCAGATGAGGGCTGTTGAATACCACTCCTAGTTTGGGAAGTTCCTCAGTCATGGATCACTGGGAGCTGGTTATCCATAATATTGTGTCATGTTTTTAGAGTGACCAAAATTACCTACATTGAAAACCTAATTTTTATTTTATAGTTGATAAAAAATCTGCACAAAGTTATTTTCTGTATAAAATATATTTAACAAATAAGAGTTCTATCTGAATGAAAATTATTAAAATACACAGTGAAATGTACAAAAAAAAAGTGCAGGGTTTCTTCTCATCTCCATGTAACACCTGCTGCAGTTAAGTAAATTATAGAATCACAGAATGGTTTTGGTTGGAAGGGACCTTAGAGGTCATCTGGTTCTATTCCCCCTGCCATGGGCAGGGACACCTTCCACTAAACCAGGTCAGTCAAATCCCCATCCAACCTGGCTTTGAACACTTCTAGGATGGGACAGCCACATCTTCTCTGGGAAACCTGTGCCAGTGCCTCACCACCCTCACAGGGAAGAATTTCTTCCTAATTTGTAATCTAAACCTACTCTCTTTCAATTTGAAGCTGTTACCCTGTGATGTCCTTCAGAAAGGTAAAAACTAGATAAGTGGTGGTTTTAAAAGAAACACAGCAGCACTAGCAAAAATCCCCACAAAACCCAGTTCTGATGTGGTTATATGTTTTGTTGTTTGTTGTTGTGGATCAAATGTACTAATAATGTTGACTAAGATGAAGAAAATGTGTCTGTTGGTGGAGAAATGGGTGCTGCATGTGGTTATTACCATCACACTCAAACTCCCGTATGCTTTTTGCCCCTCTCTGTCCCATGGTTGTGTTTTTAGCAGGCAAGAATATGTGGCTACAAGCTCAGTGCAGTCCAAGCAATGGTGACAGCTATTGACAGCCATCACTGTCCTTGGGGCCTTCAGTAGTCCTCAAGTTGTGCCAGGGGAGGTTTAGATTAGATATTAGGAGAATTTTCTCACTGAAAGGAGTGTAAAACATTGGAACAGACTGCCCAGGAAAAGTGGTGGGGTCATGACCCCTGGAAGTGTTCAGGGAACGTGTGGATGTGGCGCTTGAGGACATGGTTTAGTGGTGAACATGGTGGTGGTCCTGGGTTGATGGTTGGACTCGGTGATCTTAAAGGTTGTTTTCACCCGTACGGATTCTGTGTTTCTATAACACGCCTTGGCTTTGGCTCCCTGTTGTCCCAAAGGGTTGTAGGTGACCTGCAGGGGCTCAGTTACCTGCAGTGTGTCTGTTTGTTCCAGCTGCTGGAACCTGCTCAGATGAAGCTGTAGTGTGTGAAAAATTCCTGCACCTGAGTGACTGCTGCATGTGCCAGCCTGACTTCCTCAGACACTAACAGGAAAAGGGATGTTTCCATCAGACTGTGTCCAGAACAGTAACAGGATTACGAACTCTGACTAGTGGAAGCTTGTTTTGTTCCTAAATTGGGATGATGAGTAAAACTTGGTAATTCTAGTGTCATGGTTTATCCCAGCTGCCAGCTAAGTACTTCGCAGGTGTTCCCTCACTCCCTACCCCAGTGGGATAGGAGGAGAGTCGGAAAAAGGTGAAAACCTGCATTGAGATTAATACAGTTTAATAACTGAAACAAAGTAAATAGTGATGATGATGATGATGATGATGATTGATGATGATGATAAAAAGAGAGAGGGGGAGACAGAGAGAGCAATAAACCCCAAGACAAACAAATTATGTACAACAGTTTCTCAGCATTCACTGAGCAGTGTCCAGCCCATCCCTGAGCAGCCACTGGCAGCTCCTGCCCAACTCTCCGCAGGCTTCCAGTGTCTGAAGGGAGCCTGCAAGAATGATGGATAGTGACTTTATACAAGAGCATGTAGGACACAGGACAAGGGGAATGGATTGAAGCTAAGAGAGAGTAGTTTTAGATTAGATATTAGGGAGAAGCTCTTTGCTGTGAAGGTGGTGAGGTGCTGGTACAGGTTGTCCAGAGAAGTTGTGGGCTCTCCATCCCTGGAAGTGTTCAAGGCGAGGTTGGGTGGAGCTCTGAGCAGCCTGGTCTAGTGAAAGGTGTCTGTACCCATGGCTGAGGGATTGGAACCAGATGATCATTAAAGTCCCTTTCAACCCAAACCATTCTGTGACATCCTGGGAATATCCCTCTGGCCAGTTGGAGTCAGCTGTCCTGGCCATGCTTCCTCACAGCTCCTTGTGCACCTGCTCACTGGCAGAGCGTGGGAAACTGAAGTGTCCATAATTAAGAGTAAGCACTACTTAGCAACAACTAAAACTTCAGTGTGTTACAAATATTATTCCCATCCTAAATCCAAAATGCAGCCTTGTACCACATACTAAGAAGAAAATTAACTCTATCTCAACCAGGGCAGATAGGCATTTTAAACTCATAGTTTGCATTCCCTTCTAAGATTTCTTTTTGTATTGTTACTACATAACCTGTTCTTTATCTGTCAGAACTGTGAGGACTAGATCATTTTGGTGTTGCTTGTAGTTCTGTAGATCCCTGCAAGGCTGTATAAACCACTTTTGTCCCATTGGCTGTTTTCTGCCACAGCACTGCCCCTTCTCTGTGCAAAAATAGCAGTTGCATTTGCTGATTAAAAGTTTGTTACTCCCTCTTGCAGAATATCTTGGTAAGCAGCAGTTGGAGACCCCTGGACCATCCCTGCTGTGTTTGGTGATACTGGTATTTTCCAGCCTGTAATACTTTCTGTGCTTGCAGAAGTTTTGGAAGTTCATGACATTTGCTTCCCTGTCTCCCAGATCAGCAGGAGGTCTGACAGTAGAGCCCCAGCCTGTGAAGTGGTTTAACAGTTAACTTCTGCATCTAAACAGCAGTAGAATATTAATGTTATGTTTATGGCAGCTCTTTGGTTTTCCTTTTTCAGTGTCACTATATACTGAAAATTATGTTGTAAGATTTTAAAGAATTTTTTTTCTGATAGAACTCTTACAGTGTTTTCAGGGTTTGACCTGACAGGTAGTTTCTGACTATTTAAAAGAAAACCTTTTGGATATGCTGGTGTGTGTTCATTACCTGATTGCCATGACTGAGCCCATGTATTTATCTCCTTATCTTGCTGCAAATTTACCCAAGTAGCTTGCAGCATAAAGTCTTGTTATTACTAGAAAACAGAAAAGGACTGTTCATAAGAAAAGACTGGTTTTTGGTCTTTAGCCAATGTTGCTTCATCACATTCCCAAAGGAACCTGTGATCGTGTAATAAAATCCCAGCCTTCACTGGTCTCCTTTCTACAAGCTTTGCTGGGATGCTCAGCAAGGGAACCCCTGCCACTGGTGGGCTTCCAAAAACCAGGGCTTCCCTCAGTGAGTCTGCATGTCCCACACGTCTCTTACATGGGTAGAGGCTTCCAAGGCATCTCAAGATGGAGCAGGAAAAGAGGAACATCGCAACATTATTCTGAATGTTGTACATCTCTCCATAAGACGTGTAAGTGAGCAGACCAGCTACTGTTAGGAAGATGTGTAGTCCACATAAGTGAGTGAGGATGTTGGGTGCTGTTTGTTATTTTCTTTGAATATTCACTGCATTCTGCTCTGGAAAGAGATTTAAAAATAATAGTAAGAAAATAATTTTTTGAATTTGAACCTGGAGAGGTTTTCTCCTCCTTCATTTTTAAAAATTTCAGATTACTTCTTAAATAGTATAAAACCTAAGGATTGATTGCCTTTTCACTCCACAGCCCAGTGTATATGTATTATTTAAGCAAATGTGATGAAAGTGTTGATTGAAATTTAACACACATACTGTAAATCTTATCAATCCCAGTGACTTCCCTGTATATCTGTCCTCTGTCAGTGCTTTTTTCCCTGCTATTTCATATCTTCATACTTGGAGATGCTCAGAAATCATCTGGGCATACTGCTGGGCAGCTGGTTCTGGTGGCCTTGTTTGAGCAGGGCCTTGGACAAGGCGACCTCTGGGCTGCCTTCCAGCCTCAGCCATGCTGTGATCCTGTGAGTATTACACAAACTGTAAAGGATGTGAAGTCTCAACCCTTTCGATGGCCCAAGTGAATAGGATTTTTACTCCTTCTACTTTTGGGACATTTTTTTTTTCAAACTTTAATAAGAAAAGAAGGCTTTTCTGTCCTCACCAGCCAGGTGGGGAAGAACTATGGATGTAATTGTCTTCAAATAATAAAAATTTGTTAAATGCAATTCTTCCTAGCATTTTCCTAATTCTTTAGTATAGTGACATTAAAAAAAAGAACTTTGAGACATTTGGGAATCGTGCAATTAGCTTTTTTAAATCTCAGCCACCCCGTAGCTCATTATATATGGGCAAGACCTCGATTGTGTGAGAAACAATCATGAGGATGCAAAATAAAGCCTTATATATGAATCTGCAACTGAGCTTCACATTTATTAGTCATTCATGGTTCCTTCATTCCCAGTAGCTTTGAAGTAGGATGCCATAACCAAATCTGATGAGTGTTTATTAAATGAATTGTGCCAGATGCTTCCAAGAACATCTCTGAGGCATATCTGAGATTATCCCTTTGCCATGCCGGTGTCCACTCCCATTTCCTAGGAGTTTGACTCATGAAATACATTACTGCTGTTCTTCCTTAATCTTCTGTAGGAAAACTTCCACAAAGTTAAAATATGGCCCACACACTGTTTCCATAATGCTGCTTAGTGAGCACCATCCTTTCAGTCTTCCCATGGCATATTGAGGCACAGTTTGG
>JAWWEV010000083.1:5740502-5754069 GCA_035583235.1 Hafferia zeledoni | reverse complement strand
GGATTTTACCCCTTTTGAGATGATGTAGTATGGTATGGAATACAATATTATTGGCTAGAAGAAGTCAGCTGTTAGCTCGCCTAGCTCAGCTCCAGTCAGCTGACAATACCAGGCCTGGTCTGAACTTTAAAGCCTAAATTTAGGCCTATCAGCTAAACCCATAACATTAGGTCAGTTCTGCTGCCTGAGCAGCTTTGCTTTCTTCTGGGAGATGGCAGTCAGGCAGAAGCATCCCATTAGCAGGATGCCATGGCTGGCAGTCTGTCAGGCCATGCTGAAGGACTGATAGCAGTACTTGTTACAACATGGGATGCCTACTTTGTCATAGGATTGCAGAGAAACATGATAATCACAGGAGATAGTAGGATTCTGGGTTCTCTGCTTAGTTGTGGTTTATCCTTTGTCTCCGACCTGATCTGCAGGTTCCTTCCTCCATTTCCAATGGCTCTCAGACCGGTGCTTGTGCCACAATATTTCTTCTCACACCTTTAACCATTTTCTTGTTCATTTTCCTTGTCATCTGTGACTGTGTTCTCTTCTTGCTTCCTCTGTCTTTCTGTGTGATCTGTATTACTTCCCATTTCTCCATCACCTTCCATTTCCCTCACACATCAAACCCTCTGTCGTGCCTTGCTCATTCATTCATCATTCTTTCCTCACTTCTATATCACAGCTGATTGAAAGTACAGGCAATTTAAAATGGCAAAATCTGGATTCACAGCATCCCAAAGCTGGAGTTGCAGGTATGATCCCTGTGAGTGTCTCTGACCTTTGCCAGAAGGATGTTCATTCACAGGCTATGGATGGTACATCTGGAGTCTCCTTTTACACAGACACTGAGAGAGACTGGAGTGTGATCAGTGAAGAATTTTTGAGCTCGTAACTTTGATGTGCTAAAGCTCTGCTTGAACACGTGATTTCCTTGGTGAGGTTAGAAACATTCAGAGAAATGAGTTTGGATTAATTTTCATAGGGTTACAAAAAGTGTTTCTCTAACTTCAAAAATGAATATAGTAAAACTTTAAAGTTTTGCAGAACAACAGAAGAATTGTTTAAATATCTGAAGTAGCTTCCAGTTCATCAATTGAGGACTGTCCAGTCTCTAAAAGATGTTGAAGAAGGAAGATAAGAAGCTTCAAAATCATAGGTGGCTGTATCCTGACTGTTCAGTTTGTTTTAATGCAAGAGGGTCATGAAAGGAAACTTTTCAGGATTAGATGCAGAATAAAAGGAGGTGATTCTTTACACAGCACATAGTTGTCTAGAGTGACACTGAAATTGTTGCCAAAGGATGTGGTTTGCTGAAAATCTATGTGAGATTAAGAACAGACTGGGCAAATTCATGAAAGAGAAACTGAGTGTGTAGGAATCACAGCTGACAGGGAGGCTCTGAACTGAAAGGTCTGGGAGTCATGGATGGCATTGTGTCTGCCCTGCTCTTCACTATCCCCTTTGCATCTGTTTACCCTACTTTAATAAAACTTTCTTGAAAAACTGCTGTTTAAAGCCAAGTTGGTATATGGTAAAGCTTAGTAATTCAGATAGTAAGACTCCACTTAGTGTTTGTATGGAGTTGCCTCCAAGAGGTGCTGGGACCTCTGTGAGGTATCTGTGGGTTTGGTGTGATTGTGGATGCCCCTCTATGGAGAATTTCAAGGCCAGGTTGGAGGAGGTTTGAGCAACCTGCTCTGAGAGATGTTGGAACTAGATGATCTGTAAGGTCCAACCCAAAGCAATCTATGATTCCATGATCTATGTTGATTTCCCAAGAGAGGGAACAGACAGTACTTTCTGTGCACAAATGCATATCAAAGTAGGAGGTCACAGAATCTTTTATTCTTCTAGCTTTATCAGTTAGAGGTTAAGTGGTGTAAAGTATCACCTTTCAGGTATACTCACAGTTGCATTCTATATGGGATGGTTATTTGAGAGTGCAAGACGGTTCCGATGGACATTAAAAGAATGATCTATGTGGCCTTGGAGTAGACCTCTAAATCCATTTTATTCAGCATTGGCATTCTGGTAACCCCTCCTGCATTTAGGGTATGTGTAACCCTAACGGAGCTTTAAACATTTGTTTAAATAAAAGCTGACACATATTGATGGTGAATAAGAGCATATTTTCTAAATTTCCAAATGTCAGTTCAATGTGTTGTTTTGATGGTGCTTGGAGGGTAATGTTTTCTTTCTTTCAAATGAGAAGAGTATCATTAAGTTGATTACATGGCTGTAGAACTCCAACTGTGCTGGTTTGAAGAAATTGGAAAGCAATTATTGCCTAATGCAGTTTAATTGCTTTGTGCAAACTTTTAAAATTCTTCACCTGAAGTCCACATGAACTCCCTCCTGCCTCCTTTTTTTAAAGGAATTGTGCCGCATGAGTTAAATATTCTTTTCTAAAGCGACTCTAATTACGTCAAACCACTTCACAATTTCAGGTTACTCTGTGATTCAGTTTCCTATTGGAAAGAGAACACTTTGTTTGTTAAATATAGCTTGCAGCTGAGAACTTCTGCTTCTTTCTCTTTGTGATATCTCTTTGTGTTGCCCTCTGCATCCTTCTCTATCCTTAGTACCCTTCATTCAGATAGGTGATTTATTGGGTTGTTAACCCTGTATCAATGTGAAGCTGTCATGCATCACCTATTGAGGTTTCTTCTATTGTTTCCTTTCAAGCATCTTCATTATTGAGGTCCAGATATTTATAGCATGTTTAGATGAAGCTGAAAATCTTCATCTGAATCCCTGAGTTTTAGAATAACTTCAGCTCTGTGAGTATCTCACACGTATTAGAACTCAAACTGATGTAGACCCCTGGTGTTGTTCTAAGCCAAACATCTTTTTTTTTTTCACTTAAAATGCAGCTTGTGGGTCTTGATTTGAATTTACATAAATGGTGCAATGGTGGATCTTCACCAAGGAGAAAAACAATTTACTCTTTAAATAACACAACATAAAAACAGAGGCAAAGTATTTTGTGCATTAGCACAACTTGGCAGAGCTAAATAAATAGTAGGTCCCCTGTAGCATTTAATTTAGCCTTTTAGCATATGTTAGAACTACTAACAGGGTTAGGTGGGAGAAGAATTCTCAAGGCCAATTCTCATCAGTCTGCTTTGGTAATCAGTACAAACAATGCTCTGAAGTTCTATTTTGCTCTCATATATTTCACTTCATTGTGCTGAACTTAATTTTAATTGTGAAAAATAGATGTTAAAACATTTTAAATTTCTGTAACAACTATTGTGTGTGAAAAAGACATCCTGAAGGCGTTTCCAGACTTGCATAATTCCTTTAGAAGCAAACAAGCTTGTAGAAAAAAAATCACATGATACCCTCTTCACCTTCTATTTCAACCCAAAGTATGAATGAAATAGATCTTCATGCTTTCCAAGTTGGCTTTTTTAACTTTAGTGCCATTGTTACTGTGGCAAGTGGCAGTAGTGATCATCTCAACTTAGTCTATAATGTAGAGGCAATGTCATAGTGAGTGGATCTTACTGGAATTGCCATGCCTTGGGTTTTCTCAGATATATCCATCATCTTTTCCTGTTTAAACAGCAAGAATGACTTGTTTTTATTGTGATTAATTGGAAAGGTGAATGCACAGCAAAACTTCTTTGGTAATCACTGTCCCACAGTGGGCTGGGAGGGATTTCAGGAAAGTTAAGAGGTGATCATCTCTTGATCTGAATCATGAGTTTGTGTTTCTCCTGCTGCTGACAGCTTCCCTTCATCTCCCTGGGATGCTTGGATTCCCCTGTGCAGGCCCTCCTGAAAGAAGGGGACCTTTCACACCTCTCTGCAGAATAGGCAGGGTTTCCTTCAGTCTGCTGCCTCCACCATTTAGTACTGAAAGAGTTGGATAACCTCAAATGTCTTGCTGGTAATGATGTTCAGCATAGGCTGCTTGCTGCCTTCCTTGGCATTCAGCTGTATGGGGATCCTGGAGACATGGAAGGAAGTTGTTCCTGTGCAAATGAGGAAGGATAATTTGTTTCCCCAGGTGTATATACAGAGCTGCAGGCCCATGGCAGTGCCCCATAGCATTGCAGACTCATGTCTTCTACCCATGTATGAAAAATAGGCAGGAGAGGGGGAGGTCAGTCTGATAATGCTGAGGGTCACACGAATTCTGATGGACCAATCTGAAGGTTTCCAGCAGCTGCACAGCATTCAAAGTGTACACCTGTGAGATACAGGACACTGCATAAACAAAACACGTTTGCTTAGCTGTCCTGCACATCCACTTGTTATCCAGGAGCCTTGGCTGACACAGGACACCCCAGTGCCCTTTCCAAGCATCTAGGAGAGGCTTCTGCTTACTCTTGGAAGTCTGACCTACAGGGGGACTTGATGTGCTTCAAGTGTTGGTAATCCTGATGCTCAGCCTTAATTCTGTTAAAAAAAAAAGTTTGGGAGACTCACTGTTTTACCTTAATTCTCTTGACTGAATATTTGCAAGCAAACCAGAAGATGTTTCTCCTCCTCTGGTTGTAATTTAATATTGTGCAACTAGTTACCCAATATGGCATGTGTTGAAATGAACTCTGTTCAACGGGAAAGTCTGTATTTTAGGATGAGTCCTGATGATTGTATGTCGTCGGTCAAGTAGAGGAAATAGTGATTAACTGGCTGCAGGCATTTTGTTTTCCTTTGTCAGAATGTGGACAGGAGAGGGTTGTAGCACTTTAGGTTCTTGTCAAGGGGTTGAGTAAATTCTGTGTGAGGAAGAGACACTGACCAGACAACTCGATGAAATAAGAACTTGTAGAAGAAAGTGGTTGCAAAAGCAAGAGTGCTGAGATTGACATGTTTCTTGTTAGAAATGGCATCCTGCAAACAAGATTCAAATCTGGATCTCCTCAGGTGGCTCGGTAGGAAAAGGCATTAGTTTGAGACATAATTAGCCTTTTTACCTCTTACTGCACCCTCATAACCCAGTATGGCTGGTCCTCTCTGAACATCATTTTCCCTCAGTGTTACATATGAAAATGTGTGCATAGAGTTCCATGAAATCCTTTGGAATGAGGTGAGGTGTATAAGCACCTCCTGGTAAACAACCACCTCTGGAATTTTAAACCTGTATAAAAAAGTAGTGTTTGTTGTGGGAAAATTTAGACATTAAGTTGAAGTTACAGATAATGATGAAATTACATTTTGGTTTGGAGCACCAAAGATATATCTTAAATGGAGTATTGGTGAGCTGCTTCTTTCTTTTTTTTTCTTAGTAGCTTATAAAAAGATTTGTGACACGTCGTCTCTTGCTTTTTATCCCATTTTGAATTATCCTGTTCTTAAAATATGCTAATTATGATAACAGATCTAGGGTTTGATCTTAAGAGTTGCCAGTATCTCAATTTCACTATCTTCAGTATGAGAGCTCTTCTTGCATCACAGATTTAGATCCTCTAATTGCATATTGACATATGGAAAGTAGATTTGTAAGTACTTGCTGCAGTCCTCAGATGATAGGAAAAAAAAATCTCTACCTTCTGCCCATACAGACAGAACTTAAAATATTTACTGAGCACTTAAACTTAAAAGGATAACGTGATGGAACTGGCCACTTAGTACTGCATGGCAAGCCAGCTACGTGGCATGTAGGGAGAGACAGGAACGTGGCTTTCCTGGGGAGGGTCTCTCTAGCATCCAGATGCTAGGAGGGAGTTCACTGGCTGTTTGTAGGTGTCTGGGGGTGTGATATGTTTGAAGCCACTCTACTTACCCTCCCTGGAAGTGTGAAACCCTTTTTTCCCCCTTCTGTAATCCCTCCCCTCTGTCTCAGCCCCACGGTCTCTTGGCAGTGGTCAGGGAATACTCTGCTGCTCCTGTCTTTAACTCCTGCATCTGTGTGTTCACAAGCCTTTATGAAAGGGCTCCCGCAGCCCCCTCCCCGTGGTGAACACTCAAGCACTTGCCTCAGCTGCAGGCCCCAGCTTTGCTGGAGCAGGAGCAGTAGCACAGACCATATGATTCTTGACAGCTTCACAGCTGCCCGCACCACGCTGCAGAGTAGCTGTGAAACTCGCTGCTCCTGTTGTTTCACTCCACTCTGCTGCAGAGAAAGCTACTGCTGGAAGTTGTGATGCTGGAGTTGCCTTGCAGACTCCAGAAATAACAGCTTTACTCCTGTATGCCTTTTCAAATAATAATAATACCACTTGAAAAGTTAGTATGTTTTCTTTTCTTAATTACTGTTTGGTATTTCTCACTTATAAACCTTAACATTATTGCATATTTGCTACGACTCCACTTTAAGGAGCTTTGTTTATTTGTTTGTAATTATCCTCAAGTCTTTTAATGAGCAGTGATAGTCTGTCCTCACAGGATGTATGAATAATTATTTATTCCACTGTGGATAATCTTGTGTTTGTAACTAGTGTAATTTATATACCATGGTGCTGCCTGTTTGAATCTCTTAAGTCTCCTCGCAAGTCTCTTTAGTCTCAACCAGCATAAATAGCTTTGCTTTCCCTGCTTAAGAGCAATGCCTGCAAGGCCAGATCAGGTTTCACTGGCAGTCTAGTGGTTGTAGTCACTGACAGACAAATAATAGTGTATTTGTTGCCTTATGACTCTGCAAACCAGCTATAAAATAGATGTATGTACTGGATAGCTGTAACTATTCATTTTCCACTGTTCTTACACTATCTTTATCCATATTTTCTTTGCATTTTTTTTTATCGTCGGGTATCTCTTTCTGAAGATTTCTGGAACGTGTCAGACATTTGCCATCAGCTCTGGGGGTTGTGCTGGCTCACACTGGTCGTGTGTTCAGGCAGATCAGCGAGGGAAGTGCGACCGATTCTGCGAGATGAGGATGAATGTTTCCTCACAGTACCATGGGAGGGTGTCATTGGGTACCGTGAATGGGACTTATCTTACCTGCCCACCAGCCTGCATGTCCCCAAAGGTCCATCTGCATTAGGGAAAGTGCAGTCCTACCTATAGAGCATAAGTAAAAGTATTTGGCTTCATTCTGGGTTTCTTTTTGAGCTCATGATGTGCTCCCTTCCTTAGCATTTGACTGTGTGGTATGAACAGGACCATAATAGTAGAGCAGTTCAGAGGGATTTACTTACCCACTTGTATTTTCTTTCTTTTTTTTTCTCTTTTCCTGTTATTGCCTATGGTGAGAGCAAAAAGATCCACCCCAGATTATGTTAAACCAAGTCTCAGGGGCTTTGCTGGATTCTCAGAGTTTTCTGTTTTGATCTTTTTCTTTCCTTTTCCACTTTCAACTTTTTCTATTGCTGTTTTTGTCTCTCCAGGCTGAAAAGCACAGGCACTCTTTATTTTTTCCCCCCAGAATTTAGTAAATATTATGCAAGAGTTTAACCTTAAGATTTTCTTTTCCTCCCACTTAACTTCCCTCCTCTCACTCACACAGCACAGAGTGTCCCAAATCCAAACGTGCCCCCTTGATTTCACTGAAATCTATTTAAATGGAATCCAGGCATAACCAAGCCTCTATCCAAGTGCCTGATTCCCTGAGGCATCTTTTTGCAGTCTTTGGGGCATAAATACGAAGAAAACAGAATTGCTCATTTAAGCATAAAAAAAAAAAGTGTTAAATGGCCTTCCTTTAATGCAAACTGCATTGCTTGCAGAAGTTCACATTTTAAGTTTGTGGATATGTTTATTATAGAAATATTTTTCAGTAGCTTCCATATGATGTGACACAAGGAGTGCTGTCAGAGCTGTCATTTCAATCCCGTCGCTCTGTTATGCATGTTAAAACATAATTGCAAATGGCACACGGTATCGCAGCGGTCACAGTTCTGTAAATATAAAATTTCTGTAGTAAAACTTTTAGACATCATTTTGTTTCTGAATATTAAAATAAACATTGGATTTTTGTATGTTGTGTGCCCTGGTTTGTGTGACTGTAGGGATTGCTATGATTTTCTCATTATTCTATTTTCCTCCATGTTTTATTAAACCTTTTGGTGTATAGTATTTGCACATTGTGTTACATATAAGCTGCATGTGCTTACAGAAAGGTGTGTATGTAGTAAAGTTCTGTGTGCCCTGCAATGTTCTGATGCTTTTTAGGATCTAAAGACACAGAATTTTTGAAATTGTTTTAACAATTTAAATCTTATATGTGGGGATCTTTTTGTTTGCTTTGTTGATCAGGCAGTTTCGTGAACAAAACAAAAAGAGTTCTTTTAATGTAACTGTAAATTAGCTGGAAATAGTATTTCTGAATGCTGAATTCTGATACCTGACAGCACTTGGGAGCTCTTATTGTTTTGTTATAAAGGGTTAAATTGGCGTGAAAGTTGCTCTTTGATGGTGTATCCTCTGGTGGTTTTCCCCCTGAAAAGAAGTAACGATCTTCCCTTTTACAGCGAACAACTCTGCGCCTTTTGTTACTGTGGAGAACGGAGCTCATTAGGACAAGGAGACTTAAAACAATTCAGTCCAACTCCTGGGTATGTTATTCCATGGAAAAACCAGCCTTTAAATAAGAGTGAAGCCAGCGACAGCACCGATGGAGCTTGTGAGAGAACTCCAAGGCAAAACTCAGTGCCGCGCAAACAGAGAGGACAGAAGAAGTAAGTCCATTGTAAAATAAAAAGGAAATATTCTTGTTTTGCACAAAGTTCAGGAAGCATCTTTGCTGATTCTCTACTTGCAATAAGCAAATAACTTGTATTTGTGGAAATGCGGGTTATTAATAAATTTTTGAAGGAAAAAGCAGGACATACAAAAACTTAGCGAAAAGCAGAACCCCAGAGCAGGCAACACGAGAGCAGCATAGGAAGAGCTGGCTCTTCTGCTTTTTAAAAATGGGTGAGACTCTTTACTCTGGAAGAACACAGAAAAGAGGCGTAGTTACTGCAAAGCACAGGTCTACTTGTGAGATTGAAGTTAAAGTACACGTGAGGGTAGAAGACTTGGGCTTGTGACTCTTCATGTATTGTGCAGACTGGAGTAATGGGAAACCTTTGCCCATCTGATCGGAGTTTTCCTCCTTGCCCTCCAGAGCTGGCCCTGGCACTGGTGCCAGTGCTGTTGCAGGCACACAGCAGTGGTTCTTGCCCTCCAGCAGTGGGGTTCGCTGGCAGCTCTCCCAGCTGGGCGGGTCTGGCCATCGCAGGGCAGTGTCCCGAGGCCGCTCAGTAATTTTGGGAGGCGGCAGGGGTGTACCCAGCTCCGCAGAGGGTCTGTGCAATGCGCGGTGTGTGTGGCTATGGCATTTAGATGGGACTGGTCAGAGCCGCGCTGACACGTCTGTTCGCACGGGAGTTTTCCCTGGTGGATCCCAGGATCGCGGGGGCGGGAGGTGCGGGGCTTGGGGCAGCGGTGCGGTGTTGCGGGGCCGCCGGTGGTGCAGAGCCGCGGGCCATGCGGGATGCGGAGCTGCAAGTGGTCTGTGCCGGAGGCTGGGGATTGGTTTGTGGGCGCGGGGCTGCAAGTGCGTGTTGAGGGCGGTGCAGCGATGTGGGACTGTGGTGCTGGGCAGTGAGGCGGTGCGGGGTGGTGATGCGGCGTGGCAGGGCTGTGCGGTGATGCCGTGCGGTGGATGCGGGGCGGTGATGCGGAGCCGTGGGCGGTGCGGGATTGAGGGCAGAGTGGCGGTGCGGTGATTCGGGGGGGTGATGTTGTACGGCGATGTGGGGTTGAGGGTGAGCTGGTGATGCCAGGCAGGGATGCGAAGCCGTAAGCGGGACGGTGATGGGATGCGGTGATGGATGCGGTGATGAGGGGCAGTGATGCTGGGCAGCGATACGGAGCCGTGGGCGGGACGGTGATGGGATGCGGTGATGTGAGGCAGTGATGCGGGGCGGCGATACGGAGCCGTGGGCGGGGCGGTGATGGGATGCGGTGGTGCGGGGCGGCGATGCGCAGCCGTGGGCGGGGCGGTGATGGATGTGGTGATGGATATGGTGATGCGGAGCTGCGGGCGGTCCCCGCAGGGGCCAGGGGTTGACTACGGGCTCGGAGCCCGACCGGGGGAGGGAAACAATGAAGGAGGCGGCGGCTCTGCCAAACGCAGCGTGTCTGTGTTAGTGCTCGGCGCCCGGGCAGTACTGGCGGCCGGAAGGGCTGTGCGGGGTGTTTCACACCCGCTGATGTGGCTCCAGTGCAGTGTACGCTCGTGTCATCATGTCTGTAAGGCAGAAGTGCACGTTGTGTAATGCCGATATAGGAAAATGGGTTTTCTTAAAGCTGAAAGAGGTAACCTGCACCCCTCAGAGAGTTCCTACATTCTATAGGCGTGAGAAATGTTGCTTTAAAAAAGGCTGCGTATGAAGGATCAGGATGGGTTGAAAAGGATTTCTGTTCAGGGTGAGTTTGCAGGGTAAATTGGGATATTCTTTAAATTGATTGGTTTGACCTTGTGAGAAAACTTTCATACACAGAAAAATGCCTCATCAGGGTTTTTTTTTTTTAGATCCTTTAAACTCCAGTGTTGTGAGAAGCAGTTTAATGTCAGAGAAGGCTCCACTATCAGAGTGCTGAGGCCCTGGCACGGGTTGCCCAGAGAAGCTGTGGGTGCCCCATCCCTGGAAGTGTTCAGGTGTGAGTTGGATGAGGCTCTGAGCAATCTAGGCTAGTGGAAGGTGTCCCAGCCCATGGCTGGAGCTTTGGAACTAGATCCCTTCCAACCCAAACCATTCTGTGATCCCACTGGACATGAGCAGTGTTCAGGAACCAGCTTTGTCAGGCAGAGTGGATTAATGTAATGCTTTGTTAAGGAGAGTCTTAATGTTGATAGTGTCAGAATTAATAGGTTTTGGGCTGGGTTTTTTTTGATGTTTAGCTTCTGTCATGATGCAGGTCTTAAAGATACCATGTGATAATGGAAAACTTTTAAGGTTTCATGGGTGGTGCAGGAGAGATTGTTACTCTTTTGTCCATAAACTAAGGGGTTTTTCATGTATTTGTGAATGTAATTACTGGAGTAAAACATGCACGGTTTTCAGGAAGGTAAGGTTCTTGCAGTTATTTCAGTGCTTATTGGATCCATTGGCAGATGCATACATTTGAGTTATTAATAGGGGAGAGTAATGAATTTCAAAGAACAGTAATAGAAAATGCATCACCACCTTTCCTATCAATTGTTGAAGCATCAATAATCAGGTCTCTTATCAGTAAGCTTAATGCACATCCTTGGATGTCCAAGATAATTTTTTCCCTGCTGGAGATAAAGGTGGAGTCATCACTTCTGTATTTTTTTTAATGGAATCATCTGAGTTGTATTAATTGTTTTCTGTTGAGAATAGAATTTGGGGAACAAATTAAGATTATAAACTAGACCCTCCCATGTCAGCAGCACAATATAGTCGTCTTATATCACTGCATTTTTTAATTTCCCACCCCTCTGGGTTTTTTTAAACATTGTATAAAGATGCTTATTTCCAAACAGCTTTTTAAGTCCTGGGTTTTTTTCTGCCTTCCTCACATAGTTGCTCTATTCTATAGGCACTTCACCTCTGTCAGTCTCCTTTGAGGATACTGTCAGTGCTGTACCCTGGGCCAGCTGTTGGGAGGGACAAGGCCCTATGAAAACTGCAGCTGGTGCTTGCCACTTACACCACTCTCTTTTCTTCCTTCTGCATCTCTTCCCCAGAGTAACACAGACTTGATTACTGTTACCTAATTCTCCATTCTAAGAGTTGGGCAAGTTTTAATACCAAACAGAATCACACTTAAAAAAAAGAAGCATGTGTGTCCTGAAGAATTGGAAGAGAGCAGACTTGTTTACTGAATAGCAGTTTCAACTGAAAACTATTATTGGAAAAAATGTTGGGCTAAAGTATGAGGAAGAAAGACTTTTGTTCATGTTTTTCTGTTTTATCACATTGGGAAAAATTTTTGTTCACTTTCCCTGAGTTTTGGATCATTTGTGAGTATCTGACTAATTGAACAGAGAATGTGGTCTCTTCTAAGTGTGTTTTTCTGCTCCCTGCTACAGATCTCGATCAAGTATAACATCATGTACAAGCGTAAGCACCCAAACTGCTTCTGACGATCAGGTTGTCAAAGTCTGGGATGAACTCAGTTTAGTTGGCTTACCAGATGACATTGATGTTCAAGCCTTATTTGAGCCAACAGGTAAGATCTGATGTTGTTCTCCTTTTTTCCCCTGTCCAGTACCTTTAATGACAGCAAAGTTTTACAGCTGTTGAATTTATGTGCTCTTCAGTTTCTCAAGTATTTGATGATGCTTTGGTCCTTTTGCCCATGTCAGGTGGTGGTTTTTTGTAGACTCCTCCCCAAGTACTGGATAGAATCCTCAGCTTTGTCTGAGGAAATGTTTGTAATCTGCTGCTGAGCTGGTGTTCAGGTAGTAATACCTTCACTAGCATAGTTCTGTTTTAGGGAGAGAAGGAAGAAGAAATGAGGCATAGGTTAATAAATTTCTCAAGTCTTAATCTTTACCTACCTAATCTCCTCCTGCAAATGCAGGGTTATTGGAAACAATGGATTTAAAAGAGCAGCATTGCTAGAGCAATAGAGTCAGAAAACTAACTGGTTTATCATCTGCTCTTTCATTTTAATGTAACTTCTATTAACTAAGTCATGAATTACTTTTGCAGAAAGCATCTATGTCCAAATGCTCTGATGCCAGCAGTCCACTCACATATTTTGCCTCAAAAAAATGGAAATCTACTTGTACAATAATAGAAATGTCATTCTTTTGTGAGTGTGGAAACTTATTTTGAAGTCTAATTAAGGGAAAAAATATAATTTAATGGTTTTATGTAAATAGTTACACCACAGTGTGTGTGGATGGTTGGGAGGGGATCATCAGTTTGCATTTTTAAAGTTGCTGTTATTTGTGGATGACTCTTCCCAAGCCTGTACAGAGATTTTTGTGGGGGTTTTCTTGGTTGCTTGAATGATTAAGTTGACTGAATACCTATCTTGAATAGCTAATATAAAGTATCATTTCTAGTCTTACATAAAGCTGTCACAGAATTCCTCTGGAAGTATGCATCATTTACACTGTTTTTCTCAGAACTGAATTAGAAACTTCTTTTAAGAGTTACCTGTTGAATTCTGCAAATTCTGAATTTTTTTGTTGCATAGGTAACCATTTCTAATTATATCTCTGTGACGTTTGTTCTATTGACACAGATTTCTCAGTCATTTATATGATGCTTCTGTACATGCTGTATTTTGAACTTTTAAACACTTGAGCATGTTCTACATGAACATACAGACCTATGTGCAGTTTTTGGGAATCATAAGTGAAGAGTATGACCACAGGCAGATGTTATCTATGGTGAAATACAAGATCAGATGTGACTCTGTGTGTATGTGTCACACAACCATTGAATGCAGAATCATAAAGTCATAGAATCCTGTACAGTCCAACGCTGTGGTTACATGATCAGGCAGCTGAAAATTAGAAACACATATGCAGATGTTTTGTATAAAACAAAACTGCAGAATATTCAGTGTCTGATAGTAACTGCAGTATATTCAGTGTATGATAACATATCTGAAGGGAAGTTCTAGCCAGGTAAGGGTTGATCTCTTCTCCCAGGCACTCAGCAATAGGACAAGGGGGCACGGGCTCAAGCTCTGCCAGGGGAAATTTAAG
>JAWWEV010000083.1:5664134-5740402 GCA_035583235.1 Hafferia zeledoni | reverse complement strand
TGGAGTGGGTCCAGAGAAGAGCAACAAGGCTGGTGAAGGGACTGGAGCATAAGTCCTATGGGGAGAGGCTGAGGGAGAAGAGGTTGTTTAGCCTGGAGAAGAGGAGGCTTAGAGGTGACCTCATCACTCTCTAGAACTACCTGAAGGGAAGTTCTAGCCAGGTGGTGATTGGTCTCTTCTCCCAGGCAGTCACCAATAGGACAAGGGGGCACAGGCTCAAGCTCTGCCAGGGAAAATTTAAGTTGGAGATCAGAAATAATTCTTTCCAGAGAGAGTAATCAGGCATTGGAATGGGCTGCCCAGAGAGATGGTGGATTCCCCATCCCTGGAGGTTTTTAAACTGAGATTGGCCGTGGCACTGAGTGCCATGATCTGGTAAAGGGATTGGAGTTGGACCAAGGGTTGGACTGGTGATCTCAGAGGTCTTTTCCAACCCAATCGATTCTATGATTCTGTGATTCTATAAGCACTGAATGCTGCAACAAGAAAAAAGGAGGAAGAGACTATCTGTTTTATCTGGCAAGTATTTACTGCTGGAACTGAGTTCCATACTTAGAGGAGGTGCAACCAAAGTTCTTTTTCTTCCTGGTGCCTTAGGTCACTGCTGGGCTCATCACCGCTGTGCGGAGTGGTCAGTGGGAGTCTGCCAGACGGAAGAGCAGCTGTCGGTGAACGTGGACAAAGCTGTTGTCTCAGGGAGCACAGAAGTGAGTAAAAACACTTGAATGCTCAAGCCTGTAGGAAAATACACACTTAAAATAAGATTTCTTTGGGCAGGTCTTTATGGTAAAATCTACTGTTGCAATTTTTTTTAAAAAGGCTTATGGAGTTGCCTGGAATATGTTGTTAATTAGTTTTGAGGTAACTGGAGGGTAAGAAGTACCAGACTGACCAAAACAAATTAGAGACAAAACCAAAGTTGAGTTCAAATTAGGAAACGCTCTGCTAGATAGAGGAAATATTTATTATGCCAGTTTATATTAATTGCATGACTCAAATACAGTAAAAAATTTCCAAATTGCTTCCATACCGGTTTCAAAAAGCAGGTTAGTGTAGAAAAACTAGTTTCTTCTATAAAGCTTTAGTTATTACTTTAAATACTGATAGAAATACATATATATATATATATATATAAATACTTAATCTTTTAATTTGAAATGATAGTGTCTCTGGATAAGTTGGCACCTTTGCAAAGGATGGACTCCTTCTGGTGTCACATCCTGATAACATTTTGAAATGTTGAAGATGCATTTCATCTTGTTTTTACCACATGTAGCTATATTGTTTTGTCATATTTAATCATGTCTGACAGGGTTTTTAAAGTAATTTTATTATTTTTTATATCATATCAGCCATGCTATCAACAAATGGGTATAATTTTTGCTGGTTTTCCCATGGTCACGTTTAGACCTTTTTTCAGTTGAGTCTTCTTGTTTTTCATGCATTATATTGGAACAAAAACATTCTGCAGGAGTTACCAGTAGATGTTCTCCATTGTGTGGACTAAAATGCTGCTTTAAATCAATCTTAGATACCTAGATACAGCTTTCCTTGCACCTTCTACTCATACTGAATAAATGCTTTGTTTTGAATAATTTAATTGATTTTTATGTTCCTACTTTCAAAATAAAAGACTATTCAGAATGAATAAACCTGACGGTATTAAGCTCTAGAAGAGCTTGAAGATTTTAAAACATTTGTATGTGTGTGTCTGTGTATAAAAAACTACAATAAGAATTGAAAGAACATACAAATTAGAATACTTCTTTTTTTATCTCACTGCTGAAAAGTCTTTGTCCCCTTGTTTTTTGACTGATGACAGTGACTTGCAGTCATTTGGTGATCAGCTCATTCTTATCAACAGTCATTTTTATTGCAATATTCTGGTTTCTAACAGAAGTCCTTGCTGAGTTGTTCAAGTCTGTGCTTTGCTCTATTGAATTTCATCCTGTTTTCATTATTTCAGTTTCATTTCTTTCTCTGTGGTTCTTGCTCCTCCCCTGTGCCTCAGGGTGAAGCTGCCTCACCTTTGTCATCAGTACCTTTTAAGTTTTGCATAGATGTTTCTAGTGGGAATATTTAACTGAGAGGTTTTGAAGAATGGCACACCAATGGGGTGGTGCAGTTTCCATTTTGGCCTTGTCTTTTCACGTGCTGAGCTGTAGCTTTGCTACTGATCTTTTCAAATTCTGCAAGTAATTTTAAGGTCCCCCTGTTGCACATGTTTCAGTGCAATGCAGAGAGAGGAGAGAACTTTGAATCAAGTGCCATTCTGCATATTTTCTATTCAACCTTTGCTGAAACCATTGAGAACCTTTCTTTGTGTGGTACAGCAGTCAGTCAGTGAAGAATGACACTGATTGGCTTATTCTCTTTTATCCTTCTTGTGATACCCTCAGGGAGAGCAGAGTAAAGGCACAACTGTGAGGAATAGCTAGATGGAATGGGACTTTGTTATCCCACGATTACACCAGGGAATTGTTTGCTTTTTCCCCCAGAATAGGAGCAAACTCTTCCGTAGTTCTCTGTTCCTGACCACAGAGCAGCAGTGTAGGGATTGCTCAAAAAGTTTGTGTAGAGCTGATTTTGAGCCCAAGTTTGCTTGTGTCCAGGCTGTAGTGCTTGGTAATAATTTTCCCCCTACTTTTTAACTTGTCTCTAAGATAAAGAAGGCAGAAAACAGGTATAAGATTCTGATTATCCTGTGTGATAATGGAAAGGCTCAGGGGAAGGTATTTTCTTTATGTGAAATATGTTTTAAAAGTTTTGAATGAAAGGTATAATAATGAATTTAATGTATGTTTTTGTGTTTACAATGTCTTGTGCTTTGCATTTGGGATTACTCCTAGTGTGATCTTACTGCATTTTAAAAGAAAAGTTCTGTTTAGATGTTCTGAATACTCTTGGCAGTGCAGATGCAAGTATGTGCTCAGGGCATACAGAAAAATAGTTTAAAGAAAACCAAGCTGCTTGCTATTTCCTCTACTTGCCACCAAATTTGCTTTGGGTTTTGTTGTTTGCTTGGTTGGGGATTTCTGCCTTCTTGGAAGTCCTTCTGACATGGGGGACTGGTTTATGATGTGGTCTGCAGCACTGACATCTTTCCTTAGCTGGGAAAACATGTTTTCTTTTCCTTCTGTTCATGTAAAAGTGAGTTTTTGAAGTGTGCCAAAGTTTTGATAGTATAGTCCATTGGTTTAGGTATTTTAATTTGCAAGCATTTTTTGTGGCTGTTCTTACCTTGAGGGTCTCTTTAATTTGTAAGCAACATTCATGTTTCTCATTAGTTAAGCTGCCTATTGTTTGCAAATCTGTTTTAACTGGATATGACAGTGTTTCTTATTACTCTGTTTACCAGTTGAGATGCCCATTTGGCTTCACTGAACTTGTGATTGCATTAGTGAAGCTTGTGTGGACATGTTTCACTGACCTGCTCCAAAGTATCTACGTTAATTCATTTTGGTTTTCTTCTTGGGCCTTGTTTGCTGAAGGTTTAAAATACAGCACTGTGGAGATCTCAGTATCTGTGAATGTCTCACAAAATACCCTGCTTAGCACATCTTTCTTCTTCAGCTCTTTCTTTTGACTCACTCATTTTGAAGACCTGGCAAAGACCTCTGACCAGCTCATTCCGTGTATTTGTGTCTGGACAGAGGTGTGTTCTTTGACTTTCTTTCAAAGTCCTGGGTTTGCCATTCTTTGCTATTCATGAGTGCACACTCTGTGTGTGTGAGGTGTTTGAAGTCGTGTGCATCATGCTGGTTTATGACAATGGACAAAGAAAAGCTGGAAGATACAGTCAGGTTTGTGGTGGTGGGTGTGCTCTGCCCACTCAGGTGGTGCAGGTGCCTCAGTTCACCTCCCTGCTTGTCTGGTTATCTCAGCAAGGCAGAGTCATGGATTTTCCCAGCACTCTTTCTCAGTTTAGAGGTCATAAGGAAGAACTGGTGGTCTCAGTGACTGGCATGGTGCCAGAGCTTTTCTCAGGATGGCTCTTAATAATTCACCTAATTATCCCTGGAGCTTGTACAGTATGTAACGTAAAGAGCCTCAACACCCAGACATGGCAGTTCCTTCTCTGCCTGTTTAATAGGGTTTCATGAGGGTTTGGAGTAATTTTGATTCAAGTTTTGAAAGAAAAGAACTCTTCAAAATATAAACAGGGGAGAGAAAAGTGCCAGTGATTTGTTTGATCTGAAACTTAACTGAATTTTCATATAATTCATAAGTATATACAAGTCACCATAATAAAGGAAACTGTCCTGTCAGCTTTATGAAGATAGACTTTTATTGGTAAGGTGTTTCTACAGATACTTTAATTTTTAAGGTGTTTCTGCATATATTTGGGGTAAGATGCAAAGATGGTATGAAATAGAGACTTGGTAAAATTAACTAAATGAAGGAGACCGATTCAACAGAAATCAGTTTTTTCTAGAAAAAAATGTGTGGGCAAGCAGAATTTTCAGCTTTCTCTTGTATTTCTGGCATCAGTCTTACGCTTTTTAAACTGTGCTCCTTTTTGATATTTGGCAATGTGAACTTTACTGGCATTACCATTTTAAATGTGGAGGCTTTTAAGGCTTGCATTTGCTCAACTTTTAACAAGAGTGGTTTCTGAAATATTTTCAGGTGTTATTTAAATATTGCTTAAAAATTTTCGTGTTTATTTTACATATATTGAGTTAGGTTGTCAGCTGAGGACAAATAAAACTTACTGCTTTTCTGTCTTACACTGTGTAACCACAGCTCCTCTGTATGCTACAGAGTCCCAAATAAGGTGAGGTGCTTTTTCTCCCCCAATATGTAAGTAGCTCAATTCAAAAAATGAGTTTAAGGAAGTAGCTATTGTGTTTGAACTACTTTTGAACAAACTGTGCACAATAAAGGAGTGCAATGGTAACTTTCCCAGCCAGCTTTTTCTTCTGATAAGGTGTAGAGGCAGTTTCCAGGTCTGGGAGGGTTTGTCGAGGACAACAAAGTCAAAGAAAACAACGTTGGTGGAAACCTACCTGCCTAAAGACTGGATAGGAGAAACATGATAGTAATGAAAAGTCTAAAGCAGTCATGGCAAAATTGTCTGTTACTCTGTTTCTGTTTTATAAAGTGGGGATTTCTGTTTGCCTTGAAATTCTGTATAGCTATTTACATGTTTAGCTACTTCACAGCTTTTCCTTTTTACCAGTAATAATCAAGTGTTTCTTCAGGACCAAGACTCTTGCAGACAGCTGAAAAATTGCTGTAATCTTCTCCCGCCCATCCATTTTTATTTTAGTTAGTTAATCAGGGCAGTGTCTCCTCTCTGTTCGAGGCAGCTGTTTGTAGCTCCTGCTGGGTTTCTGCAGCCAGTGTTTGGTGTTTTGGCCCTGGGAGAACTGGAGGAGTTGTTGCCTTGCAGAGGCTAATCAGGAGTGTCTTGCCTTGTTCCACATTCAAAGTGTTCTGCTGTTTTGACACTGCACTCTCCTTTGAGCCCTTTTCACATGGTAACAGCCTTGATGGTTTTTTTTTAATGCAGCTTCCCTTGAGTTCTGTCACCAGAGGATCAGGCTGTTGGAGATGCTTCCAAGTTGGGACGTTGTTACAAGGCTTGCATATTGAATGTCTCACTCAAACTTTCTTAAAGCCCTTTCCATCTACTGTTTTTAATTCTTTGCTCAAGACTTGATTCCAGCCTCAAGCTTCACAAGCTAGACCAGAAAGAAAAAAATTGAGGGGAAAGTTGGGGAACATTTAAAAGGTTTATACATGTTTTAAAAGGGTTTATCCACATTTGGAATGTATCTTCACCCCTTAGCCTCAATATGCTTCTCATCTTGTTGAAACTTTTCCATGTTTTTAGTGGTATGATGTATATTTGTGCTGCCTCAAGTTGAAAACCAATTTGGCTAAAATGATACTTTCTTTTGTTGTTCCATATAGTAAAAATGAGCATTAACAGCCCAATATACAGCTAATTTCATAAACTGTGAAGGATTGTGCCCATTTGGCCATAAGAGTTTTTCATCTGGTTTTACTTCTTTGTGGCCAAAAACTGAGAGAAATGGTTTAAATGACAGACTCCTGAATGTAGGGATGGTGTTGGCTTCACATATGTCTCAACCTCGCTGAACAGAGCATGGAGTGATGCCTTTGTTTTCTAGAGTGCAGGATTTGCATTTCTTGATGCTTTAAAAGCTCCCTTCGTCCTTTTTCGTTATTGGAAGAGCTACTAATTCTTAAAAGCAAGGGGGAAATGCACTAAGAGAATATCATCTACCATGATTTATATGATTTCTGGGCAGAGTCCCCTGTATTTGCCTATTTTTCAAGGACAAGTTTGTAACATGAAACTAAATGAGCAGCTCTGGAATTCAGTTCTTCTCCCAACTCTTTGAGTTTTTTATGGTTCTTTAGCACACACAAGGCACTTGGCTTCTCCTCATCTCCCTTTACTGCAGCTTGGGAGTGACTACCTGGCTGCTCTTTGGTGTGGTTTCTGATTTTATCTTACTGTGGGTTTTTTCCTGTAGTTGCTTTTGTCCTGCAACTGAGGAAGGAAGTACTGCAGGAAGTATTCTTCCAAAACAACATTTCTACTTTTTTTTATGGGTGTCTCTCTCTTAGAGACCTCCAGTACAGAATGTGCTAGAGAAAGACGAGAGGAATAATGACATATGTCTCATCAAGAGGGCACTTGCATGTGCTTTAGGTCAGTTTGGTAGTTTTGGGCAGTTCTTGGCATGTTTCAGACATGTTGTAGCAGTTTAGCAATTGGGGCCATGGATTATTGTAGTTTTCCATGAATTTCCCTCTTGTTATTTTAGGAGTTTCTCTAGAGATTTGTAGCCCTTTCCCTGCTGCTGTTGTCAAGTGTTGTTTTTAAAGCACACAGTGACTGAAGTTACAGGATTGGTAACAGTTTAGCACTGCAAATTGTCTGCCATGAATTACTCTGTTCCCAGAGGAGTTTGGATTTTGGTCACCTAAAGCCAGATCCTTTGTGTCTTGGAGTATGTGAATCAGATTGTTCTTACAGCTTGTTGATGACATCAGAAAGGCAATGTCAGTGTTTTATAACTGCATTTTCCAAGTTCTGCAAAGCAGCTGCAATATCTTAAAAATTATCATGGTTGGCTCTGGTTTACTATGTATAATTCTTCTGGAACACCTTTGTACATCATAAATTATGTCAGTACAGCTTTGGTAAATCTGTTTAGGTTCAAGAGCTGCCATGGGACCTGTATATGTGTTCAGATTTTTGCAGGTCCAGCAGTTTGAGAACAAATATTTGCCTGCTTAGGAAGATCTACAAGTTAATTCTCATTATTATTGTGACATAAACAGTGATTGAAGTATTCTTTTGTTTGAACCAAAATAAGCTCTACCATGATATATTGTTACTCATTTCAGGTTGTAGAATCGCAGAGTGATTTGAGTTGGAGGGGACATTGAAGATCATGCAGTTCCAAACCCCCTGCATGGGTAGGAACACCTTCCATAGAGCAGGTTGCTCCAAGCCCCGTGTAGTGATAGGACAAGTGGGAATGGCTTCAAACTGAAAAAGGAGAGGTTTAGGTTGAATTAGATTGGAAGAAATACTTTCCTGTGAGAGTGGTGAGACACTGGCACAGGTTGTCCTGAGAAGTTGGGGCTGCCCCATCCCTGGGGATGTTCAAGGCCAAGTTGAATGGGGCATTGGACAACCTGCTCTTGTGACAGGTGTCCCTGCCCATCACAGGGGAAGTGGGACTGGATGATCTCTAATGTCCCTTCCGACCCAAACCATTTTTTGACTCTGTGATTCTATTTTTCTTTTCTGCAGCCAAACACAGAACAGAAACATGTAAATTACACTTCCCACAGATAAACAGTTTTGTTCCCTATCAAAACACAACACCTTTAAACCCACAGTTTAGGACTTAGCTTTCAAAATACAGTTTTCAGTTTCCCCAGTTGTCTCATAGATCACATCTTTTAGAACAAAATAAAATACATTTTTCTGTATTCCTGCTGATATTTAAGACAATGAAGGAATAGTTAAAACCGAGTAAATGCAAATCAAAAACTTTGTGCTTCTCTGCTTCTAACATAATTTTGTAATTATTTTGGCATGTAAATTATGGATACTTTGGGATGTAATTAGACACCACACTTGCATGTGGATCTTCAGTGATGTATTTATAGGTTTGAAAGGATTGCCATGAACTAGAGTGGTCTGTCTGAATAGTATGGTCATAAAGGGAGAGGCACGTGGGAAAAATGTGGCTGAAGTAAAGGCTGATGAAAGAAGGAGTCTGAAAATTATTTTAATTTTGAATTTTCCACTTACTGAGCAAAAGCAAATCCCTTCATTTATTTTCCTAGTCTTTCTCATGTAAGTGTTCCTTGCTCCTGAATACTTTGATACTGGGGTAAGTCTGGATATGTTATTGAAGGAGAGGTTGTTTGTAAGTGTTGATTGTGGCAGTGTAATTGGTGTTTGTTGAAGGAAGAGATGCTCTGTTTTTCCTTTCCCCACTAGTTGTTGGATGGGTTGATATTTCAGATTTGTACTATCTGATGTGAGATGCACTGTTATCATTAAGTCACTCCTCAAGTCACCCAGCCAGAGAAAAAAATAAAGGTATAAAAAGCTACAGTATTAAACTGAAACTATTTAATTAAAAACTTGTTTATAAAATAATCTGATAAATATTAGGCTGGCTTTTTCCCTAGCCAAAATTTAATTTAAAATAAATACAGAATTTTTTAGCTATTTTCCCATACTTTAACACTGTTGTTGTTAACATTCCATTAATGCTTCAGCGTGTTAAGATCTCTGCATTTTCTGTGAGTGAAAAAGTTTGTTTTAAATATGAAGAAATATTTATTTCAGGGCTATATGACACATGCCCAGTTCAACACTTTTTAAAAATTAGCGTTTCAAGAAGCAAAAGATAGTCCTTTATTTAGAGACATAAAACACTGTCTTGTCTATGTGCTGATATAGAGTATTGATATGTCAAATATTGGCAGTGTTTAATTTAGAGCTTTTGGGGGACTTTGGGAGGAGTTTGTTTTCTTAACAAGTGCAAATACTTTAATGTGACTTTTCAATCTCTGTAGTAGTTCCTTGTTTGATAACCTGTTGTCATGTGAGACCTGTTAGGTATAGTTGATTTTTATATCATCTTCATCATGGTGATTGTATTCACAAGAGAAAGGCAGGCTCTAATTTGTGAATCACAGTTTGGAGGAGAGTTTTTCTTTTCAGATGAAGCAGAAGAAAAGATGTGCATTTCTAAACAACTTTTTTTTTTTTTTTTTTGAGATTTTTCTTTTGATGTGCTTTGTTCTGAGCCTTCTGTGAAATAACATTTGTGTTTGTATCCCCACCTATTTGTTTCCAAGTATATGAAAAAAACATTGTGGATTTATCTGCATAGCAAGTAGTGCTGTCAGTGCACATTACAACTGGCTGATTAGAGTGACACTGTGTCTTGTTCTTTCTTTGGCCTGTAAGAACTAAGTTCTAGAGGTTAACCCCTGGCAGGTGCTGCAAAGGGCCAATGACCAATCCAGCATGGATTCTTATATATACATTTTAGGTTGAAGTAATAAGCTTTTTTTTCAGAGTAAGAGAGGATTTTTCATAAATTGTCACTTTTTTCCAGTGCACAGATAAATTTTCTCGTACTTCATTGCTCGGTTCCCCCTGTAATTTTGCAGCCTGAGCAGAGGCTCAATGTCACTATCCCTGGAAGTATTTAAGAAACGACTGAACGTTGCACTTGGTGCTCTGATCTATTTGACAAGGCCATGATCAGTCTAAGGTTGGAGCTGATGACCTCAGAGATATTTTCCAGCCTAAATGATTCTGTGATTTCCAGCAGGTGAATCCTGTAATACATAATGCGGAATACAGAAGCAAACAAGGAAGGAAAATACTTAGATCACTTAGGCAGCACTGAGTGTTATTCCTCAGGATAGTTTGTGTGGCAGCATCTAAAGGAAGTGTTTGATTTTTCAGCCTCAGCCCTTGCTCTGTCTCCCAGTGGTTCCTGCTGTGGTGCCAGGAGCAGGTTCTGGGGAGCTCACCCTGGCAGTGCTCCCTTGGCACCGGAGTAGGAAAGCAGAGGCAGCCTCAGAGTTGTCCGTCTGTGGGTGGTTTTCAAGCTGAATGCTTTGAAAAACGCCCCTTCCTTGGACTCCAGATGTCAAATAGGTGGGTGCTGGAATCGGGAGAGAGACTGTTGCTCCAAAGACATTTGTGAGAGGGTTTTGATGCCGAACTGGCAGCAGGCAGGATGCTGAGGGCAACCTATGAGGTGTGGGAAGGAGCCAGAATGGGCTGTGGGGGCACAGAAAGAGACCCAGAAGCAGCAATAGCCCAGCAAAGAAAGCCAAAAAGCCTAACTGAGAAACATGAAAGGGCCTATGTTCCTGCAGGAATTTCCAGTGCAGGTTTCCCTTACTCAGTAACATTCACTGAAATAATTTATTGAAAGCTCTGAAGTGAAATTGTTCAGTGTGTGTTCCAAACTGCTGAAGTGTGTTTCACAAAGACCTTTTCTTCCTTTTGCATGACTTGAGTAGAAAACACTTTTTTTTTTCCATAATACGCCCAAAGAAAGTCTCTCTTTTTTTTTTTTTCTCCTCCAAATCCCCCCCAGTGTATTTCTTAATGTTACTCTGAGCATTAAGGCAATGATGTGGCAGTTCACTAACATTTTATATCAAGTGTTTATAACCTGTGGGGGGCTATGTGTTAAAACCAGGGAGAACCTGATCTCCAAAGAGCACAGCAAGCTCACTAAAGGAAAATTGCACTGTCACTTCAATTAAGAATGTACCTTCTTCCTCGGCTAATGTTACAGTTTGCTGATGGGACTGACCCATTTCGGGGCTTTGTTGGAGAACATGAGAAAGTGGATGCTTGGGCTTTTCCTTTCTCCTGTCTTTCTGTGCTCAGCAGCATTGGCACTGTCCTTTAATGCCTGCAAAAGAGAGAACATTACAATACAGTGCCCCCAAATTTTAAATGTGGAACAAGGCAAGAACAAAATCTTATTTTAAAAAGCATGAAAATATTTCAAAAATTATTTTAATTATTAACCCATGAATATTTTTGGCAAATAAGAAGGCTGGAGCTCTATATATACTTAAAAAGGCAGGAAACCATACCCATCCCTTAACGAACAGCAGTAAGTCCATAGAAGCTGACACAAGGAAGTGTGGCAGTACCACCAATCTCCTCACCTTTGTAGATATTTCAATGCAATCCTCATTTTCCAGCCTCACTCGTGGCTGCTTCTCATTTTAATATTTTATACTCAGTCTTTTCCATAGTTAATGTGGATCGATCTGCTGGGTTTTTTTAGTGCTGGTGCTCAAGGGTCTAATTTTGCCTTTGTGTGATGGTTGTATTTATGAAAACAGACTAATCAGTCTTTTGGAGTTAATATTGGTTAGTTTTAGTCAAGAACAGGTCCTCATTATGCTTTGAGCATTATAGAAATAAAAAGGATTCTTCAGCAGCTTGTTCCTTAATATATAGCACAGGAGTAAAAGGGAAAAATACCTTCATGGGACTTGTAGGTATATTTGCTCAGCTGTAGCTTTGTTTGTGTAGTGTTGGACTCTAATCTTTATTTCATACCAGTTTCCCTTTTAAATAGTATTATATTTAAGCATGTATTTTAAATTTATCATGCATGTGGGTCACATGCTTTTTCCTGAATGAGAACTTCAAAGTGCAGACTCTTTAATGAAATTAGAGTTATAAAGTGATTTTGATTATTCCAGTCAAAAGAGTCTTTTTTCCTGATTAATATAAATTATTTTACAGGTTTTCATTTGGGGTTTTCTCCCATCCTTAAAAAAATAAATCATACAAATGTATCTTAATTTAAAACTCAGGAGTGCACATATTGCTCTGTTGGCATCAGTTTGCTTTTAAGCAGTAGCCTAAAAACTACTTCTGAGATTGGTGTACTCAGCAGCTTGCAAAATCAAACCATTAGCAAAAAATAGTTTTGAACTCCCTGAAGATTTTATTATTGACTTCCATTAGTGTGCATTCTGTCCCAGAGTTGCAGATTGAGCATAAATATTGCAGGCATCAGTATGAAGTAGTGCCATTAATGCAGGTGTCGTTGAGTGTTTTTTTAATAAGATGGAACAAATCAGGCATGAGAAACACATCTTATGAATCTTCACAAATGTGGACCAACTGCCCCTCATGTGCAAGTGCATAATGCTGATAAATACAGACATTACTTGCATTAGAGCCAGTTTCTCTAATGATGCAGGCAAGCATTGATACTCATTTCTTTATGTGAAAGAATCAGTTTTGTTTATTTTCATTTTGTATTGTTGTCCTCTCCATTGTGCAGATCTGACCTGGGTATAAAAAGCAGGCAGACAATAGTAGATCTGCTGCCAGTAATGAATATGTAGGTGTCCCATGAATCAGAGTAATGATTAATACTAAGAATCCTATTGAATAGTATTAATTGAAGAACTAATGAAGTGGCATGTTTTCAAATCAGCAGTTTCCACAGGCTTTTTTACCAGTGTACTTTTTCTTCAATTATATTAATGTTTTCCTTCCAAGATGTCATTTTTTAATTCAGTACATCAGGGAGGGAAAGTAGCTGTTAGGAAATAAATAAATATGTGTTTTCCTGAAGCATCTAACATTGGCAAAACAACATGATATGCTATATTGCAGTGGCATGATCTCACTTGAGATACAATGGGAATACATGTATTCAGTCTGCAATCTAGACACATTTTTTATAATACTGCAAGTATTTCCATGTCTAGCCTTTTCCCTTCCAATTTTTAATTTATAATACAGTATTTCCTTCTGCTCAGAAAGTTTTCCCCACTCTGCTTCAGTATAAAATTACCTTGCGAAGAACTGTGAAGAATGGCAGAATCTGCACAATAAATAGTGAATCTGAATCTAAATAAATTGCTGTCAAATATCCAAGCAAATGTTGAGAGTATTTTTCCTTTCAATTACTGCAGGTTGTTAGAGCAGTATTAGGTGTTATTTGTATGGTATTTCCAGGGAGATGTGTTGACAAATCATAAACCTTTAAAAGTGTATAGAGAACCTCTAGAGAAATAACACAGGAAGATTGTTCAGTTGTTACTGTTATTCTTTGGGCTTTGTGAGGGAAATGCTCATTTTCCAAAATGTAAATGGATGTAATGCATTCAATAAGTAAGAGTTTTGGGTTTTTCAAATGTCATACCAGGTGAGGTTTTTTAATGAGAATGACTTGAAATGGAGACTTGTTGTGGGGACTGTTACCATTACACATCCATCACTTCACAATGTGCCTTGGGCACCTCCAGAATGTTTGCTGCTTCCTGTTAGACATAAAACACTGTGATGGGTGAGACCCCCTGTAAAGGTCAGACCTGGCAGCAATGCTCACTCACCTGAGAAACCAAAAGGTCAGAATACTCAGCATTCTGGTAGGACCAGAGGCTGAGCATCACAGCAATGTATGGTCGTACTTCCACTCGTAATTTTATGTGAGCTTGTTGTGTTTGGTACTACTGGAAGGTCATTTTGGTAGGTGAGTGCACTTACACTCTTATGCACCAGTTCAGGGCTTTTTTCAGTCTCTACCAAACTCCATTAATTGAAATAAATCAATTCTGTGGTGAACCATTTCTTGCCTTATGGATGTTTTAAGTAAAATACTCATCCTAGTACTGTGACAGCATTGTTATCTTAACACTGTCACAGCATTAGGATGTCATCTGATGCTGAGATTTCTATGCCATCAGATAAAATTGGTTTTGGAAAACAGTGCAATCATCTTGATTGTTTTAACCATCTGAACAGCTCTCTAATGCTACTGGACTGCTCACATGAATTAACTGAGCAGCCTGTGTCTCTTGAGGAGTTTATTTGTAGATGATGATGATTATTATGCCCAGGAACCACAGTGAAGCGCTTTCCACTGTGTTAGCATGGGGGCAGTCTGTGTTTAGGACTCCTGGCCCTGCTATGCACTTACAGCCAGGTCTGTGTGGAAAATGCACTGCCCAGTGCACGACACAGAATCTACAATATGACTCTCAGGGTCTCAGCTTGGCTCCTGCTCTTTCTTCAGGCCCATGTCTTTCGTTGTTGACCAAAATTGTTTCCCCTTCACTAGCTCTGATGTATTATTCATGTTATTTCAATGTGTTTTTACTTTTGATAAAGGAATGGGATTTCCCCATTTGACTGTAAACATGGTGACAAAAAGCTTTTAGGACATTATTCCAGTCCTAGTTTAGCTGTAACCAGCTGAAATATAAATATCAAAACCTCCTTGTCCTGTCGTTAGAGATTAAGGAAAAGCATTATGAAGAAGTGGGACTGTGCATGGTTTGATTTTGTGCTACATACGACACAGAAGCTTCATCTAAGTGTTTGTGCCTTAGTCCTTCAGGATGTAAGAAACCTCTTATACATGACAACGTTAAAAGCCACATGGAATCTTGTAGGGGAGAAAGGGAATTTTAATATAAAGAGACCAAGTAGGAATTGATGCTAGAACAGAAGTAAATATGTACATTTACTAAGGGAATCTGTGACATATAAAGCATAACACTAATCCCTGGCAGTTCTTTTTCATTCAATGGCACTAACATCTTTATAATTAAGAGCAATGGAATTGCTCTGTTCTAAACCATTCTTCTTTTAATTGAACAGCTGTAATTTTTACCAGTGGAGCAAACTATATTATAAGAAAATGATTATTAGTTTAAAATGCAAAGTTAAATGAATGCAAAATTAACAAACAGATGGTGGAGAATTATTGTGCTTTATTTTACTCCTGGGTAAAAGGGCTCATGCAGGATTGTAAAAATGTCATCACACTTCGTAAACCTGAAAGCAAACAGGATTTGCAGTTGTGCACATCTGTTTTGGGACACTGCTAAAGGGTTAGAAGAATCAATGTTGTTTTCAAATAAGGGTATTCATCAAAAGGATATCATTTACTTAACAGTTATGGCTTCTGCTAAGCATCAGACTTAATGTTCTGTGGAATTCATTACAAATTTTGGCAGCTTTTTTCTTCGCAGGCTACTGAGGCAGCATGCTGCAAAACTGAAACAAACAGCCCCTTCTTATCCTCCTCTCTCTGAAGCTCAGAACAACAGTTGAAGAACCTGCTTAAATGTTTGACCAGTAATTTCAGGGTTTTAAATTCTAGGTCAAGATGTTCCATTTCATGATGCTTGCCCAAGGAATATCAGTGATGGAACAGGATGGAAAGTCAAGGGGCTTGTTTGTTTATTTCAGTGGCTAGTGAGTTAAAAAAAAAGAATTATATAATGTTTGGGAGGAAGAATGGGAGAAATATGTGTAAGTGACTAATTTAGTCAAATTGAAAAAAACCAAACCCTAAAAGCTCCAGCCAGATAAAACATATGAAGCTTTTATTAGAAAATAAATTATATTAATGTTCAGGCTGGTAGTTTCAAAGTATGCCATCTAATTGCTTTGTTTGAGCTCAATTTACAAAAATTAGTGAACTGAAGATGTAGGATTTTGTTTACGATGACTCTGTGCCATTTGGAGGGTGCAATTTAGGAACAGCCAAGGAAATAGGAATTATGAACAATAAGGTACTGATTGCAGTCAGTGGGGAAGGAATACTAAGGAGGTGCTCACTAATGAGAAAGGTATTAAAGGCAGGAAATTCTTGTATTTTTTATGTCTGTACATAATCCAGTGTTTCTTGTCGCCCCATCCCTTCTATTACCTTGTAAATGAGGTGTATCACTGACTATATACAGTGACTTTGGCTGACGTGAGCTTTTTGTTCAACCAGGGTGATCCATATACCGACTCTTTGTTAAAAGACAGCATTGTTAAGATGATAAAATCCAAACAGAAAGTTAGGACATGTCAGAAGACAGGTTGTCTGCACGCAGTTAACATCCTTTACACACAGTTAATGTCCTTTGTTTATGTGCCTGATTATACATCTTTAACTGTGTAGTCACATGCTGAGCAGCTTGTGCCTAGTTCAGTCCATAGGATGGACCTTGCTGTGTTAGTATAAACCTCATCAGTATCACATTTTTTCCATGTTGTTCAATGTATAGGTATGTAGACTACTCAAATACTGCTGAAAAGAAAGAATTACTCATTTCTGCATGAATTTTTCTATGATGTCTTTACTATAATTAACACGTGAATAGCTTGTCTATAAATTTTTCCTAACAACATATTTATGGGGCCTTGTTATGCATCCTAGGCTACATCTTACCCCAAGAGAGGTTGAATTTCTTTATATCTACTAAATTGGATGGCAAATAGAAGGAGTTTCAAAAATACTCAGACTTACTTAAAAAGTTGCACTGATATTGCAGTTCTTCCTTCACTCTGTCGGAGTTGTGTGTGCACAACCTATGTAGAAATCAAGGCTGAATTTTTACAGCAGAAAGAAAACCCCAAGATTTTAAAAGTAAGGTTAAGGACTAAAAAAAAAAAAAAATAGAAAAATTTTGCTTAGTACCATCCTCAGTACCATAAAGGAGCTTCATGAAAGCAGTGAACTAGAACTTCTCCAGGTCATCGCTCAGTTGCCATAACTAAGTGGGTTATTTTCTCCCACAAACCATCCACATCTTCTTTTTAACTTCTCTACAAATTAAGCTCAATCTCAGAAGTAACAGGTTTATTTAATGCAGAGACTCCTCTTAAGAGGTCTGTTTCGTGCACTAAATCCATGTTTAATATGTAATCCTTCCTGTGTTTTGGTGTCATGAATGTGTGCGTGTCTGTTCATTCCTCTGTCTGAGTTGCCTTGTATTTGTCTGACTGTATTATTTCCTTGTGTCAAGGGAAAAAAAGGTAAAGGCAGACCTCCCAAAGAGCAGGTTTGAAACCTTTGTGACTACATGTAGAGCTCTGCTGTTTGAGCTGCTGAGTGAAGTGATACAGCACTAGGAGTCAGAGGACAGCCTACTTTTCCTTCTTCTAATCTTCATCCAATTTCAGTTGCCCCAGACTTCTAACTTTTTGTTCAAATTGATATTTTTAGCCACTTCCACTCTTCCTTGTTCTTCCTGCATCCTTTCTCCTTAACCTTTCTGTTTCTTTTTCCCTAGGTTCCTTTTGAGATCTGTCTCTTTATCCAATTTTAGTGCCCAGGTTTGGTTAATTGGCTCTTGAAGTGTCATCCCTGCCCCTCCTCAGCTTCCATCTCCATCCACAGTTTATCCTCCCAGTCTCACCAGACTCAATCACACAGTTGAGTCCCTTTTGTCTCTTGTCCCAGATTCGTCCATCTGCCTGAGAACTGGCTACCCCTATTCCCCATGATTTGAAGATGATTTAAGTGACAGTGGTACCAGGAGCCTTAAGGATGTCTGCTTTCCATTCCAGGGGCTTTTTGTGCTTAGGCTTAGAGTATTTATTACAGACTTTCTTCCTCTAATCCTTGTCAGACTGAAGGAATCTTTGCAGAAGGTATATGATGTCCGGTCAGTGCTAGGAATTGGAGATGATCACTCTTCATCAATGAGAGTAGGTTTTTCTGTGATTTTTCACTGACAAACTTTTGGAAGTGTTTTACTTTGAAAAAAAAAGATAGTTTTCTCAAGTCTGGTCACATCTGGATAGATCTGCAGGGAAAGAGCAAAAGCTGCATCCCTCACACTAAAATCCCTGCCAAATTGCAAGTCCTGTGAGTGAGGTTGTTTTTAAGATGAGTAAAATGTTTTTCTTAATGACTTTTCTGTTCTCAGAAGTGGCTGGAAAATTTTGTCTACATGTTCCAGAAGTATTGAAGAGAATTTAGACATGTGTTATGTGAAGCTTTAGCCCAACCTTTTATTGTTCAGAAAACTTGCATAAGTAGAACAGAATTTATATGGAAGTCTTTTTAAACAGTCCCCATTCACATCCCTTCTTTGATAGTGCCACACTGGCAAAAACTTTGATGTGGGCTTGGCTGTGGTACCAATAGAGAACTTGTGTCAGCATTATTTTAGGTAGGCTCAAGACTCATCTAAATTTTGACCTCCCTGTGGACGTGTCTACCTGTGAGCTGGTTTAAATTCCAACAGCAGGCAATGGAGATCCAGCCAGTACTGTCAATGGAGCCTGGAAATGACACCCACTGTTCAGTCAACTGAATGGCCATGGAGTAAATTCCATAAAATGACTAAGCCTTTATTAAGTCTAATGGAAGTTTCAGCAGTTTGCTCATATATAGGCACAAAATTGAGAGCTTGAAATTTAAATGTCCTCCTCAAGCCTTGTGTCATTTGAAAGCACAGGGTGACTGTGTGAGCAGTAAACTCACCTTTTACATTAAATGGCTTTGCAAATGTACCTATGCCAGCCTGGCTGTAGCTACAGAGGATCTGTAGCATAGACATAACCTGTAGAATACTTCAGCCACTTCAAAATCCTTATATATGATTTAGGACCATAGAGACTGTGGTGGATTCAGCAGAAGTTACTTTGTCCCAGCATCTTCCACAATGACCAGTAACAGATGCCTGGAGATCATTAAACAACAAGCATGTAGCAATGTTTCCCTCAATTATTTTTTTCTCAAGCCTCCAACAACTTGTGGCTCAGCCTGTGCTCTGCCAACACAAAGAAATGTCTACACATACTTAAGACCTTCCGAGCATGAATCCAATGGAACTGGCACAAGAGTCTGTTTCCTGAGCCTGCCAAAAAGCAGCCTCAAACGAAAGCTGATGATTTCTGTTCTTGCCTTGTTTGTCCTGGAGTTGCTGATGCTGAAGCTTAATAACCACAGTTTAAATTAAATTAAACATTATTGACCTTCTTGTTGTTGACAGTCTAACTAAACAACGAACTCGTGCGTGCTCTTCTGTCATGGTGGATATTAGATGGGAATTAAGGGAATAGTTGGTTGTGAGCTGTGGAAAAGCTTAGGCTCACTCAAAGCATTTACATTATCCCAGATCTTGCAGTAAGCAAGGAGGGAAATAAAAAACCCCTCAACTTTTTACTCATGAAAGTGTGAAAACAGCAGCAAAGGCAGAGTCTGTGAAGGAAATGATATGCATGCAGTTATTCCATGGGCTTATGTAA
This sequence comes from Hafferia zeledoni, assembly GCA_035583235.1. Lineage (NCBI taxonomy): Eukaryota > Metazoa > Chordata > Aves > Passeriformes > Thamnophilidae > Hafferia > Hafferia zeledoni. The sequence goes on along the minus strand of JAWWEV010000083.1, from coordinate 5,721,342 downwards.
TGATGGGGAGAACACAGCTCCAAGGCACCCAGATCCTTCTGTGGAGCTTCTGAATAGATGGTTTGGGAGCATTTCAGATTGTATGAGGAAGAATTTGTGTGCCATAAAGTTTTGCATGTTTTCCTCTGCCTGTTTGATGTTTCAAATAAAAAGTAGTATCTCCCTCAGCAAACCTGATTCTTGTAAGTTATTAACCCGTCACAACTATTACAAAAAACTCCCACGCAAAGCATGAATGCTTTCTTCTCCCAATTCCTAAATGCCTTGATATCAGCACCATTTATTTAATGTAATTTTTTATGAAGGTGAAAAGGAGAGGCAGCTGGTGGGAAGGAGGAGCAAAGCAGGGACTTGTAGAGAGGGAAATCTCCACATTTAAAGAGACTTTCCCTCTCTACCTTGAATACATGTGTTGAGTCACTGTGTTAAGGACTGAGGAAAAAACCCTGATCTCTGATTGAATTACTTGTTATATATTGAAGTAATTTCCGAATTTGTGACATGAGTGATATAAAATTAAAGAGCTAGAAGGTTATTTCCAGTACTCCTGGATATGTGTACTATTTAGTACCTTCTCTAATCAGTGTTTCAGTTGAAAGCCAGTAATTGTTTTTATGTTGCCATCTTACTGCATTGTGCTCTTTAATGCTTTATGGTACTTAAACCAGTGTATTTGATGTGAGAGGTGCTCATGGTGAGTAGTGTCTGCAAGCAATATAAAGCTTTTTCTACATGATGGAGTAATCAATGAAGATCATCAGAACTAGCAGAGAACATATTTCATTAATCACTGGTTATACAAAAATTTCTTAGTGGTCTCCTTGGTTGCAAGTTGTTGAGGTCCAGTTCTCCTCATGTCCAGGTTTGTGTGACAGCAGTTTTCAGTAGCTAATCAGTCTGAAATTCATTCTCACAGGTAATACATTGAATTGTTTGACCAAGGGCAGATGGCTTGTGTGTATTTTTGGGTACACTATCATAAAATTAAAATTTCTTACTGTTCTCATAGTTTTTGTCAGCTGATGTTTTTAAAGAGAAAGTTCATAACCAATGAAAACCTTTTGTCATTTTGCTTAAAAACATTTTGCAATTCCTAATGCTAACATTTAGCTTTATGGCACTAATCAGATTGCAGCAAAGTATTTATTCAAAGTCCATATTTTAGCCTTTCTTTAATGTCTGCCTTCTAAGATTTGTTAGTTGTCCAGCTGCTGAGACAGTGATACTGTAAAGTAATTGTAAGGGCAATAAAATAAAAATCCTTATTACTATCTGGATAAAATCTCACATTATCTTACAGGCATCTTTTTCTCATTTGGACTCATAGAGAGTTTTGGAATACTCCAAAGTTTGGACCAGCAGGATGTAAAGCTGGAATATATATTTTGTCAACTATTTTTTCTAAAGATTTAGGAAGGTTAGGAGTATGTAAATAGTAAGCTGTTGCTTTTGTCACAATTTTCCAGTTTGGCCATCTGATTCCATCAAAGCCAATAGCATTTGGGATGTTCAGCTGAGCTCCCAAGCCACAGGCAGAATTAACCTTTCTGTTCAGTTGGGTTTGGTGCAGTTGCAGTTCCAGCACGGAGATGCAAGTTTTGTCTTCCCAGAAATTTTCTGTGTGGTTTCTGCCAGTCTGTTGGATGGAGGATGTACTCCCTGACAGGTAGAAAACAGAGCAGTGATTGATCAGGTTTTTCTTATGTTTTCTGTTGGTTTTCTTAGTTCTTCTTCTTTAATTGTATTTTTACAACAATCTCATATTTGATGCAATGGGGCTAATGCATAAAGGGAATTTTAAAATCAAATTTGAAAGACTGCATAGCTGTGTGCTTTTAAAAATTAGTTGCTTTTCAGTCTGTATGGAAAAAACAGATACAAAAAAAAGAAGTGAAAAGGCCAAGTGGAAGAGGAGTGGAAATTTTTAAATTATGGAAATTACAATAGTAAGAAGTAGCAGCAGTATGGATGAGCTCAGAGCTTTCTTGCCATGGTTGAGTGCACAAGGAGCTTCCTAAAGGGAACGCTTGGTAACTGGTGAAGTACTTTTTAAGTAGGAAAATGGTCTGCTGGCTCTGCTTATTGACGTTTATTTCTTTGAATGTACAATGAATAAGTAATGAACTATCTCTCTGGGTTTCTAATACCTTGTAAGGTTTTTTTCCCCCTGTAGAACAGGACTGTAAAATTATTTGATCCATGAACCAAACAGTGTTTGTCTTGCTTTGACAACTTACCATTTTCCTGTACCTGCCCATTGAATACTTGGATTCAGCTTCCACCCCTTCACATAACACCTTATTTTGTGCTCATGAGAATGAAACTGGAGTCTCCAGACTGTCCCTGGCTCTGTTACTGTCCTCTTACAGTGTGATAAAGACACTTGCATGTCAGGGGCAGTATGATTCATTCCTTCATTCCCTCTCCTTCCATCCTGGTGCTATGTATCTGTTACTGAGTTTGTTTAGCAGAGCTTTTAATTTATTTATTTTTAAAAATTTAATATAATTTTGCTGTTCTTCTGGGGCCATTGCATGGGGCCTGGCTTCAGAAGAGTGTTGGCTTCTAATGCTGGAAAAGTAACTCTTCTTGTCAACATCTGTTGCCAAAAAAAATCCCTTTGGGCATTTGTTTCTTCAGACTGCTTTATCTCTCTTATAAATTCAGCAAATGTTGATATTCTTTGCTTTTTATTTGCTTCAGATGATATATACCACATTGTTTTCAAAGTGTGTGTTTTAGTTATCTGCCAAATGCTTTTCATTGCCAGTGCAGTTTAGCAGATGGGTTTGAAGGGTTCAATTAGATATAATTTGGGCTTCCATTTTTCTTCCAGCATCTTTATGTGGTTCCTTAAATCAACATCAACATTTTTCAAGGCTTTGCAGTAATCCTGTAGTTTGCTCATTTCTAATAATTTCATCATTTAGTCATATTGCATTTGGGAAAAGGTATATATAATTCTGATTTTATGTTTGCTATGTACCATGATTGATTGGTGGTTTTGAAAAGCAGATGTGACATATAAAAATGCCATTTATATTGCTATTTAGACCATTATTCCCAGCTTTTATTAAATGTTGGATTCTTTGAGTGCTTGCAGTTCTTTTGCAATTTTCTTTCTCCATTACATATAATTATTAAGGGTTAATAATGAGATCCAGCAAAGCCTTGTTGAATACTTTTTTGAGGTACACATTTTGGAGCTTAGCTCCTCACCAGTTCCCATTCCTATTTTTTTACACCAAGTAAAATGTTTGGAAAAAGTGTGACCTGTAAGAGTTGGGTCTTAGCTATAACCTGGTTCATCTCCACAGGCTGTCACAAGTCAAGTCCAAAATAGTGCTGTGGGTTGTTGTGCTTGGTGTGCAGCTGTGGTTGATGAAGTTGGAGGATTTGGGCTGTATTTTCATGATTTCACATCTAAGTTCAGGATTTACCTTTTACAGCATGTTTACTGAAGATACTGTTTCCTAACACAAATTTATTGCGGCACTTTGGTTTTGTTGGCAGTCCTTAAATAAAATTACCGTTGCCTTCAGCTGCTTCAGGAGCAACATGTTATCATTGGGTTATCTTGTCCCCCCTCCTCTCCTCTGCTTTTCAGCCAGTAAAGTAACAGAATGCACCTTTCCCATATGGTTAGTAGGTGTTATGCACGTGGGTAGAGGTGAGATGTCTTGCAGATCAGAACAGACAAAGCACAGAAACGTGGCAGTAGCTGTCCGTGGTGACCTGCTTTAATTTCTGTGCCAAAGCATTTTATCTTTTTACACTGCAGTTGTGTGTAGCATACACTAATATTTTTTCTGTCTCTTTTCCATGAGTTGTGGTGCAGGCAGATATTTTGCTGAAGATGTTCATTTCATTTGGTTTTAAGAATATCAGTGTAGCTGTTGACACAGGCAGCTTTGTGATTTGTGTTTTCATATGGGCTGGTTTTGATGTCTGTGGACTTGGAGCAGCACTATTTCATGCCTAATTTCATGCCAGGCTTTGAAACAGAGAAGAATTATGGTAGTAAATATTGTCTGTATTCTAAGAATTAAGCGTGTGCAATACATAACTTTTCTTTCATTTTGTTTATGTTCATATTTGGATGTTGCCTGACACTTGAACTAGTAATCAAACATGCCAGTGATAGTATTATATTTTTATTATGAAAAACAAGAGTCCCTGAGCTCAGTTGCTGCTGTGTATTATGTATGCCTTCCTGTGAGCCACTGACCTGTTTTTTTTTTAAAGTTTCCTCAAAATCTTATGGTACTGTGCCTTAAAAAATATTGTTGCCTTGGTGAAAAAGTGCAAAAGCATGTTACGGTGCTTCAGGGACTGTAATGGATCCAAGAAAGAAAGAAGACTGATTAATTGAATCAGAAAGGTGTGGGTGATATTTTACAAGCAAATTGATAGACTGTGTTCCGTCTTGACTAGAGATCTGGAGGGTTATTGCATTGTTCTTTCAGAGAAATTATTTCTCTGGTCTCTAATAATAATCATGCTTATTTATGACTTCTCAAAGTTTGGTGGTGATATTTGTGTAGTCTTGAAAGGCAAGATGAGAAGAAAGGGCAAGGTTATGTAATGCATTATCATCCCAGAGAGAGTTGTATAATGTCAGTAAGATTTTCAGGGGAACATCATATTTCATTTCCATTTGCATTTCTGATTACAGTGTCTGTGGTTTTACATTACAGCTTACAGAGCTATGTGGTTTTTAGTCACAACCTATTGACAGTGTGGTGCTGCCTTTATTCTCAGAATAAGTCTCCAAGCCTCATTACTGGTTAGATAACATAGAACAAAAATGCTTTTCTGTGACAAGAAGAATCATGGTCATCAGAGTGAATTTAGAGTGGGTTTCATTAAACATTTTAAGTTGGAAAGATCTGAGAGTGCCCCCTGAAGACACTATCCATTGGTTTCCCTCTCCTCAGAACTCACAACCTTTTCAGGTGTTTGTAAATGAAGCAGGGGAACAGATGTGGCTGAAAAAAAGGCACAAAAAAGTAGGTTTTGAACAACTTGTCCTGTTTGTCTTTCAGCGATGTGCATTTTGTAAGCACCTTGGAGCCACTATCAAATGCTGTGAAGAGAAATGTACCCAGATGTACCATTACCCCTGTGCTGCTGGAGCAGGCACATTTCAGGATTTCAGTAATTTGTCCCTCCTTTGTCCAGACCACATTGATCAGGCTCCTGAAAGATGTAAGTACACAGTGTTCAAATGACACAATTAGTACCAGGTTTGATGAAACCTGCTCTGTGGTAGGATCAGCTTAAGAGGGCATTTGTTTACACCCATTGTTGCAGTTCATGTACCTAAGAATTCATGTTCATGCAAGTTCTTACTCTTCTTAAAGACCACCAGAGCTGCACAACAAAGTATTTTTCTTTTTATGACAGAACACGCATGCAAAGGGTTTACTGGTAAGGCTCATCTTCTGTCAGGCTATAGTTAAAATTGATAGACTTGCTTACGTGTCCTAACTCAAGTCAGAGCAACCTTCTTCCAAACACTTTGGCTGAACAATATGTTTAGATCCATTAGGAGCTTTATTGTGCACATGTTCCAAAGAGAATTTAGTCCTAAAACTCTTAGTTTTATCTCAAGGAGAATAAAACCATTTCTTTTTGTAAAACTTCATTAAGGTTTAAAATGAATGTACTTTTATTATGAGAAGATTAGTTGAGAAAAAACAAATTAAAGTAGTAGCTATTAAATATATTAATTAAATTTGAATTTCATAAGAATGATCAAGTTTTGTATGCATAAGAAGCTACTAAAGAATTTCTTGAGTTCATTGAATTGTTCATAATTTTGAAAGAAATAATAATTGAAAACATAATTTCTTTGTAGCAAAAGAAGAAGCAAATTGTGCAGTGTGCGACAGCCCTGGAGACCTCTTAGACCAACTCTTTTGTACTACCTGTGGCCAGCACTACCATGGGATGTGCCTGGACATACAAGTTACACCTTTAAAAAGAGCAGGTTGGCAGTGTCCTGACTGCAAAGTGTGCCAGAACTGCAAGTAAGTGAGACTTAAAGGACATGGAGGAGGACGGTGTGAAATTTGTGTGCTGTCATTTTAAAATACCCATTTTATTAGGTGTTTGGGGTTTTTTCCCAGTAAAAGTGGATTATTTGCCCAACTCTGTCTGTTATGATATTATATTAAGTAGCTGAGCAAACCCTTGTGCTGGGAACTTTCTCCTAAAAGAGCTGATCTTAAAGTCCTGTGCCTTACAACCCCAAAGTTTGCATTATCCTGGCAGGTTCTGGAGAGCAGCAAAACCTTCTGACTTTTTCCTCCTTTTATATAGGAGGATTTTTCTGGAATTTACCAAATAAAAAAAATTATTTTAATGTAGTGAATTACAGCCTGGGAGCCTGTGCTCTTACTCAGCTGACAGTTCAGCTGTGCATGTACCTGCACACTGGGTAAGTCTCCTGCATTAGGCCCTCTCCTATTTCATAATGTCTTTCAGAAGCAGATAATGAATCACTATGAAAAAACCGCAAAACATGGCTTAGTTGAGCAAAATAAAAAACTGACATGAGTGACTGTGATTGAGTATTTGTACCAGAAAAATACTGAGACAATGAAAATCAATTGCTGAGATTCTCTGAGGGTTCACTTAGAAAGTTCTGACTGCTTTATGTTTGTTCTCTTTCACCTTAATCTGGTGGGCACTGCAGGGTTCTTCTGCTTGCTTGTATTTTTTTTGGAAGGACTTACTGAAAAAGAAGTAGAAGTTTTGTTCAGCTTCAGTCAGATCAGCTGGGACATGAGGATCAGCTGGGGTATGAGGAAAGAAAACCCATTTTACTACTGCCTCATGTTCCTGATCAGTCAGTGCTTTGCTGTTTTCCAAGTAGAGCACTTGGTATTTGCTGTCATTCACTGAACCCACTTGGAAAAGGATTGTTGCCTGCTCACACACAGTGAATAGCAAAGGCCAGCAGTGAAGTGACAATAGAGAAGCACATTCTAAAAAGTATCTCTAAAAATGTTTAACTGGATAATTGCAGCATCTGCTAACAAACCTTCTCTCTAGTGGAAAAGTAGAAGAAAATTTGATGTTTTCATACCCTGTCCATGGGACCTGATGAGGAGTTGGGGCAATTGCAAGCACAAGCACAGGGTGAGCAGGGAATGGATTGAGAGGAGCCCTGAGGAGAGGGACTTGGGGGAACTGGCAATGGGCACTTGCAGTCCAGCAAACCAACCATATCCTGGGCTGCACCAAAAGCAATGTGGCCAGCAGCAGGTAAGGGAGATGATTCTGCCCCTCTGCTCTGCTCTTGTGAGACCCCACCTGCACTGCTGCATCCAGCTCTGAGATCTCCAGCATGGGGAGGTCCCCACCAAGAAGGACTTGGACCTGTTGGAACGAGTCCAGAGGAGGCCATGAAGATGATCAGAGAGAGCTGGAGCACCTCTGCTATGGAGACAGGCTGAGAGAGTTGGGATTTTTCAACCTGGAGAAGAGAAGGCTCCGGGGAGACCTTGGAATATCTTCCAGTGCCTAAAGGGGCTTCAAGAGAGCTGAAGAGGGACCTCTGACAAGGGCATGTACTGATGAGACAAGGGGAAACAGCTTTAAATTGAAAGAGGGTAGACTTGGATTTGATATTAAGAAGAAGTTGTTTACTGTGAAGATGGTGAGACACTGGCACAGGTTGCCCAGAGAAGCTGTGGATGCCCCATCCCTGAAAGTGCTCAAGACCAGGTTGGATGGAGCTCTGAGCAACCTGGTCTAGTGGAAGGTGTCCCTGCCCATAGCAGGGGGATGGGAACGAGATGATCTTCAAGGTTCCTTCTGACCCAAACCATCCTGTGATTCCATGATTACTTAATGCAGTATGGCAGTTTTTTGCCACTGTTGAAGAGGAGCATTTTAAGCATATCTCCATGCAAAGAGAGTGCTTTTTAAAATATCGGGTCTCCCAGGTAATGGGTGCTATCTAGTATGTGTAATGCCATATAGAGTGAAGCTTTATCAGGGCAAATTTTGTTACATATTATGGAATTGATTTATTTAAACTAAGGTGGAACACGATGCCTTTAGATATTACCGAACTACTTGTCTTATTCTCTGCAAATTTATTTTACCACTGGAATTTGTGGTGGAGTTCTGTAATGCATGATTGTAGAAGCATTGAAATCTCTTCCTTTAATGTTTGTTTTGCTCTTGCAGTCACATTGGTTGTCACTGTAGGAGCTCTGGTAGTCAGAGATGATGGCTCCCTTTTTTTCTTTGGAAGAATTACACTCAGAATGTAGAAACAAATACAACTGGATGCTTTCTTCAGAAAGAAATAAAATACATGTTGCAGATTCTGACTTGATTTCATTACAGAAAGGCCATTAAATCTGCCTACATGTGTATAAATGAAAATGGGCCAATACCTGGAAGAATAGTTGCACAGGCTCAGCACTTTTTAAATGAAATCTTTAACTTCACTCACAGTTTAAAATTAATTTGAAGGCATTGTCTCTGGAGCTATTTGTAAGTAGTATTTGTGTATTTTCATGTGCTCAGCTCTGTGTATCTTCCTGTTTAGACTTTTTATCATTTGAATAATTTTTAACCATTTGATTATTTTCTTAGGCATTCTGGGGAAGACAACAAGATGCTGGTGTGTGATACATGTGACAAAGGCTACCATACGTTCTGTCTACAGCCAGTTATGGATGCTGTTCCAACCAATGGTTGGAAATGTAAAGTAAGTGGAAAGCTTTCAGCATATTCCTTGTTGTTATAGGGTCCCAAACTTCGTTATCCACGTGACACTGCTCCAGGTGTATTGGGGACTGCTGATACTGTCTAACATAACCTGTAATTTCTGAAGGAGTCCCACCTGTTGGTAAATCCTGTGGCTCTACAGCTGCTCTGTGAGGGGAGTTGTCAGTGCAGTGCCTGAAGCAGCCGATGTAGGAGAGTAAATCAACTTGCACAGGGAAAAGAGAAGTGTAGGATGCAGGGGGAGTGGATAACCTTTACTTCATAATGTAAACTAAAATGTAAACTCAAGCCTGTATAGTAGTATATGTGATCTGTATTTAAAGGTTCTTTGTATTCAACTACTTCTTGCTTGCCAGAACAGCAGTTCTGTAGCTCACAGGTTCCTTTGCATTTGAGGACAGCAGGATGAATTTGTTCTTTTTTCAGTAACTTTGTAAGTGTAAGTAATAATGAAAATATTATTTCAGCATAACAAGAGAAATCTCTGTATCTGAGGTGGATGTAGTTTTGTATCAGTTTGTGGCAATCATGTGATGACTGAGATTAACAATAAAAAAGTTTGGTCTCATAAGAAATACTCTTTTCAAGTTGAGGAGTAGTGCAAGGAAATTTCCTGCTGTTGTGCATGTTCTTCATGGGCTGTTACCAGATCCTGGACAATTTGTTTGTTTTAAATTTAACTCAAAACCAGGAAAATGTCAGTTAATGGCAGTTCTCTCACATTGCAAAATACTATAATTAACAACAAAATTCTTGTGATCTCTAGAACTGTAGAGTATGTGCTGAGTGTGGCACACGAACAAGTTGTCAATGGCACCATAATTGTTTGGTATGTGACAGTTGTTACCAACAGCAAGACAACTTATCTTGTCCTTTCTGTGAAAAACTGTGCCTCCAAGACTTCCAGAAAGATATGTTGCATTGTCACATGTGCAAAAGGTAAGAGTCCAAATTTTTCTTAAATTGTAGTAAAATGCATGAAGTTTATGAGCTGTGTGACATTTATGTGTTCCTGGAAGGGTGTACACTGTGTTTGATGTGCAATGCTACAGCATCTTGTGAAGCTTCTTGATCCTTCATCCCTAAATACAATGAACAATAGCTTTATTTTAATCTTGGCTAATGAGTATTAATTGGCAGTTACCTGAGGGTGCCTGGCAGTTTCCTGCTGGAGCTGCCTCTTAAATTGCACCTATTTTGTGAGGAAGCAGACTAGAAAAGTCATTGTCCTAACGTTTAAAGGCTGTTGTTTGCAATGATCTGTTTGTTTGGGTTTCTTTTTACTTTTTGAGTATGTGTTTTCTGTTTAGTTTTATGTGTCTTGCTCTTGAAGTAATAAAAAAAATAAATTAACAAAATAGCGCTATTTGGAACCTTTTAAAAATGTAAACTGTGTTTCAGATTCAATGCTATTGTATCTCGCTGTGCAATGTCACAATGTTGCTATAAATGTTGTAGAGTCCAATTGGTTTTAGGGCCAGTTTAGATTTTCACATTTAAATTTGTTCACTGCTTGATATGCTGACGTATCATGCTTATTTCTTTAAAATTCTCTGAAATAAACCACTGATTGAAAGTCTATTTCCTCATAGGAATGGGAAACAATGCTATTTTTTAATTGATTTTTACTTAGATGCTCTATATTTTTATTGTTAACATCATAGTCACGATAAATTAATCTCCCCAGGTGGATTCACATAGAATGTGACAGATCTCCAGGTAGTGAATTGGAGTCTCAATTGAAAGACTACATCTGCACTCTTTGTAGACAAGGAGAAGGGGATCACACTCAGTCATGTGTTGTAATGAACTCCTCTGAACTCATTCCTGAACCTGACAGTGTAACAGGTAATCAAATGTAAACTTCACAGTTCTGAAGTGCTAACATCAAATATAACATCTGCAGCGTCTCACTAAGTCTTCTGTGAACCAGCCACCCATACTCTGCTCTGTGGAGTTCATCCATCCTTCTATTTAACAGCAGCAGCTCAAGGAATCCATGGATGAGCTGTGTTCTCCATATCATTTCTGGCTTCAGGACCCTGTATACAAACATGGGCTAGTAAGCACCTTAATTGTGGCTCTCAACATTCCAGCTCCAGCTTCCCAGCCTGTGGCAGTAAACTTCTGTAATTTTTTTTTTGATGTGGTACAGTTCATAAATATATTCTAACAGCCTGTTTTATTCATTTGTACCTACCTCCCAGGCAAAGCCAGCTTATTCTGGAAGCTCCTGGAGACATCCAGTTCTCCCATTTCTCTCTTGATACTTGTCAGTCTCATAGTGCCCATTCTCCTCACTGTGTTCGGGAAGGACACAGCAGTGGGAGCTGGGCTGTGATCCAAGCATAGGTGTATATTTAACTAAACAGCTTTTAATCAGGGGTCCTTTTTCAAAGAAACTTTTGATTAGTCATCTTGTTTCTGAGAGATTCTTGTCAAAATGTAAAGCATTTTTAAAAAAAGTATTGGGTAAGGAAGCACAGAGGGAAGTTGGATCTGTTGATCTGCGTCTGGTGGGTCATCCCCCACAGTTGTGTAGTGAACTTTTAACTAAATGCATGTGTGTGTCTCACACCACGTGCTCTGTTGAGCAGCACCTGTGCTCGTGCTGCCTGAATTTCCCTGAAAAAGTACAGCTGTGGTTAAATTTAGAAGCAGGTAAAATGTAAGATGAACTGCCATGTGCTTTTCTGATGCTTAAACAGCAGTCCTTGTGCACTGATCTTGTTTTGAAGAAATCAATAGCTCTGTTGCATAAGTATCCATGTTTTTGAAAGTCTTAAATTCTGACAGGAAGGGGCAAGTGCTAGGCTGCAACAAAACTGTGATGTTTGTGTTCAAACTGATGTTTTGTGTAAACAAATTATGCTCTTTGATGGTAGCCTGTACATGTAAGTACTTCGCTGTTGTGAGCAGTAAAGACAGGATGAAAAGGTGCTCCTGGGTGAAGGACAGTGAGAGTAGGTAAATGTATGTAAATGAGCAGAGCTCTGTCATGAATAGGGTTAGGAAGAGTGGCCACTTCATCCTTTGAAGATCTTCCTTTCCCTGCTGAAAGCTTAGGAGAGGCTGTTGGACTCTCAGGCAGTGCACTTGAAACATTTCAAAGATGTCCAGAAATTACACTGGGGCAAAACCCAGTCTCTTACAGAAAACCCTTTTGAATTAGGAACTGGTTTATCTGAAATGCTAAAGTTTTAGGCAATGCCTCTGTTAGGATTTCCAGCTAGTAGAACATTGACAAGCATCCTCTTCTCCCCAAGGAAGAACAGGGCTGTCATCTCAGCTACAAGGAGTAATCTGGAGCTGTTACATTACTACATTCTTGCAGTTCTTTATACCCAGGAGAGCACTTTTGTACTTTAAAATCAGATTTGGAGTCAATCTAAATGATCATTTCCTCTCAGTTAAAATATCACTTTAAAGTTGGCAGAGTCTGAGAGCAGCTTTTAGGGTGCTAAAAGTAGCATCACCTAATAGTTTCTGGCTTTTTGAACTTAAAAGAGACTTTCTTGAATGCAGAAAGCTATATTTGTTTTACTTTTTTTGTTCTAACATCCATGGAGAATCAGTTCCATTTGAGCTAATGCTTGCTGTACACTTTGTTTTTCATACTTCTATTTTATCTAATGCATTTCAATGAATTTTCTTAACTGAAAAAGCTTTTACACAAGGAAAAAAAATATGTTTCTGTGCTCTATAATGATGCTGTCAGCCAAAGAAGTGCTCAGTACCACCTTTTCTGTGCAAATGCCTTAAAAAAGTGCCAAAATTTAGATTTCATTTTGCTGAACAGGTAGGTTGAAAATCAGTGTTCCAAGTGCTGATAGTAGATGAAACCTCTTATTTATGCCATAAGCCAGTGTAGTATTGATATGAAAATGTAAAGCCTTCATGCTACAAGTCCTGTGGAATTTAACAGACTTGGAATTTAAGAAAAAACTTTTTTGTATTGCTCAGGTTATGGAAAAGTCTGTGACTGTGTGTACATTTTCAGAATTAGGTATATGTAATTCCTTTATAGACATGTTGCACCATCTGAAAGGTATAAAACAGCTGCAGTGTTAATGAATCAAAGGTCCAGAGGTAATTTTTAAGGAACACTGTGTAGTCTCCCTAACCTTTTCACTGACCTTACTTGTCCTAACTCCTATCACCGATAAACATCAATCTCTTTAGCCAAAAGGTCAAACAGTTACAGCAATTACTCATGCCAAAGTAGTGGAATAAACACCAGAGAAATTTTAATAACTTCTTTGCTTTTCCTTAAGCTTGTACAAATGAAATGGAAGTGGAAAGTGGTGGAGAGGATGTGACATTTCAGGAACAACCCATTTCTGGTGATGGCCCTGATCAGGAATCAGCTGTTGAATGTGTCACAGAAGGTAAGAAGGAGTTCTGCGCTCTGAGAAAACTCCACTTCAGAACCAGAACCCTGTGCCATTCAGTAAGGTTTGCAGTGCTTTATAAAGAGGAAAAAGTGCCTGGAAAACAGCAGGAGACAGATTGGCCACAGTTCTACTATTTGAGCTCTCAAGCAAGAGTATAAACTGTTTTGCTGAAGTATTTTATTGAAAGCAGAGCTAGTCTTCAGAATATTTGTGCAAGAGAAAGTTGCTTTACTTTTTTGTTGGGACTGGCTTTCTCCAAAAGCTGCAAAAATAGTTAAATGCTTCTGTACACTGTAAGTTTATAGTAAAACCCAGTGGTCTGTTGCTATTGAAGTACAGTCACGCACACTTCCTCTTCAAGGCTTTTTTGTTTTTTATTTGTAGCTGCAATAGCTGGATTGGATTCATTTCCCCTGGTGTGTTTTGGGGCACATTTTTTTTCTTTTTTTTTTTCCCCCTCTTTTTTCTCTTTCTTTTTTTCTTTTTCAATTTATATTCTTCATAGTTGTAACTCCACTAGTATCTTTGCTTAAGGGTTTCCTGTTCTTTTTTTCCCCTTTTTAAGTAAAAAATAATTTATTTAATTAAAAAATTCTGGCAGTAACTGATAATTTGTGTTCTGGGAATAAATATATTTTATCAAAAACTCACATGAAATGTAATAGAAAGTAAGTGGCCTGTAAGAGAATCAAGGCCCCTCAAAGGAAGGTACAGGAAGCCAAATGCAGAGCCAAGAATGTGGTTTTTTAAGGAGTGGAACAAGAACTTAATGAAGAAGGTTGTGAATAAAAGGTGCTTGATTTGATTCAAGGAAAGGCTGGACAATTGTTTTTGAAAGAAATCTGTGAGACATCAGTGAATTAAAAAGCAGTAACTGTTTTCTTTTCAGGTGACTTTAGAGTCTGAAAGAGTACTAGGAGTGAAACGTTTTTATTTGTACTTGTCCTGTTCTTCCTTAGCTGTCTGCTTTTTGGAAATATTGGGACAGTAGCTTAAAATACATTAATTTATGATAGCATACATTTTTTAAACACAGAAATGATAAAGGAGAAGCTACTTTTGGCTGCCTACCTTGAAATTTGTGTTCAGTTCTTGAAAAATTGACCTGGGGTCTACTTCCTTATGTCTACTCTTCTGTGTTTCCAGGGAATTAAAATAATGAACTGAAAACAGACTACTATAAACATAGGTGTAAAGAAAGATACTTGTGAAGTGTATTTTAAGCTACATATTAAATTCACTTAAGTAAAGTGATATGCCCTTGGCATGTTTGATGTGTATCAAGTATACTTGTTGCCAGTACACCAGTGAAAGTTTTTTCTTTTTCACACTGAGCCTTTAATATGGTTTTACTTAGTTACAGGCATATCACCAGAAGAAAAGACCACACAACTGGAAGCAGATGTCTCTGTTGAAATTAATTCAGCTGAAATGGAAATGTCTCCTAAAAAGACACCATCATCTGGTGACAGTGAGACTGGGAAAATGATGGAAGTGATGGAAGGTGTTCAAGCTGTACCACAGCAGGATTTAGACAAACATGGTGAACAGACGCAGCTGCCACAAGGGAGTGTGGAGGTGTCAGAGGTGGCCACAGTAGACTCTCGGTCTCCGTGCTCAGCACCTGAGGCCATAACTGTGACGCCAGAAATAATGGAGACTGAAAGCAAAGGAGATGTTTCTATCCCTGTAGAACAACAACTGGAAATAATAAAAGTGCAAAAAGATGTAGAAAAAGGAGAAACTCGTGAAAAGTCAGAAGCACCAGCTCTTCTAGACGTAGAAACTACTTCAAATGAAGGTGTTGCAAGTAGTTCACCACTTGGAGACAAACCCATAAAATCACCAGCTGAGACTTGCCCCTCACTTCCCCCATCAGTTAATATCAACAAGACAAACGTGTCTTCCTCTCCAGATGTTTCACTAGACTTGCATTCTGCACGAGATGTCCAGCACAATCAGCCCCCAGCACTGCCTTCCTCTGCTGGGAGTGCTCTCCCAACAACTTACATATCAGTCACTCCAAAAATTGGCATGGGAAAACCAGCCATCACCAAGCGCAAGTTTTCTCCGGGAAGACCCAGATCAAGACAGGTAAAGCTGTGCAAGGTTTCCTTATACATTTAGGAAGCACATAGTTCAAATCTCAGTATGATGCATCAAATTCACCTATTTCTTACAACATGCTTTTATTCTCCTAAGTGAGTGTGGGGTTTATTTCTTCAAGGAGTAAATGTCGTGGTAAATAATTGGAAGGTCAACCATCATAAAGGTTCTCTAGTGAGAAGGTTTCCTTTTGGCTCATGGTTTGAGCAAACTAAAATAATATTTGTTGTATTTGTCATACATGTGCTACAAATGCAGATGTACATAATGCTGGACCTTTTAACTTACCTCTTAATATTTTTCACATAAGCATTTCTTTTGGCTAGTACTTTCAAAGTGTATTAAAGTTTCTTAAACTGGCTTTATAGAAGAACCTGCTGCAATCCTTGTTTCCATTCTGCTGCCAGATACTTTCTTGATTGACATTTCTAATGGTGTGGTAAATAATTTTGTGGTTTTGTTACATTAGCAAATACCATGCAAGAAGTGGCTTGTACAAATCATTGTGGTTTTGACTAGGATTAAATTTGATAAGTGAAAAGAATCCTCAGGTCTGTCGCTTTCTGCAACATCTTGCTCTCTATTTAAGTTGTACAGTTCTGGAGAAGATGCTTTGTGAATCCAGAGTATTCCATTTCATGTTTGCAAATTTCTATACAGAAAGTGTGTCAGTGTGACAAATTGGTCTTATATTAAGTTTCTCATCCCAATTCATTTTTAGTCCTTTGGACTTCTAGGTTGGTGTTTTCATGGTTTTCTGAACTTAGTGTTAAAAAAGCATTTTTATATATTGCAGAATCCTTTCCATTTTTATGTGTCACCCAAGGGCTCAGAATTCTTGTTAAGAAAGGTATGAGTGAGTGTTCTGAAAGGTTAAAAGTATATAATAAAGGCAACAAACATAATACAAGGAATGAAATTTGGAAGGTTTTAGATTATCTCTGGGGGTTTTCTCTAATCCTTTTATACAAGCATGTATAAAAATAATTTTTGTTCATAGTGTTTTAAAAATTAATTTTCTTAGCTGATCATGCAGACTCAAAAGAGGTGATGTTCTTAGGCAGTCTAAAATGAATTCAGGTTTTCCATTGCAGAAGTTTATCTCTCTTCTTTCCTGTTGTAGTAAGAGTTGTCTTTATTTTTAAGTACTGTTCACCCCTGCTCTGCATAGGAACCAGCATCATGATACTGGTTAAATCAGCAAACCACCAGAGAATCTACTCAGCAAAACATGAAGGCTGAGCCCAGCTGTAAATGCCTGTAACGCAATAGATACACATCTTAAAAACAAACAAACAAACAAAAAGTCTGTAAAAGTCTTTGTATATTCCATGTATAATATAGACACTGACCTCCTAATATGTGGTGCAAGTAACATAAAACTGAGTTGAATTGAGTCATAAAAGTGAGGTGTAACACAAATTTCTGGCTGTGATGTTAAATCACAAAGTCATAGAAGTTTTTATTTTGGTAAAGACCCCCAAAGTCATTGAGTCCATCCCTTAACCCAGCACTGCCAAGTCCACCACTACAACATGTCCCTCAGTGCCACATCTACATCTTTTAAATCCCTCCAGGGATGATGACTCCACCACTGCCCTGGGCAGCCTGTTCCAGTGCTTGACAACCCTTTCAGTGAAGAAATATTTCCTAATATCCAACCTAAACCTCCCTTGGCACAACTTGAGGCTGTTTCCTCTTGTCCTGTCATTTGTTATGTGGGAGAAGAGACCCAACCTCCTTCCAGGCAGTTGTGGAGAGCAGTAAGGGCTCCCCTGAGACAAACTGTCCTGCGGTTTGCAAATGTTTTAAAATTGAAAAAGAGAAAAAGCTTGTATGTAATAGAAGTTTTCTAACACCAAGTTGATCATTGGGACCTTTCTTCTGTTTCCACTTTGCTTAGGAATTCTGTGTTTGTTGTGCTGCAGTTACATTTTCTAGGTCACTGTGCAGTAAGGTGTACACATCATATTTGCAGAAATATGTAGATGCCTTAACAGTGACAAAATTCTCTCTAGTGCTGGAAGTTCCTGCTCTGGGCTTTTGATGAGAAACCTGTTGCCATCTGTAGACTATAAAAAAAAAAGACATTTTGTAATGTCCAGTTACAGAGAAGTGTTTCCCTTTTGAGCAAGATGTAAATGGACAAATCCACAACTTGTAAGGCATGTATTTAAATGTCCTTGGGTTGTAGATAGAAATTGGTTTAGTTTTATTCTGGGGGGGACTTTTAAAAAAGTTATTATTTTTGCTGAAAACAGTAATTTTTTAAAAAGAATTGTGTACTTTTCCAAATGGAGACTTGTGGGTAGGAGCAGAATCAGAATCAGAATGGGTGAGGCCAGAAGGGACCACAGTGGCTCCTCTGCTCCAATCTCCCTGATTTATAATAGATCCTTCATAAAGAGTCTGATTGTCTGTGAACCCCAAAGACAAGCCAACATTAACCAGTTTCCACAGATGGTAATAACCTGCATTTTCTGCTAGAAGCTTACCATGTTGGAATGACCTTTTCCTGTTTAAAAAATACAATAAAATACCCATTGCAATGGGTTTGTGGAACTCATATAAGGAAGAATAAGAAAAAAAAAAATCTCTGTATCCTGAATATATTGCTCCTCAATTTTATAAGACACATGCTTCAGTGGAATCAGGGGAATCCATGGAGAGGAATAGTTTCTGATTTGGATTTGTTCTCATTAAATTTAATGCCATGTGCTGGGCAGAAGGATGAATTATTAGCCCTTTCTTCAGAATCCATTAATACAATTGTGAATAAAATACATTTGAATGATTGTTCTGTTTCACTACTGAATACAAAGTTCTGCATAATTTGGAGTGACTTCCTGTGTTGGGTATTAGTGGTTTGCCTTAGTGATGTGTCTGCAACACCACTTTGTTCCTGTTTGGACAGGACTGAGACCCATCTCACGAATAGTGAAGACAATTCTGTGCTTAAAAAGCCTTCATGAGTCCCTTCCAGGGCTGCACCATCAGTGCTGCTGCTCCCACGACCCATCTCCCCCCTGGAATATTTGCAGACATCCCAACTTTGGTTGGAAGCAACAGGGGAAAATGTGTCTTCTCACCAAAAGGGCAGCTGTGTATAAATCAGTATGTGGCAGTTACACTGGTATGGATTGGCTTGGCTGGTACAAGCTTATTCCAGCTTGGAGAATGTGGTTTTTTCTCTGTGTCAGCTCCTGTCAGCAAAGTGCCTTTCTATTGGCAGTGTTTTTTAGGCTATCATGTTGTCCATACCTTCAGCTGTAGGTGAGCTGCATCCAGCTATGAGATGACCTTCCACCTGCCAGGCTTAGCCCCTCCCTGACTTCCTCTGAGTTTATTCCATGGGCTGTCTCTTTTTCTGCTACCCTATTCCATAGTGAAGCCAAATTAATTTTTACATCTATGTGGAATTCAGTTGTTCACAGAGCACAGATATTCACTAGGAGCTGCCAGTGTGATGAAGTTTTTACAGTGCTGTCCTTGGAGTGGTGTCTGTGCAGTATCTTTTCCATGGAATATGCAGATTCTCCACCCTTGCCTGTAGACTGAAGATTCATGCCAGGGACATACCTCTGTTTAATCATTATCATATTCCTTTTTTCTGAAGCAGCAGTCTTAAAAGGAACTACCATCTCCGTTTGTTAGTGACTAATCTGACATACATCTAGTTTGAAACAAATCTTCACAAGGAAAATGTATATTTTTCTGTGGGGGAATACATTAAATGCCATTGGGTGTATTCTGTGTGCCTGAATTAACAAGTTTGAAATAGGTATTTTTGCTATGGCAGTGTGTGCTGGAAAGCACAAGATGAAGTCAAATGGAAAGCAATTACAAGTTGTGGCATTGTAATACTGGTAGGTAGAGCTGAGAATGTTCTGTAGGATAATATTGAATAGAAAATAAACTTCTACTGGTGGTGTTATACAGTAAGTATTATTTTAGTATTATTTTAGAGTGTGTTCCTTAAGATTAGAGGTATTTAATTTTCATCATGAAGATACTGGTGGTCACTATTACTGCATATTTGTAGGTGCTTTAAGAGATTTTTTTAAATTACATCAAAAAATGCAAAGCACTGTGATGGGTTTGGATGTATGTCCTTTCTTGGATATTATGGTTCTTTTGGCTGTCTGCTCTTACATGGTACCACTGAGTATGTTGTAGAAGTAGATTTTGGAAAAAAGATCAGAAAGACTCTTTTTCAAGGATTATTTTTTTGTTATGGATTTTATACTTGGTGGTTGGATGTTTTCCTTTAATGAGGGGAGCTATATTTTGAACTGATTAAAGTTTGTTCACAACCCTAAAATTACATTAAATATTAAATTACAAATCCAGCTTTGTGCACTTGTGATTGCAGTCGAATTCATAAAGCGTTAAGCAGCTAAACACAGTCAGGGGTAATTTAGTGAGCTCTCCGGACCCTTGCTGACATTGGGTTTCCTTTTGTTATAATTTACTTGCAGCTGTGTTGTTCAATTTTGAGGACTCAAGAATATGATGGAGAGTTAGAACTTCCTGTTTCTGTCACAGTACATAATAATTGCTGGGGCTCTGATGTAAATGAACTGAATAGAACTTTCTCTTCAGTGTTGTGTGGTAATAGGCATTAATTAAAAGCCAAAATATAATTAATGCATCTCTTTGATGTAATTCATTTGTTCGTGGTGTTGTGGAAGTGTGTGTTTTTAATTAAGTTTATCTGACCAAGAATTCAAATTGTTCTGATCTACAATAAAACTTGGATTAAATTTCCAATTTAATTCTCAACAATATGGTTCATGAATCATATACAATTCATTTTGTTTTGCAAGACTGAATATTTCGTATTCAGATTTAATGTTCGTTTAGCTTTTAAATCTTTTGAACAACCTTCATCACTAGAAAAATGTATCTTCTTAAAAGAAAAAAAAAAAATCTCCCTAATAAGAGTAGGTAATTTTAGTTGTTGATTAAGTATTTTCAGCATGTTTAAGATCTGGATTTTGACCCTCAGTCAGCATGTTGCCTCCCTTACAGACTGATGTAAAGATTGTTTCTATGATACATAGATTTTCTTTGTGCCACTCTACAGATTTTGAGTTGCCATTTTATGAGAACAGTTACTTACTATGCATTATTAATTTTAAAAGTATGAGGGAAACTGTAATTAAAATTCAATGGATGTTTTAACTTTATCTTGCTAAAATAGACTGTTATTTGCTATGACTGGTGTAATAAGGTGAATTTCCTGTTGCCACAGATGCAGTTGCTGACTGGTGTGTCCATAGGTGTATCCAGCCTCTGTGTCCAGGGCATTTTGCCTTGCCCGCATTTCTGCCATGGTGCCCCTGTTGTGTCATGTCCTGGGTGTGAACAGGGACTCTTGTCCATCTCTGGGTGTGCAGGTGCAGAAGGTTCCTGCTCCACACTCTCCCCCTGTCAGAGGCCAGTGAGCCTTTTGGTCTGCTGGGTTGTCTTGTGATAACATCTCTCTGAAGTCAAACAAAAAACTGGGGTAGCAAGATCTTAAAATCTAAACTATTTAATGCAGCACAGCCAGTTTAACCCACCTGAGGGTGAGCAGGTGCTGGCACTGGCAGTTCAGCTGGACTGGATTTTAGAAGCACCTTGGCAGAGGGGAGATGGTGATGGGCAGTTAAAAACACACAGGTTGTCTGGGCACTGAGCAGTTTGTCGGGTGTGTGGTAGAACTGTCAGGTTTTATTTTTCTGGTGCTGTATTGTCCATGTTCCCTCTCCCATGCAGGCAGGGCTAACCTGGAAAGCAGATTTATACTGAATACCAGCATGTCCACACCGTGGGTTTTACCAAATGTTGGCATTTTTCACACGTGACTTTGATGCTAAATTAGGCTGTTCGGTCACTGGAGCGCTTGCCTTTGGCTTTGTTGTGCCAGTTTGGATACTGAGCTCACTGAGCAGTGTAGGTTACAGCCCACCCAGCTCTGCAAGCATCTGATGAGTTTCCCTCACCTGGGAGGTGCTGGCTGATGCTCACCTTCATCAGCAGATTGAGCCTTGCATGGATTGGGAAGGCTTGTCCCTCCTCCTTTTGGCCTGGAATGAGGTGAGGGGCAGCACTATTTTCAGTCAGTGCAGCTGTTAGTGAGACAGCTCTTTACAGTCTGAGATTTTGATGACTTTTCCCACACGTTCTTGATGGAGAAATTTCATTTCAGTAAAAGAAAAATCCCACATTTTGCAAAGCTATCTCTTTTCCCTTAATGTTTATTATTGTGTAGCCCAGGATTCTAAGGTGTAAATGTGTTTGGGCTTGCCCATGTGAGCAGCTATGCCTGTGTGAATAGTTGGGACCATTAGTATGCATGAGGTTGTTCTGTATCATCCCTGTGGTTCTGAAGCTGAATGGCATTCTCAAGAGGGTAAACTTGTACTTTTTGTCTGTTTTACTTCTCGTCTTGGTATTCAATATTTTTTATTCTCACAAATCTAGAATTAGGAAAATGTATTTAACTATTCTAAAGTGTACATTTGGTCTGAAGGTGTTTATTATGTTTGTCTCCTGCAGTCTTTATTTGAGGTTCAAGAAAGTGTTCCACAGTTATTAATGTCTATGAGGAACTTCAGCAATTTTTTTCTCGTCTGTCTTAGTATTTTCTTCTTGTTTTGCCTCATTTCTTGTGAGAGTTACACAATATCTCACCATGATGGGAAAGCTATAACTAGGGATAATAATTAATTAGTTAGAAAGAGTTTGTAGGTACCCCATAAGGATGTATATTATTACATGTATATAGTAACATGTTAAAATGTGATACCAAAGCATAACATGAAAGCACTGGGGTGAAAAATATTTGTCTGTGAGATTTTATAATGGTTTATTTATGGCAAACATGCAGGAAAGGGGCGCCTGTTGATTACCATGATTATTTTCCTTTTCTTTTATCCAGTGGTTTATTCATATTCCTTTTGTTTGACATGCTTGTTGCTGTGATTATGGGTAGTTTAGTCTCAAAAGTCAACTAAGGTCATCATTTCTTTCAGAATGTGATTTGGGATATAAAAGGGGATGTTATCACCTCAAAGTACTGTCTTCTTCATTGATGCAATATAACTTAGGGATGTAATTCGTTGTTGTTATGATTGCTCGCTTTCAATTTGTATTCTGCTTTGTTTATAAAACTCATTTTGTTGTACTTAACCATCAGCTGTAGGTTAATATTTGTTTTAGGGTATGTTTGAATGAGAACCTAAAAATTTCCCACCTTCCTCTCACTCAGTGAACTAATTGTCTACTTAATGTAGAAATGTCTATGCCTGCATGTGCTTTGCTTTTTGGATTTTTTTTGCTTGCTTTTTTCTTTTTTTTCTTTTTCTTATTTTTTTTTTTTTATGTTGCAAAGTTTTATACATCTATTTTCTCACCTACCGTATCCTAGGGGGCTTGGAGTACCAATAATACAGTGAGCCCACCTTCCTGGTCCCCAGACATTTCAGAAGGTCGGGACATTTTTAAACCCAGACAGCTTCCTGGCAGTGCCATTTGGAGCATCAAAGTGGTAAATAACTTGAATTTATTTTCACATATTCATTGCTATCTTTCTGCTGTAGAGACTAGTGATGAAATTCTGTATCTCACAACTGAATTAATCTTCCATTCTATTACTGTTTAAGGCCTCTAAAATTTATTGAAACTCTGGATCTTTCAGGTTAAAAAATGTTGTGTTTTCCAGAGTGTACAGTATGATGGCATTGCCCTGATTCTCAGTGGCAAAGAATAGCTTGTATTGCCCAATTTTTGTGTGTGTTGAGTACATCACTTTTTGTGGTTGGCTTTATGTAGCTGTCAAAATAAATTACCTGAGAAGGAAAATGTCCTTAAGACTGGCAGTGAGGTAAGCCAGGCATGGAGAGGAGCAGAGATCTGCAGAATGGCTTGGATTTGTTGCTGTGGAGAAATCTTGCAGAGTACATTCAAAGTGACATCACTTCTGGCTGATGGGGGAATAAATAACAACTCTCCTATCTGATTAGATGGACCAAAGCTTGTATCCACAGTGACATTTACCATTAAAAACACCTGAACAAACTAAGTGGAATTATTTCGTTAAATAAAGGCCAAAAAAAGCCAAATGTTGACATTGGCAAACAGCTGTAGATTCCCAATGATTTATGTTCATCTCATTTTAACTCTCATGCTAATTTTATTTTAATTTGACATCAGCTTAGCGTTTGCTGCTTCAAGCATTAATTTTCAGCTTAATATTCAGCATTAACATTGATACAAGTATGTGTTTTTTCCTGTTACTAGTTCTGTGAAAATAACAATACTGATACCTGGTCTGAAACAGAAAATAAGAAACATGTCAGAAGAGTTTACATCTTAGAAAACTGATGCATGTATGTGCTGTGTGTGCATATGTATTAACTCCATAGATATCTAAGGACAGCATTTTTTGTTTCACCTCAGTACATGTAAATACCTCAGCCTTCAGTAGCATCTTTCCTTTCACTCCTCAAATAGCATTGTGTTAAATTACCTCATTGTGTGAGAGTAATTTAATTTCTCTTTTCATTAATAAATGGATGTTCATAAAATTTTAAGGTTGGGATCCTTGAATTCTCTCTTTAATTATGGTCATAAACTTCTGTATCTTCTTTAAAGCAGAGGGTGGCATATTTGAAAAATAGTATAGGGAATGTTGAGCCCATAGTGCTGCTTTCCATCCAGGGAACTCCTGTCTCCATCAGTAAAGACTGTTCTTGTCTGTTGGGGACACAGTCCCCAGGGAGCTTTGTGGTTCCATCAGCATTGCTTTATGGAGGGATTGCCTTGGTATTAGAGGTATTTTACAGCAAATATTTGGATATGGGCACCATATCTAGATACTCTCTATGAGTCAGGCTGTATGAGAAACTGAGGTTATCCACAAATTTGAAATGCAGTAAATAATCTCATTGCTTATTTCATAGTACGAAAGGTGCCTGAGTATATAACTAATTAGAGGCTCTGAAACACATTGTAAGGATGTTTGCTAGTACCAGCCAGAATTTGAGGATGTTGTGAATATATTCTTTTTCTCTCTGGAATTGATTAAGGAGGATTAGGAATCCTCTTTGTGCTTAGTTCCTTTTGAAATAAAAAAAAAACCCAAAAAACAAAACAAACCCCAACACTTTGAAGCAAGTCACAGTATGAATAACAGGTAATTATTATTAAAAACATACTTGCTTTTCCAAAGTTAACTGTAGTTGAACATACTGTGAATGCTCCAAAGCACAACACTGCAACTGTGCAGCTGCATCTTTAATAAGGAAGGGAGAAAAGAAGCTGTCCAAAAATAAGTGGATATCGTGTAAAAGAACCTTCCCATTATGGGGAATATTGATCTCAGTGTAATTGGTAGAATTAAAATAAAAAGCTCTCTCCGTATCTGCTGAATTAAGAGAGTTTTGTGGAGCCAGCTCCTGCTTTGCTTTGGGAGCAGCATTGCATCCTAATAAATCCCAGGTTTGGCTTGATTATTCATAGCAGAAGAAAAACATCTATGGTTACAAGTAATCAAGTGTCCAGACCCTGTTCAGAAGTCCCATGACTGTCTGAGCTGACTGTTTAAAAAGAAAATAAAAATGAATCATAGAATAAAAGATTTATTTTGGAAACTTTGCAACTATGGGGGAGGGGGGGAAAGTCCATATTTCCAGTTATTCCTGAGCAAAAAAGAAACAGTCCTGGTTTTGGCTGCTTTCTCACTGGTGATAAAGGTGATCATGTTGTGCCATGTAAGTAGTTCAAGGTATTTCATGCTGATTTATGCAGTGATTTAATGACTGTGGCCTCGTGGGCTCACATTCACCTGAAATCACAGGGTGCTCTTTTACTTATGTTTTCCCCTAGATGCATTGAACAAGTTTGAATCCCATAGCACAAAAGAACTTCAGGATGCATTTGTATTGTTATCTTGCATTGCACAGGGCCGTGGCTCAGGATTCCCAGGGAAGCGCAGACCACGCGGGGCTGGTCTTTCAGGGAGAGGTGGCAGAGGTAGATCAAAGCTGAAGAATGGAGTTGGCACTGTAGTCATCCCAGGGGTAAGAACTTTGTTTTTAAACTCATGTTGTAGTCTGTTATTGTAACATAATTTTATTCATCTGTAATTCGTGTATTAAAATACTTTATAAAACCAACTGAAAATCAGAGGGTGTTTGATAAAGCCTGGCTGTTACTGCTGGTGATGAAGAACTAGAACACCACAGCTTGATGGACCCGAGGCAGTTTTATGCTGCTTTTGCCACTTGAAGACACACAACTATTGGGAGTCTTAAATATTCCTTCCATTTTCTTGCATGGAAAACAGGCTGGTTAAAGGCAGCACTCACTGGAACAACACAGAATGGGAGAACAAGGTTTGTGCATGAGAATGTCACAGCAGCCATAGGAGGGCAGAGCAGAGGTTCTGCTCAGGGGACCCAAACTGAGTGCTGGGGGAGGAGTGTGGAACAGGAGGAGACATTTCAACACTTTGGCTTGCGGACTTGCTCAGCTGGAGATGGTGTCTTTGTTGTGGGC
This sequence comes from Hafferia zeledoni, assembly GCA_035583235.1. NCBI lineage: Eukaryota > Metazoa > Chordata > Aves > Passeriformes > Thamnophilidae > Hafferia > Hafferia zeledoni. The sequence goes on along the minus strand of JAWWEV010000083.1, from coordinate 5,695,546 downwards.
AGCCTGTGTTGGAGCTTGCTTTCACAGGTCTGCCCATTCATTTTTAAAAACTTGTGGAAACCATATTAACCTTTTCCAGTTCTTCAGCTCCTTGGCCTGCTGTTTGAAGTTGCTGCCTTCAGGATTAGTTGCCTGCCCCTTAGTGCTCTTAGAGAAGAGGCAGTGGAGAACTGTTTTCTATTCACCTCCTCCATCCTTGGCCCTTTTTTTCTATAGATCTCCATCATTTTTCCTCTTTTTCCTTCCACTCTTTCCTGCTAGTCTGGAGAATACCAGTATTTTGAATTGTTCTTATATGGAAGCTACACCATATTTCTGATTATCCTTATGAGCTGTTTTGTCATGTTCATTTCTTTATTTTGTGGACTTTCATATGCCTTTTTATAGCCCAGCACTCGGCTTTATGAAGCTCTTGTGCAGTTCCTTACAGTTGTCTTTTGGGTTTTATTACTCCAATCCTGTTGGCAAGCTTTGTCACCTTGCTTTTCATTTGATTTTTCAGATTGCACATGAGTGTGTTGAACAGCACATGCCCTGTCAGGTTTCTGCTAGTGCAGTTCTCTCACATAGAAAACTGAGAATTTATTCTGCTCTGTGTCTTGTGTCAGTGAAAGGACCATTCCTCTAATTCTGTCAGTTTAACTTTTTTTAAGTAGCATTGGTGAAGGACTTGGCCAAAAGAATTTGGTAAAGAAGTTGCATCGACCAGATTTCACTGTCCCCAGGGATAGAGTGAATTTGATAACTTGCTGCAAATACAAAATGGACAGGAGTCTCCACGATTTTCTTATGAAATTTGATCCTTTGAGTCATCAACTACATGGCAGCTTCAGAGTTCCAGAGCAAAGATGTGGCTGTCTTGAAGGGCAGAAGTTATAAAGCAATACCTAGAGACCAGCCTGTTGCCAGATAAATGTTTGAACTGGGAATATTTTCAGTCCTTCAAATTCTGCTCTTTTGTGTATGCAAGCAATTCCAAGAACTTTGTGAAACCTGTGAAAAGGCAAGCAAGGGAATTGCTCTCCCTGATGGTGTCAAAGTGTTTCAGGTGTTTTTTGGTTAACTAGTTAGTTACAGCTGCAGTGCTCTCAATCTTGGGTAATTAAAACTCGTTAACAATATATCCTTTTTAGCAGTTTCTCAGTAAATGCTGAGTTTCAACAACAGTGTATCAGAAGGATTTCTGTAGCTATTGTAATGATATTTACATTTGTCCCAAGAGTGATGTTTGTATTTGTAAAATATTTAAATTATTATTTAAACAAAAGTCTCTGTATAGGACTTATACTGTATTTAAAATAATCCACATTTATAAGTTGGAACAGCTGGTAAGACAAGGTTATATTTCTCTATCATACATTTGATCTGTTATATAGAACTGTGTGCCCTTATCTTACTGGATCAGAGAGTAAATAGTTGGGCCTATTAGTTTAAATTCATGGATAGCAAATTCTGCATAACAAGATTTGCATGAAAGGCAGAACACAGCTAAGGTCTTTTTTCCTTGTTTCTCTTCCTGAGAGGCTGTATGTGCATGTATATGCTGAATTAATAAAGGGCAGGTCAGAGTAACAATCTCTTGATCAAAAAGAAAATGACTGTCTCCAGTAAGAACTTATGGATTGAGATCAAACCAGCTGTTTCAAGTTCAGTGCAAGTTTTTATGGTCAAGATAGATAAGCCTCATAAAGAAACTGCTTACAGCAAGTAACTTAAGAACTCTGGCTTATTCCTCTAACATACTTGGAACATTAGCTAAACCACATTTTAGGCAATATGGGACAAATTATATTTCTCCAATTGCTTTTTCAATTAATACTCAAAAGAATGTCACTGCAATTAACTTTTTGATAAGAAGAACTTCAGTGTTTATATGCAGGGAACAGACCAGACTGGGCACAGTATGAAAATTTCTGTTTAGTGATTTTTTTCTTAGAATATCTTTTTCCTTCCATTTCCATCCTGAAGTGCAACGGAATAATGTGTAAAGGGGAACAAAGGAGAGGGAGAGAATGTGCATGTAAAACTGAAATACTGATGATTCTTGTACTGATGTGAATTAATGTACTAATTTCTGATGGAGGTTGCTTTTTATGAAAGTCCATACTATATGAATAAATATTTGCAAAGCTTCTGTTTTCTAACATGTTTAGAGAATGTTTCATCTTGTCTCATGGCTTGGAAAGTGTGATGTGCTTGCTATTTATATTTTGTGGTTTTTAATAGGTCACAACTATGGATATTTCATCTAATAAAGATGAGGAAGAAAACTCGATGCATAATACAGTTGTCCTCTTCTCCAACAGTGACAAGTTCACTCTCCATCAGGTTAGGATAATAGTTACTGTGTTTTAATTTGGTTTCCCAGCTTTTAATTAGAAATAAGTGAATGAATGTCCTTGTTAGGGGTTAAATTATGGACCAGGCTAGTTGGATTTTGTGTCTTCAGAATGTCATGTCTGGCACATGTTGATGGTCTGCTCTTCTCTCTCATTGCAGGATATGTGTGTGGTTTGTGGCAGTTTTGGCCAAGGTGCTGAGGGCAGGTTGCTTGCCTGTTCTCAGTGTGGTCAGTGTTACCATCCATATTGTGTCAGTATTAAGGTGAGTGCTTTTGTTACATAAAAAACAATCACTTGATTGCACTGTTTCCATATTGTACTTTAATAGCACTATGCTGCCTTTGGTTTTGTGGTAATTAGGGGAGTCATTAACTTGTTAGATATTCATCAGCTAATGTGACCATTATTTGTATGCGACTTGTGAAAGACTTTAATTAAATGTCACTTTATAGTATGCATTGCCTCAAGAGAAATTAACCTTTTTGTAATTTCACAACCATAAATAGCACTGATTATCCAGCAGTTGGTTAAAACAACAGTTTGAGATATAAGCTTAAAATCTAAACACAAGCAGAAGTAAAGAAAAAAAATCATATTGCATCTTCATTTACTAGGGGCATAAGGTTTAGTTGATTCAATTTGCCTGTTGGCTGTCAGAATTGACAGCAGTTGGACTGGTTAATTAATACATTTTACATTCATTAGTCTAGGAGAGAATGTGTGAAAATTAAATTTGAATGGTATGAAATGACCTAGCAAGCACAAAATAAGCTATTTTCTGCAGTGTATACACTGTACACTCTTCATTGGTTGTAAGTATATCTTTGTTAAAGTAGGATTTTTTTTAAACATGTCACAAAACTTTATTTGACATGTACTGTGCAAAGTGCCACATGCATGTTTCATGAAATTATAAATGTGACTTTATGTTTCTATACTATTCTTACATTGTATATTAAATACAAGAAGTTAGTTTTTTGCTTCAGATGACTAAAACCCCAGCACTGGTCATTGTGGTCACATCATGACAGGAGAAGATCAGGTCTGTGACCTCTTGAGGAACCAGAATGTACATGAGGCTCTGGGACCTGACGAGGTGCATCCCAGAATCCTGAGGGAATTGGCTGATGTAGTTGCCAAGCCACTCTATGATATTTGAAAAGTCATGGCAGCCAGGTGGAGTGACTGAAAAAGGGAAACATTTCACCCATTTTTACAAAGGTTAGAAAGGAGGATGGTTTCTTTCTATTTGATCCTGTTACTGATTCTGTTATTGAAGCTCCAGAAAGTCTGAGTGACAAACCGCCCTGTGTGACATGGGTGATGTCCCCACAGGAGCACCCTGGGCTCCAGACCTTCATTCATACCTTGACCACACTTCATAGAGCAGTTTTCAAATCATCTTCACCTTGTCTTTTGCAGATTACTAAAGTGGTGCTCAGCAAAGGTTGGAGGTGCCTGGAGTGCACAGTGTGTGAAGCCTGTGGGAAAGCCACAGACCCAGGGAGGCTCCTGCTCTGCGATGACTGCGACATCAGCTACCACACCTACTGCCTGGACCCGCCCCTGCAGACTGTTCCAAAGGGAGGCTGGAAGTGCAAATGGTGTGTTTGGGGCTGGGGTCATGCTGGCCTCTTGTTTCTCCCTGTCACTTCGTGTTTGTAATGTCAACTGAACTCTAATAACATTTTAATTGTGTCTAAGTCAGGTTAAACAAAGCAAACAAAATACTTTTGAATTGTTTCATTCAATTATCAATTTTTTAGGGAAACTGTTATCTCCTCTTAGTACTGCTTCTTTATGCCAAAAATCACATAAGTGGAGGTGAACAAAATTTTTCTGTTGAAACTCGTAGCCAAAAAACCCCCCCCAATTTACATTCATTGGAACGTTCATTCCAGCGTTCAGTTGGAAAAATTAGTGATTACTTCACCAAATTGTTCTCAAAATAAAACCCCCTGAAAGCCACTTGGTTTACTTGGGTGAAACACAAGCTGACTAGACCTCTCACATGGTTAAGTCTCCGCATCTAAAAGTTAATGGCAACTGGAAGCAGGAACTCCTTTGATCTGTTGAGCTGTTACAAAGACTAGTCTGCCTGTTTCTGCAGTCTGAAGGGAATTCTCTGTTAGGAACTTTAAGAAGTATTAAAAATATTGTTAAACATTTGTCGTTGGACTAAGTTAAAACTTAATTACTCACCAGATTCTAAGGAGAAAAGCCACAAAATAATCTTCCTGTGCACTGAAAGTAATGCATCATTTTATCTGTTCTGCAGGTGTGTTTGGTGCAGACACTGTGGAGCAACTTCTCCAGGTTTAAGATGTGAATGGCAAAATAATTACACACAGTGTGCTCCCTGTGCAAGTTTGTCCACCTGCCCAATCTGCTGCCGCACATACAGGGACGAGGAGCTTATAATTCAGTGCAGACAATGTGATAGGTAAGGATTTCTAATATTTTACAGGTTTTTCCTCTTTAAGGCTTATTTTAATTTTTTCCCCCTAACGTAAAAGCATGAAGGTGAAGGGATGGTCTTGTGGTAATGAACAATGGATTACTGAGTCTCAGAAGTCTTTTAGTAGTTCATTCATTCGTAGTTGTACCACAGACTTAACTATCTGACTCTGGGCAAATTAATTAATCACTCTGTGTCTCTTCTCCCCTGCCCTGTAAAAATAAAACTAATTTACCTCACAAGACTATTGTTGGGAGGCTAAATCTAGATTACATTGTATGAAACTATTGCAATACAGGGAGAAATTTATAATACTAAAACATGTTTGGTCTGGGACATTGTTTTATAGAGTTCTTTCCTGTGAAGGGAAATAGGTGATCTCCTACTCCGTATACAGTATGTAACACACACCACTGTAGGGGATGCTGTATATGGAAAAACCTGATTCTGTGGTTTCTCCCTAAAAGAATTCAAACTAAACAACTACATCACGTTTACTTGGACCGTAGGCTGATGTTTGGGTCTCCTAAAACACCACATATTTCCTTTAAATTGTATTTTTTCCCCCACTTAATTTCTAGATGGATGCATGCAATCTGTCAGAACTTAAACACAGAGGAGGAAGTGGAAAACATAGCTGATATGGGTTTTGACTGTTCCATTTGTAGGCCATACATACCACCAACAAACGGTAAGGACACGATCGAAACCAATGGCAGGATTGCACACTGCGATAAATAGGCTTGGGAATGTGTTACGGTTCTTGTCGCTGGTGGAGATTTGGCTCGTGGGAGAAGTAAGATTTCTGCTGTTTGTCCCCTGATGGAAATGTCCTCAGCTCTTTCACACCCTTTAGTGATTTGGCTGCAAGGCCAGAGGAAACCTAATGGGGAATTCTGGGTACAGTTATTGGAGATATGGATAAAGGACTAAAAGAATTTGGTATTGAAAGGGTAAAAGGCATCTCACTTTGTCAAGTGGAAGGCAGAAAGCCCAGTTCTCTAAAGTTACAACTGCAGAAGAACCTGAAAACTGAGTCTAAGCAGAAAAAGGTTTTATATTTTGATGCTTTGAGGCTGAGGCAGCAGTAGCTGTAACATCAGTCTCTGTAAGCATTTTTCTCCCTCCTCCCTTGTGTTTTCTTAGTGCCTTCCCCTCAGCTCTCCCAGTATTCCAGACCAGTGCTTCCCTCCCTAGCTGCAGTCTTTAAGAGAACTGGCCATACTTTTTGTTCAGGAGTTGTCACTTGCTTCTTAGTTAAAACTTATGGTTCCTTCTGATGAACTTTGCACTCTCTGGACACAGACAGCGCCTGCCTTGTCAGTCTGTATTGCAGTCCTGTGGCAGTGGTGCTTCAGGAGGGAGGTTGATGCAGTTTAAGCACATTTGTAGCATCTGGTTCCATGGGATGGTGCTGGTTAATGTTCCTGTGAGTGGCCTGTCAGCAGTTAGATTGGCCTGTGACATGATTTATGGTCTTGCTGCAAGGGTGATATCCCAGGTCTGTTTTCTCTGCGTGTCAGCTCACAGGAGTTCCTGCTTCACTCCGCTGCTTTAACATTGACACCTATTCCTGTTTTTAGCCTAAGCACAGTAATGTGTTCGTATTAACCCTTTATCGGGGTGTCACCACAGAACAGTAGGAGGAAGGTACAAGAACTAAGCAAATGTTTCAAGAAATATTCATATTCACCCAGAGAATGTCAGTAAGATTGGCTTCCCTGATCAAGATTGAAGATGTCCTGAGGCGAGTGTTCAAGAGGTCTGCCAAGAGAGGTTCAAAAGAGCATCTAATGTCTCTTTACACTGGCATGTCCTCAGCCCAACAGTAATTGTAATTTTAACTTACTGACCTGACCTCAGAGGTTTATATACTCCCTGATCAACTACACACAGTGCTGGAGCACTTCCAAGTAACCCATTTTATCACTAATAGGAAAAATAACTAAAGCTTCTGTATTTCTACAAGTCACTTCATTGTTCAGATCTGCTTTCAAAAACTCAAAAAGAAAGATGTTTTGTATGTGGAAAAAACAAGAAACTTGCAGATACAACACAGTTTTCTGTGTATTTTGATAATAAGCTTTGAGTACTTGAAGAAAAAAGATCCAAGTAAGAAATAGTCTTTCTTCCATTCTCTTTCGAGCTGGCAGAGCTACCTCTTAGAGATAATTAAAGCCCATGATATGTGAGACAGAACAACTTCACAAGATGGTATCAGAGATGTTTCATTTCCAGGCACGAGCTGGCCCCTGAGTTAGTCCTTCCTGCTCATCTCCATGAAGTCATGTTGCTTAGGTTTGTGTTCTGAGAAACAGGAGCAAGACTTGCAAGACCTGACAGGGAGCTACAAAGCTTTCTTTGCAGTTTTTTTTTCACCTTTTTTTTTTTTTTAATAAGACAAGTTTGTCTATTTATTCTTTCCTGTTTTGAGACAGTAAATATAAAACCTCTCTAACATGAGCACATTTGCATGTCTGAATATGTGCTTTGATGCATGTTCATGGAAATACCTGCATGTACTTTGATATGAAATGTTTTGTTCTTTCATTAATTCTTCTAAAAGTCCTTTGAAAGTTTGCTATAAATTTTTGTTTCAAAGTAAGAAGAATTAGCATTTGATAAGCTTAGAGAAACGAACGTTAGTTAGGAGTAGAAAGCTTCTTAAAATGTACCATATTGTGGGATTCTTCCTGGGATGGTTCTTGCCCTTTCCATTTGGTGTATCATGGATGTGTTGCAAGTGTTTTTACAGGCTTTTTAACCAAATTCTTTCTAGAAGCAAGAGCTCCTCAACCTACTGAATTACCAATACATTGTAGGTTTACTGTGGGTAAAGAGTGAATGGTTCTAGTGTGTAGATAATGAGAACGGGTTTCCATTATACTTTCTTCAGAAAATGGAAACTTTTTTAAAATTCACAAGAGCTCTTCCCTATCTCATCATATCCGGTGATTTTACAAATTCTTCCTCAGGAAACAGAAATAAAAGATAAATAGGGGGTTTTTCTTCTTAAACATACGTAAATGGCAAAAGCCTTAACGTGATAAGATTTGCTCCAAAGTAGAATACCAGAAACCTTCATTCCTGGATTATTTTTAAATAGTCATCTCTCATCAGTGTTCCATGAGGTTCCTCCTCATACAGTCTCCAGTTATAACATATGTCCCCCAGTGTATTGTTGTGCCCTGCAGGAAATTTTTTCAAGTTCTCATTACTAGGTGCTAACAGCTGTTTTAGGCAGCAGCAGCTTTTCCTCTGTGCTGTAATTCCTGAACATTCAGGAGAGGTGTGTGCATCTCTCATCCTCATTCACTCCTGGACAGGCAGTTCTTGACCATCTGCTCATCCCTCCTGCCTTCTGTCGTTTGCCCATCACGTGCCCCAGCTGCAAATTTCATCTCTCCTCACTTGCTCCCATCCTCTCTCCATCCAAAGCCCACTTCCTCCTCCCCTGGTACTGTTTTTGTTCCTCTGCAAAGGGACCAGCTCTGCCTGGTTGTCTGTCACCAGTTACAGCTGATCTGGTGGCAGTTTCTGTAGCTGCCTTTGTGCAGTTATTCCTCCTGGGGCTCAAGTAACTGTGCCCATGGATGCAGTGAGGAGTTGGTATCACTTACTGATCCAGGGATGCTTGACCCTGCCAGTGATACGTCATGGCTGGGAGCCTCTGTTGTGCCATTTTCATTAAATTTTTCTTCATTCTGAAACCTAATTCTATGTACTTTACAAATACAAGATGCGAGCCCAATGTAATGCTATATGTTAAAAAATTAACTTTTGAATTTTTCTATCATTTGGCACATTTATTACATCAACTCTAATGTTCTTGTGTTACTGTATTTCCAAAACAATCCCTGTGTCATTCACACAATTATGCGGGCGCCCAGTAATGAGTGCTCTGCTAGTGCTGCATTTGTACATCAAGCATTTCTTATGTTGTTTCATTTCTCCCTAGAATTGTTCTTTTCTATTATAGCCTTGCAAATGGCAGCCCCTTTCTTTTTGATACTGTGGGTCTTGTCCTCATATTGTACTCAGTGCAATTATTTGTTTTCAGCTGAAACTACTAAATGCTCCACAATATTCAGCATGTCTAAAACCTTCTGCAAAAAAGTTTCACAATTTTGGTTAAACTGCAGCTGAATGCCTCAGAAAGCATTTTTTTGTTCAATTTTAATTTTTTTTTCTCCTTTAAACATTTTTTTTCTAACAGTGCTGTGTTTTCCTGCTATCCATTTTATTGATTTTAATCCTTAATCTGCACTCTAATTAGCTCCTTTTCTGGAAGTCTGTTTGATACTATCTTCAAACACGGTTTGTTTGTGCAGTTTTTGTGAGTGGGTCTCTGAAGGCCTCACCTCTGTCCCTATCAGCTTGTTTATTTGAGCATTTCAACTCTCTTCAGCCTCCAGAGTTAAAATTGTTCACAGTCTGACCTGGATTAGAAGAGCTCTCTATTGTCTGACTTTTAAATATGGATTTCAAATTCCCATTCATGGATGTCTTTCTGAATTTTTTGTTTACCTTAGATTCCAATTCAATAATTGCTATCTCAGTCTTAAAACATCTTGAAAATTATAACCAATTAAATGAACAGATGATGTTTTATTCCACTTTGAGTAGTTCTTAGAATCTGCCTTTTTTCTGTTGTTTCAATTCAGTGCTTTTGAGTCTCTTCCATCCTGCAGCTTGTCCCTTATTTTTTTATTTCTTTCCAGTTCCATGTCTCTTAAAAAATCTCATTTTCATTTTATTTTCTTCCTTGTTTTTTCCTTCCACTCTTGTGTATCAGTTTCTGAGTAATTCTCATAGGCTTCTTCCATTTACTAATTGCACGGTTTTCTGTGGGTTGTATCCTATACATTAGTTACACCTTACGTAAAACTTTTAAAGGACTGTAGTTTTTGAAGACACACTGCCACTTTCCTTAAATTTCCTTATGTGCTTAGAAAGCATCCTGTAGTTTTCGTATTCATTTTGAGCGTCACTTGGAAGCTTTTGTGCTTTTCCTGGTCTTGGCCCTGACTCCCAAGGGGTGTGAGAGGGCTCAGCAGCAGCAGCACATTGTGATGTGACACACTGAACCTCCCACGGCTGCTCTGCCTCAATGCTCTCCTCTTGTGTGGCAGACACAAAATAAATACTCCTAAGGTTATCCAAGTCTTAAATTCAGCGTGAATAAGATTTCTAGGGGAAAAAAAAAAAAAAAAGAAGAAAAAAGTATGGATGAACTTGCCTGTGTGGTAATGCTAACTATGCCAAACTAACAGGTTTTCTGATTCTAGTTCTCAATGTTTGCGAGATAGAAGTGCCTCATTTTCACTTTACTTACTGTCTACGTAATCTCTCTGAAGTCACTACTAATATTAAAAGTTTGGTCTACACATCACAGGTTAGTGAAGCATGATTGCAGTTGTGTAGGAAGAGCATTTCTACCCACAACAACAGTAGCCATGTGTAGTAGGACATTTAGATCATTATTTTTTCAGTCACACTGTGCTTCCCCATAGAAGCTGAAGATTATAGATTGAGTTTCTGCTGTTCCATTTATCAATATTCTTATCTTGAATAAGAATTACCCTATCTCACTTCAGCAAGTCCTGTATCATCTGTTCTCAGCTATATCAGCCTTCTCAGGTGTGCTGTGCAGGAGCCCTGCCAGCACAGGCAGCTGCAATCCTGTGTGCAGAGCTGTCAGAGTGCCAGCCCTCCCTGGGGAATTGCTGGGCAATACCCAGGCCACAAAGCCCTCACATTTTTCACGCTCAAGGCAGCAAAACCTGAACATCATGACTAGTGTAGAGGTTGCTTTCCAACCCACAGATCCACTGTGTTCCTTTGCTCTTGGTCCAGTGGAAGGAGAACATTTACCATTGAGTTCAGTGCCATTCCAATGCCATTCTTGGCTCCAGGAAGTTGGAGAACTTCAGTTTATGTCAGGCTTGTTTTGTAGTCACATCTTCTGTGACACTGAAAAGCACTTCATTTTAAAGGTGCGAGTAAATGTTGCCAACAGGATAAATTAGGGAGTTTAATGGAACTGTGTGAAGGAAAATTGATAGTTTCAGTCTAAATCACCATTTTTAAAAGTTGAAATGATTTTCCTTATATTTTTCAGTGCCTTCTTTGGACTGTTGTGATTCATCAGTTGGAGCTCAGATTATTTCAAAATCAAAAGAACTAGGTAAAGAATGTAAATGCTTAATTTTTGATCATTTAGCCTATTTTAAGGGTATATTTTTACATGAGGAAAAAATTCCTTTTTTTATGGTTTTATAGCAGACAGCATTAACTATCCTTCAGTTACCACAGCATGCTTTGCATTTTTTTTCATTCCCTCTTCTTTCTTCTCTTTTGCCTGCCATACCTGCATTATAATAATTATTTTAAATTATGCTTTGATCCTGCAGACTTAGTTGCTTGCCTTAATATCAGTGATGATAACACAGTGTGGCTGAGTCAAGCATGTACACAAATGTTTACAGGCTTGAGCTGTAGGAGGATGCAGCTTTTCTGTATTTGTCTGGTTTGTGCTAGGAATTTATAATCTTGACAAGCCTACTCACAAGTCAGTTTTTATAATGACAGCACCCAGCAGTTTCCATCACATCGAGGTTTTTTCCCTTTTGATACCACACAAATGTAGTACTGAAAGAAGGTTCTCCCCTCCAATCTTCAATCTGAAGAGTATGAGATGTTTTTGAAACCTAAACCTTGGAAGAATTGCGTTCAGAACCAGCTGTGTTGTGAGATGGTACATAAGGGCATAGTTTTGGTTAAAAGGGAACAAATGTGTTGGTATTTGTATGTTTTCAAAACCTGTATTATCAAATCATGATTTAATTGGCCCCAAAGAGCTGAAGCATCATTGCAGCCTCTTCATTCTTTGGTAATTCCCTGAAGTTCCCAAAGCTACACTTGCAGTGCCCCAGCGCAGGTGAAAATGCCTTTCTACGTGGTGAATTATGGAATATTAGAGCTTATCAGCAGTCTCAGTTGTCATGGAACAGCTTGAGGAGGAAGCAATTTTGCAGGTCTTGGGAGATTTTCGATTTGATTCTGAGCAGCTCACTTGATATAACTTGTTTTTTGTCTGCCTGTAAAATAGGGCTGATAACTTGTCTGAGTTACCAGGAGTTCTGGGAGGTTTAAGGTCATTAATGTGATGAAGGTAAAGTGCTGAAGGCTGAATGGGGCCCCTGACTCATAAGCAATGTGAACCCAGAGTAAGACTTGCACAGTTTTTTGTGGGTGCCAGTGATAGGGAAATACCCTGCAAGGCACCAGTTTCCATAATGAAATTATTCTTTCTAATGAGTCCTTGATATAGGTTGTTTCATAGCAATGTAATGGATTGTTGCTGGATTTGACATCAGACTGAGTAATAAAGCTGCAACTGTAATGTGTAAGACAGTGTCAGATGTCTCCATTTTATTTGTGCCAATTTCTTCACTCATGGATCAGCTCCATACATGTGGATTATTAACTCTTATAAGTGCTATTCCTGAAAATCTAAGACTTTTAAATGAAAAGAGTTTTATATTGCTGTTATGATTCATTCAACTTTTATAGACCCACCGAAGACATACACCCAGGATGGAGTCTGCTTGACAGAATCCGGCATGTCTCAGTTACAGAGCCTCACTGTTACAGTGCCGAGAAGAAAACGGACGAAACCAAAGCTTAAACTGAAGATTATAAATCAGAACAGTGTGGCTGTGCTTCAGACACCCCCAGATGCCCAGTCAGAGCACTCAAGAGATGGGGAGATGGATGACAGTAGAGGTAGCAGTCTACTTTTGGCATGTCTTGTAGCTTGGAGTGTTGCAGTACCTGTGTGTTCTGCAAATGTCCCTGGGAGTTTTTATTACAGTGGTGCTCCTGTGTTCTGTACAGAATGTTTTATGGAACTTGCTTGAACAATAGCCATGGCTCCTTGTTGTCCATTGCAGGGATTTTCCTTGTTCTTGTCTTGTTTATGGATCATCCATCCATTAGGAAACTTACCTTTCTAAGACTGCCAGCACTGGAAATATGGGATGACTTTTTGTCTAATCCTTGGGTTGCCCTCTGGGAGATGCTGTGCACTCATTGAGTACAAGTGTATTTTGAGGCTCTCAAATTTAGGGCCAACACTGTTGCTGGCTCAGCAAAGCAATATCCAGATCACTGAGAAACTGGTATTAAAAGAAATGAAATGGAAAAGTGGAGTAACAAGATCTTTGCTGAGAGTATTTCTTTTTTCTATAAGAAGTAAGGTGAGCTGACCTGAGAGTCAGTGATCTGGCTAATGCTGGCCTACCCAAACACACCCCTGTGTATAGGGACAACATTTCAGTCTGTGGTAGAATCCCTTGGAGAGTTCCTTCAACCACAAGGAGCAAAGATCCACATGTCCCAGTGTCACCAGTACTTGTCTCATCTGCTTCCCTCACAGCTGAGCAAGCACAGCAGCCCCAGGTAGAGAATACCAAAGGTGGGAGATGAGTGTGGGAAAAACATGGAGGAGCAGCCAGCCCCTTCAAATCCCTGCTCTTCAACACTGGGATCAGCAGCCAGGAGGGTGCTATACCATTCTCCTGTCCCCTTTGCCATGGTCTGGCTGTGCACCCTGAGAAGTGTGTTGGTAGAATAGGTGTTAATCCGTGGCCTGGGGAAAGGCTTAACTTCAGTGGGAGGTGTGAAAGCCATTGCACTGGTCACGCAGGTCCTGTCAGGGGAGGAGCAGAGGCACACAGACACCCCGCACCCCACAGTCTGTAGTGCTCTCTGTTTATGCAACATCACCTCGTTGTTAGTCAAATTCAGTGTCTTAAGAAGCTTTTTTTAGATGCACAGAATGTACTTGAGATAACTCTGTAGTTTAACCATCAGTGGAGTTTCATTGTGTTAACTTGTTGATAGAGGTATAGTTCCTGTTTGATTAGCACATTCTTACCCTCTGCTGTTAAGAAGAAGTGTATTTTTTTTTGTAATAGCTTCCCTTTATTTGTGTATAACCTTTAAAACAGTTAACAACTTGTTTTGCTTTAATTTCTTTCAGTATTCACTGGCTTTGGTACATTATCCTAGAATTACATGGACTCTGAAATTCCATCTCATACTTTCATATATTTCAACTGGGTTGTTAAAAGTGAAAAAATTCTGGTTTGGAGGCATCAAGACAGAGAACAAATCACTTTCCTTGTTCTTTTTCAGTAGTTAATAATTTTTACTTTTAAAAATGTGTTCCTGTTTTGTATATGACTTTGACTTAATTATCTGCTTGTTGGCTTCTGTCTACTTTTGAAGTAGATAACAAGATACATAGATGTGACAGCAGAGTATGAGAAGGAGAACCAGGGCTTCCACAGATTTTAATTTCAATTCTGATCACCTTTCACTGTCTTTTTGAGAGTTAGAGCACATTCATGTATGTGGAGGTCAAGTACATAGTAGACTGTCTGCATTTCCTGGAAGCTCTACATGTGTAGAGCTCTGCTCTGCAGAATTGATCCGTTCCTGTTCTCTGAACATCTGGAATTTTTTTGTGAGCATAAGGATGAATGAAGCTGTGCCACGGCTTTGATTAGAATAACATAGTGTAGTAATTCCAGGGAAAAAGGACTCTGATGTTCCAGGTGGAAAAAAAGGCTTTTTCTGAAACAAACTGAGTTCATGGTAATTTTGTTACCATCTCATCTGTAGGAATTCATCAGGTGTTCTATGTTTTGAACTCCACTCGAAGGTTGAACTTGCTTTGGGAGCTTCAGCTCGGTGGCCCTTGCCAAGCCAGCAGCTTTGCTGGGAGAGCTCAGAAAAGTCTTTATCAGTGGGAAGGTCTGGTCCATGACCAGCCTGTGGAAGAAGAAGGGATGATGTAGTTCTACCACAGCAGCAGTGGTGTGAAAGAGTCCAACTCTGTCTCTTATAACAGTATTTCTCCCTCTTACAACTGCATGTGGGTTTAGACCATGGAGAATTAGACATCTAAACTTAAAGCAGGAAATCAGAATTCCAGTATCTTTTCAGGGGTGAGAGTACATTTAACATTTAAAGAGCTTTACAATAAAATGAAGAGGTAAGGTCTTTCTGGGGATATCGGGAAGAACTAGCTCCCTCTTTCTTTAACACCAAAGGCTTTTTAATGTCATCATGCTTTACATCTGTTTCTGCCCCTCTTTCTCACAGAATATAAACTCTAACTCTGAATTAGAGTCTTCATCTTCAGGGCTGAATAACTCCTTTGGGCTGAATTTTCTATTATATAAGTCAAATTCCTCTTCATAGAAAGTCTGCTTTCAGTCAGTCACACGGCCTCAAGTCATGAACCCTCTAAATGAAGAGTCATTAAACATTACTTTCCAAGTGCAGGCTGTGGTTTTTCAATGTCTTCTCAGTTAAAAAGGAAAAAAAAAAACACCCTACCAAACAAAGCTGAAGAGGGCAGTGAACAAAAGGAAATGTATCTTGGTACATTGGATCAATATTCCTGGATGTATGGCTACAGATTGCTCAGACACTTAGAAAATGTGATGGCACAGGCTTCTGAAGAAGGCAGCAAAAATGTCTCATGTTCACATTCAGTAACTGTTGCATTTATTCTCTGGTTTTGTCTAAGCATCATCTCATGGGAAATGTGTGTATATACTGTCTCCTTGTGTGTAGATAGAGTGGGTTTGCCAGAAGTGTGCAGAGATTATGATTATCTGTCACCCTTTAGAAAGATCTCAGTCAGTTTATCAGAAACCAGTCAGCTGTAGGAACTGTGGAACAAATATCTTCTTTCCCTTTTCAAGTTAAAGTTACCATTGCCTTTTTTCTGCAGAAGGTGATCTTATGGATTGTGATGGAAAATCAGATTCCAGCCCAGAACGGGAAGCTGTGGATGACGACACCAAAGTGGCTGAAGGAGCTGAGGGGATTAAAAAAAGGAAACGAAAACCATATAGACCTGGTAGGATAAAGTAACTTCAGTGGTTGGGGGTCCATTGTTCATTTTTTTCTGTATAATTATAAAAAATAATACATTAGAAACCAATATGGAATTCTGTAGTATTACTGTTTATTGTAGATTTTTTCCCTGTTCTTTTTAAAATAATTTTTGTCCTCTTACCAAAACACATTCCCAAAGGTTGCTGCTTAGCAATATGTTCTTAGTATGCTTTCAGTTGTTGGTAGTATTTCAAATCTATACCTTGTATTGATTCTTAACTTGATAGGAATCGTACTGTTATTTGTGCAACTGGTGAAGGACAGTTGTTGCGTGTGTGTATGTGTATATATTTGGCAATACCTGAATTTCAGAGAACTTTTTGCAGTTCTCTTATTTTCTGAAATACTTGATTAGAGTAATTTACTAAATATTTGCAGATTACTTCTGACCGTGAATTTTAATGAATTCAGTTATTGGATGAATTCATTTATTTTAATTTCTTAGTCCAGTTGACTCTTAATTATCTTGACTGTAGATTAACTGTGTGTCCTGGGTGCAGAAACACTTGAGCTGTATCCAGGCAGAATACATCTATTAGTCACCTATTAGTTTTCTGCAGCCAACAATTTCCCTGGGAAATTAAACAAACTTGTATCTGATGCATTTACATACATCCACACCATCTGCAAAGGATCAGCAACACTGCAGTCAGTCTCTAGTGAAGGATTCTGGAGTTTCAGGCAGTATGATGTTGACAATTATCTTTTTATTTTGTGATATGTCCTTCTCTAGGATCATCATTTGGAGTGATGAGTCTTATAGAGCTGCTCGTAGAGGGTTTGAGTCTTTTGAGGTTCTTTAACAGGTTTCATTTGGTAGATTAGTAGCTAATCATCACCTGCTAATTCATCACCTTACCAGGGGTGGGGAAAATCAACATCTGAAAGTTGCCAGGTTTGGTGATTTGAACTTCCAATGGGTGTTTTGCAGTCCTGTAATTGTTATGCTGTTTGATCATTACATACTTACCCACCAAGACACTAAAGTTCAGAAATAAAACTCTGAATGAAAATGCCTTAAGTATCTCAGATTCATTCTCAGACCTCTAGGTGCAGCAGTCCCCTTGACCTGCAGAGTAATCTTGGCTCTCATTCTTACTATGAAACACAATTTTGATCAGTACCTTGAATTCTTCCTTCCACTTTAAGGTATCGGTGGATTTATGGTACGTCAGAGAAGTCGTACAGGGCAAGGGAAGACTAAAAGATCTCTCTCCAGGAAAGATTCTTCTGGATCTGTTTCTGAGCAGTTGCCTGGCAGAGATGAAGGTAAGTGCAGGAACTTGTTTTTAGATTTTTCATTCATGCTTAGTGCAATAACAATAATACAACTCATCAACATACATGCTGGTCATGCTGGCTTTATTAATTCAACTGAATACCCATTCCTACATACTTCAAATTTCAGGAGAGCCCATGATTTACAGAGAAACTGAAGCAATGAATTGCAGGCTATTGTAGGAGATAGTGAGGATTATAAGGTAGATTTAGAGCAGTCCTCTTTCTGATACACCTTTCTCCAGATGTAGTCCTGATTCAGAGGTGTCTTCTGGACCATGAGTGTTAATACTCACCATTGTTCTGTATTCCACAACTATGCCTGATATCTGTTTATGCTCTGGAAAACCCTTTATTAGAGAGTTTAATGATACACTGTTGTTGCACAAAGAAGTAATTCCTTCTCATTCTAAACTGAGACATTGTTTTAAGCTGAGAGTTTCATAAGCTACCCTTGCATTTTATGTTATGAAAGATAATTTTTAAAAAAATAATTCCATATTAATTTGTAGTACAGAAATATTTTCTAGACGTGTCATATTTCCCCATCAATGTTGTCTTTTCCAGGACTAAGAAATACAACTTCTCAACTAGAGCCATATTAGTGCTGTACTACCCAGTAGATTGGGCACCTAACAAGGAGTCAGATTTTATTTATGGGCCTTTTTCTCTTTAATATTAGTGTTACAGCTGTGTTTGTTTGCTTTGTAAATATTATTTCATAGTAGCATACTGCCTTGTTTCAGGTAGTGCTGAAAATTTTGTGTTCTTTTTTTTCATTTCCGTAGGATCTGCTCCTTTAAGTAAAAGAAAAAAAATTGGCTAAAAAGTTAATTCCCCATTCTGGGTAACAGTACAATGCATATTGTTAAAAAGCATTATTCTTAAACAAGTAGTCTTCAGCTGAGCTTCTTTTTGTCTGCTCAGACACAATTGCTTGTTGAGAAAAATATAAATCAGACAGTCATTGTATGTTTTAAATCATGACAGCTTGCTGAGAGGCGGCTTCTCAGGGGCCAGTGCTCAGCAGCATCACCAGGGGTTTTGGCACCTTGGTCACCTCCACCCCTTTTCCTGTAAAACCTCCCTCTCAGACAGTGCAGAGGTCACAGTGATGGCAAACCTCATTCCACTCGTAGTGCTCTGAATGTGGCACAGGAGATCACTACAGCACAAAGCAAAGATGATTCTGTAACCACAATAATAGAGTTTCTTAAATAACTTCCCAGGGTCCTTAACTTCATGTAATTTGCTTTGGCAAGACAGAAGTAGCAGGACTTATAAAGTTCTGCTTTTACCTGCAGTGTTTTCCCTGCTCTGTTGTAATAAAATACTGAATGATTGATGAGCACTGTGTGCTTTTGTGTTTATTAGAAAAAGCAGTGCCACTTTGAAATATGATAGCTGAATAAATGTGTAATTTTTCTTGAAGGGCTTCTTTATAGACTTCTTTTTCTAGCCTGTTCATTATTTGTACATTTCTTTCTGAGATTTAAAAAGAAAATAAGTTTTTTACTTTCAATTTGAGAAAAATTAGTGTATGAAATGAAAGGTGATTGATGTGTAACTTGGCGTTGATGATTTTGGAGGTACTTCTTCAGTGGAGTTATCTTTCAAGTACCTGCTTGAATGGCACCTAAAATTCCTCTCAAATGACTAAATTATTAGGTGGCTTGGAGATAGAGAAGTCAGAGATCTGTCTGTAAGTGGGATGCACAAGGTGGTGATGGGACTGGTATCACATCTGGTATTCTCTGCTCCCAGAGCCTGGATCTCAGCTGGCTGCATAAAAGCCACCTTTGGAACACATCTGGTGTGATGTTCAGTAAACACATGACCCAGGGAGGTAGCCAGATACATTAGGTGTGCTGCCTCTGTACCAGCAAAATTCTGAGTAATTTATTTGTGCCTGAATGTTGCTTTTCAGGTTGGACAGAACAGCTGCCAGACACTCCAGTGGAGGAGTCAGCCCCAGCTTCGGAGAGCACTGAGAAAATAAAAAAGCGTTACAGAAAAAAGAAAAATAAACTTGAGGAGACCTTTCCTGCCTACTTGCAGGTAAAGCTGTTGGGATACTTCTCATGTAAATCCATTTAAAAACCTGATTTTTGTGTATGTTGTTGCATAGCTCATCAGCAGTCATGGATAATAACCATGGTATTAATTGTGATTGAGCAACTTACCTTCCATTAACCAGTTTATAAACTGCCTGATTGGTGTATGCCTTGCTGAGAAGATTATTTGCCTTTTTCTTCTCAGCCACTGTCCTCATGAAAGCTTTTATTATCTTGTAGATGTTCACCAAACTTCATGGCATCAACTGTATTTGGATTGAAAACAAAGAGTTAACAGAGAGGCAAAACAATCTCTGTTTAAAAATAATTTGTATTTCATAAGTAAGGAAGTAAGTTGGAAAGAAGATACTTAAACAACATTTCCTTTGGATTAATAAGGATAAATATTTTAGTGCACATTTTACTCCTATAAAATGTAGAATATTTCTTAGATCCTTCTTTTGTTCATACTAGAATAACTGATATTGAAAAATTTAGCTTTAGCTTTATTTTTAGAACTGTAGCCCAAATCAAGATTTTAAAGACTACCTGAAAACAGAAAAAGTTGATATCTAATGAATAAAAATTGACATGTCAAATTACTGAGTAGTCAGTCTTAGGTGAGTGATAGCTGTTGTATAATTATTTTAAAAGCTACTAATGCAAGTTAAACATCTTCACGTATTTGTTACTGCAGTTAGACATGAGGTGGATTTTGTGCCAAGTGAAATGCAGGGTATGGTTGTTCTCCAAACTGGACCACAATGCACTTGCATGCTTTTCATTAACTTCTTGGTCCAGTTGCCCAGTAGTGTTCCCCTTCTCCAGTTCTCCTTTTTGTGCCAGGGGAAATATTTTGAATACTGAACAAATTGTGATGTGTAATAACACTGTGTTGGTACACTGTCTGTGCCACATGTGTAAGAAGACTAGAGTTTTGCCATATAATTTAAGGTGTGAATTTAATAATAAAATATTAATAATGTGGCTACCTCAGGTAAGTCGTAGCTCCTCGTAGCCTGGAAGAGATACTGCCATGCTGGAAGGCTTTTGAGACTGAGACTACGGTTTTATCATTGGCTTTTAGTTTTAACTTTGTCATTTACCCAATTTTTTCAACAGATCCAGTGTTCTTCCTACATTGAATAATTTTGTGTTCTTTGCAGGAAGCTTTCTTTGGGAAAGACCTACTAGATACCAGCAGGCAGAACAGGATGAGCCTGGATAATTTACCTGAGGAATCACTTTCACTTGCATGTAAAACAAATCTGACCACCAATTTCCTGGATCCTTCATCTGACCCCCTTCTTAGCTCAACCTCCACTCCAGCTCAGGCAAAACTGGGACCTCAAGGTATACAAAGCTAAAGTTAGTGATAATTCGCTAGTTTGATTTTATTGTTGCAACTGGAGCTTTTCTGCTCACTTTTCCACTTTTCTAACGGTGTTTATCTGATGTGTTTTTCAACACTCCGTGCATGACCTGTTCTTGTGAGGTTAAGTTACACTGATAATCAGTGATACTCAGCTTGAGGGTTCCAGCTGTTTCAGAAAGATCAGTGGATGGCACAACAACTGGCACTTACTAAAAAATCTGCAACTCCTTGACTGTAGCATCTATGTCTATAAAATCATGAAGATTAATTCTCTGTAAGAACAAGAGTACAGATCTCTTATAGGAGAAGACATAGATACTGTAATTAAATTATGTTTTTAGTAGTCTAGTGAATATTAGTTGGATGAATATCATCCGCCTTTTTTCCTTTAATGTTTTAGATTATTTTAGGTTGCCAGTCTCCTCGGAATTTTTTGTTCACCATATCCTTTCTGAACATCAGTGCCCTTTTCCAGGTACAGTTTGTAGCCCCTAGGCAATCTTTTACTATTGCAAAACCTTACTGAAGTTACTGCTGAGAGTTTTGCAAATAGCCAGAGGGTTGTAAAGTGCTGCTGAAAGGGCAACTTCACACAAAAGAGCAATTAAAACCTTACAGTCTCCTCCAGATTATTTTTTTCTCTGTGTCTTGTAGTATATGCTGTTAGCTAGAGGTGTCTTTGTATTCTTAAAAATTGTTGCTATTTCTTCTGTAAATTAGTTAATTTGTGGCTTGTGTTTGGGCTCATCCTCAGAGTTTTTCCATCTAAAAATGTTTGCACGCATTGATACAGTTTCCCCTGTCCAGAGAGTCATTTGAAGAAAGGTCACTTATTTGTGATTGTTACTCAGTGAAAATCTGCTAAATGAAAAGCAAAAAACTACCTTATAATTAAACATTGATTCTTATACAGTGGAAATTTTGAGTATTAGAGAAATGCAAAAGTTAATTTCCCCTGAAGGGGAAGCTGCTAGAAATGGAATGGTTCACAGTTTGTATTTCCTTAGAAATGCAAGAAGATAGGCTCAGAATGGCTTTTTTCTA
The DNA here is from genome assembly GCA_035583235.1 of Hafferia zeledoni. Lineage (NCBI taxonomy): Eukaryota > Metazoa > Chordata > Aves > Passeriformes > Thamnophilidae > Hafferia > Hafferia zeledoni. The sequence goes on along the minus strand of JAWWEV010000083.1, from coordinate 5,674,018 downwards.
CCCCAGCATTCTTTTGGAGCCAGAGGAATACAACTTTAGAGGTCCTTGCTGGCCTGTCTGACTGCAAGACTGAAATCACTAATTGTGTTCATGTGTTATGGTACTGTAGGGTTTTAGAAATTCATGAAGTTGTTGTTAATTTAATGTTCTGTTTTTCCCGAGTTTGAAAGTTCTTCGTAAATAAGCAGCACGGTAAAACTTTGTAATTTCCTCCTCTTTTTATTCAGAAATAAATAATAGTGAGGTGGCTATTGATGCCTAAATCACTAGCATTGGTTTTAGTGGGTAACCCACTGTTTTTCCCATTTAACATATGAGAGACTCAAAGGCCAGGGCTTTCTGGCCATAGGAATGTTCTCAACAACAGTTGTCTCCCAACCGTTCAGATTCCCAGCCAAAACTGTGTCCAGATGGAGCTGTTTGTTGTAGTTGGAGCACCAGTGGGTGAAGTCATCTGCCAGTATTGATCAGTTCCAGTGCAGTATTTCTCAGCTCTTTCCCTGTGACTTTATGGGACACAGTTATTCCCACAGTAGCATCCACATGTGTGAGACAGACTCATTTTGGGTGGAGGAGACCCTGGTAAACTGGTTAATTGTTGAGCACTTTTCTGGCTGGAATGACAGAGCTGGAGGTCACAACAGTGTCCCAGGGCACCTGGGGTGTTTTCATTCTCTCAGTACAGACCTGGCTGTGGAGCAGGAACAGCATGAACTGCTTTGTTCACTGCCCTGAGAGGTTGTGGGGCTGCGTTTTCTTTCCTTATGCTCTTTTCCTACAGTGCCATTTCTCACAAGGATTGCTGAGTCATCAGAGTCCTTAATTGCATCGGTCTTTTCCACAGGGAAAATGTCCTTCTCCTGGAAACTCCGCTTGTGTAATCTCGAGTTTAAGGGTTAGATATATTTTTTCATCTTCCAAAGAGCTCTCAAGCATCTAAAGTAGTGACTCTGCTTTGCTTTTCAGCACGTACACAAGGGCTGCTGAGGGAGTGCAGGGGTCAGTGTGCTCAGGAGCTCACAGAGCATTCCAGGGACACATTCTGTGGTTTATTCATCTTACAGCTTGGTTGAGGGTAGCCAAAGCTTTTGCTAGCCAGGACTGATGGTTATTGGCAGAACTGGCCAGGAGGGGGTTTTGGAGTCCTTTGTTCACTGTTCAGTCTAGTGACTGTGACTGAAGTGGGTTTTGGGCTCCCAGCCCTGAGTTCTGTCTGGCACAGAGGTTTCTGTTTGTGTTTTCAGAGTACAAGACCCACCTTTCCTGTGATTTTTATAACATGTGTGGCACACTGTGCACTGTATCCTGCGTGGCACCACCCTTAAAACCATTTCCAGGGCAGTGCTGGAGCAGAATGCAAAGGCTCTGGAAATGTGATCTCTGCTTTAGCTTGAAATAGCTTAAATTTAGTGGGTTGTTTTCCCTGTAGATGCTGAAAAAGTCATTTGTTCAAGTGGGGTCTCCAGAGAATGCTGAAGAAATTCTTCCTAGACAAAAGGAGAGGAGTTGTCTGAGTCTCTGCAAGTGATTCAAGTGCTGCTGGGACATTTTATAACTAGATACATTACTGCATCTTAGGGTGGCTGCAGCCTTGGGAGAGGCATTTTTATTATTTTAGAACTTTAAAAAAATAAAAGTAAATGCGTTGAAGGGATAAGGATCACAAGATAGTAGTAGAACTGTGCTCTCTTAGAGATCCAGCAATACAAACAAATTATTTTGCTTTTTGCTTTGTCTCAGCTTTCATCTCTATTCTGAAAGAGTCAAATTAATGAGCAGTATTGAGCTATTTGTTTGGCAGCAGATGTCAACCAGCTATTGATTCTGATCTGAAGCAGCCGACTCAAGTGATTTCGTTGTTTCCAAGATAATAGTTAGCATACGTGGAATTAAACCAACCTAAAAATAGAAGAAAAAAAAAGTACAAATATGCTTTAGATTAGATGTCTTATGTGAGACTTGTGGATCACAGACTCTGGCCCTCTGCTATCACCAACACTCAGCCTTTTCACAGACTTCACAAGCTCCATTTTGAAAGCAGGTTGCTTTTTTTTTCCAGCCACTGCAGAATCTGATTACCTTAATAGTTAGAGGCTCTCCAGTCTGAGCCCTGAATTTATTCATGGCCAGTTTGTAGCTGTGGTTGTAAACTCCTCAGTTGTGTCTTTCCACCTGAGCTCTTTCCAGCTGCTTACACAATATATTTATATTCAAATGGGAAGTTGATTGTTTAGGGACTATTCCCACCACAGGACTAAGGGCTCTGAAGAAAAGCCCCATAACAAAATACTCCAGAACAATTAAAGGTTTCTAATACAGTTTAAATGCTTCCTTCATAGAGGCTTTTTTCTCCCTTCTACTTACCTGCCTCACTTAGGAATTCAGGAAAGTTAAAGAAGGGCTGAAGTCAGTCCTTTGCCTGCCGCCATCTGAAGTCATTGTATCACCCTGTGGTGCCTGGGCTCAGTTAGTTACTTGCATCATTGGACCAAGTTGCCAAAGGAAAGCAAGTATCTAAAAAACCACCTACACAAGCTGAACAAAAATTAAAAAAGCCCCCAGACCAACTCACCAAAATCCCAGCAAGGAGGTTCTGTTTAAAACCTTACATTGAACAATACTTTTTATCAGCTGCACAAAATGACTGCCAGCAAAGTGATGTGGTTTTGAGGCACTTTTTAGTAATTTTGCTGATATCAATAGGAGCTGTTTTTCTGTATGTGCATGTGGATGAAGTGGTCTGCAGATCCACCTTGTTGAGTGGCAAATATAAAACGTGATTTAATTAGAATGTTATTATCTTGTCTGCATTGCAAAGGATAAAATTGAAGAACAGAAAGAGTGGAGTGAAGAAAAGTAGTTTTCGTTTTGACTTGGTTAGTGGAAGGTGATAAAAGGGTTGTCTCTGAAAAACAGCAGAAGGAACTTCTAATTCACTGTTAAATTTAGTAGCTGGGAAAGTAGCCTCATGATACAAGTAAATCCTTGGCACCAGGCTCTGAATTAAGCTCTATACTTTCCTAGGGCAGTTGGATTTTAACAGTGGGAGAGACATCTGTACATGTGTGAAATATGTGTGTTGACTTTCTGGTCCCTCTTCAACCTGGCCATATATTTGTTTTCCACACTGTATATTTTATGATTTGTATTAATCCCTTTTTTCTGTTTAATTAGGTGTGTATTTACCATCCCATCATGTTTCATTGGTCTGGCAATGATTGCTCATGCAGTCACGATAGTTTTTTTGAAAAATATTTTTCTCTGCTTTCACTTATTTGTCAAACAATTTTTGCAAATGTTGCACATCTGTAATAGTCCTAAACAACTAGTTAATAAAACCAGATGGGCCATTTAGAGGAATTTCTCTCTAATGAATTGGAGGTCAAGACGATAGTAGGATCCAGAATTTATTATTTACTATTAAAGAATTTATTGCTAGACTGGGCCAGTTTTTCCTAGACAGCAACAACCACCACATTTCTAGCTCTGGCTGTTCTTGCTTCGTCAGGATTTCTTTTGATCTTCAATTTCCATTTGTTTATCCTTCTTACTCTTAGATCAGAGTGTAGTAACTAGTTGCTTCTATATTAAAAAGGAGAGTGATGGCAAAAGTAACTGATTTGCCTTTAAAAAATATTCTTTGTTGATTTACCCTGAACTATGTCCCTTATAAAACCTATTTGTTGACTTTTACAGTCATAAGCCTTTGTGTCTTAGAGGTTGCAAGCTCTCAGTAGATCTTGGATACTTTTTTTCCCCTCTAAAATCATTCAGTCTTTCCTCCACGTGGTGTGACTACATTATCACTTTTAAAAATCCTAAGCAGTGTAAGCAGTGAAGGTGGAGCAGTCCTGGCAGGGAGGAGGATCTGCTCAGCACAGTCTCTCAGTCCAGAGGCCCTTACAGCCTGGTAAATCTGTGTTTGGGTTTACAGCTCAAGCTCAGGAACATCACCAGAGTCATTTAGAAATGCCACAACTGGTTAATTTTCTTTATTGCATCTTGTGCAGGTAATGCCGACGATCCTTTAGCAGATCTTTCTGAGGTCTTAAACACTGATGATGATATTCTTGGGATACTCTCTGATGATTTGGTAAAGTCTGGAGATCATTCAGGTATGTACATTTAGGTGTCTCCAGTATTTGGGGTTTTTTTCCCCCTCTTTATTATAGATTTATTTGTTATACTGTATCTATAGGTTATGCTCTAGGTCATTTCAGATGTAATTTTCATATCTTAAGAATATCATGGTTTGGAATTATTTTGTTGTGTTCTACCAAAAAAAGATCCCCAGCTCTGTCAACATTTTGTTTTACTTGGCTCTTTGCTTTGCTGCTCAGGAGAGAATAAAATGTAGCTGCTGTTGTCTCTCATACCCGCGTAGCTTTTTTCAGCATGCAGCTTTTTCTTTACTTTTTTTTGTTTTCGTGTTGTAATCATCCATTTTATCTGGTTTGGGTCCTGTAGGTCTTGATTTATGCACTTTCCAGGTTGAGAACTCACCCTCCCCATTTGGTAAGAATCTGCACAATGGATGATCCCTGGTTAGCAGTAGCCCTCTTTCCTAGTGGTTTTAGCTGAAAGACCTGCATGTGTAGAAATTAGTGCTCCTTGATTGTGTCACTGATTCCTGCTTTCATCTTCCACTCTGTGGTGTGTGACTCTAACACGACCTATAAGTTCTGCACTCCGCCTTCCAGAGTTTTGCTTCCAGCTGTTAAAAACCTTGCTGAGTTTTTGTGTGTCATGATACAAACCCATGCATTTTCTTGCTGCCACTGTTAGTATTACTTGCTGTAGTAGTGTGTAGTTTTTATCATAGTGATGTATTTCCTGTATTAAAAGCGGTTTTATCAATGTGAGTATATTAAAGCATGAATAAAGCAGTCAGCATCAATCCTTTTCCACTGGGTAATGGTTCATCACTTTATGTAAAATACAGGTTGACAATAAGTAGAATGGCATGTTTCATTATTTTAAATTTGGGTTTATTAGGTATCTGTTACAGAAATATACTTCAAATACTGAAGGATTTAGTTCTTTTTTTTCCCCCAGATTTTTCTCATTTGGGAGATTTATTGGCTTGTAAAGGATGTTAGGAAATTTATGTAGCAAATTATGTTTTCTTAGTACCAACAAATCAATCACTTCGATGTAACCCATAATATTCAGAAGTTGTTTTAGAAATAGAGACTTCATAACTTGCTTTATATTGGCTACACTTCCACAGCATTTCAGTAGAAATTTAGTGTAGTATTTGAAGTGAAGAACATTTGGAGTGAACCTTAAAGTACATGAGGATGAACCATGTTTTGCACTGGTGTGATTGTTTTTAAAATGTGAAAAATTGTTATAGTGGAACTACATACTGAAAACAATACACTCGAAACCATGCTGTACCTAAACTCAGTAGTCTTATTTCCCATTCTTCCAGTTGCATTATATTCAGTTAACATTCCTCAAACATTACCAGGAACTGGAGGTAAATAGTGGGCAGTTTTGTTTACTTTTTTAAAGGAATGTTTTGGTTTGCCCTACCATTCAAATGTTTTAAAAGTCCTGGTTTAGTTCATAGCTCAGCTCTATAAGGGAAAAAAGGGTTTATGCTCATTATTCTATTCCAATAAATTTTGCTATTCGTGTCTAATTTACTATTCTTTCCTCCTTCAGCTGGCCTGGATATTGGTCCCATCTCTGATGATCCTTCTTCTCTGCCTCAGCCAAATGTCAACCAGAGCTCACGGCCACTGAGTGAAGAGCAGCTGGATGGAATCCTCAGTCCAGAACTAGACAAAATGGTCACAGATGGTAATTCTTTAGTCTTTAATTGTGGTTTTCTAGAGAACTTAAGTAGAAATAACCAACCCCACCCCCAAGTGACTCATCTCTGTATTGTAATATACTTATTTGGAGTTGCTTGTACTTTTATTGGTTCTTTTGATGATTATTTATTCTATATTGTCTTTATTTTTCCCAGGTGCTATTCTTGGCAAACTGTACAAAATCCCAGGTAAGTGTTGTAATCTTCATTGTCTTTTACAAAACACAGTTCATAAGCAATGCCGGCAACTCATGCACAACATTTTTCCAGAGCTGGGAGGGAAGGATGTTGAGGATTTGTTCACAGCCGTGTTAAGTCCAGCAGCCACGCAGCCTCCTCTGCCACAGCCTCCGCCCCCACCACAGCTTATGTCTTTGCACAGCCAAGGTATGTTCCTCTGGTACTTTTATAAACAGCAGCCTGGTCAGCAGAGTTGTTTAAATGCTGCCATGGGAATAGGACACATCTTAATTTCTGCTGCTTCCAAACTGTGGAACTTGCCATTGTTCATTTGTGAAATATTACTCTAAACCTGTTCTGAAGGAGGTATGTGATTAAAATCCACAAAATAAATATTGCTAATAGATAAGGACAGATATTTGAGATTTTTCTGACATATCTACACTTTTATTTTTGCTGACACTTCTGTAGTTTTAAAATTAGTCTGTGGTAAAGCATGTGTTCTCTTCTGACTTCACTCTTTAATTACTTTTGAGTACTTCCTCAAGGGTAATGCAAGAGTCCGCATAACACTAATTTACTGAGTCTTAATTTCCTGTAAGTATGCAGTTTAACATATTAGCTAGTCCTATTAGAAAGAAGGTTAAATAATTCTGAAATGTATCTTGGAGATTATAGTTTATTTTTCTTCATTACTGCTAAAATTATCATGAGTTATTATTATTAACACCATATTCTTGCTCTTATATTGAAATTGAGGGGCAGATTGATTTTATTTATTATTTTTGCCAGTAAAGGTGTTTTTTTGTAAGCAGTATGTATGAGAATAATCAAATGTGCTCCTTTTCTCATCAGATGTCAGCTCTGAGCTCCTATAGAGTGCCCATCCTGTTATACTGCTACTGCAAAAAGTAGTATGCAAATTGATTTCACCAGTGAATTAATCATAAGAAGAAAAGTGATTGGTTTCCTAGTTGGATGAATTTCCATAAAAAGCAGAGACTTCAAAAACTCTTAGAAAGGAGAGAGTTTAAAGCAAATAATGAGGTGATTTAAAGGAGCAAATAATATAGATATCATTGCCTGTGTCCCAGTTACTTGAGCACTTGGAGATAACTTCAGCATTTGAGCTCTGTAAGATTGTTTAACTCCTCCCTGTGGGAACTGCCACAATTACAGAGTTTTAGATTTACAATTTGGTTCCATTACAGTGTAATGACCCACATGTTTCTATGAGATAAACTCTTCAGTAATGGGGAGGTTTGCATCGAGTTGCAGCAATTTCAAGTAAAGTGAATGGTGTCTTCTCACCTGTGATCCCACAGTGCACACCTGAGGCCTGACTGGCCCTCCAGGTCTCCACAGCTGCTGTGCAGTCTCTGCTTACCGGCTAAAATAAAGCACATTCTCTTAAATTTGGTGTTACTTCCATCCAAACTGCACTTGCTGCTTGGCATATGTAACCTATGGGTCAGAAACACTCCTAAAGCATGAGGGTGGTACAGAGTAATCCTACAGATGCACCTCATTCCTGAGCTACTTCTGTGCTTTTAAGGAAATACTGGGGCAACAGTTATAATCTCACTTAAGTGATAGGGATCCAGAGGCCAGTGTTAATTCTGCATAGTAACATCTGCAAATACCATCTGCTGGGATGAATCTGCCTGTGCCACATTTGTAAGATTGTAATCAAATAAATAAAATTTCCTGGCTTGGCACTGCTAGACTGGACATTTAATTAGAAAATGCTAATGCTCATTTGAGTAGAGTTATCTGTTTCATTGGTTACAAATTAGAGAGTTAGTGGATAATGAGACTTACTTTGGTACACTGCTCAGGAGTCTCAGAAGAGGAGACGTTTAATTCAGGTGGCAAATGATAATCCTGCAAGGACTGCAAACCATTCTCCATGCTTGCTGCTTGGATCTGGTGTGACAGACACGAAGACCATTAGCTTTTAAGAATATATCTCAATATAAAGTATCATAGCATGGGCTACTGCAAAAGTTTTGGAAATCCATTTAAACAAAAAATTTTAGAGGGGAAAAAAATCTGTGCAGGGATGTGATACATTAGAAAAGAATCCCTTAAGCTTGTAGGGAAGCAATTTAAACTGATTTAAAATCTTTTCCAGAAGTGTAAGGTCAGTGCTATAAAATTTTAAAGCTCTTAGTTTTACATTGGATGAGACATTGTTTTCTCAGTGAAAACTTCCACCTCTGCCTTAGAAGCAGTCACCCTTTAAAAGAGTAATTTAAACTTCTTCCTTCCAGGAGAGAATGCCTTTCCAAGAGTGCCCCTTATGAATGGTCTGATTGGCCCCAGCCCTCACCTCCCTCACACGGCCCTGGCTGCTGGAGGTGGTTTGGGCACCTTCTCTCCCATTACACAGCAGCCATATCCTGATGCCAGGTAAGTCAAGCTGGGAAATAAAAAATGCTTAGTATTTAGTGTATTTAGTACAAGAAAAAGTATTAGTAACAACAACACTTGGAGGGTGTTGTTGCTAATACTGTGATATTATTAGTTCTTGACAGCTACTACCAAAACTTTGTATTCCTGCAGCCTGTTGGAATAACAAACAGGATGAGTACTTTGCTAGTTGAGGGCTGTGTGTTGTTTTTATGCCCTCTATAACACAACCCCCTTTTGTGATTTGTCAGGGATAAGAACCCAGCGTTCAATCCAATGGTGAACGATCCCAACAGCTCATGGGCACCGTCTGCCCCTCCTTTGGAAGGGGAGGGCGATACCATGTCCAATGCCCAGAGAAGCACTTTGAAGTGGGAAAAGGAAGAAGCTTTGGGTGAAATGGCAACTGTAGCCCCTGTTCTCTACACAAATATCAACTTCCCTAACCTGAAGGAAGAATTCCCAGGTGAGTGATTTACTGAATTGAATTGAGTATTTTGCAGCAATTTATGCATCTTGATTTGAAAAAAATCTAAAATAGACTATGCAAAGCCTTGTGTATTGACATGTTTTTTGGTTGCAGACTGGGCTACAAGAGTGAAGCAGATTGCTAAACTATGGAGGAAAGCAAGCTCACAGGAGAGGGCTCCCTATGTGGTAAGAACAATTGCCACCTGTTCTTGCATACTTCCAGAAAACATACTTCATTTATAAGGTCATCTTTTTTTTTTTCCCCAATAAATCAAGTTCTAGATTTCATGCAAGTTCCCTTACTCCAAGAATGCATTTGTAATTTAACTTCTAACTCTGAATACTTGTACCTGTATTCTTTGCTTTTCAGCTCTTGGAATAAACTACATTAATATTGTTCTGTCTAAATATATCAGCTGAAATGAGAACATCTGTGGTTCCACTGCCTCTTGGCTACATTTGATTCTTGCCTCAAGTCTTCTTTGCTCTGTCTCTCTCTGCACAGTATCTAACCAAATTCTTCAGAAGGATAATAACAAAATTACATGATTTCTGTCTCTTCCATCATCCCCTCTCACTGAGTCTGTTCTTTTTTGCCCCATTAGAGTTGCTGAAGCCTTTTACCTGTCAGACTAACAATTCCAGAGGTGTCAGTGCTCACATCCCTGCTTTATTCATTTACTTCTACTCTCTGTGTTCTTGCTTTACCATTCCCCTTCACTTTGTGCTGGAAACTCTTTTGGATATGTAACATGTTGTGGGGAACGTGAAAGACTGTTTTTCTCTCCAAAATTAGTCACCTCCTTCACATCTGAGTCAAATGAACACATGTATTTTTGCAGGTATCTGGAGTTACATGGTCACTGACTCCATTCTGCAGAAGTTCCACCATTCAAAGGGTGGCTCTTGTGCTTTGTTGAAGCCTTTGTTGAAGCCTGTCCACATCCAAATCTCAGATCCTGTATCACTGATTGTTTTCGACTTTCCCAACCACTGTTAG
>JAWWEV010000083.1:5550780-5664034 GCA_035583235.1 Hafferia zeledoni | reverse complement strand
CTTTGTTGAAGCCTGTCCACATCCAAATCTCAGATCCTGTATCACTGATTGTTTTCGACTTTCCCAACCACTGTTAGCAAATGTACTTTTCTTTAATTCCTTTAATTTTCTTTAATTAATTTCCTGTCACATCTCCGTTCTGTTCTAGTCCTCCTCTTTTCTTTATTTCTTCACGGCAGCAACTGGAGGATCATTCTCACCCTGTAGATTTCTGTGGATTATGCAGGGTTGTGTTTTCAGGCTCTCAGCCTCCCCTCCTCTAACCTGCACTTTTTTGATAAAGTCTCATCAGTAATCAAATTTAATTCCTGTACATGTTGATGGCTCAGGGCTTAGCAGCACCAACATCAGCTCCTGCTTTCCAAATTTAAAAATTCCCCTTAACTCTGACAACTTTTAAGAGGATAAATTATACCCCAAACTCAGTGTGGTAAGTGCAATTCTTAATCTTTCTGAAACCCTTTCCACTTGAAAGAATAATTCTGTCTTTTTTTCTTTGTATTACTGAGGCACCCTCATTACTCTGCTGTTTATTCAGTGTTGCAACTTCAGTACCTTTGGATGTCTGTCATCTTGTCCACGCTGTAATTGATATTGGTTGCTCCTGTGTAACATTTAGAAGATAAAATCCACTTACATGGATGGTATTTACCACTTCACAATCATTTCTATGACTGATGGTTTTATTTTTGGTTGTTCTTAACATGTCTTCATGATGGATACCCAAAAAGCAGCAGCAAAAATGATTTGCTTTATGTTTGGGAGGAGAGTGCATGGAAGTGTGTGGTCATGCACACCAATATTTACGTAGCAAGACATGGTTAATTCCTCTCAGAACAGCCCTTTTCCTGTTGCCCTGCAGCTGTTGCTGGTGTTCCTGGCATTGTGCACACAAGAAGCTGCTGTGGTGCCTCTCCTGAGGGGCTTACACTCTGGGACAATGAGTAAAGGCTGAAATGAAATTCAGAAGTGTGTTAATAAATTTTGACTGTAGGCTTTTTACTTTCCTTAGTGTGCACAATCCCATCACTTGTAGGGGAAAATGACACTAATTTTTCTGCTGCTGTGACACTGGTGCTCTCAGCCATGTCCCTGTTTCATTGGCGGGGGGGGAAGGATTAAAGCTTTCTCCTACTTGAAAACTGGAGATAAATTTGAGAAAAAGAAGATATGAGGGTTTGGTTCAGAAAAGGAATCACATCCTAGATTGGTGGTAAAACAGACTCTTTGAGACTTCCATTAGATACTTTGAAGTGTCACTATGGCTGTAAAATGCCTCATTGAAGAGGAATCGCTGTTCTTCCATCCAATTTTTCCTGATCCATAAGCCCATATCCTGTGTTTATACTGTTAACTGTTAGCACACTGTGATCTATATAGGCTATTTAATGGAGTAGACTGTAGTTTTCTTGTCATTGAAGTTCTTCACATTAGTGGCCTTTATTGATCCAAACACCATCTGCTGGGCTCAAGTCTTCAGACTGCAGACCACACCAGTATGTGATCTGAAGGGTAAACTGGTGGCATCCATGATTTCTTGGCACAGCACGGTATCTGAGCAGACACCCTTCATGTATAGAAAACCTTTGCTAATAGGTCTACTAATTATTTTACTAATTGCTAATAACTCCTTAGTTCTTTACATGTACATCAAATGCAGAATTTCTGTAGAGATGTAGTATTTTCTGTTTGGAATTCCTTTTAAAGTGTATAATTTCTCTTCCACGATTGAAACAGGCTGTACAAATAATTTGGTGATAGATTTTGTGGGAATAACAGATGCAGTGTTCACGCTTAGCAGAAGAAAATAAGGCTAACTGCATCTTTTTTCTCTTTCCAGCAAAAAGCCAGAGATAATAGAGCTGCTTTGCGCATCAATAAAGTACAGATGTCAAATGACTCCATGAAAAGGCAGCAGCAACAGGATAGCATTGATCCCGGCTCACGCATCGACTCTGACCTCTTTAAAGATCCATTAAAGCAGAGGGAGTCAGAGCATGAGCAGGAATGGAAATTCAGACAGGTGTGTGGCATTTGGGGGCTTCTGTTATATTCTTCCAGTTTATCGCATTTTCACAATCTGTTGTAATAAAATCAGTTTGAATCTTTTGTTGTAGAAGGGTATAAAGTCAGCCATTCTGCATGGGAAGAAAATAGAAGTTACCATAAGAGAAGCTGCTTGCAAAAAAACTTGGTTTTAGAATTTTGACTCTTAAATCCTATGTGTTATGGAAATAGGGTGTTCTTCCTGTGCATGGCTGGTTAGTGCATAGTTTGTTTTCATATTGCAGGAACCATGTCCTGCTCCAAATGGGGCTGGGTGTCTCTCAAAGCACATTTGCCTCACATCAGTGCTGCATCTCTCAGTAGTTTTGCCTTCAGAGTGTAAGGCTGAAAAGCAGTAATGTTCTTTAGGCAACCTGGGAAAGACTTATTTCCAGGCAAACAAGATATATGTGGAAGTAATTGAACTTTACAAACAGCTGGACCCTCTGCTCCCATTCCATTTAAAATTTGCAACTTGCAATTATTTATAAGTGATCTTTGATGTGTCCTGAAGTTTTTTAATTATAGATTCAGTCATCAGAATTGTTTTGTATACCCTGAACTTAGAAGTGTAACCCTTTTTCCTCATAATCTTCCAACAGCAAATGCGGCAGAAGAGCAAGCAGCAAGCCAAAATAGAAGCCACGCAGAAGCTTGAACAAGTTAAAAATGAGCAGCAGCAGCAGCAACAGCAGCAGCAACAGCAGCAGCAGCAGTTTAGTTCCCAGCAGCTTCTGAACCAGTCTGGCTCAGACACACCCAGCAGTGGGATCCAGAGCCCCTTGACGCCACAGACTGGCAATGGAAGTATGTCTCCTGCACAGCAGACATTCCATAAGGATCTATTTGCAAAGCAGCAGCTCCCTTCTACGCCTACATCATCATCCTCAGATGATGTGTTCCTAAAACCACAAGCCCCACCCCCTACTCCAACCCGAATCCCAGTGCACGATTCCCTGTCTCAGCCTCAGACTCCTCAGACATCATCACAGCAGATGTTTTCTCCAGGTTCCACAAACACAAGACCTCCCTCTCCAATGGATCCGTATGCTAAAATGGTGGGAACACCTAGACCAGCACCCATTAACCAGAACTTTGTTAGAAGGAACAGCATTGCCCCATTAGACACTTGTGCAGCACAGTCATCTGTATCCCGCCCCATCCAGGGAGCTGAACCATCGGGAAGCAGGCCTTCACCAGTCAGGGATTCATGTTCTTCATCTCCAGGGAGCAGTGATCCCTATGCAAAGCCACCAGACACACCCAGGCCTGTCATGGCATCAGAGCAGTTCTCCAAACCGCTGGGGGTCCCGAGATCCCTGGAGCAGTCAGGGAAGGTTCCTTTGGCATCTGGAAGCAGTGACCCCTTTACCAAGCCAGCTCCTCGAACTGACACGTTTCAGAGACAGAGAGCAGCCTCTGCTGATGCCTATACACGGCCTCCCTTGACTCCGACTCCTGCTCCTGTTGAGGGGAGCCCTGGAACTTTCAAAGCTCCCCTGCGCCCTGCGCAATCCCCACAGGATCCGTATGCGGCCATGCCGGCCACGCCGCGCCGCGTCCCCGTGGATCCCTACGAGCGGCCGGCTCTGACGCCCAGGCCGGTGGAGAACTTCTCTCACAACCAGGCTAATGATCCGTACAGCCAACCCCCCCTGACTCCACACCCCGCAATAAAGGAGCCCTTTGCCCACCCATCCCGCATAGTGCGCCAGCAGGGCGATGCCTTCCCTCCGTCGGCGCCCATTCCAAGGGCAGCCTCTCAGGACCCCTATTCCCAGCCCCCAGGAACACCTCGGCCAGTGGCTGATCCTTATGCCCAACCCCCAGGAACTCCTCGGCCCACCACAGTTGATCCATATATGCAGCAGCCACCAACGCCGAGACCTTCCCAGCCGGCGGATTTATTCTCTCAGTCTCCAGGAAATCAGAGGCATTCTGATCCATATGCCCAACCCCCTGGAACACCAAGGCCAGTTCTTGGGGATCCTTATTCTCAGCAACCAGCAACTCCCAGGCCAGGGATTCCTGACGGGTTTAACAGACCTGCAATGACAAGACCAGGGCTGATACCAAATAGAGATTCTTTCCTGCAGGCACCACAGAGCAGGTTGCAGGGCACTTTTGTCAGGCCACCAGATCCATGTTCTCAAACTCCCAGACCTGCAGGACCTGCAATAACAGATTCATTTAGCCATGGTCCAGCTGCTCCAGCACGAGATCCATATGATCAGCCACCAATGACTCCCAGACCTCAGCCAGAATCTTTTGGAACTGGTCAACTGGCCCATGATGCTGCCGAGCAGCCACGGCCAGGATCTGAGGGCACCTTCAGCACATCTGGAAATTCTCCAATGACTTCTCAAGGACAGCAGTTTCCCAAAGTTTCACAAGTTCCTGGCCCAGCACCCACCACAGGAGTAACAGATACACAGAATACCATGAACATGTCTCAAGCAGATACTGAGAAGTTAAGACAGGTGAGAATGATGTTCAATGCTGATGATATTAAAACTTTGTAAGTAGAAGGAATTTCCCCCATTCTTAATATTCAAAATTTCTTGCTGTTAAACTAGCTGTATGTAAGATAAGAATTATCTCAGTTTAATATTATGTTAATTTGATCCACCTAGATAGAACCACAGAATATAGAAACATCAGTAATTTCTAAGGAGTTTGGACAAGATCCAAAAAGAAAGCAAAGGCCATATTTGAAGCCACTGAAGATGTAGATGCTTGGTCTGTAATAGTTCTTTTAGCTACAGTCTGAGAGAAAAAAACATCTTGAAAGGACAATTAGTTCTGTTCTATAAGAGATGAGTTGTGGAACTGATTGTCAGTGACTTCTTCACTGGCTGAAAAAGGGGTACAGGCAAAGATCTCAGACCAGACGTCTGACTTTGGCATTGGAATTACATTCAGCTCATGGAAAGCTGCTCCCTCTTTTGTTTGGAAGGAGTGATGGGAAGTGATTAGGCAGAAAATTGGTAGTATTTATCACAGAGAGTCAGAGTACATTCTGCAGCTGCAGTGTGAAACTCTTGCTGGATTATCTTCAGTGGATCTCTAGTCACCCTTGCACTTTTCATGTGGTAATAGGGCCTGCATTGTTGGAATAGAAAAAGGAAAAGAGAGTTGCCTTAATTTTAATTAGTAGAATTGGTTCGCACTATAAATTTTAACAAGAGGTCTGAACATTAAGTTGTGTTACCAGCACCTTGCACTGTTTGACCCCCCTTCTCATTTCTGAGGTGATTATGGTTGTTCTTAATATTTTTCTGAAGCAGCTGAAGAATTCCTTTCTTCCAAAAGGCTTAACCTAGCAGAGTGTAACCCTTCAAAATGTGTCAATTGCAGTGTCAAGCATAATAATTTATTTTTTAAAAAACAGCGCCAGAAATTGCGTGAGATTATTCTACAGCAGCAGCAGCAGAAGAAGAACGCAGTTCGTCAGGAAAAGGCCTTGCAGGAGGCAGCAGCTCCTGCCCACGCGGCTCCTCTTCAGCACTGGCAGCAAGACAACCTAAATCCAATCTTTAACCGCCCTCCTCCTCCGTATCCTGGGAATATTCGGTCCTCTGTCGTCCATCCGGGTGCGCCAAGGTTTGCTGTGTACCCAAAAGAGCAGCGTGGACCATTCCCTGCTGACGGGCAGTTCAACAGACCCCAGTTCCCAGGTGATATGAATGCCATGGGCATGAGACCTCATGGGCTTAGGTAAGCTCTTGGATCTCCTAAACTCAGGATATGACAGGGGTAGTTAGAATAAAGGGTTTTGGATGAAAAGTCATCTGTGTTGTCCACAGTAGCTGGTAACCTTCCTGCAGTCAGTATGCACAGTGAGTTTCCCTGTGTTTTACACTCTTTTACTGGGAATTAATCAGAAATAAAGATGGAGAAACTGCAATACTAGTCAATGTCACCTGAAAGATCTTGTTGCCCGTGGTTTTGGAGCATTTCTCTTTTAAAAAAAGTGAAAGGTCAGAATTTATTTTTTATATTTTCATAATGAATGAGTATAGTATTCTTGTTTTCATTTTTAATGAATATGTAATATAATGTCACGTTCTGTCTGTGCTATTTTTATGATCAATGCTATGATGTAAAATGAGTACCAATTTCAAAATATGTTATCATCTCAGCAATTATGATTTTCAGTATTTGGATTTATTTCAGTATTTTCTAAAACCATACACTTACTTTTTACACTGGGTTGCATTAACATTTATTTTATTTACTAGGGTAGTTCTGACTGTCAGAGTTTTCTATCTATTATTATTATTGAAATTGAAAACAGGTTGTTTATTAAACATAATTAAAGCAATTATTTTATTGTAGGCATAAAGCTCATTTAAATGTAAGCATAATCAGTCAAAATATTTATTTAAATATCTTAATGACTGCATCATGTAAAGCATTTTGGTGCAGAGTTATTTAGTGAAGTGTGCTGGACTAGGCAGTCCTGGGGAAAAGAGATTACTTAGTCTTTCATGCTTTATTTTAGATACGGGTTCCCAGGAGGTGGCCACGGTCCCCCCTCAGGTCAGGAGCGTTTCCTCGGTCCCCAGCAGCCCATGCAGCGCCCTGGAGTTCCACCACAGCTGAGGAGGTCTCTGTCTATTGATATGCCTCGGCCAGTGACCAATCCACAAATAAATAACGCCTCGGGGATCTCCCAGCACTTCCCTCCACAGGGAATCCCAGTGCAGCAGCACAACATACTGGGTCAGGCATTCATTGAGTTGCGTCACAGAGCTCCCGACGGGCGCCCGAGGCTGCCCTTCAATCCGTCAGCTGCAAATGTTATGGAAGCAGCAGCTCAGCACCAGCGGCACACGGGGTTTATGCCCAGGCAGGATTTTCCAGGCCCAAGACAGCCAGAGCCATTGAGGCATAATTCTCAAGGAATACCCAACCAGTTGCAGATGCCTACGAGCTTGGAGCACATGCCTCAATCCCAGCAGGATCAGATCAATCCTGACAACGCACCCGCACTTGTAATGCGATCTCTAGGCCATCAGCCCATTGCTGATGCATTCCCAGGACCATCTCTGTCTACATCTGCACCAAGCGATGAATCTGCAAACTTAGAGATTCCCAACCAGCCAAGTGATGGTCTGGAAGAAAAGCTTGATCCTGATGATCCTGCTGTAAAAGATTTGGATGTGAAAGACCTTGATGGGGTTGAAGTCAAGGATTTAGATGATGAGGATCTGGAAAATCTGAATCTAGACACAGAGGATGGGAAAGGAGATGAACTGGACACTCTAGATAATTTGGAAACCAATGATCCTCACCTTGATGATCTTCTAAGATCAGGGGAATTTGATTTAATTGCATACACAGACCCAGACCTTGATGTGGGGGATAAGAAAGGAATGTTTAATGAAGAACTAGATCTTAGTGTTCCCATTGATGACAAACTGGATATCCAGACCAAGGCTGAAGAACCCAAACAGAAAGAACAGGGTGATACAACTGTCGCCCCTCCTGAGAGCCAGTCTCCACCAAAGAAATCCGCTGCAGAAAATGAAATTAAAACAGAAGTACTTTCCCCAAACACTCAGGAGGAAAAGAAGAATGAAAATGAAAAAGGTGATGGAAATGTCGAATCCACGAGTACTCAAAAGGCTGCTGAAGTGGAGTTGAAGAATGGAGAAAAGGCTCCTGCACAGCCTGCTAACGCAGAATTCCCTGACAAAACTCCTGCTGTTCCTAGTCAAGAAGCAACTGTGCCTAGTCCAGATGCTCAGGGATCTGCTCCACTACCTGTTCAAGGAGCAGTAAGTTCCTGCAGTATTTCTGGGTCCACCCCAGTCCTCTCAAGTTTGCTGTCCAGTGAAAGCTCAGACAATGCTGAAGCAAGAACTCTGGGGTCTCCATCTCAATCTCTGCCACCCACACAATTGAACCATGGATCAGGTATTCCACAAACACTCATGACACCTGGTGGACAGATCTTGGAAAACACTTTAAATTCAAATTTGTCCCTGGTTCCACGAATGAACCATAATTTTTCTCAAGGGTCACCAAACCCAGGATTTATTCAGGGTCAGTCATCTAATCATAACTTTGGGACAGGACAGACATCTAATCAGACTGTGGCTGTACCGAACCGTCCTGGTCCCAGTGGCATCTCTGGTCCCCAACAGATGATGCTCCCTCAGCCCTTAGCTCAGCAACAAAACCGAGAGAGACCACTCTTGCTGGAGGAGCAGCCACTTCTCCTGCAGGACCTTTTGGATCAGGAAAGACAGGAGCAGCAGCAGCAGCGACAGATGCAAGCTATGATTCGCCAACGTTCAGAGCCATTTTTCCCAAACATTGGTATGTGGGTGATCTCTTTGTCTGTGTTCTGGTTAGTTTTTTTTTCATGCAACAATAAATAGTTAAATACTCCCTAACACTGAAAGAAGGATATAGATATATGGAGCTTGCAAGTGGCGTAACAGAAATCAACTTGCTTATAGGGAATTATGGAAATTGAGCGTGTAGGTGGAATTCTGAACTCTGGGGCAAAGCTCCTGTTGTCATTACCAGGATCAGGGTAACTCTGCATTACTGATAATGTTTGTGACTTCAGCTGTGGCACATATTCTCTTTGTGCTTTAGGTTCTAATATGATATGGAGTAAATGCATCCTTTGTAAACAAAAATTAATGCTCAAGTGCAATAGCTGACCTTTTGACACTTGGTCTATCATTTTTGTGGTTGTTTCATTGCATTCTTTTGCAGTTTCTAGTGTTGTCTCAAGGAAAGGGGTGTTCAAATGCTGTATTACTAACTCACAATCCAGGCAAGGCCCAGAAAGATCACAAATAATTCTGCATGTACTAAAAACATTTAAGATAAACTGTGATTGCTTGCTTGTTTGAGCATTCAGATCAAGACCATCAGCATCATTTAATTGTTATTAATGAAATGCTAAATTTTGAGAATTGTGTTAGTTGTAAGTGCACTGGCCATCAAGGCTGTTCTTTTAGTGCATTAGTGGTGGTGTGTCAGTTGCCAACCAAGCTCATAGAAACAGCTCTTCTTCCTGAGCCTTAAACATATAAATAGAATTTATTAATCTGTTTGGTCATAGGCCAGATTCGGTCTCGAGCCCTCCTCAGATGGACCTGCTTTTGTTTATATTATAGCTGAAAACAAGGAGAGTTGCTTCTGGAGTGACTTTCAATTGAAGATACTTGCAAGTACTTATTAACCATTAATTTCTAAGTGGAGATGACAATTGATGTGTATTAGTAATACAATTAGGTTGCTTTAACGAAGATTTACACATGAACTAGATGTAAGCAAGTCAGTTCCAGTTAATAATTTGGAATGTTGAGCTATATAATTCATCTCTAATTGATTTCTCTTACAGACTTTGATGCAATTACTGATCCCATAATGAAAGCAAAAATGGTGGCTCTTAAGGGGATCAACAAGGTCATGGCTCAGAGTAACATGGGGATGCCACCCATGGTCATGAACAGGTAGGCAACACTTGATACCATTCTTTAGGGCTACACCATGGAAAAAGAAATAATAGAGCTTGGGGAAGCTGTGTGCAGAAAACAAGGTATTAAAATCCATCAGACTTGTGTACCAGTTTTAATGTCGTTGCCTCAGCACAGCTTTGCTGTTGATGCTTTTCTTGTTTTCCCACTTACTAATTAGATAATGACACATCTCCCACACATTGTGTGAGAAAACTGTGGATGGCCATGTAACAGTGAAATTTTATGTTGCAGCATATCATGTAATGCTGAGTGTAATTAAGGATTAGCACAAGTAGTGGAAGTTTGATCCTCTCTTTTAAATCCATTCTGAGGACTAGAGGAGCAGTGAACTGTGCAGGCTCCACCAGGGTTGCCCTTGCCATAGGATGGGGGAGTCTCAGGGCTGGGAAGGGTCTGCTTCTATTCTTTTTGTTATGTGTCCCTTAAAACAGTGTGTTTTCATCTTCCTAACACACTTTTCAGTGTTGTATGATATATATCTTACCAGGGGTGTGCATTCACTCACCTCCAGCTGACTGGACTGGTGACCATGATACCTAAATGTATTAAACCTTTTCTTTTTAAGAACTACAACTACAGATTTTCTGTGTGTGTTTTCACTGTTGTATCACAGTAGATCATGTTTGCTTCTTTTGAAGAATCTAAAATGCAATAATTTCAATTCAAGGAGGAATAATATTCTCCAGATGTTGAAAAAGTTTGGTACAGAAGTTCAAAGAAATGTCTATACAATATTTGTGTGCTTTGTGTAAGTGCAGTGTAGTACAAAAGTTGCCTCTCTCCTAAAATACAAGTTTTCAAGGTTATAATTTCACTGTTTGTTTGTATATCAATAGGTTTCCCTTTATGGGTCAGCCAGTGCCAGGGGCTCAGACCAGTGAAGGCCAAAATCATATGCAGCAGGCCATTACACAGGTAATACAGCTTGGTATGGGCTTGAAACAAGGTGTTTAATAATGATAAGTAACTTGTGGTTATTTTAGTTGAATCATGATTTAATATCCTTGTCTGTATGTTTTGCTGAAATTTCTAGGATGGAAGTTTGACACCTCAGATTTCTAGGCCTAATCCTCCCAATTTTGGTCCTGGCTTTGTCAGTAAGTAAAGATTTAATATTTTATTTTATGGTGCTGTTTCATTGTATGGTTCTGTTTTCTTTAAAATAAAATACCTATAAATGGATCCCATCTCTCAAAAAGTCATCCTTTTACAATGAGTCATGATCATTACGATGCCAAGCTAACAAAGGAGTGTGTATGAAATGCTGTTAACATTTTTTTCTAGAAGCCATCACCAAAGAAACACCATAAGAAAGAGGGAAACAGAAAATTCACATTATTTGGATTTGTGTGAGAACAGTAATCTATTAACTGGCAGATGCTATGTCAGAAACCTGGTCATGGATTGTCTTGCAATATTCTGAGCTCAGCAAGAATAACTGTGTATATTGATGGGGTTTTTTTATTTCAGAAGCAAAACGTTTTGTGCAGCATCATTGTAATTTGAACAAGGACCAGAAAAAGCTTTCCAGATATTAGTTAAGCAAGCCTGGCTGGGAAGCACAGCTCCTGAAAGCAGAAATATACAGCACTAGCAGTTTGCATTCCATCTTTCTGGCTGCCCTAGATCAATTGGTAATCCTGGGCTCTATGGTGGGAAAGATTTATTAGCAGAAATTGAAACTGAGAGTACGTTGGAAGAGGAAGACCATGTGTAAAAAAGTATTTCTATCACTACAAATACTTCACTTGATATTTATGAATGAGAAACAGAAGTAAACAGCTTCACCTTTTCCAGAAACTGGAGTAGCAGCTCTGAGTATGCAACAAGGAGCTCTTGCAATATTCTCTGTGTTAATTTGGAGTAGGATTTCAGAGCATGGCCTTGCTCTGGTCGAGTAATGGTGGGTTCTGAGCACTTGAGCAAATCTATTCCTCATTTCTGTAGTGGTTATTCTGACCTGGAACCTGTTAATATTTCGGTACTTTCATGTTGCTCTCCATGTTTCCACTCCGCTGTCCCTTCAGGATATGTGATGGGTTTTGCAGAGTTTATCCTGGGAAGAGCAGGTCCCCTCAAGTCTGTGGCTTGCCCTGTGAGTGGATTTAGTTGAACTGAAAAGAGTCAAAGGCTGTCACTAACACAGTGACTGGTAAAGTAGAAGGTGGCAGGGGCTGGAGCACAAGAATATGGTTCTACTGAAATCTCACTGCTGTGTGGGTGTCTGTACACAAACTCTCTTTACAAGGAAGGTCCATGCTGTATTCCTGGTGTCCCAGCTCATTGCCATGATGTGATCAGGAGACAAATGATATGATCACCAAACCACCTCCCTTGCTTTCTGTGCCTTGTGCAGTTCAAGTGTTATCAGATGTGATGGTTTTGCCTGGAGAAAAACATCTGAGAGCAGTGGGCTCGTGGCAGATGAGCATTTCTCATTTGTGAGAAATATGACTCTCAGTTACAGCCTAAATGAGAGGCATTTGTTCTGGGGGGAGAAAATTACACTGGTGCTGAAACCCCGTGCCAAGGACTGACACTGACAAAGGGATTCTACAGAGACAGTGTCTTTCTTTCATTCTGTGAATATTTGATGGATGTTTGTAATTTTAATTTTTTTCTTAGAAGTAGTAATAAAAATAGATTTCATTTGTACGAAAGTCTTCTGCAAACACCAGAATTAATGAGGCCATGTTTCATCTAAATTTATGTTCCTACTGTCTAATTTCTTTCTCTCTACTTGACTGCTTCCAGAGGTCTTCCATGTCCCCACCCTTCTGTGGCAGAGCAGGTACCACCAGGTTCTGTAGCTCTTCTCAAAGCTACACTTGCTCACTGGTGGGTGCACATTTGCTGGCTCAACAGTGGGTTGGTGTCTCCTGAAATGAAGGGACTGTGTTCAGATTGCTTTCTCTCAATAAATACACTAATTTGGATCTCTGTATCCTTTACTCAAGTCACTCCAAGAACTTTGTAACTCCTGAGATAACAAATTCTATGTCAAATATGGCTGAATTTAACCAATAGTTTCTTTAAAAAAGGGAGCAACCTAATTTTTAAACCTGAGCTCTAAAGAGTAGAATGAGAGCTTACCCCCAGGATGGGATCATATCATACTTAATTTCCCTTCTTTCTAGATGATTCACAAAGAAAGCAATATGAGGAATGGCTGCAAGATACACAACAACTTCTCCAAATGCAGCAGAAGTACCTTGAGGAGCAAATTGGAGCACACAGGAAGTCCAAAAAGGCTCTCTCAGCCAAGCAGCGCACAGCCAAGAAAGCCGGACGGGAGTTCCCAGAGGAAGATGCAGAGCAGCTTAAACATGTTACTGAGCAGCAAAGTATGGTCCAAAAACAGCTAGATCAGGTAATCACCTGGAATCCCAAATGGTCACTTTGGTACTAAGCTGTCACACTGCTGTGACTTTTTCCTTTAAATCCTCTGTAAGATACAGAACTTAAAGGGAGCCTGTCCCTGCTGTGTTTGTGTGTGTAACAGCATTACTCTGGCTTGGAGGTGACACTGGAGTTGCAGAGGAACATGCTATGGCAAACATAATGACAAAAAGGTGGTTTAGTCCTTTGGGAAGCGGGAAATTTCCTTGGCAAAATGACTTGCAACAGAGTTCTTGGCACCACGAGAAGCAAAAATGAAATATTCAGAGAAAAGTCTTGGCACACAGGACTTTGTTTCAGGCTTGAATGAACCTCATAACTCAATCCTTTTAAAGTGTCCTTACATAATCAGAACCTCTTGGTTATATGCCAGTTCAATGTTACTGTTTGAAAATCTCTTTTCATTATATCTTTAGTGGTGGTCTGGTTTTATGGTCTGTCTCATTCCTAGATGCTGATCATAAGTGCCTATTATCTGTTACTGTATCATGGAGTAATACAGGTCAAAGGGATATCTGGGCATCATCTAGTTATGATCAAAGCAGAACTAGCTTCACAGTTCAATCAGGTTGTTCAGCACCTTGTCAGTCAAGTTTTGTAAGTCTTCAAGGGTAGAGATTTCCCAGCCTCTCTGGGCCCTTGTTCCTACATGTAACCACTTTCCCTGGGTTTTGTTTTGCTTTCCTTATATTCTGTTGGAATATCACATCTTGTAACTCTGATTATAGTAAATGGCATTCAAATTAAATTGTGATAGGTTTGATAAATCTGTGCATTGGCCACCAATATTGAATGCTGTGCTCCTCAAGACATTGTTTATAAATTATCTGGCATGATTGTCAGGATCAGCTAGTCATGCTGAAAATGAAAATGCTTTAGAATTATCCTTTATTAATATGAAGGGGGAAATTGGCAGCAGGCAGCTTGGAATGAAGTGATATCTGACCCTTAAGTTCTTGCTCCTATGTTGCTTCAAGACAAAATATGAGCTGGATGGGCTATTAGTTGGTTTATCTTTTCACTGTGTGGAAGAGGGATGGAGTGGGTAAATTATGTCTATATAATTCTTTTCTTTTTCTTTTTTTTTCCCTTACACAATGAATCACAAGTAGAATAAATGCAAAAAAAATCACTTTAGCCAATCTTCATCATCTATATGTGAGTTTAGTCTTACAGTGGAGTTAGACTGAAAGAACAGCTGCTAATCATGACATTGATGGCAGATTCATTCACTGCCCCATAATTAAAGTTCTCTTATTTGTCATTTTTAAACTTAAGTTTCATCTCCTGCTGGCAAATGCCCTCCACTGCCCTTCAGCCGCTGATTCAGACCAGCCATACACATCCTAAACATTGTTACATACCTAGTAGGAGATTAAAGGAGATTTTGTTAAGTATATTTTTAAGCACCTTCTATTGGAAGCAATTTGCCATTCTTTCAAATCAGATCAAGTAATTTTTCTGTAATCATGCTTCTTTTAGTTTTTGAGAAGTCTCTATGTGCATGGAGAGAGGAGAGAGCTCTGGGATCCCTGTGAATTGCTGGTCCAGGACACAGGACTGGAGAAACTGGAGCTGACTGTGCTCCACGAGCTGATGTGTGACAGGGTTGTTATCCTGGGCACAGAGCTATGGAGACACTGCCAGATTGTCCCTGCAGCCAGGACACTTTGGCTGCCTGGCTGTGGCTCTGTGCCTGCGCTAATACACCCTGCCCTTTTCTCCCCTGCACTGCTAAAATCACCAGATCGACCGGCACAGCCAGCTCAGGGCCAGCTGGGTGGAGTCAGTGCTGGTCCTTTTTGATCCCACCTAATTCCAAGTACAGTCACATGGCTGATCAGACCCTGGGAGGGAGCAGTGGTGTGGCTATCTCATGGTGCAGAACCAGCACAGGTTGAGTGCTGGAGAACCCTGGAGAAGCCCTCAAGCACTGGATCTGTGCAGTGCAGATGGATCCAGCTGGTGGCTTTATGCAGTGGCACTGTTTATGTGGCACTGTCAGTGCCAAGCCAGAGCTCATAAATCATCTTGGACCCAAGATTACTGTGTAAATAATCTTTTGGGTGCATCTGTCCTGCAGTCCGGAATGTGTCCTATGGCATCTCTGTTATCCTGAGCTTTCAGACTTATCTCTTGCTGCAGATAAAGGAGAGGGCTATCAAACATTTTAAATTACATTACAGAGTTTTTCTATCACTACAAATAGCAAATGGAAGGTGTGGAAGTCATAATCTAATGAGCAGAAGCAAAAGAGAGATTTTCCATAATGTATGTATTATCAACCAGTGGACTACAAGTCCCTTTATGTTTTTTTAAAGACCAGTTTAGTTTGGTATCTTCTGTATTTCTGAAAAGCTCTTTCTTGTCCAGTTGATGCTGTTGTATCCTTCCTTTGACTTCTCCTGCTTACCTTAAACTACAAGACAAAACTTCTAGTGTCCAAGTTGACTTTATTTTGGTCTTAGAATTTTAAATTTTCAAGGAGCAGTTGTCATTTTCACCCGGGTGTGACAAGTTTGAGGATCTGCCTGTGAATAAATGGGAATTTGCTTCACTGTTTTCCTGCAAACTTTTCTTTTCAATTATGTCTTTCAAAAATGTTGCTGATGTGTGAACATCATCCATCTCAGTGTTTCCTTTTTCCTGTCTGTTCCCAACTATTTGTATCCTGTGCATGGATGATAAGATCTGTAGGACAAGGATCACTTTAGGCTTAGGTTTGTGTATTCCCTAGCACAGTGCAGTCTTGGTAAGTAATTAGGACTTTGAGGCACTGCAATTTTGTCTAAAGTCTTGGGAGGGAGAGTATTTCTAAAGAAATAATGGCTGTTTAGCATTAAAACCACTCTGTAGAAATGCTATTTTTGCCCAAGGTTCATTGCCTGCTGGAGTGACACTGGTGAGTTACATGGTTTGTGTTGCACAGCCAGTGCATGTCAGAGATGAATAATGACTTCTTCCATTTTTAGATCCGAAAGCAGCAGAAGGAGCATGCGGAGCTGATTGAGGAATACCGGATCAAGCAGCAGCAGCAGTGTGGGATGGCCCCCCATGCCATAATGCCCGGTGTCCAGGCTCAGCCACCCATGGTGCCAGCAGGAACATCACCAGCAATGAACCAGCAGAACTTCCCCATGGTGGCACAGCAGCTGCAGCATCAGCAGCATCCAGTGGTGATCCCTGGGCAATCCAACCCACCCAGAATGCCGAATTTGTCTGGATGGCAACCTGCAAGTGCCCCTGCGGGTCATATTTCCATAAACCCAGCAAGGATGCAGCCTCCAATGACACCATTGCCAATTACTCCTGGTGCACCAGCTTCTGTGCCTGGTCCAAATGCAGCTGCACAGTCAGGGCCACCCCCAAGGGTGGAGTTTGAGGACAATAACCCTTTTAGCGAGAGTTTCCAGGAGCGTGAGAGAAAGGAGCGTTTGCGGGAGCAGCAGGAGCGGCAGCGCATTCAGCTGATGCAGGAGGTGGATCGACAGAGAGCTTTGCAGCAGAGGATGGAGCTGGAACAGCACAGTATGATGGGGCCTGAATTAAATAACAAAACATCCCTATCTCAGATACCTTTCTTTAACTCTGAGCTGCCTTGTGATTTCATGCAGACCCCACGGCCCCTGCAGCCATCCCCACAGCAGCAGCAGCAGCAAATGGGGCAGATCCTGCAGCAGGGGGCTGTGACCTCCCCTCCTGCCGCCAACTTTATGCAAAGCAGTGAGCGAAGGCCAGTGGGTCCCACAGCTTTTGGACCTGATGCATCTACTGTTCCAGGTGGAGCCCCCAGTTTCCATAATGTAAAACAGACTCATGGGAATCTCCCTGGCGCTGCCTTTACACAGAACCAGCTCAGGCCTCCGTTTCCCTCTGCGGTACCTTCGTCTGCAGTGCTGGGGGGTGGTGCCCCATGTGGTTCGGACACCAGTGTGCCCCAGGCAACAAACTTCCCTGGATCAAGCCAGTCTCTCATCCAGCTGTATTCTGACATAATCCCAGAGGAGAAAGGCAAAAAGAAAAGGACACGCAAAAAGAAAAAGGACGATGATGCTGAGTCCATAAAAGCCCCATCAACTCCACACTCGGATATCACTGCACCATCAACCCCAACCATCTCAGATTCTACCTCCACCCCCACCGTGAACACCCCCAATGAACCACGTCACCAGGATGAACAGGAGCCAGTGGAACTGATGGGCTCCTCGGCATCCAACCCGGGAGAGAGCCAGAGCTCCCCGGAGCGGGAGGGGCAGCTCCCCGGCAGCAGCCTGGGCAAACAGCCCAGCGGGAATGCTGAGCCTGACAAGGCTAAAACAGACACGCCGACCAGCATCCGAGAGGTTAAACTGGAAAAGGCAGAAGCTGAGCAATGCTCAGGCGAGGCTGAGCCTAAACCAGAAAATGCAAGTAGTATTAAGGTGGAAGAAGACAAGATCAGCTCGCAGCCGGCCCCTTCGGCTCAGAGTCCAGCACAGCCAGCCGGCGTTCCAGCAGCCAAGGGGGAGTCGGGGAATGAACTCCTGAAGCACCTGCTAAAAAATAAGAAGTCCTCATCTCTTCTGAATCAGAAACCAGAGAACAGCAGCCGAGCAGAAGAGGAGGCTTCTGGGGATAAAAAATTAGCAGAGAAGCAGAATCCAGCTGAGGGAATGGTGAGCCTGTTACTGGTTTTGTCACACAGTGGTCAGCAGTCAGAGCCTACTTTGTGCCTTACCATGGGCATGTGTGAAAAGGTGGGGAGATAACCTACCTGCACAAGGGTGCAGTAAACGGCTTTAAGGACCTCCTTTCCTGCCTTTTCTCTGTGAATAAAACAGCTGTGTTAAAAAAAGACCAAATTTTAATATGACTTGGTAGGCCTGCATATTCTGAAATCATTAAAATGCAAAAAAAAAGTTTTCTATGAAAAATCATCTTTAAAAATGCCACTTTCTAGTATTGACTAAGGCAAGATTTTGCATTGTGATTCCTAATTACCTACTAGTACATGTCTGTACAGAACATGGTGTGTGTGCCACTTATTTCTTTGACTCCATTTGAGTTGTGTATAGGCTGATCTGTGCAGGGAAAGGCTTCATGCCCCTTCAGCTGCACATTGGGAATGTTCTGGGAATGAACCAGGTCCAACACTGCTGGATTTCTGTGTTACAGAATATTTCTGTAATTACTTCCATGGAAGGAAGCATTAATTCTTTATATTAATGGCATTGCAAGGTTTGTAAATTTATAGTGTCCTTAAAATGGGCCTAAAGAAAAGTGCTTTCTGTGGAGGGAGGATTTAGACTTGAATTTGTTGGTCATTTTGTTGTAGTCTTTAGTCTCTACTCAGTTTTGGCTTTTGACTGCCTAGACTCTAAATGCATCCTTGAAAAAAATTTAAACACATTCAAAATTAATAAATAAATACTGATAAAAATAAAGGTAATTGTGAGTAGCAGGTAAAATGTGACAGGAATATTAGTGAGAATACTTGTGGTAGGGGTCACTAGAGCTGTTTAAAATTATGATGAATTAAACAAAAATTGTGCTTTCTTTTGGCTTGCCACTCTCTCTTGTATTACCAAGTCCTGTTCTAATTCCTTTTACCAAACTGTGCTTTAATGTGAAGAAAGACTATGCAGATTTGTACTGAAAGTATTTAAGAGAGTGGTACAATCCAGAAATGTTTCACAACACTTTTTTTGTTCCTAACCTCAAAATACTTTTGTATTATATTAACTTACATGCCTTTTTTTCTGACACCAAGTCTGCCTTTCATTAGGCCCTCATGAGCATCTCCAAGGCTTCATGCACATGTAACTTTATTTTAGGGTGTATTCAAAAGAGAATGTTTCTGGTCAGTGAGTTTTTAATGATGTTTTCAGATGTCAGTGGTGTCAATGATAAGTCATAATTCTGTCTGCAGAGACAGTCCAGCAGTTGCACTTTGCCAGTAAAATGCAGTTTGTTATCCATGAGATTTATTACACTGTGCTTTTTTTTTTTTTTTTTTTTTTTCTCAGAGCTGTGTAGTAAACTTTAATGAAATGTCAAAAATTCTGCTTCATTTTCTTTTTTCACCCCAGCAAACTGCAGGAGCCCAGATGCAAGGTGCATTTGGGTGTGGGAACAGCCAGCTTCAGAGAGCAGATGGAGGACCTGACACCAAGAAGCAGAGAAACAAGCGAGCTCAGAGGACGGGAGAGAAGGCAGCTCCTCGGTCCAAGAAAAGGAAAAAAGAGGAGGAGGAGAAGCAAGCTGTTTACCCCAATGCTGATACCTTCATCCAGCTGAAACAGGTAGGTGTGCAGGTGCTGGGTGAGGCATCAGGAGGACACGTGAAAGAGTGGATTTCTCCTGATGGAAATGAAGTTGATCATTAAGCTCCATTTTGAGTACATGGTGGAGAAAATGAGAACTTGTAAAAAAATAGGAAATTTAAAGCTGTGGGTTTGTCTCTGTTTAGAAGGTGACGGGCATGGCAAGTAGTCCCAAAGCCATGGAATTCCTGTCAGCTCTGGCAGCCTCTGGATGAAGTGTCAGGGAGCCAGAGCTGCAACTCTGATGGACAGGGGACCATATTCCTTAACAGAGAGGCCTGTGTTTGACACACAGTTTTCTGGCAGTAGACAAATTCCATTTTTATTTTTTTTTAATTAGAAACCGCTCTGCTCATTTTTGGAGATTTGCAGTGCTTCTGTATTATACTTAAATTAATATCTAGCCTATTTTTCTTTTAATACAGCAGCTTTCTCTTCTGCCTTTGGTGGAGCCAATAATTGGAGTGAGCTTTGCACACTTCCTTCCCTATGGCAGTGGCCAACTAAATGGTGGAAATCGACTTGTAGGAAGTTTTGGTAGTGCTACTCTTGATGGAGCTTCAGATTACTACTCCCAGCTCATTTACAAGGTACAATTCTAATCTGCATTTCCATTGTGTGCTGTCTATGGGAAGAGAAGTCCATGACATTATTATTACAAGTCAGAGTTCCTGCTTTTTATGCAACTGGAAGAAAAACACTGTCCTGTTGCTAGACTAAATAGTAGAATGGTGAAATAGTCACCATTATTTTACTCTCAGAAAGTGGAAATCAGTTCTGGAAACTCTTAAAAACTACAAATACTCCTTTAACAAATGGATGCTAAATAGTGAAAATTGTAATTACAGTTTTATGGAGCAGAAAAGGCTGAATTCTCAGTACTTTGCAAAGTCATTGAAAGCATTAAAGCATTTCTTAATGTGAATTAAATGGGAAATGGACTTTTTCTCATTTGTCCACTAAGCCCGAACTAAGAACCTGAGAACTGAACAAAATAGACTGTTCGTTGATGAGTTAATAACCCACAGCATTTAGAAGTCAGTCTCTGAGATCAGAGTGGCAATATTGGAAGAGCAGCAAGATAGTGAACAGACAGAATCAAATTTGCTGCTTGGATACCCTAATATAAAAACTTATTAAAACCAGTGGTGTTTACTCCAGCCTTCATGGCATGTAAGCCAAGAACGTGACCGAACAGAAATAGCTGCTGTGGTCAAAAGTGAATAATAAGTATTAGCTTTATAGGCATGACTACAGAAAAAACAGATACCGAAGTTCTCATTTAATTTGCATTTAAAATACGGGCAGTTAAGTGAGCTGATGAGAAGTAGCCCAGAGTGTGATCTTGAGGAGTATCTGCTTCTCCATGGAAACTGCTTCAGTGAGAGCTCCTCACATGCTGAATGTGAGGTAGCTTCCCTTTTAGTGAGAATTGGGTGAGCTGGTTTGCTTATGGTGGTGGAGAGTCACTGTGTGAGCTCTCTCAGTCTGAAGGTGAGACCTTTGCTGGCACCGTAAGAACTTTTTGGTGTTCCCAGAATTTCTTTTAAAGTGTTCTTTGTGCATTTCTGTAAATAATTTAGCCATATCTTCTTTGGATAATATATTTGATAGTGTTTACTCATGTATTTCTCTGACACCATCACTATAAGAAAAGTGTGTTTCATAGTAGGTGCTTTCATGGATTCCATCACATGCATGAGATTTAACTATTCCTGCTTATCAGTGCTATGTCTGGGTGTAAAACTCTGTTAGTGGGTTATGCTGTCTAGTAGGAACCAGGCAAGTTTTCATCCTGTGTTCCATGGCTGATTAATGGTTCTGTAATTAATCTCCTGCAGCAGAACAATCTGAGCAATCCTCCGACCCCCCCAGCCTCTCTCCCTCCCACTCCGCCGCCCGTGGCCTGCCAGAAGTTGGTCAATGGCTTTGCAACCACAGAGGAACTTGCTGGCAAGGCTGCTGTGCTGGGAGGCCACGATGGTAAGGCTCATACTGATTGGTTCTGTAAAAAGTGAATCCAGGTTGTAGCAAATTGCAAAATATGTCACAGAATATCCTGAGTTGCAAGCGACCCACAAGGATCATTGAGTCTCACTCCTGGCCCAGCCCGGGACCCCCCAACAATCCCACGCTGTGTCTGAGGGTGTTGTCCAAATGCTCCCTGAACTCTGCCAGCCTTGGTGCTGTGTCCACTGCCTTGGGGAGCCTGTTCAGTGCCCAACCACCCTCTGGGGGAAGAACCTTTTCCTGAGATCCAACCTAACCCTGCCCTGACACAACTCCAGGCCATTCTCTGTGGTCCCTTCACTGGTCACCGGAGCAACACCTGCCCCTCTGCTGCCCCTTGTGATGAAGCTGTGAGGTCTCCCCTCAGTCTCCTCTTCTCCTTTCTCCTAGGATGCTTTTCAGTTGAAATAGTCCTTTATAAAAACAGTGTGCCCAGAGTTTTTAAGGTTATAATCATTATTATCCAGCAATATTTTACACCAGTACAGTGTCAGATGTCGGTGCCTTTTCCTTGTTCCCTTTCTAAAACACGTTGAGAGCTAGAACCACTCTTCAAGAAATGAAAAAGACGACCTTAAAATCAGGTTTTTGTGCCCAGTACAAACGACTAACCAGTTAATTGAGCGAGCTCAAAGCAGTCTACCCATAACTTAGTCAGTAGGATTTTCTGATGCTTATAATTGGGTCGGTTAAAATTGCTTTCTATTAAATAAAACTTTATACTACCTCTTTGCAAGGATTGTTCAGTGATTAAAGTCCCTTCTTCACAGCACTTGTTACAAAATTGTTAATTTTTTTTTAGTTTTGTGGGGGTTTTTAAGTAAAAGAAACATCCTGTCATACTGGCAGAAGGCACACTCAAAAGCCTTTCAAGCCATGTTTGCTCCAAAATCTGCAGGTTTTTGTAAAGATGGATATTAATCATGGTCAACATTTTTTGAACTCCCAGTGGCTGAGAGTGGTGTCACCATCAGGGCCCCACCCATAGCCAGCAGACAGGATGTCTGTCACTATCCAGATGTCTCATTGTGCTCTGCCTTTCTGGTTTTAGTTACCAAAGCTCTGGGGCCAAAGCAGTTCCAGTTGCCTTTCAGACCGCAGGATGATTTATTAGCAAGAGCAATGGCTCAGGGCCCAAAAACTGTGGATGTTCCTGCTTCCCTTCCAACACCACCTCACAACAATCAGGAGGAGTTAAGGTAGGTTTTCCTTGGCACCTTCAAAACAGTGTTTGGGGCAGATTCTGTGATCTTTCACTGAGAGTGAGGAAATGAAATCCACTGTGCGCAGCCAACTGAGCAGAGAACGGAATGGGATCATATTAACTTCTAACATTCCATGTGTAGAGAGCAGCATAGTGACACGGGATTTGTGCCATTACTAGAATCTAGATTTTGTTAAACTGTTAGAAATTCCTTTGTTCTCTTAAAAGTGGAAGAAAATGATACAAATAGGTATTTTTCCTGGAGCACTGTGGTGCTGGGGCATCATGGCAGGCAAATGCTGTGGCAGCAGGAGCCAGCCTGGAACTCCCCAGCCCCACCCAGTTTCCCATGTGAGAAATGCTGCCTGGGACATGAGTCTCCCTGCAAAGGTCTTCCCTTTTGCCTCCTTTCCACTTGCCTAACCAAAATGTGGGTATCTCTAAAGCACAAGCCTGTGCATAGACAAGGGAGCATGGATGGGTGAATACACTTAAACCAGAAAGTTTAAATATTAAATGTTAGTTTTTTACACACACAGGAAAAAGAGGGTTTGGCTTCATTAGTGCCTCTGTTTTTCTTTATGGATCTTTCCCAAGAAAGCACTGTGTGCAATGGAATGTGAGATACCAGAAGTGATGGCCAACCACCTCCTTTGTTTAATGACTAGTAGCAAGAAGCAAGTTTGTTTTATCTCCCTGTCATGATTTATAACTTTGGCTTACCACAAGTTTTAGTCCATTTCCAAAACAGCTCTTTTTGCGTTTTGTTCCAGGGTTCAAGATCACTGTGAGGACAGGGACACTCCTGACAGCTTTGTTCCTTCTTCCTCTCCTGAAAGTGTGGTGGGAATGGAAATCAGTCGGTATCCAGACTTGTCAGTTGTAAAGGAGGAGAACCCAGAACCTGTACCATCTCCCATCATTCCCATCCTCCCCAGCAGCACTGGAAAAGGTGAGACTGCAGCAGTGAACAGCTGCAACTAGGATTTTTTGTGTCCCACGTGTGTAGACTTAACCTGATGTTTCCTGTTTTGTTTTCAGGTTCAGAAGCCAAAAGGAATTATATAAAAGCAGAGCCTGGTTCAGGAGCGTTACCTGGTTCTGGCTTCTTTGCCTCCCAGCTTGGACCATCCCAGAATGGTCCTAAATCTGGCCTTATATCTGTAGCAATTACTTTACATCCCACAGCTGCTGAGGTAAAAGAAATAAGATGGTATTACATATATAAAGTAGAACAGCAGATAATATAATTTATATATAGTGACTCTGAAGGGGTTATAGCATTGTAAAAGCAGCTGTTGCAATCTTCTAATAATTTATATTTCTGCTGTCTGAACTGTCTGATGAAAACAAAGGTGTTTTTATTATTATGTTTAGAACATTAGTAGCGTTGTAGCAGCATTCTCCAACCTGCTCCACGTCAGAATTCCCAACAGCTACGAGGTTAGCAACGCTCCAGACGTCCCACCCTCCATGGCAGCCGCCAACAGTCACAGAGGGAACCCACCTATGGAGTACAGGCAGCACTTGCTCCTACAGGGTCCTCAGGCAGGGTCCATGGGGCCTGCCAGGATTGTGGGGTCCTATGGACTGAAGCAACCCAATGTGTCCTTCCCTGCAAACAGCAATGGTGAGTGGGCTTCAACAACCAGGTGTTCAGTACCCAGATTGTAACTGTATCAGTATTAATGTGTTTCAGCCCTGTAAATTCATACTCTAGAGTTAAATAATTGATCCTTGTTCTAAATAGTACTTTTCTTACGTGATCATGTGGATCTGCTCCTGCTGTTAACCATAGCTTAGTTCTGATCCATCTCTCACTTCCATTATGTTGTCTACCTCACTGTCAGTGAGGCACTTCTTCTGTAGCTCCCAACATTGTTAGGGGCTTTTGTCCAGTCTGGTTTCAAATCCATCAATCAGAAAGATTGTTCCCATGCTGGAAAGCTTAACATAGTTGTTTCAGCCTGTATTTCTATGTCAGTTTAGTTACTCATTTCTTACACAAGAAATCATTTTTGCCTTGTTGTTTGCACAGTTAGTTTAGGTCTGGTTTATACAGTTTCTCCATTGGATGAGGTTTAAAGCTCACCTTCCATACCCTGTCCAGGAGGATGCTACTCCTTTACACCACTGAAGGCTACTGTGACCTCTCCTAAATTTGGTTTATTCTCATACAGCCTCTAACAGCTGACGTGTTCCTTAGGTCTGGCTGGCTACAAGGATCACAGCCAGAATATGGCAGAAGGCTCAGCGCTGAGGCCCCGATGGTGTTCGCACTGCAAGGTTGTGGTTCTGGGCAGTGGTGTGCGGAAATCCTTCAAGGACCTGCCTTTCCTTAAACAGGTCAGTGCCTGAAGTGCAGGGCTCAGTCACTGCACTCAACTGGGCCTCCCTGAGGGCACTTCCAGCTTCCTTTGTAGTCCCCCTTCTGTGTGGGTCCTAATTCAGGATGGGAAATTCAAGCACATTTGTAGTACAAATAGAAAATGTCAGAGTTGCTACTTACATACAGTGAATTTCAGGACATTTAATAAAATAGATCCCATCTATGGCTGTTTCCAAAGTTCTGTTACAAACCTCCTTCCCTGACCACTTCAGGGACCTTAACTCAAAAAAAGCTTATTTGTAAGGCAGTGCTATGTTGCTGTGTCAGGAAGAACTGTAAGAACAGGAACACTTGCACTTTTGGGGCAGGAATCAGATTTTAGTCTCTTGTATTTACCTTGGGAACTGTCATTCTTTCAAAAAGTGTTGTTGGTTTTCCAGTGACATGGATGTAACTACACCAAAGGCAGAGTCAGAACTTAGGAACAAAAGTGAAGGGCTCCCAGACCCAGGAATGCATTGAATTCCCAGTAAGGTGTTGCAGGTGGATCAGTGGATGAAACAGTGTGATCTGGCTTTGATTAGGCTGAAATGAGACATTCTTTTGCCATCCAAAGACAAAAGAAAATGGATTTTGCTTTGCAAGAGTGCCTGTGGAGCAGATGGGTGCATGGTATAGAATGTTTTAGTTTGATTGTTAAAATTCTGTGAGTGGCAGGAAATGCTGAAGAACAAGGGTGTAGGTGGTGGTAGCATTAGATCTGTCAAATAATTAAGTATTTATATCACAGTATTGCTCATTATTTTACAAATGTTCTACAAATAAGGAGTTTCCAGCCAGATTGGAAGGCTTGTTTCATTACACTTATTATGTGAAGAATGGTATTAAAATGCACTTCTGATAATCTTCTGTGTTTGATTCCCAGGATTCCCAAGAAGGCTCTGATAAAATGAAGGACATTGTATTCTGTAGCAACAACTGCTTTGTTCTTTATTCAGCAGCTGTGCAAGCAAAAAACTCAGAGAACAAAGTAAGTATCAAACACTGGCAGACCCAAGTGAAATGAAATTATTGCAGCTATTTGTTGGAGAACAGAAAGGAGGTGAGGGGGGAGTTTGCACTTCATTTGAGAGGTTTATAAATTAATTGCTCTATTTTCTAATGTTGAGATTCTGAACCAGCAGCGTGAAGTAAAATTCATATTTGCAGAACTTGGTGTCTGACAGATGCGTGGCAGAACAGCAGCCACGTTTGGCTGCCCTCCCAGGCTTTGAAGATGAAGTCTCACAAAATTAGTCATTCAGGCTCTCTGGGCATTGTACACAACCACAGACACATTTTTAAGAGCTGTATCCTGCATTTGGATTTGGCTTAGACAGTAAAAAAAAATTTACAACTGTGCAAATAGTAATTGAACAGCAAGTTTGCAAAAATACTTTTATTTGTTCAACATAACTGGGGGAATACAATCCTATTGTGTGACTTTGTATGGGCAAAGCTGCCATTTGAAAGCATTGGTTACCAAAACACCAGTAAAGAGCCTGTTAGCTGACAGTGACGAGGAAAAAGAGGTTCTTATTACTGGGGAAAGACATTTTCACAAGTTTGTTCAACTGGAAGTGCACTTAGGCCAGGGAATGTTCACAGGGGTCCCAAATATTGTGCTGTAGTTCTCTACCTACACACACTGTGAGGGGTGTGCAACACCTGAGAGAAACATTTCTTATGTCTGATTTCATTCGGTGTCAGAGGAAGGTGACTTAAACTTACCTATTTGTGTAATCATTAAAAGTGGAATAGTCTTCACTCAAGACTAAATGATCCTGCTGAGTTTATTTTCTCATAGTTTTTTGAGTACTTTTTTAATGAAATGTACCTTTTTCCCTAAACCACTGGACAGAACAAGCCATGTGCTTCAACCATGACCTAGTTAATGCATTCTCATAGCCCTGCATTGACTGTAGAGTTTGCAGCCTTTCTTCAAATGCATCCTACTTATTTTTTCAGAAGAATTTAATTTAAAAGTACAAATCTGGAGAAGAAGATAACTGTGTGTACATCCACATCCTCTTAGTGTCCCATGTAGCTCATTTTCAGTTGTATTTAAACAGGGTAACATTTCTGTACAAGTGCATCAGCATGTACATAATTAAGTTAATTAAATGTCATGTTCAGCCTCTTGATAATTTAATTTACTCTTTCAAGATTAATCACACAAACCACATTAAGCACTTCACAATCTACCCTTCCTTTGTGTTGTTCTTGTTTTCTCTCCTTTGTGTTTTTTTTTTAGCAAATCTCTGCAGGTATAATTCTTGTTTACTGTGACTGAGTGGTTAAGTCCTCAAGGTGTATTTAACCTAGAGCCCTGCAGGAATTTCCTCCTCATTTGTTTCCAGGAAAAACACATGGCATTAATTCTAAATCTTCCCCTTGTACCAAATACAAGATTCTTACGCTTTAAATTAATTCTGTGACCCATATTTTAAGGCTGTTCTGTGTTGTAACAAAACTTTCTAAGAATCCGCAAGAACTGAATCTGCCAGTCAGCTTGCCGAGGGCAGTTGAGGAGTTTTGCATTCAAAGCCTGGACAAGGGATTATTTGGGCTTCCTCTCGTGTACCAAAGGGCACCACATTCGAGGTGGGCTGGCAGAACTTCTGTGCTCTGTATCCTGGCTGTGGTAACACACAGGTCAGGATAACTTCTATCTTTCTCTTGTGCTGCATCTCGATTTTAGGCATTTTGAGAAGCCTCTCCCATGCTGACCTGAGCATATTTTCAGGATACATTCAATGGTTGACAAGGTTGGGATTTTTTTCTCAAAGAGTTTTGTGTTGATTCTCAGGAATCGGTCCCGTCTCTGCCGCAGTCGCCGATGAAGGAGAGGCCACCGAAAGCATTCCATCAGTACAGCAACAACATCTCCACTTTGGACGTTCACTGTCTGCCTCAGCTGCAGGAGAAGGTTTCTCCACCATCGTCACCCCCTATCATGTTCCCCCCCGCCTTTGAGGCAGCCAAGGTAGAGGCAAAGCCGGATGAGCTGAAGGTAACGGTGAAACTCAAACCCAGGTTAAAAGCAATACACAGCAGTCTGGAGGACTGCCGGCCTCCCAGTAAGAAATGGAAGGGAATGAAATGGAAAAAGTGGAGCATTCAGATTGTGATTCCTAAAGGATCGTTCAAACCTCCTTGTGAAGAAGAAATAGACGAATTTCTTAAAAAGTTGGGCACAACCCTTAAACCAGACCCTGTGCCTAAAGACTACAGGAAATGTTGCTTCTGTCACGAGGAAGGTGATGGATTAACTGATGGACCAGCAAGGCTTCTTAACCTGGATTTAGACCTTTGGGTCCATTTGAACTGTGCTCTTTGGTCTACAGAAGTCTATGAAACACAAGCTGGTGCCTTAATAAACGTGGAACTAGCACTGCGGAGAGGCTTGCAGATGAAATGCATGTTCTGTCACAAAATGGGTGCCACCAGCGGTTGTCACAGGTTAAGGTGCACCAATATTTATCACTTTACCTGTGCCATCAAAGCACAATGCATGTTTTTTAAAGACAAGACCATGCTTTGCCCCATGCACAAACCAAAGGGAACTCATGAGCAAGAGCTTAGTTACTTCGCAGTCTTCAGGAGGGTGTACGTTCAGCGCGACGAGGTGCGGCAGATCGCCAGCATCGTTCAGCGCGGGGAGCGCGACCACACCTTCCGTGTGGGGAGCCTCATCTTCCATGCCGTGGGACAGCTGCTGCCACAGCAGATGCAGGCCTTCCACTCCTCCAAAGCCCTCTTCCCCGTGGGGTACGAGGCCAGCCGGCTGTACTGGAGCATGAGACATGCCAACAGGCGCTGCCGCTACCTCTGCTCCATCGAGGAGAAGGACGGGCTGCCCTTGTTTGTCATCAAAGTGGTGGAGCAGGGCCACGAGGATCTGGTCCTGACAGACACAACACCTAAAGGTAAATTTTGTGAACTAAGATCATGACTTGAGTGGGTTTGCTGTCTGTTTTCCTGATACCGGTGGTATGATATGTGTTCCAAACAACTGTTGCAGAGACCATTCTAACATATTGCTTATAGTGAGCTTCCAGGGCCCTTTTTTAATATCGTGCTGTGAAGACTGAGGACACATTTGAAGAAATTGTATAGGCTGCAGATAAGAAGACTTGTTCCAAGTCCACAGAGGAGACACAAGATTGAGTATTGAAATTAATTAAAGGAGCAGGAATGTCAGTGCAGGACTTCTTTCATGAAAAATGGCTTTGTTTAAATATGGTACCATTGCTCAGTTATCTTCAAATCAACTGGGCTCAGGTTAGGGAGCTCTAAAAGGGTAGTTAAATGACCACACTGTTTTCAGAGGTAAACAATGCTTACCTCTGAAATCACCACCTACCACTGGTAGGGTGAAGAATACATTGGACCATAAACCTATGGACAGGTCTTGGAAAACAGCTGGTGGATATGTGTGGGGCTTTTAATGGTCCAGGTCTTGACACCCTCTGTGCTGTGGGTGCTGATAAACTCAGCCTTGCTTTGTCCCGTCACACCAGTGCCAGGGAATTGTCCATGTGCTGACTACAGTCAATCAGTGGAAATAGAATATATTGTGTATTTTCAGGAAATTCTACTTTTGGAGGATTTCTCAAGAGAACCTGTCCTTGTTCTTGTTGTCAGAGGACTTAAATTTTCCATGCTGAGATCACTAAAAGCTTCATTCCTGAGAATCAAGGGTGCAGGATCAATGGTGTGTTTGTTTGGGATTTGTTAAATCCCAAAATTAGCAACTCACCAAATGATCTTCCACTGCACTTTTTAGCCCCCAACCTGTTTGTGAAGGCAAGGACAAAAGCTTTCTCAGCCCTGAGTTCTGGTTCCCATATCCTCAGGCACTCATCTTAAAACCGGTGCAATAGTCTTTTATTTCTTTGATCACTGTAATTCTTTCCCGATGGTTGTGTAGGTGTGTGGGATAAAATCTTGGAGCCCGTTGCTTCTGTTAGAAAAGAATCTGAAATGCTCCAGCTGTTTCCCGGCTATCTGAAGGGTGAAGACCTCTTTGGTTTGACAGTCTCTGCAGTGGCCA
Organism: Hafferia zeledoni; assembly: GCA_035583235.1. Lineage (NCBI taxonomy): Eukaryota > Metazoa > Chordata > Aves > Passeriformes > Thamnophilidae > Hafferia > Hafferia zeledoni. The sequence goes on along the minus strand of JAWWEV010000083.1, from coordinate 5,634,141 downwards.
GGATTGCTGAATCGGTGAGTCTTCACCACCCCACTTCTTGCTGGATCACCCCATTGTTGGATAGACACATGAGAAGGGGAGCAGGAAGAAGTGTGGAAAAGTAAATACTTCGCTACACACAATTAGCATGTAATTACTTGGATTTTCTTTTCTTTCTGTGTTTCTCTGCAGCTGCCAGGGGTTGAGGCCTGCGAGAACTACACTTTCCGCTATGGCCGAAACCCCTTAATGGAACTTCCTCTTGCCATCAACCCCACGGGCTGTGCCCGTGCCGAGCCTAAAATGAGTACCCATGTCAAGAGGTTTGTGTTAAGGTATTTTGTTTTAATTTCACATAGTACAGCCCAGGGTTTATAGGCTGCTTAGGGTTATTTGTGCTTTTGTCTGCTGCTTACAAACCCTGTTGTCCTTGGCTGTGTATGTGCATGCCCCGGTCAGAGGAACCGCTTTGTGTCTCCGCTTAGCTGGCTTTCAGTGTCTGTATGTCTGAAGGGGTTTTAATGGGTCCCAGTGGCTCTTTTCAGAGAAATCTTCAGTTTTTCTTGTATTCTTTCCTGTTACATGCCCAATTCCTACAGGCCTCACACCTTGAATAGCACCAGCACATCGAAGTCCTTTCAGAGCACAGTCACGGGGGAGCTGAACGCGCCTTACAGCAAACAGTTCGTCCATTCCAAGTCCTCTCAGTACCGCAAGATGAAAACCGAGTGGAAGTCCAATGTGTACCTGGCTCGCTCTCGTATTCAGGTCAGCTCCCACCTTAGACAACATCTACTAAGAAGACTACATACACTTACGTATATCTATTTTACATCTAAATCTTGTAAATATTTTATAAATATTTCTAAAAATTTAAAGTCAAAACTATCACAAAATCCCACCAAGTCTTGTCCCCAAATGGGCGATTTTTATGTGGCAAATCTGTTCCATAAATTTTACCTTAAGCAAAACTTTTTTCTAATTATTGTAAATATCTTAAAAAATCATTTGTTACAGTCATTTAGAAAAAAGTTTCTTTGAAGTCTTCGGGTTGTTTTTCTTCAGCATATTTCTCAAAATTGTAGTAAAACTTAATAAAAATAGAAATACACAGTGGAAGCATGAGATGCTCAGGCCAGGATGACTGAAGTGATACAAGACCAGCATGGAGAACTCAGTATTGTTTTGCATTAATTATAGCAAGAACCCCATTGCTGCATGGAATGCTGTTGGTTTCCACAGACTCTTTTGCAAAAGCTTTGTCACTGATCTCCCCCTGAGTGGACACAGTTGTTTTTTATTTCAGGTTGGACTAAAACATTGCTGCTGGGCTATTACCAGGTTTCTTCAGTCTAGCAAGGCCCACTTTATTTTTCAGTGAATTTATAACCTTTACACAGTCAGGTGTCAGAGGGGTAAAAGCAGCTTTCTCACCAAGACAGCAGCCAAGTATGTTTTCTGGCATCTTAGAAGTTCCCTGTAAGGCTGGGCTCTGCATCTGGGCTGTTAAGGCATCAGCTACTCGTCAGTGCTGCTTCCCTCTCTCCAAGTAGTTCCTTTTCCACATGATTTTCTGCAGGGTGAGAAGCAGAGTGTGATTGCAAATTTATTACACAACTCTAAATCTCACTGTATTTTTTGTAGGGCCTGGGTTTATATGCTGCTCGAGACATTGAAAAGCACACAATGGTCATTGAATATATTGGAACGATTATCCGGAATGAGGTGGCAAACAGGAAGGAGAAGCTCTATGAATCTCAGGTACTGGGGGTTGTTTATTCATTCTCTCTTTCCCCTTCCCCATTCAAACATTGGTACAACAAAACAAACATCTTCTAGTTCATGAATTCAGGTCCCTCAATTTGTTTTCTGCTGTGCTATAAATGCAATAGGCTAAAAGTATAACCAGGAGTCCACAGTGGTTGTTATCAGATTATTTAAATGTTTAGTAAGTCTCATAGCACCATGGCCAGGCAGGGAAGAGGACATAGAACTCTGGCAGTGGTGTCAGGACATCAGTTTTTAATGAGACCATCTTTTAATTTAAAGTAACTTCCCTTGTGGAGCAGTTAGTGCCTGTCTGTGCAGCACTGGAAGCAGGGATTAAAGGCACTGTGGAAGCTGTTAAGGAAAAATGAATTGGCCAGAGGTTTGTTGTGACCCATCATCCCTCAAAAACCCTTGAGGATAGAGGCAGTACATGACTCATGGCTTCCCTCATGAGCCAGTGGGCAATGCCTGATCCAGAAAGCAGGAGGGCCCTTGGAGCTGATCCACATTGTTGCTTCATCATTGACAATGAAGTAAAATCTTAACTGAGTCCTTGTCCCAATTGTGTTTTCCAGAATCGTGGTGTGTACATGTTCCGCATTGACAATGACCACGTCATCGATGCCACCCTGACTGGAGGCCCTGCAAGGTGGGTGGCCCTGGAGAGATCCCTGCCCTCCTCCTGGGGCATCATCCACCTACCCTGACCTCCTTCTGGGCCATCACCCATGTTTCCTGGCCTGGGGCTGTTTGTGAAGCACTGAGTTTATGGGGTTTATTCTGTGAGCTGGAACATTGAGTCTTCAGACTATTCCACTGAAATAATGTCTTCTTTTCCATTAGCTCTGCTCATCTTTCACTATTTTTCATGGCAGCTATGGAGAAAGAATGCAATTTTTTTTTGATACTTGGTTTTCTTGACACTTGATTTTTTCTGACATTTTCTAGGTAAACAAGTTTCATATAATACAAGAATAATATAATTGTATGTGGAAAGGCGATGAGCCCACGGAGCAAAAGCCATCCTGAGGTTTGATTTAGATTTGCCTCAAGGGATGCCTTTTCCTGAAAGGTTACCTTTGTCCTGCTCTTTTTCTGTAGGTACATCAACCATTCGTGTGCGCCCAACTGCGTGGCTGAGGTGGTCACTTTTGAGAGAGGACACAAAATCATCATTAGCTCCAGCAGAAGAATCCAGAAAGGGGAGGAGGTAGGACAGGTTTTGACTTTACACACCTCTTGCCAGGTCCATCCACTACTTCCATGATTTCTGACCCAAACTTGTTTGTGCTGGGGGACGGTGACATTTCCCCTCCTTTCTTTCCTTGACAATCACACCAGTCCCTAAACAGGGCAACCTGTGCTGTGTTTTGCTGTTTAAACCTGTAGCTACAGCAAAGCTGTGGCCAGTCCTGGTTGTTCCATAACCATTCTCCTTTGTCTTCTTCCAGCTTTGCTATGACTATAAGTTTGATTTTGAAGATGACCAGCACAAGATTCCATGTCACTGTGGAGCTGTAAACTGCCGAAAGTGGATGAACTAGAATGCATTCCTTGCTGTCTTTGAGGGTTGCTTGTCCCTAGGAAGAAGTGATTCACATTTTGATTTTGTCGACGGAAAATTGTTGCCTTTTTGAAAGGGGGGAAAAAAAAATCACTTCTGGAAATACACATTTCTACACAAGTATTTAAAAGAGAAAAAAAAAAAAAAGAAAAAAAAAAGGAAAGATAACCCACAAACCAACAAGCACCAGAAGCAAGCCGGCAAAATCTGAAGCTGACTTTCCAGACACGTGGAGGTTAAAACTCAGTTAACAGAATGGTCCAGCACTTTTGTTTTTGAGCTCACTAAGGAGAAACTGTTTAACTTGGGCAAAGAACCGCTGGCTGACCTGCAGGAGGGCAGGTGGCCACTATGAATGTAAGACTGAAATCACCAGCGAAAGGGAGAAGTCCAAAGTGCTGGCCACAGCCTTATTTGATAAAGGGGCAGGCCCTCTAATTAAAGAAAAATTTTAAATAAAAGTAGACACCACTGAACAAGGAATGTACTGAAATGACTTCCTTAGGGATAGAGCTAAGGGAAAAAAATAACTTGCACTAAAATACATTTAAATACTTGATTCCATGAGTCAGTTTATTGTAGTTTTTGATTTCTGTAAAATAAGAGAACCTTTTTGTATTTATTATTGAATAAGTGAATGAAGCTATTTTTAAAAAGAAAGTTAGAAGAAAGCCAAGCTGCTGCTGTTACCTGCAGAACTAACAAACTCTGTTACTTTGTATAAAAGTGTAAATATTTTGAGAAAAAAAATACAGTATAAAAATAGTTATTGACCAAATGCTACCAGACTCTGCAGCAGTTCGGGTGCTTATTCTCAAACGTCGATAGGGATGTTACAATATGATCTCATGTACTCACAGACATGCGATTCCCAGTACGGATAACCAAAATCTCAGTTTAACGAGAGAGGGTTTTGTATGTTTAAAGCAGTCTCAACTGTGGTCTTATGAGAATTTTTTTAAGTAAACCTTAAGCCTGGTAAGGGCGTGTATATTACAACTCTGACTTTTGTAGATGTTTGGGTAATTTAGATTAATTTTATTTGTATTATATTGTTGCATCCCTATTTCTTAAGTCAGGTTTTTTTGTGCTTACAATTTGTGATAACTGTGAATAACTGCTAAACCCACCCAAAATAGAGGCTGGACATGGGGGTTTTTTTCCTTCAGCAAAAAGTAGTCAAGATTAGGTGACTGTTCAGCCTCCATTAAATCATGTAAACAGCATAGAATCAGCGGGAGCTTCAGTCTGATGCGATAGCCTTCTTATAAGGAAAACAAGGAAAAAAATAAGTGTAATGTGCTTGCAGCTGCAGGACTGGCAATAGGGTTTTGGAAAATGTAATTTAAAGATGTGTTTGTATGGATTGTTTTTGTTTACATTTCTTTAAAAAAAATAAACACTGTTTTGTGTTTGCTTGTAGAAATTTAATCAGCATTTTGAACCAGGTTAGCTTTTTATTTTGTACTTAAAATTCTGGTACTGACACTTCACAGGCTAAATATTAAAAAAAAAAATGAAGTTTTTTTTTGTGTGCACAATTAAAGTGGACTGTAAACTGTTGGTATATTCAGTAATACAGTTCTGAACTTGTAATGTATATGGCATGATGTATTTTTATCTTACAGAATAAATCAATTGTATATATTTTTCTCTTGATAAATAGCTGTATTAAATTGTTTCTTGAATATTTTTCTTCTCTTGTATAATATTCCAACATCCTACCAGTATTTGTCCTACAGTTTTTTCTGTTCTGTATAATAGTATCTAATGTTGGCAAAAAAAATACAAAAACAACACAAAAAAAAGAATTTTTTGAAGTATACAGAGTGTTATGGGTTTTGGAATTTGTGGAAACAGATTTAGAAGATCAGCATTTACGAATAAAAATATTTTACATCTATAAAGTACATCCTCCTGTTGTCATTTGAGGTGTCTTGTTTTCTGCTTCTTCCAGGATTTTTGTCTGCCTCTGCCAGTGAGAAGCATTTGCCTCCCCCTTCTCCAGTGCACCCTGAATTTCACCCTGTGGTGCCATGTCCTGAGCACCTTCCAGACACCATTCTCTGCACTCCTATTTTTCCCAGAAAATCCACAAAAGATGGAGATTCTGCCTGTTAATTTTCTTCTTTGCAGTGGGCATGGCACCTTCCCAGCTCTGGCTTTGGGGTGAGGACAGTGAGGTGGCTGGGGGTGGGCAAGAAGCTGGGATGGGTCACAGCCAGGACAGCTGACCCCAATTTCTGCCTGCTCTATTGATCTGTGCCCATCTCAACCCACAAGCTCTAACACTTCCACCCTTTCAAGTCTTCCCCTCTCCTGTCAGAGAGTGAGCAAAGGACTGAGTGGGGTTTAACCTTGCTGGTGTGACAGTGCCTGACACCAGAGGTGTTCCCAGCAAGATCTCAGTGTGAATTGAGGCTAAAAAAAGGCTCCGAGATTTACTGTGGAGCAGGGGGAAGCAGCCAGGCCAGAGCTGTTCTCCAGTGTTATTTATATCTATTTATATCATGCACTGTGGCTGCTGGAGGACACAGTGCTCCTCTGTCAGCCACAACCACTACCAACTCCAGGAGCCATCAAGGAGGAAGCCCTTGACAGAGACTTAAAAATCAGCCCCAGGCAGAGTTTCTTTGTATTCTTTAAAAGAAATAAATTCTCTGCATGACAACAACAAGCTGAGTGTTGTGACCTGAGTGATGTTACAGCATCTCCCCCAGGATGAGGCTTTTCCTCCTATCCTTCCTATTCACCCAAATTCCCCAGGGGCAGCTGGTCACTTAAACACGGGACAAAATCATGAATTTCCACCTGCCCCAGGCAGCCTGTACAGGGCTGATCTGGGAACAGGCACCCAGCCCAGGGCAGGGTGCTCACAACAGAGATCTCTAACTCTCTCTCACCTGTTCAAATCTTCGTGTGCTGACCTGGCTGTGTGGCTGCAGCAGAAACAGGTGTGGCCGAAAGTCCTTCCCAGCAGAAACAACTGACACCGTCCAAAGCACCATCACCTCCATCTGTTCTGGAAACAGGCACCAGTGACAGCAGCCTTGGAATTTCCTCATGGGGAGCAAAAGGTCAAAAATTCTCTGTGGCAACAGACTCAGACCGTAAACAAAGCAAGCTCCTGCTCTGCCTGTTTGAGGATCTGTTTGGTTTGTTTAGGTTCTTACTGTTTTTTTAAAAAGACAACATAAAGGCCACGGAAGAAAAGGCCAAGCAAGGCCACTTCTCAATGTGAGTGCCAACACAAATGTCACAGGGAATCCCAGCAAACAGCTGGGACCAGCAGCACCAGCACCCACTGCTGCTCCCCACTGGCCCCTGGGAGCATCAGGGTTAACCAGACAGCCATCAGCAAAAGCTGCAGCCCATCCTTTCATCACAAAAAGAATGGAATTAATCCCACACACAGCAACCACCCAGGCTGCCACTGAAAGGGTTCCAGCTCTACACAGCCTTGCAAGAGTCACAGGGAACTAATGAAGACTGTGTGCCCCTACAAGTGCTGCCCCATCCAGCGAGGTGCAGCACAGCCCTCAGCTGACCCCAGGGGGCTGGGGTTGGGTTTAGAGGCTTTTCTTGGTGTCTAACTCAATTCCCACTGTAACGCTTTATCTGGGTAAAACTTCCACTTCAGCCTCTTGTTCTGGTTTACAATTACACTCACTTACCTGGTTCTCCCTGCCGGTCACTCACTGTTGCCTGGACTGATGGAGGAGGCAAAGCAGCTGCCCAGTGGCCAGGGCTGCTCTTACCTGCTCCTTTGCTTCCTCTTGCTTTCCTCCTCCCAGGTGGTGGCCCTGGCAGAAGGCTGAAGGGCCGAACACAATCTGTCACAAGTGAACCTCCTCTCTGCAGAAAGATGTGGGTCTGTAATTACTTCAACATTATCATTATTTGCCTCATGCTGCCCAAAATGTCAACAGCTGGATGCTGGAGTATTTGTGCAGTTGGAGAATATTTGTGCTGCCCCAGCAAAAGGACAAGGCTGTCCTGGTGCTGCCAACTTCCAAAGTGCACATTCCCAGGGAAGACAGGCCACTGTGGCACAGGAAACAAGGAAGAAGCACCGGGGGCTAAGGCAGGAAGTCAAAGAAAGGTAAATAGTGAAATAAATGAAAAGAGCAGTGGAGGGAAGAAAACCAGAGAAACTGTCTTCAAGCCTTCCAAGCTGTGAGGGAGTAAGGGAGCGCAGGCAAGGGAAGACCTAAATTGTGTGAACATTAGAGTCACCATTCTCTAAGTAGGTGCTTTCTGGTTCAACCGCTACAAAGAGTAAGGCCATACAGATTAATAAAAAAATGATACTTTATTTTAAATGCAGCTACTGTCATGAGTCATCAAAATAGACTTTGAAATAGTTACTTTGTTTTAAATATGAGGTGATGAATGACAGCGAAGAATTTATAAACTACATGAAATGTCCTAAAATTGTAAATTAAAAGAACTAAATTTAAATATTACAAATTACAATTTTCTGAAGATAAAAGGGAATAAAAATATTTTCCAGAAAAAGTAAAATAATTTGGCCAGTAAACCAGTACTAGAAATTTAAATTACTGATATACTGCACATGAAATGCTCAAGAAGGACTCCTTTCTGTCATTGTCATTTAAAAGATCCACAAAGCTGAACTCTCACCATTTAAATTACACTGCGCTAATGATTTCTCTTACTTAAAACCAGTCCAGTAATCCAGGATCATCCAAGGAACTGATGACAAACTGCACTTTTACGTGCCATTCTGCAGTGGGGCGGCTGCTGTCACTGCTGTGACCAGGGACCAGTGACCACCTGGACCTTCCCACACACTCAGCTCTTCCAGGCAGGGCATTTCCAGCAGGTCCTTGCGATGGTTGTGTGGGGTGTAGCAGCCAGAGCTCCACACAAAGCCCTCCAGAATGACTTCAAATCATGGCTGAATGGGATCCAGGTCTCGGCTTAACTCTCCTCAGCCACCTCCTCGCTGGCTCAGCTCTCAAAGTGCCACTGCTGAGGAAGGGACCCATCACAGATGGCCACAGTCACGTACCCTTTGTGGCTCAATGGATCCACCACCTTCAGGCACTGCCCCACCGAGACCTGGTACAGGCGGTTGTTTTTCTAGAGGAGAGAGACAGACAGATGGGACTTATTTACTAAAACTTCTGTTCTCCATTGTCAAACTGAAGCTGAAAGCAACGCTTAAGGGGAGGGGATGCTCCTTCTGACAGATGAGCCTTTCAGCACACCAGACCCACAGCAGCACCAGAGTACAGCACACCCCATAACCACAGCCAGACTTTGAAACAAAGACTCATGTCCTTATAGGGACCCAGTTGGGATTTTGATTATAGCGCAGTCCATTAATGAGAGGGAGGGATGTTCAAATCTGTTCCCAGCACTCAGTAAAGAGGAAGGCCACAAAGCTACAGTGGGGCACAGACACCTCAGAGAAACCTGGAACAGTTTGGGTTGGACGGGACCTTAAACATCATCTAGTTCTAACTCCCCTGCCATGAACAGGGACATCTTCTGCCAGACAAGGTTGTTAAAAGCCAGGGATGAGGCATCCACAGCTCTGGGCAACTGGTTCCAGTGCCTCACCATCTCAAGAATTTCTTCCTAGTATCTGAACTAAACCTGCCCACTGTCAGTTTAAAGCCATTCCCCCTTGTCTTATCACTCCATGCCCTTTTAAGAAGTCCCTCTCCAGCTCCCTCTGGAAGGATGCTTTAGGGCCTCCTCAGATCCTTCTCCAGGCCAAATAGAGGTCCCTGTTCTGCATCTGACCAAGCCTTAGTAGTGCCACTGCCCTCAGCACCCACATGCTGGGGAGCTGCCACACATTGTGACAGGCCTCGTGCTTCCATTTTGTTCAACTGTGTTTGTGCTACAGACATGTGAGGGGCAGCCTCTGAGTGAATACCCAGGAAATAAATGCCATGTGTGAGCAGCACTGGCTCAGTTTTGTGAAATCTGCCACTCCAGACTCTAACAATTAAACTAAAGGATCAATTACAGGGCAGAAGCAGCTGCTCTGCCCTTTGCTTCTTCAGGCACTAAGCAGGAATTGCCACATGGACTGCTCTCTCAAAGTCCTGCAAACACAACACAACAAAGCTGTGGGGTGGATTTTATTCCCTCTGGCACATCCCAGATAAGCCACAGTGATGTGGGTGGCTGTGATGGGCAGAACAAAGGCTCAGTAGAGCTGCAGAGATCTTCCCATATGGCAAAGGGCCTGCATGTCAAAGGGCTCAGCAAAAGTCTTTCTCAGATGAAATGCAGCCACCAAAGCCTGTGCAACTTCTGTAAAAAGTTCTTCCCTCAGAGGGTGGTTGGGCACTGAGCAGGCTCCCCAGGAAAGCATCAAAGTTGACAGAGCTCTAGAAGCTTTTGGATAACACCCTCTGGCACAGGGTGTGACTCTTTGGGATGGCCCTGTGCAGGGCCAGGAGTTGGACTCGATGATCCATGTGGGACCCTTGAATTGTGGGCTGGGCCTAGTACAGTACAATGGCATTGGTACACCTGAGATTTAGTCACAATTAAACACAACCCTGTTAGTGCTACTGTCACTTATTGAGGCATTAATTACAGGCAACATGCCAGCCATTCCCCTTACCCCGAAGGTCCACTGCTGGGAGCCACCAGAACCATGGCATTTCATAAGACGGGGGGGATCGGACGAGCGAGTTTCCGAAACATCCAAGCAAAGCAGATTATTTAAAATCAGCTCATGATCCTCGTTGTAAATCCAGACCTGAAAGAGACAATGCAAAGACATTTATTCCAATGTTTCAGGGCAGCTGCCTTGAATCTTTCTTTCAGCTACAGAGGAGATGCTTCAGCATCTGGATGTCAGAAGTGTGCCTTGCAACACTCGCTGCTTCTTTGCTCCCTTTTCCCAGCAACTGAAACTGAGCTGCAGTGCTCTGTTGCCTTCCCAACATCACACAGCTCTGCCCCATGCAGAGGCATTGAAAGGATCAGTTGTGATTCTGCCCTGTAAGTAGCATTTTTAAAATTAAGCAGCCCCTGTATGTCCCTTCTGTCCAGGCAGCTGGACAAGATAATGCAACAGGCAAGCTGTGCATCTCTGAGCAGGCAGCCAGCTGCCTCTGAGACAAATCTTTAAGCCAGGCAGTAAATCTCCTTATCCAAAGATGGTCCTCCTCTGTTGCCAAGCCAAACTGCTTTTGTTATCTGTGCCATGCTTAGGGGGAGACCACTCCTCCCCATTTCACACCCACTTTGTTTGGTTGAACCAGCATAAAAATGTCTTGATCTGGACCTCAAGAACCTACATGACATCCCAGCAGCTCACAGAGTGGTGGGAATTGAATGCAGTCCCTCTCTGGGTCCCACCTGTAGGTAGCAGGAATTCACTGGTTCACATTAGCAGCTTCAATTACCTTTGAGTTCCTGAATTCATATGACTTCAGAAGAGTTTCTGTGATCACATTGAAAACCACTGTCAGCTCTAACCAGCAGCAAGGAGACACTGAAGGTATCAGGCTGTCCTCTCCCACGTGTTGCTTCAGCAGAGGCAGGTATTTTTATTGCTGGAAGAGTTGTTGCAGTTCATGCCCACACCCTTCTGGCTCTCAGTGGGCTGCCTCACCCTTGCTCTAAGCAAAGCACATTGGCACAGCTGAACATTCAGGGAAGCTGGAACACCAGCCTGGTCTAACTGCAGGAGCTACTGGTCCTCCCTCCCTCGTTCAGTTCCTTCAGGCCTGCAAACACCTGGGCCAAAATTAGTTCAGTGGAGGACCTTGACCTCTCATAACCAACAGGAGACTCTGAATCCCAAGACAGAAAGGAAAAAAAACCGAAGGAACTTGGGTGTGTGCACCTCAAAATATCCTGGATTACTGAGGGGTAGGGAAAAGGAGAAGGAAGTGTATGGAAACAGTAGCTCCACAGCATGGGGAAGATACTGGAGCCATCTGGCTAAAAAACAAACTGCTACTCTGAACACACAGCAGGGCCCTGGCATCCCCAAGGCACCTGGACAGCACTCCCCAACCTCTCTGGATGTTGAGCAGGCAACAGCACAGCTGGCCAGCCCTCCTGCTGTGCTGCCATTCCCAGACCCACCCCAGGCTGGCGTGTACAAGGAACATCCCTGCTCACCCACAGCACCAGCCAACATCAGCTCCTTTCCCTCCGACCTCTGACCCTGTGAACAAGAGGAGTTAAGCCCTTCATTCCTGTCCCTGAAGCACCTACAGGCACACTAAGTTCTTCTGGTGTGCTCTTGTTCCAGCCCTGTCCTCATTCCTCCCAGCTCAGTGCTGCAGTCACCATGCATCCTGGGTGATTTATTTTTTTTTTCCACTAAGTCTGCTTGAGTTTCACACTCAGAGTATGGAATGTCAAATTCCATGCAGAAAAGTCAGGCAAATAAATTCTGATTTGTCTATTTTTATTTTTATTTTGGCTGATGAAAGTAAACCCAGCCTCCTGGAGGGCACTGGGCTTTGGGCACAGCCTCGGTTGGACAGCATGACTGAAAAGCACACAGCCCATTATCACAGTAACTATTACAACAGCACAGAGAAGGCCCCCTTGGAGGAAGTGCAGATACTACATTAAAATTTGCCCTAACCTCAGGCATTCTGTGCCTTCCAACATACTTTTTTCCCGTTTAAATCCTGGCATGAGAAAGAAAGCACATCAAGATTAAAGAGGAGCAGAGAATGGAGAAATTGCAAGACTTGCCAGAAGAGTATTACTATTAGAAGAAGAATAATGATGGAGCAAAATCCAAACAGGAGAACTGGTAAGAAAGGAGAAAGAAGGCTGCAGTGACACAGGGAGCAGACCTTTAATGAAAAGCGGAGTAATGGCAAAGAACACAAAACAGTGGTTAAATCCAGTGTGATATTCTCCACAAAGGCTTATACAAGACAGCCAAAATTAATTTCAAACTAATTATGTGTTTAGTGTAGAAAACAAAAAAGGCAAGTGGAAAAATATGCCCAAATTTGGTTCCAAATTCAGATTAGAGTATCAGTATGAACTTGCAGATTGTTAACAGATTCAAGCACAAGGAAAGCAAAGCCACCCCACAGGCTGTCTTTGTTATACAAATGCGAGCCTTTGTATACTCCAAAAATTATTAACTACTTTGCTGCTGTAGACTGGAAGGATGATGTTCAGCTCTTGTTGAAGGCTGTCAGGAGGAAGAGGCCCACACAGGAAAGAAACTCCTGACAGGCAGCACAGTATCAAAAGTCTGTAAGCAGAAAGGTACCTGCCTAGGATTTATGTCTCAGTTCTGAGAGAGGTCTTGTTTTATCCTCCTATGTATTATTTACAAAAAAAACAAAAAAAACCCCCTATTTTAAAAATTTAATCTATTAAAAATAAAAGGGAGGTAACAGATGAGGTGCAGGATATTTTCATTCTGCATGCACTTTCTAACTAGCAGAGTGAGGAGAGCATCACCATCAGACTTCTAAGGCTGGAATTGTGCCCAAATCCTACACACAGGAAATCAGCACCTTTAATTGCTGTCCCCCAGGACCACATGGCAACGATCTGCTCCACAGGTCTAAGGGAAGTCACTGGCCATTTTCACGGGTGTCAAAGAAAATCAACAGGATGCAATTAGAATACAATTAATTGTTTCTGTTTTCAAATAAAATGTAAATGGCAGATGTTACGGAAAAACCTCTCTCCATTATGAAGTTGATGTACCTGTAGTTAAATAAATGACTTAATGTGGTGAATGCTGTAGGACTGGCCTCCTTCTAGCAGCTTTTTTCCCCTGCCTCTCAACACAGGAAACAGGGTAAGAGGAAGGGTGCATGGACTCCTTCAGACCTGGAGTGCACTGTCCCATTCAGCCGCTGACTGACCTTTCTGAGGTCCTGCATGTCCCCAGAGCACCCTCAAGTGAGGCATTTCAGACATGGCAGTGCTCAGGTGCCTACCAACCCATGAGCCAGTGTGGCTGCAGGGACACCAAGGTCCTGCTTGGGCAGTAGCTGGTTCAACCTTCCCACAGTGGAAATGGGATCTGAACCCCTGGGATAAGGGTTCTCACTGCTGGAGCACCTTAGGAAGAACTGGATGTTCAATTCAGTCCCCTCAAAAGGTAGTTCAGACTATTTACAGATTTAAGACAATCATTTCCTAGGGCTTCTAGTACCTTCAGGACTTTACTTGATGCATATAACTCACACAAGTCATGCAGCCTTCTCCTAGATTGATTGCTAAGATGACTTCATTAACCTCGTTTGCATACAGACAGGTGGGTAAAAACAGCTTTTCCTCAGCTTAATGAACAGTTTCAGTGATAACAGCTTAAGTCCTTGCAAGGGTAGGATTGTGACACTGCTGAAGACCAGACAGTGAAGCCTTTTTGCTCTCTCATTTTACTAATTTTTGCATTTTCTAACTCATTTCAGGTTGCCACTGTTAGTAAATGAGACACCCCCTTCACTCCTTCCATAAACTCCAACATTCCAGTGATCCCTTTCTGGAGTTATTTTTGCCATGAAGAGACACAGGGCTGTGTTACTGACCCATTTTGGGGTTTGTTTTTTAATGTTTTGGGGGAAGTGGGTGTTTTTTGTTTATGTGGTATTTTTTGGTGAAAATTTTAATTATTCCTACAGTGAGATTAATTGAAGTAAATAGATAAGAGCTAGATTAAATACTTTAGAAGAAATGCAAGTGTGGAAAGGGTGCAGATGATGCCTCAGCATCTAGAACAGCCCATACTACCATTGCCTTTTGAAAAATGGAGTTACCTATAGAAGACATCAATACAAGAAAGTGGTATTAAAACAAAACCTGACACCCAACCTAGAGAAAAACAATAAATCAAAGAATCCACAGTGGGCAGAAAAGGGAAGCTCACTGTTCCCAGGGAATAAATACTTATAAATTATATGAAATAAACCAGGAAGCATCTGCCTACCCTTTGGCTTTCAGAGTGCACTGGAGTGCAGCAAAAGGCATGGCTGGCCAACTGGCAAAGCTTTGTGGATACACATTTTTATTTGGTCTGCAAACTGCATTAGCACTAGAGGAATGCATTGAAAATTTTCAGTAAATACAAGACAGTAACTGGTACAGAAACAGCCCTTTGTTTGAAAGAAAATCCCTGCCGTGAGCCATGCCGACAGGAGCAGCATTCCAGGACTTCCATCAGTTACAATCTGTTGCTTAGCTTGGCACTGCTGTATTATTCTGTCAGTTTGTAAAAGGCAAAAATTCAGCTTAAAGGCACCAAAAAGCTGCCTCAGCCCTGAGGAAGAGATGTGACCAGCAACTTGCACCACCACAGCCCCTTGCATATACTCCATCTCCTGTTACTATGGATAGCAATGACACCACAGCACCAAACAGCTTGTGACAATCCTTAGAAACAGCCACATCTGGGGGTCTGTAATCATTATTTTAAGCTATTGCTACCCCAGAAACCAACAGTCCCGAAGGTCATTCCAAAGCTGATAGATGTGTTCTGTTCCACAGTTCAGTGTGTTGCTGATGCTTCCCAACAATTGTTACAGGGCCCAAAGAATTTTTCCTTCAACAGCGTATGGAACAGCAGCAAGACTGAATTTGCACATCTTCACACTCACTCCAGACATGTGTTATATCAGAAAAGCAAACTAATAATCACGATCTAGAGGGTTAGGGAGAAAGATCCTGCAGAGGAACTGCACATGGGTGCAAATCCTTCTGGTCTCTGACTCCTGAACAGTTTGTAGGTACATATTCTTACATTTATCAATTGTTACAGAAGAGTTAACAGAGCTTTCCTGAAATTCCCTGCCTGAATAAGTTATTTTTTTATGCTTCAGAGCACAGATGCCTGTACTTAGACACCTCAGCACCAAACCCAGCTGGAATAGCAAGAGTTATCTTTTTAAAGCTTAATATATTGCTAAGCAAGAGCAAGGTGAAATTATTGAACAAGTTAAATACATGACAAGCCCAATCTTCTTTTAGCTGTTACATCACAAACACTCCCACAAGTTTGTCCTGTGTTGGCCTTGTGCTTCGCTCCAAAAACTTTGGTCTTACTGTTCTTTGATGCTTCTCTTCCAAGTTTGTCAGCAATTCCTTCTACTTCTCCTTTAGGACAGGATCCCAAAGCCTCCTTCAGCATCCTTGATTCCTAATCACCAACCAACTAACCTTG
Organism: Hafferia zeledoni; assembly: GCA_035583235.1. Taxonomy (NCBI): domain Eukaryota; kingdom Metazoa; phylum Chordata; class Aves; order Passeriformes; family Thamnophilidae; genus Hafferia; species Hafferia zeledoni. The sequence continues at coordinate 5,618,677 of JAWWEV010000083.1, read as the reverse complement.
GCATGATGGTCTTGGGTAGAATTTCCACCACAGTTTCTTCCTTCCACTTTGACACTTCATCTTTCATGATGATTTTTCAATGCACTTAAGTATTTTCTCAACTCCTTCGACACCAGTTTGTGTTGTGCACGACCTTGTGCATTCTGAGTTTTGTTCCCAGAAAGAGGCCAGGCACACTACTGAATTTCAGGAGTGTGTTTACTTCAGCAGTCCTGGCAGTTCCTCCACATGGACACTCTTCAACTACAAAATTCCTCATTCCACATTAGTCCTCTGTTTCCAAAATTCATAAACAATTTTTCTGTTTCTTCTGTTACTTCAAACCTCTATTCTGTTCTACTTGTGCTATTTCTAACAGTAATATTTTCATCACTTATTCCTAAATGTGTTCAGTCCCCAGTATTATCCTAGACTGAGTATTTCTGTTACAGTTAATGAGGCATCCAAGTTTTCATTATAACTTCAAGACTCATTTTTTAATATATTTTGTAGGTGCATCACCTTTGTGAGAACCACTTCCCTTATTCTTTTTTCTTTCTATAGCAAAAAGATGAACTGTCACTGTCATGTCAACTCCTAAAAAACAGGATAGTGTGATGTGCTTGACTAATTTTCAGCTTAATGACAATCATCTAAGTCAATTTCATTGAAAAGTATCACTCATAATGCTAAAAGAATTGAAAGCTACACAATATCTGTTATTTCTTTTAAATCCAGGAGTCAAGTGAGAATTTGAAATTCCTTACAGTCATGAAGGTTAGAGAAAACAAAGCAAGCATAAACTGAAGGCAAACCAGACTTGCTTGTAAGGCCAGTCTCAGGACTTCAGAGCATTCACCATACCCAACCATAAGCCTTCCTAAGACAAAGGCATAAACCAGATGGTTCTAGAGCAAAACCAGCTGAAAATGCCAATGACTTGAGTGAAACAACAGTTAAAAGCTTCCAATAGTCAGGAAGTTTCTTGCTATTTTTATAAGCAGAAGCTGTTAAGTGTCATCTTTCTCTAAATTGTCCTCATGTATCTATAGCAAGATTGTTCAGGAGGATATGACAGAAAGCTGGCTGAATGCACTCTTGGGATTTATGAGGAGAAAAAAATAAGTCTAATGGTAGAAAAACAGTGTTGGTTGACATACTTGGTTGGCGAACAAAATCATTGTGAAACAAGATAGCACAGCCAGTATTTTTATGAGAACTAATGGCTAAATTTACCACTAGTAAAACAGATTCATGAGAAAAGAAGTCAAAGATCAACAATCAGAGCACAAATTTATCTTTCTCAGAACCAAAGGGCTAAATGAAGTTTGACTTCAGGAGAAAAATTAGAAAAAGGTTTTGGTAAAGAAAAACACACTTTTTCCTCCAGCCCTGTGGCACTTCACTATGAAAAGCACTGCAGGAAGGAGAAGGGAAACATAACTGTGTGGCCATCATTCTGCTTTCTCACCCACAGACTGAGTGGCTCAGAAAGCAGCACCACAGCTTTGGCACTGCACATGTACAATCCCTGATGCCCACCAGTTACTATTACATATACACAACAGTCTTTATATTTACAAGACTTGCTGACTGTCTTACAGGTAATGGAACAGACCACATAGGAAAACCTTCATTCCCATTCCAGCTTTGATTAATCCACCCTTAACACAGGGACCCACGATTTGGTCATAGTGCTCCAGAGGTGAAGTACAGAGATGTATTCCTTGCTCCTGTCTGACAACTGGAACATCAGGCCACGTGTCTAGAGCCACCTGACACTGGCACACACCCCTCATGCTCTATTCATCTGTCACACTCAGCTGGTGAGGCTACAAGTAGGAGGCAGAAAGGCCCATTAGATGACAAAGTACACAGCATTTTGTTGGGACTATCACAAACAACTCTGCTTCTACTGCTGCAGTTCTCATACCCTGAAAGCTCCTGCCCATTTCATAAAGCATCGAGCTACTCCAGCACAAAACACCTTTAGTAAAGCCATGGTGCATTACATCCTATGCTCCATTTAGTTTGTGTCTTTGATTACTTTCCTCTTTAGGTGTGAGGTAGTTTTTAGACTTGGGTCCCACGGGCTCCTAAATCATAATGTTCTCAGTGCAGTTCTTAGCTAGGTAAAAGTCTTGATGGCATTAACTGAAGATCTGTCTACCCTGGAGACTGTTTTCCAAATCCTGAATTTCTGCTGCCTGAAAGAAGTGAAATAGCAAAGGCTTCATGTACTAATACAAAAATTCTCATTAGGTTTTCACATCCATCCATAATTAATGCCCAGATCAGGAACTCACCTGCCGCCAAAGAATTTTCTGGATTCCTTCAAATTAATGGTACCAACAAATTATTCCTTCACCCCAAACTACAGCTACTCCAGCAGCCCAAGACTAGTTTTAAAACACACAAAGAGAAGCAGGGCAGGAAAAGGCTGCTTTAAATCCCAGTATGAGGAACTGACTGAAAGAGCCACTATGAATTCTGAAGTACCAATCACTAGATTATAAACTCATCAGTAGCCACTTAAGGACAGTCTTCAGCCACACAGAGATGCCATGACGAGAGGAGATACCAACTCTCAGCATTAGTAGGAGTGCTGAGCTCCACAGTGCCCTTGGCCAGCCTTGTGGTTTGAACCACTCTTTGAAATCAGCCTGTTTGCTGATGTTACATCAGGGCATTCTGCCAGCAGGAACACGTATTAGTAGTTTTTAAGATGTGAGTCATTACTCAATACAATTAGGAATGTCATACCTGGTTTTGATCGTTGTAGTCACATTCCCGAACCACTACCAGGCCTCCCTTCTGACTTGGATGGCCCTGGGCAACCAGGCATTTGTTGGTTTGGAGGTGATACAACTGTGAAAGGAAAGCGGTGTGATGGACAGAGTAAACAACAAACATCACATATCAAAGGCAACATATGGTGATGCTCTTTAAGCTCTAGAACTCAGTGTTCCAAAAAACCCAACCAAACTTTCCAATTAAAAAAAAAGAGAGAAAAAAATCTTTTTTTAAAATATCATTCTGTTTTTCAGATAATTTGAAGAAAAAACTGCACTAAACAGTTCCAATTTGCTTTGTAATTCCATCAAGACTTCCCTCTCTGGTACCAGTGCAGTACACACAGCCTGGCTCAGCATATGCTGGCTATATTCTTTCAAGTTTCTTTCCCCTCTTCACCCTCCATGGAATTCTCAGGTCCCAGATACTCTGCTCAGGAACATCAACTGCTCTGTATAAACTGCATTTTACTGTGGTTTAGTTAAATGTAAGCCTCCTCCTACATCCTCTCCTCATGAAGCAGGACAACCTCCTTGAGAAAGGAGAAGGAATTGCTGAAACACAAACTACTTTAGAGACTTAATGCTGTTTGCAGATTGATTTTCAAGAGTTTTTAGGAAACTGAAAAGCCACAGTTATCAGTTAAGGTATTTTAATGACAAATCAAGGGAGAAGAGAACATTTTACAAACACTGATTTTTGCTCAAATGCTCCACCAAGTCCAGTTCAGAGGAGGGCTGTATCAGAGGACTGAACTCAGGCCAGGAGCCTGTCCTGTGACACAGAACTGTAAGCATCTACCACCAAAGCAAACAAGGAGGCTCTCAGCAAGTTAGCAATCCCTCCTGATCTGGGCTATGCTGCCACCTTAAAAGGCACCCAGACATTTTCCACAGTCCAAAGATCAGGTTGTCCTATGGCAACAGTCAAAAATTACTAAGATCTTGATGTATCCCTACAGAGGTACCTCAGGGAGACAAAACAACTCTAATTCTGGCTTTAAATTACCCACATGCCCTGAACTACCTGGTTGCCAGCAGCAGACTTCTTTTCAGCCTGATTATTTTCTTCCCCTGATCAGGTGGGGATCGGTCTATCCAAGCAGCAACAACTGACTGAACATCATGAACTGGGAGATGGCAGGGCCCCAGATCTGGCAGCCACATTAAAAACAATTATTTCCAATCTGGAGCTGAATGTAGAGAAAAAAAGAATTTACTGTCCTGAAGTCAAGGCCAGGCTGGTTAACTAGCTGGCTGTGCTTTATTATGGAGACATCCATAGCTGTCTTGGCATCTCTATTGACTCTATGGATTTTTTAGAAACCAAAAGGCACTTCCAGTAATAAAAAGAACAAACTGCTCAGTCACGTGACAGCAAAAATTAGCTCAAATACCAAATAATATTCTTTACTAAACCCCATTTCTGGAAATAGCTGTCCCAAGGCACATCAACAGTCGCCTGAAGTGCACCATGTTTCTCCTGTTGCCCACACACATCTGAAACAAATTACTCAAAACCTTCCAAGTAACATTTCCTTACACCCCAGAGACTTCTAGGACAGAACTCATTTTCATCACTCCTCACTCAAGAGAAGGCTTCCAGACCATACAGCTACATGAGTTTTATATGAATTTGTCCTTGTTTTTGTTGGCCATGATGACTAGCATTTGATAACACTGGTAAGAACTGTCACCATTTGTGATCATTGCAGTCCTTCCCAGCTTGTCAAACCTGCACTTATCTCTGGCCCAATTAGTTTTTGAGAATAAACTAAGATTTGGAGTGATTCCTCCCAAATCCTGAAGAGTCTGGCACGCAGTGGTGACATTGGCTGATCGTTCTGTTCCTTGCAGGCATCTGGAAATAGTTTATACAATCAGCAGAGCCAAAGCTGTCTCTCTCATACAATGCTGGGTAAAATTCTAGAACCCCAAAGAACCAAGCCAAGGAGCTGAATTTTTCTGTGTCTTGTCCCCATCACTTAAAGGGTGCACAAAGTTTTTCTCAAAATTAAATCACGGTAAGTAACTACTAGGAAGATTTGCCCTTAATATTGCTCAAGTATTCAGATGCCTCAAGCAGTCTCCTCCACATCAGCAATTCCTTAGTTAACCTTCTGTCTGAATGAAAGCAGAAAGCTATTAAATTTAAAAAATAAGAAAAAAGAAAAAAAAGGTCTGACTAGGGGAGTAATAGCATTCAAGAACCAGAAGAATCAGCCCATTTCATGAGTTTTCTTCAGGGAAACTACACACTTGCCCTAATAAATTACTTTACGGCTTGGCTGGGATATTACTACAAAAATACTGCACAAATTGTGGATTCCCAGACAGCTGCTTCCAAGTAAAAAACCTAATGATGTCAACAGGTTCTGCAGGAACTCAGGTCCTCCAGACTGAAACTATTTGCAGAACCAGCAACTGTCAGCAGCTTCTGCAGCCTGTGTCCCCTGTGGAGACATCGCTACTTAGTGCTTTCAGCTCCTGAGCTAACAGGGGACCTGCCAGCCATAACCTACATGCACATGAAACAGCTTATTCCACGGTATTCTCTTTCCCAGAGAAGACACTGAAAGAGTTGTCTTGGGTTTGAAGTCATCCATTACTTTAGGGAGGCAGAGAAAGCACAGATCAGGTGGCTCTGACACTGGAGAGAGCTGACCCAACTGTTTTGCTGGCTTTGCCTGCATACAAACCCACAAGCAAAGGTGTCAGGGCTAAGGCATGAATTTAATCATGATTTTCTTCATGGATACACAAGATTTCTCTCTTTACTTCTACTTTGAAGAAAAAAAAAAAGGGAGAAAAACCTCATTTTTTGTTCATTATCTAACAGTCAAGAATAGAAAAGCTGTCACCAGCTTCAGATGCAAAAGTTCACCTTTGCAGAAAATTACCCAGTAAAAGCAATGAGTTTGGAAACTAAGTACATTGTACTCTTATCATAAACCAACCAGAGCATGACTATTTGAGGCCAAATTTCTCTCTATCCAAATCCATCTTCAGAACCATAAGCCATGAAAGAATATTCTAAAGACAGTAAAACTTCCTAACTCAGAGCTTCGGAGTAAGAAGCCTCACTGGATAACATCTAGTCTGAGGATGACCTGAAATACAGATAGAATGAAATCCTGACTAAAGTCCTGTTATTTACAAGACAGCTTGTTGCAAAGTTAGGACTCTGTGGGAAAAGATTGTTTTGTTGTATTTGAGCAAATCGTTAAAAAAAAAAAATCTCAAAATAATTAACGCACCAGAAATCTGTAAATTAAGAAAGTTTCTCTTACCCTTCCACGCTGGATTATTTTTGGTCGTTTCTGTGCTCTATTAATAAAAACTGGCTGTGGAGCTTTGGCATTGGGCCCAGATATTTGCATCTCAGGATAGATATTATCTAAATACCACTTAAATGACTTGCAGTTCAATCTTTTTCTCAGTTCTACACGGTCGGTAATGTTTCCATAGTTCCTCATCCTTAGCTCAGGTCTCAAAGCAAAATACTGCTCCTGTATTTAAAAGAAACAGGTTGGAGAAAAGGAGAGAATTTCATATTGCTGATTTCCAACTTTTTTCTGTTTGCAGAATACCCAAATTCTCATTTCATTTTGTTAGTGCTTTTGATCATTAAGTTTGAAACCGGCATTAGAAAATTCCAGTGTTTGGATTGTTACAAGAAGTGAGACTTATCTTGCCTGAGCTAATCTTTCTAGCCTGCATTTTTTTATGAAGACACTTCTTGGGCACAAATCTGCTGATCTTTTTGAGATGCTAACTGGAGGAAGAAACAAACAAGCAAGCTGGGGCATCCTAGAGTTATTAAATCAGAAATAGATGCATATACAATCATCATCCTCATCTGACAAAGGTTTCTTGAAATTGTTTGAATTGTCCAATGGATTCCTTTCATTGTTGTGGGATCTGAGTGTATTTTGTCTTCCACAGTTTCCAGCCTTCCAACTTCACAAGTGATCAGGGCAAAACCATTCTGTATCAGAACAGACTTATAATTGGGATTATCTCGTGAAGGTCAGTGGGACCACATCTTTATTATTGTGAAGCTGCAGAACCATCACCTGGGCTTTCTTCAAAACCCAGTTCTTCCCACTCATCTGCATCATCACCAAAAAAGGCTCCCACAAAGTTATTTTTTCATGTTCTATATGTTTATAATCTTACAGGTTAGGCAAAGACAGATTAACATTCCAGTTCAATTGTATGTGCTGTTTGACTCTAATGCAGACACAAGAGGGACAAACAGGAACTCATGAATGTACAACATGGCACTAATTCTACTGCCAATACTAGACAAAAATCCACCTTGTAGAGTCTTTTAATTCCAGACAGATTTGCAGAGATAATAGAAAAGGCACTGTATCTGCGCATTAACTTGTTTACTACATATTATTTAGAGTTCAGTTTTCAGGGCACTGAACTATGTTATTTTGTTGGATTAATCTCGAGGAGATATCTGGAATTCACTTGCCACGATGTGATTCTGGCAATTTCCAATTACCTCCTGCTGCCTCTGATATTCAGATGACAGACAGCATCACCTCTGGACAAATTACACACCTGTCCTTATCAAGATCTTTTGAATGTGCTTGATGTATCACTGTTGTTTTAACAGCAGAGGGAGGGGGAGCATCAAGTACATTGGACTGTTGGCTAACTCTGAGGAAGTTTGGAGACAGATTGGGCATCACTATCAGAAATTGGTCTGCTTCAAAAAGCATCTCTGCTATTCCAATTACCTCTTTCTTGCTTAAAGTTCAAATTTTAGTATCACACTTTTTATGGGTTATATATTACCAATGTATACACAAACTTACTTTTTTTTACATTTTGCTTTTGACAGTCATGAAAATTTTGCAATTTATTAAATACTGATATTTGCTCTTTGCTGCAAAACAGATCCTTTAAGTCTTATCTTTGTACTATCCTTCATTAGATTGCTTTGGTAAATTACACTGGCCCTAAGTGTTTATATTATACTTGCAAAAACAAAAATATTTCCAGGCTTGCCCTCCATACATAAAATCTGTCATAGTGGCAGGTCTCTGGCAACTGTCAGAGAACCAGACTAGAAACAGCTGGAAATGCTCAGGCCACAAATCTGTGATAAGAGACTGCTACAATCAGCAGTTCAAGTCCCTGCTGCAAAAAGCAGTATCAGCTGGAAATTATAACAGACAGTCAAGTTCAAACTTCAGAGAAAGCCATCATTAGTCACAAAAAACCAACTGTGTCCAGACACCAGGAAAAGGGAAAGTGATAGATCAAATCTACCAATGCATTACAGAGACAGAAAATGGACATAAAAAATTTATGAGCTCTAATAGATTCCTTGAACTGATGGAACATCAAGATAAAGGATGAGGTTTGAAACATAAACCTCTAAAAAATATAAAGTTAATAAAACATGTGTCATATCAAAATTGTAGGGACCACAGGAGCTGGCCACACAGCAAATCCTATGGTCTCAGAGGATAAAATGTCATCAAGTATCCCAGAGACATGGGCTTCACAAACACCTGATCTATGCTCAAAGGCATCAGTACCAAAATCTGAAGAGAAGGAAGGAATATGCCTGCCCTCAAATACAGAAGTCAATCCTGATTGCTCTTCCAGGGCAAGACAAAGAATCAGACTGCTAATTAAAACAGAAAGCAGACAAGCAGCCAACAAAATCCCTGCCTCAACACCACAGAAACCACCTGAAGGCACATGGCAGTACTTGGCTGCCATGTAATACTGACTGGGACACAAAGCAATGCTGAGCTCAAGCGAGCTCATTCATCATCCTTTTCTTCATTAAAGAGCCATAAAACCGCATCTCCCACAGGCAGTACAGTAACAGGGAGGAGACTTGAGCACTCAAAAGCCAAATGACAATCCCACAGAATTTGGAAATTCCTATCAAAACTAACATTAGGAAATCAGACTACATAAGGAGAACACCATTAGAGGCATAATAGATCCCACTGTGACCCAGTCCTTTGACAAAAAACCCAGTTAACAACCAGTAAATAACCTTATTTCATGATCTGGAATTGTCTCTTACCTTGTATTCATCCATCCACACATGTGCCAGCCTCAGTGAGTTGTGAGCCATGGTATCCTGGCCCCCAGGAGAGCCGTAGGGACGCCTTTTACGGAAAATGTGTCCCACCCTGGAGCAGGGGATGATCAGGAGTCTGCCACCACACATCCAGATCTGTGCACACAGAAGCAGAACACACCTCACTGTTTGATTGCTCACTGACTCCTGCCCTCCTTCAAGGGACACTTCAATAGGGTTATACATTGTGACAGCTGCCAGCAATCTTGTCCTACATATTTTCTGACAAACTAAATTATTAGCTCTTCATGTTAGAGAAGACTATTTTTGTCATGCCATTGCACTTTTTTCAAGAAACAAACAAAAAACTTTCTAAAATGTTATTATGCTCTGGTGACTTATCAGAAAACACTGACGTCTATGGGATAGGATTCAACTTGCAGATTAAATTACCTAAAGTGATTTACCTACATGAAAATGGTCCACATTTTTGTGACAGATAATGAAGATCAGTGTATCATCAAGGGAGCCCAGAGAACTTTTCAGCTAACAGCTTATCTAACACAGCTGTTTGCTTCTGTTCAGTATATCAGAACTCAGAAACACTGTTCCCATTCAGATGCTACATTCAGGAGTCCTAATCCAGTTCCACGGCATCACGGATCTACATTGTATTTACACTCTACTTCCTTTTCTTTTTTAAAATTTCTTTTTAAACTTCAGCTTCCAGCAAATGACCATCATTGGCCCTTTGCTGGACCAATGTGTTCTCCAACCTCAGAAAATCTTCTCACATTAGCAGTTCATAATCAAGTCACTTTTAAAACTCCTCCCAGAGAAGATGAAGACTCAACTTCTATACAACTTTCCCACAAGGAGACAGTGACTTCCAGAAGTTATAAAACTCTCTGAATGAAGGGCAATTTTTCAAAGCCCTTTTTTTTGAAACTGTGTATTACAAGGTAACAACAATCTCCTCACACTCCACACACTTCTACTCATAAATCTAATAATTACTTTTTGTACTGAAAATTGATTTTATTTATTCACTACACACTCCTTTAAAGTCAACTAAATTTATGAAATTCCAGTTCTTATTTTTGAACTTGAATCTTGATTTCTCTTATGACCCAATTTGAGAGATTTCTCCAAAGTTTTGGGTTGGTTTTTTTTAATGCTAATTTCACTCTTTAATCCCCTTTCCATATCTGTCATGATATCATATAATTTTCGGGCAGACTCTTGTCAAACCTGTTGATGAATCCACTTTACAGCAGAGAAGAGATAAACATGACACTGAGCACAAAGAGTAGTTTTTGTTTCGGTGGAGTGACAGGGAAGATAAGATAAAACACAGGAAGCCAAACAAAGCATCATTTTCAGATCTTCTGATTAAGATTTTCTCATTTTTTTTCCCAACCAAGCTGACTCCTCTACACATCTCTCTAGTTCCAGAAAAATTTGCACTTCCAGGTCCTCCAAAAGGAGGTTGCAGTGTCTAAAAAGCCCCATACACGTCTAAGAAAACATATTAAGTTTACATATTACCAATCTGGCTGTGAGTCACACATCTCTAACCAGCCCATGAAATTCATTAGACATTGCTTATAAACTCATCTCAAAAACGTGCATGATTATTCTTTTCTTATGCTTCTCTACAGCCGTTATGAAATGCTCCACCAAACAAAGAAAAAGCCACAACGCTTAACTACAGAGCTCAAAATTCTCTTTAATCTTCCCATTAAAACTTAACTCGAAGATTACTGTAAAGGTAGTTCCTTCCTGGGAATAAAAGTGCCAATTTCTTTCCAAGCAGGTATTCCAGTGCTAAAGACACTGGCCACAGGGAAGAGAGGCAGCAAGTCACCAAAGTTCAGGCTCCAGTGCATATAAAGGCAGATTACCCGAAAAGATATCTCCAGGTTTTCTCCTCCCCAGATGTCCATGCCACTGTCATACTGCCCCAGCTCATTGAAGTACTCCCGATCCATGGCAAACAGGCCTCCTGCCATAGTGGGGGACCTGAAAAGGAACATGAAAGAGTTCATTCCCTTTTAGAGAAATAAAAACAACACAACAGTAATGTTTTGCTGAATCTGCTAGTCCCAAAGCTCAAATTTAAACCTACATAATACAGTTTAAATCTTCAGACACCAGAAATAGTAAGATAACAATTTTCAGTCTGAAAATATTTTCCAAAGCAGATCTGTAAGTGGTATTTGTGATCTTTCATTACTCCAGTACCTATAAGCTGTATTTCTTTATTGGGTAAGCTTGAGGAAAAGGGATAGGTCAGGGAAAGAGGAACCAAATGAAACAAAACCACAAACCCCCTACCCCCAAGCCCCAAACAAACAAACAAACAAACAAACAAAAAAACTAAAAACCCCACAACTAAACAAACCGAGACCAAAAAAAAAAATTAAAATATGGTAAAAAATAAGTTCATCAAGTTTTCTACAGTGCAACTTAGGAGCTGCCTTTAATTAGCTCTGTCTTTACCACAAGCTGTTTTCCCTACAGTGACAAACATGTACATTTGCACACATTATTGCATTTCTCCCTCTCTCATAGAGACAAATTACACAGATCAGAATTGACTAAACTGCAGAAAGAGCAGAATCCATAATACAAGAATATTAAAGAGTAAATCCATTAGATAAATATGATAGTTAGAATATAAAATGAGCTGTATAGAGGTTTTTTTCTCATCCTTGCTAATAAAACCCTATGACAAAACCAAGCCTAGGTCAAGATTTCCTTCATTGTTCTCACACAATTTTCTACTACTGTTTCTGCCACTTTAAACCCTGGGTTGAAAGGTTGCCCTCAGTTTTTCCACCTTGACACCAAAATATTTCATTATGAAGATCTCTAAAATATAAAACTTCCCACTTGACACAAAGGCATTTTCAAAGGTTAAATAGCAAACTAGCTCCTTTTGCAAAGTAGACAAAGACCTTTGAAAGTAGAAAAAGTCACTTTCATATTCAGAGAAAAATGTCATCTTTTCAGATTATTACACTCACTTTAAATTCTCTGCCTCTACCATGGGAGTTGTTCCTAAAAGTGAGTTAAAGGAATGCAACAACAGTGTTGAACATGGCAACAACTAAACTTCAGCCTGTGACCAAATTAAATGTGAGAATGGCTCTTAACAGAAAAAGGATTTTGAGACAATGCAATTCCTCACCCAGATTTTCCCTGCCTGACCTTTCCCTTCCAGGTTCAGAAATTGCCACAGTGACACCCTTCAAACAAACCAGTCAAACTTTTAAATAACTTAAAAAGTTTCCTGGCTTCTCAGACCAAATCTTGTGATGAGGACACATGGGAGACCAACTGCAGAGCTGTCAGGTGACGGCAGAGAACCTTGTGCTGGAACTGCTTGTGTCAGCCTGAAATGCTCTTCATTTACAGGCCAAGAAAGGAGAATGAAAGAGAGATAAGGACATACCCCATTTCTGATTCACTTGGCAAATCTTAGAGAAATCCCATATAATACACAGTGAGTCAGTTTGTAAAAAAAAGGTTAAGTTCCTCCACCTCACAAACCTGAACTCTGTACTGAGGTTGATACCTGAAACTAGAAAAAGCACATTCAGCTTCTTGCCTTTGCTGTAGCAGCACTGGCCCTTCTCATTAAGGGCTTCACTCTGGGACAACTTTTACTTTACTTCAACTTCTGCTTCTTCTGATCCATATGTGTCTGCTGCTAAAAAAGGTGCCTGCTGACACTGTTTTGTTCCAGCCACATGTCCCCTGTGAACCAGATATTGCCAGTTCTGTACAGGTGAGACAGCCATCAACGGTTACAAGATTAAGGCAGTGGCTTTAAAGTTTTGTTTCAAAACAACTCTTGAAAGATGCCTAAAAACAATCCCTATTACCACAAACACAGATCTTCCCAATCTAGCAATTCTTTAGCATTCCATCACAGAAACTGTAGTCTGGGATATGGAGGCTACTCCTGGCACAGACAGTATCAAAATTATCAGCAAGCCAATCACATGGACAGACTGGAAACAAACATCAATGCATAGCTCAAAAGTGAAATTATTGGACAGGTTTAACACAGAATATCATAAGTTCCTTAAGACTTTTGTCTTCAGCAAAAGCTGTTGTATTAGCATTTTCTAGAAGAGTGCTTTCTTAACCTAATAAGACAGATATATCTAATTCATGATTAAACGCAAGAAATTAAACTGAAATAGGCACTAGAAACAAAAGCTCTTTCTAAATAGGAGGAACCTTACTTGATTGGAGCAGTGGCTCCCTCCGGTCCTTCCAGTTCTGCCAAAGGAACGAGATCCCATTTAAAGTGCAGGCCCCAGTTAAACCCTCCACGCACAACTGGGGAAGAGCTGTAGCTCAGGGTGTCAGCACTGATTATGTCAATCACAGGGCACACCACAGTCCTGTGATCTTCTCTGATGGGAGTCAGCAGGGGCTGCAACCACATCTCATTCACCTCACAGTGACTGTCCAGGAACACCAGCACTTTCCCTACAGAGGCCAAAGCACACAAAACACAAAGATCCATGGGGATATGAAACACAAACACTTATGCAATTATATCAGCGGTATCCTCACCACTCTGTGTGACAGAGAGGAAATATCTGCACCTGGAAGTTGACAAGCCAGAGACTCCACAGGGATTGGTTCAGTCACAAAAGCAGAAAACAGATCTTGACTATTCACATTTAGGTAAGAATTGTTTGAGTGGTCTGTTTGTCTTGGGCTCATTCAGGTCACACCTCAGCACCCACCAAGCTACTGATGCAGCCAAGATCTGTGGCTTTCCAATGAAGTCATTCTGATGAACTAATCTGCATTCATCCATGACAAGGACAACACTTTGATTCCTGGATATAAAGGACCATAGAGTATTTCCCCATTTAAATAGCTCTGGAGTGACTGTGGATTCCCAGGAGTTTAAAAGGAGAGTGAATGCCTGAAACAGGCAGAGCCAAATCCACCAGCATCAGACAAAGCAATACTTATGCACAGAAATTATCTGCCACAGTCAGTTTGATCCATGAGACACCTTCAGGCTCAGGTGGTCTAAAAAGTCATCTGCATTTTTATGACACAACATAGAATTTACGTAACACTAATATGGAAGAGATGGCAAAGAGCTTCAAAGAAAACAGCTTTGAAACATGCAAATATAACAAGCCATCCATTGACAACAGACGGTATTTGACTGGGCAGGGGATGGAACTCCCCCAGTTCAGAAGTGCAATAAACTGACAAAATTGGACGAACTGAAATGAATTTTAGCACAGCTTGGAAATGCAAGCACAATTTTCTCCATGGGTAATGCCACTACGATACTAACGAATTAACATCAATTAAGAGACATATCAGGCTCTCAAAATTATTTGAGAAAGTAGCACACACCTTCTCAGATGACAAAGAATTTAACCAAAAGCATATTCTGGTAAAAGCTGTTTATAAAGCACCAAATATTCTTTTTACCACTTAACACTCACTGTGACAGAAAAGCTTGTATGAGAAACATGACAGTTAGACTGGGGAATTAGAAACCAGACTAGGGTACCTGAAAAGGGAGCAGATTCCATTTTAGAGCAAAAGTTTGCACAGAAAACAGGCAAGAAGTATTCTGTGACCACAGTATCTTGCCCACAGAGATGTTCCTGAGACAGCATTGTCTCAGGCCAAGAATAGGGAAAAATTCTACATTGCTGCATGAGATTTTGTCCAGTACCGGTTTTGTTTTACAATTTCACTGACCCACTCTGAAAAAGTAACTCATTTTATTAAAAGCAAATATCCACAGAAAGGGGGGGAAATAGTACATCAACAGCTGAGACACTCAGAGTGTCTCAAGATTTAAAAGACACTCAAATTTGCATCCAAATTTGCCATTTGAGATAATGCAGGGGAAGAAAGATTTCAGATAATGCTAAATTGTGTAGCTCAGAATGTGGCATGGCATGCAGAGCTCCTGCAGTAGCCTAAAGTAACCACAGGTCAAACACTGAACATCTGAAAAGTGACACTACAAAAAAGAGAAGTCACCCAATCTACTTATTGTCAAAGTATGCAAGGAACAGAGAAATAAAGTGTACCTGTGGCATGAGAGGCTCCAATCATCCTTCCTCTAATCAAACCTTCCCGCTTCTCATTTCTTACCAATTTTGTGGTTTTTGGAAGCTGAGTTTTAACATATTCACCCAAGTCTTTCTTCAGGTCAGCTGAGAAAAGGAAAACACAAATTCAACAACAGGATAGAAACTCTTAAAGCTTTGTTTAAAGTACCAAAAGGTTTAGGTCAAAAAGGGCCAAAATCTTTATTAAAAAGCTACCCTGACACACCACAGCTTCAAACCAGGAATATCAAAAGGACTGTCAGTCATCCCACATCCTCCACCTGCCCTCCAATTCCTTTTTCCTTTGGTAAGACATGACTCAAGTTAACTGGAACTATGAGACTATGTTAAAAGGAATTACTGCTGCTAAAATAAAAAATAAAAAACACTGTCCAAAGAAATAGCCCTTCCAAATTCTTCTCATGGTGACTGGCATTTGCAACAGAAGTGATGATAACCATTTCACACAGGCAAATTATTTAAATTACTGCATTCCATACAGGAAAACAAATACTGACCCCTTCAAAAACCATGAAGACACCTTACATTACCTGCACCTGTTTAGCTGACAGAAGAGTAGATACAAAGTACAACTCCCTCACAGGTGGTTGCTTTTCTAAAATCCAAAAGGATCAAAGATACTGCTGGCAGCATGTGCTTTTTGAAGGAGTGCAAAGTTCACTGAAGTCTATAGGCACTACTGCAACTTAACTAACATCAATGGCAATTTTAAGAGTAACAATAGTTTTTTCACCCGGGGATAAGTGGTTTCTAACATTAAAGCAGGACTACTGAAGAGAAGATGGGCACATGGAGACTGAAGTAATGGAAAAGCACAAGTTAACAAGTTTGTGGAGCAATAAAGAGGAATATAAAATGAGAAATAAAAACAAAAACCCAAATGAAGCTTCATAGAGAACCTTGGCATAGACTGGCAGGTGGACCTTCAATAGAACATATGCCAAAATAAATATTATTCTGAAGAATATCAGCTCAAACATTAAAGTTAACAGGATTAAATGCCGTGGAATACATGTGGAATACATGTGGAATACATGTGGAATACATGTGGAATACATGTGGAAGCCAGAGCTGTAACCCTCAGGAGGAACAGGAACTTTCAGGTAGAAGCAATTTCTAATGTTCAGATCTCAGCCTTTGCACTGCAAAGCAGAATTCTGGACTAAGAATGAGAAGGTAACACATAGGAAATATGCTGCTGGAGAATACTCTGAGACAAGGAAAAGTCTCTGGAGAGATACAGACAGGTTTGATTTGGGTCACAGGAATTCAATCCCTTGGTCTTGAATATGACATCATATGCCAGAGACAACAGGAAAGAGTTTTTTGGAGAAAGACTAGTAGAAAACTGATGAAATAATCTCTAGGGTGCTACCCAAATGAGATACCCAAATAAACAGGACAGAAGGATTTACAAACCTAAAATGAAATAGTTCTTTAATAACTCTTCACCTGATGCACTATAGCAAGAGAAAGACAGTGCACACCTGAAGAAAACAATGATAGAACAAGGCAGAAAAGGTCAGTTATCAAACTCAGCACTTACAGCAGATAAGGCTGCACAAAAGTACATACAATAAAAGAGGAAAGAAGAGTTTCCATGTGCAATGGCACATGCAAACTTCTGAAAACAAAAGAAGGGGGGGAAAAAAAAGAAAGTAGGTCACATCCTGTGCCACAATGCAGGCCTGAGCAGTAGAAGGTAAGAGCCAGTAGTACCTATGGCTGAAGTGCTCTCAGAGGGCAGTTTCAATCAGGACAAATTGGCATTCTGCTGGGAACTGCTCTGCCATTGCCTGGGACTCAACACATCATGGACCATGCGCAACAGGCAGTTTAGTCTCAGGCATGTTATAAATGGCCACCCAAACAACCAAATCACTCGGCAAAAGGGTAATTTAATCTTGTGAGTAATGAAAATCACAGAGTAAAACAGCACCGCAGAGTCACCGCTCTGTCAGTAGTAAAATGTTAGAGCTCGCAGGCACTGCTTATACACAGTTAAAACATACATATTCTTTATTTCTTGTTAAATGATTGTCTTTAAGTCCTCCCATTGGTAATTGTGGGGTTGGGGTCTCAGGAAGGATTGTAATTCTTCTTTAGCGCGATCTTCTTAGCTGAAATTTTAACTAGAGACGCTCTGTTACCTACCTAAGTTTTATCTCTCGCCTGGAGGCACTTCCTCCTTATCTTAATCGCGTCTGCCTCTCTATAGTGTTGAGGTACCCGGCTTATCTTTGTCTACATTGTATCTATCTTATCTCAAAAGGTTGCTTAGCCATTAACTTAGTTTAACATATAAAAAAGGGTAAAAGAAGAGAACCAAAGTCCACATATAAAACATCATGTCTTGCATTGTTAGTATCTTTTTTTTTTTTTATTTGATAGGTTTTTCCTGCAGCTTATAGACGCTCTGATGCTACATTTTTACCGCATATTCCACAACGCCCAGATGTGTAATATTTAATGCTTTCGGAATCCCAGAAAACAATTTGGCAAGCTACACAGAATGCTTCATCATATTCTTGACATGAATTAAGCCTCTATTTCTCACAAGGCACATTTACGAATTTTCACTGTTGCTGGGGTTTTGTGCATCAGCTTCATGTCCACTGGGCAGACTGACTACTTCTGATATAATCCAAAAGAACTGCTTTCAATACAGCTTGCCTGAGAAATTTTGCTCCAAGAAGAGAATCACTCCCCTTTAGCCAGTAGACAGTCTCCAAGAATTACTTTAGACATTACCTTCTTCATGTCTATGTAATGAAGGCTCCTTCAAAAGGAACCTAGGATGGGAGTCAGGAGTGTTATTATCTTAAAGTATTTTAAAGTACTGAGTTGCAGACAATTTGCTCCTTTTCTGTTCTTCAATCTCTCCTCCTACATAGAAGAACGTCTCCAGTATCAGCCTGCAACATGTCCTTAGGCTGATCCATAACAGGTTAAGCCTAAATCAGGGAGAAAGACATTGCACTAGAAAAAGAAATCCCGCCCTGCAGAGAATGGAAAGAAAAACTTAAGAGTAGGCTTGGCTGAGCCATAGAAATGACTGCTTAGCTGGTAAGACTGTTGATGACTGAGTCTTAAGAGGCTTTTTAAGGCAAAACCAGGTGCAAAGACACAAGTTTTACACAACAGCACTGATATGCAGCACAGCTACCACATTTAAAGCTGAAGAAGTAGGCAGAATTCCATCTAGGACACCCTTCGGGAAAGCAGGTAATGTAGGGAAAATTAATTTCTAATTAAAAAAACCCCAACAATGCAAAACAAAGGGGCATGGAGATCAGGCAAACTGCCCAAGCTCATGAGACCCATAGGACAAAGTCATTGCCCATTTCCTCAGTCCTCAAAACTCACTTTCCCTTTCTTTAGCTTGCTTTAGTAATAATCCATCCATTCAGATCCAGCAGCAGTGCAAACATCTGTAGTACCATTAGCATTGAGAGCAGTAATTCTCTCTGTAAACAGTATCTCCTCCTGCCTTTGGCATCAAAACATGCTCATTTGAAGTCAGAAAGACAAAAATAGCTATTTGAATGTTTTGAATCTAATTTGGCCTTCAAAATAGTAACAGACCAGAAGAGTGATGGTACTGTCTCAATATGGACATTGATCAAATGCACTCCCATTTTCAAAAGACTGAGTTTTAAAGTAAGCCAAGTTCTGAATACCAGGGTTATGAAACTTTAAAACAACAAAATGCACAAGAGTCTTTGTAGCAAAAAGCATTATTTCCAAAACAGAAAACAAAGCTTTAAAATACTACACTTTATTATCAGCAAGGGATGGTGTTTGATCTTTGTTCTCTCCTGTATTTTAACATCTGATCTGATCTCAAAGAAATGAACCTGGTGCAAAACAGGGGAATTTTATTCTACATTAGATATCTAATCAGTCTCAGAGACCAGAAAACAAATGATGAGACCAAGGGAGCTAAAATTATATGTGCTAAAAAAATATAATCGCACAACCATTTAAAAAAATGCAAAAAGTTGTGGACTTGTACAGAGGTGAGCAGGGAACTTGCACAGTCCTGCTGGCAAGAACTGCTACGTTAACACATTCCTCAACAGGCGTTTTGCTTCTGATGGGCCAAACCCCTTGAATTCCGTGTCTGTCTTTGCCTTGTGAGAAAAACGCGGCAGCATCAATCCTTCCACAGCAGTACAGAAATTGTGCAATGTCCTCCCCTCCCGGGCCTCTCCGTGACTGTGGGAGCAGAGGCTGCTCCAAGAGCGAGCCAGGACAGCCGCTCCCAGCGTGGCCACAAGAGGCTGTTGGAGAGCCACGCAGAGCCTTCCCAGCAAAGCTGAGCTCCGGCCTCTCCACGGTCCGAAATGCTGAGCAATGCAAAACACTGACACACTGTTTCCACAGCAACACATCAACTTACCCGCAAGACCGCACTGTGTGTGCACTCGGTGTGTGCGCTCAGTTCCTTTCAGATGCACTCACAGTGGGTGCTGGGCTGCCTGATCTGCTCTGAGCACCTGAGCAGCCCAAGCAAGGCACTGGTAATAAAACACGAACTATAAACAACTGCTTAATGACCCCCTCTGCAAACACTCAGTGCGTGTAAGAGGTGAGATAAGAGGACTGGAGCACCTCCTCTACAAAGGCAGGCTGAGAAAGTTGGGGCTGTTCAACCTGGAGAAGAGAAGGTCGAGTGGAGACCTCGTAGCAGCATTCCAGTATCTGAAGGGGGCCCCCAGGGAAGCTGGAGAGGGACTCTTCATCAGGAACTGTACTGATAGGACAAGGAGTAATGGGTACAAACTGAAAGGTGAAATTTAGGTTACTTATTAGGAAGAAATCCTTTACTGTGAATGTAATAAGGCTCTGGAATAGGTTGCCCAGGAAGGTCATGGAGGTCTCATCCCTGGAAGCGTCCAAGGCCAGGTTAAATAAGGCCTTGAACAACCTGGTCTAGTGGGAAGTGTCCCTGCTCATGGCAAGAGGAGTTGGGACTACATGACCTTTAAGGTCCCTTCCAACCCCCCAATATTCTATGATTTATGATCATTAGCTTCAAAATCTGATTTTGAATGTTAAGGCCTGTATAATACAAAGCTCCTCAGTAAAATAGCACCAGTGGCAAAGGGGATGTCGCCTTGGGCTTCTCAGGACACCACACATCTCTACCAGCTGGCACTTTCTGGAGATGGACTGCAGTACAAACTGGTTTTGCACCACAACTTATTTTGACCAGTCAGTAAAGCACAGGAAGGCACAGAAGATCGAGAAGTGTAAGCACCAAACAAAGATCCCAGTGGAAGTGTCTCTTACCCAGTTCACTGTTGTCATCCACCAGAATGATTTCGTGCAGGAGGTGTGCGGGAGTGCGGTCCAGGACACTGTGCACTGTGCGGAGCAGGGCAGAAAGCGCCTCGTTGTAGAAACAGATCACAACGCTGGCAGAGGGCAGGTCAGCAGGGTAGGACTTCTCTCTGCATCTGCACACAGAGATACAGCAGTTGGCACTGTTTTCAGAGGGATTTCCTAGAGCCAGGTCACTACTGAAACTTCATAAGTAACAAGCAAACATTAAACATGTAGGAAGAACTCCCAAGTTAAGCATAAAGAGCCCAGACAGTTAAACATCTGTAGTAGGGCTCAGCATAGTAAGTTACTCTCCACAGAAAACAGACTTAAAACTAACATTGCTGTTTGTTAGAAAACAGAGGATACCATGGATTGGGATGGGGAGTAAGAATCACAGAACCTCAAGACAAACAACAGAAGATACTAAGGGTTTGTTTCAGCTGTCAAAAGACTGTCTAGTACCCTCAGGTAGCTCGACCATGTACAGGAATGGCAAATATGACACAAAGCCCCCCAGAATACCACAACTTTATTGGCCAGATGCTGGAGACTCGCTTGGATATCCCAGAATACCTTCACTGGTTCTAAATACCTATACAGGCAACCAAGGTTGGGATTCAGAGGGCAGATTTAAGACACTTAAGTCTAGTCACTGCTGTCAGAAGAGTCTAAATAGCATCCAGCTCACCCTAAGGCTGTCAAGTGCGTTTTGTCAGCTGAAGAGCTCTGCATGCCTCATTAACGGCACTGACTAGATCTCTGCTACTTATAATAAAACCAGAGACAACTAACAAGCAGTCATCTGAGCATCTTAATCTACAAACTGAATCCCACTCAAAGCAAAAGATAATTTTTTTCTTTCTTATTTTCAAAGTTTGTCTGTACTTCTAAAGGGGCACAGTATCAGAGACTAATGCCATATGAAGGTAACAGGCATGAAGGAAGCCAATGGAAACAAGAAACTATAAAAATGGAAACCCAGAAGCATAGAAGAAAAGTTTTCATTTACTTGGAATTAATTCAGCTCTGGGAGAGACATTTCATCAAGTGTAATTAATTGTGTTTACCCATACCAGAGAAACTACCAGAAAAATAGATGCAGGTTTATTTATTCTTCAATTCAATGTTTGGCATTTTTATTGTTGTTACAGCAGTGAGATTTTTTCCCCCTCATATGCACCAGATACATTATAGAAAAATATCTGCTCCTTAATAGAAAATATTCAGAGCTGTGCACAACCACATACCTTCAGCAGCAGGTAAAAAAAATTAGATCTCCAGAAACAATATTCATTGAAAAGACCCCAGGTAAAACCAAAGAATAAAAATCCTAACCTCAAGCACTCCTGTTAAACAGCTGAAAAATTTGCATTCAGCAACACATGAGAATGAAAGTGTTTAACAGAAATGTTACACCAAAAGTGTTAAATACTACATCAGGTACAATGTGAGTAACAAGCCCTTGAGCACATCAAACTACACCATGTTCTAGCCAAAAAACAGTACATACTTTGCATCTCTGGTATCAGGCACCTCCCTGTGGTATCCCAGTCGATTACTGATAAGCATATTGAAAGCATGTTTCTGATAGCCCAAGTCTCTCACTTCCTGATCTTCTTCATTAAAAATCATTCCTGCAGAAGAAACACAGCAAGGTCACTTAATAGGCTCAAAAACATCACTTGGAAATAATCAAGGATTGAAATGCATATTTCAATCTCTCCTGAATTCCATTATGTTCTCAAAAATCCCTTGGGCAACTATTTCTGCTCCCTCTCACAAACAGGCAGCACTTAGGAGTAGCCCTTGCAGCTATAATAAAATGAAATCCTTCTCCAAAGACTGATGGCTCCATTGTGTTTATTGCCTTACCAGACACACTCCCTTGACTTACATGACCTCTAACTCTTAGCATCACATAAAACCAACACCAAACAGGCAACAGAGGAGAGACTTCAGCACACAATGCATCAGCACCTCCCCATACAAGTGACAGGTCTGTAATGGGATTTCTGAGAGAGAAAGTACATTTACAATGGTAGGAACCCTCACAACAGCAGCTCCAATTGCATGCAGTTGTCTGAAGTCTGCAGTAACAATAAATATAAAAACAGCTATGCAAGAACCATAAACTTTTTATCTCATCTGGCACTTGGACAGCAAATAAAACAGCAGCAGAGTTGTTGTTTATCGATTATTTTAGCAGAAGCATCAACTGTTGGTATAAGCAATTGCCCTGCTGAAGGCCAAGATGAAATCCTCAATCCATCCTGCCTGCCTTGACTCAGTGCCATGGGCTTCTCTCACTGAGCCCTGTACTCACCAGCATGAACAGAACCAAAACACTGTGGTACTTCACAGAACTCAAGGAGGGAGAGGTGTGGTGTCTGCCACCACCTGTGTCAGGTGTCTGCCACCACCTGTGTCAGGTAGCCACTTCTGCAACAATTCAGGTAGCAGAGTGATTATTTTTTACCATCTCTGTTCAGTTGGCTGCACATAATGAGATGCCTACGCCCTCTCCAGCTATTTATCAACCTACGCAGGCAATTTCTCTGAAATTTCAATATAAGGAATGAGCAAGAATCATGTAAATTATCTCCTCCCACGCTGCCCACCATCTCCATATCATTCAAAGCGTGCAGAAAACAGCAAGAAGGCTCCTCATTCTCATGCTACCATACATCCTGGATAATATGTTTTAAACATTCATAAAATAATTCAGGTTGTAAGGGACCTCTGGTCTAACCTTCTTCCCAAGAGCAGGTCCAACTGTATCAGGTTGTTCAGAACTCATGCAGTTGACTTTTGAAAGCCCCCAGTAACTCCAAGAATGGAGATTCTACCACTTCTTCATTTCCTTTTTCAAGCATTTGACCATCATTGCACTGAAGATGATTCTCCTCTTCCATAACTGAAATTTCCTCCTTGCTCCAATCTCTTATCATGATCAAATGCACTCCTGAAAGAGTCTGGCTCCATCTTCCCTATAGCCTCCCATTAGGCTGCTGCTGACAGCAAAAAAATCTCACGCTTCAGCCTTCCCTGTAAGGCAGAATAAACTAAATCCTCTCAGCCTTTCCTCATACCTCATGTTCTCCAGTTCTCAACAGTGATGGAAAAGCCAACTGAGCTCAAGCCCAGAGAAAATAAGATGAGTTAAAACAAAGAAGAGAAGTAACTAGAAAAGTTTTGAAGCTTTCTTCCTTTTCAAACAAGTAGCCCAGTCGAGCCTTCAGAGCACAGATGTGTCACAACCAGTTGTGCCTCCACAACAAAGTCTACCTGCAAGTACCAGATGACATTCCCACCATTTACATTTACCACCCTGTGGCTTCCAGTCTTGAGTACAGCAATGGCAGTGCAGCTGCACTATCAAACATCTCAAGAATAAATGCCTTGACATTTGTGCAGGACCAAGGGGGAAGTGCTGGGTAGAGATTCCTGCAAAAGAGGTGGGATACACCCACAGTGTCCTGTGCCTGGCTATGGTGCTCATGGATGAGTGCTCCCTGTGGAGAGGCTGCACTGTGGGGGCAGGAATGACGTCTGTTTACAGTGGAAGAGTCACTCCTCCAGCAAGAGCAGCCTAAAGGGGTCAGTCAGTCTTTCACTGAACCACACCACATTCCAAAGGAAGATCTCCAGCTGCTCAGTTCAGACACCCAGCTCAATCCCTCTGCACACTCAGTGTGCTGTCATCAGCTTAAAACATTTTCTTCATACCAAGCACAAGCTTAAAACACCCTCCCCCAAATGTTTCATTTTCCAACCCACCCATATCCAACCACTAACTGCTTTTGTTCTGATCTTCTGAATATATACAAAGAGTGCTAATATTTTTAAAACATTCTCATGAAGAACAATATCAAATGTATGCAAAAAGGCTTGAAAAAGTTCAGTTCAAACAGCGCATAAAAGCCCTTGGAAAATAAAAGTTTTGCAATCAAAACAGCAATTTAAGCTTTACTTCAGCAGGGTTAGTGACTCTCACAGACTAACAAAATAAGATAGACTTCCCTCCCAGATGACATTTTGGTTTTCACTAACATATGCCAACTTTCTTTTCATTTTTGTTTGCTTTGCATTTTTATCACTGTCCTACCCTAGACAGACAGGAAGCCTTTTCCTGCAACACCTGATATAAGAACTGTCTCCTGATGATTCATGAAGAATTTACCCTGGCACTGTAATTCCCCTTGGCTTTCACCAACCAAATGAGCTGTTTGGTCTGAAGATCAAGGGACTTCTTAGTTAGAAAGCTCTGGAAAGTTATTCCTTTCCTGGCCTATACTGAATAGCTGGAAAGAAAGGGCCACCTCTGGATTCACCTGGCTGGGCTCTCAGATGTTTTGCAGTGAACTGATAAATATTTGTAATGCCACAGGGCAACATGAACAGGCATTTTTTAAACATATTCACGCAGGTCTGACAACCAACTCAGACACCAAAGTCTGGTAAAGTTCTTCACACTCTTAAAGCTCATGATTCACCACTCATCCAAAGCAATGACTGAGGATTTTGGTCAGAGATGAGTATTAAACTCCTGGTTACAAAGGTTACTGGGCTGTATTTCCTGAAGCAGCAGCAGAAATCAATACCCCAACACTCTGCCACAACAGTCAGAATCTGCCTCTAGACTCAAAGCAAGTCTGCAGGTCAGTACTCAACATGCTCAGTTTGCACATCTGAACACAGCACTGAATAAGCTGTAAGCACTTAAACACATAAAGCATTTTAGTTTGGAACACACAAGTAAATCATCTCATTGATGAAATATGCTCTAGTGAAACACACAGACCTCTGCTGGTACAAAGTAAGCAGGATTTGGCCCTAACCACTGTCAGCTCAATAAATCTTTCATTGTGGTTTTGTCCTGCACACATTTCTTGTAGATTATTTCATACTCGAAGGATATTCTCCAGATCAGCTGGATTCCCCCACTGTTTATTGTTACCAAGCTATTTTTAATTACTCCATATAAGCAGAGTTGCCCTGTAGCTAATTAAAGCTTCTGTATTTGAGCCAAATTAATATAGGGGTAAGATATGAAACAACTAATGCTGAACCTTCCAAAAGCAAGAACTACATCAAGGGCAGCCCTTTATGTAATTCAGTCCTCCACATCAGCACTTACACAGCACAGCTGTGAACATTATAAATACTGTATTCTGGATTAAGTAAAGCAGAATACATTTCAGGTAATTCCTAATGAAGAGAGCCACTAGTACTACCTGCATTTTAGCAAACAACTTACTTCATTATTCAATTTTCCCTGAGATCCTTTCCAGAAAACTTACTATCTCATTTCTTCTACTGTTTGAATAAGTTTGCCATCCACAGTGAAAAACACTTACCCATTTCAGGAGAGAATTCTACCTCCCTCTTTACTGGGTCCTGGATATGATTTCCAAGAGAATTTCCTATCTTATTCTCTTTCTGTTGCAATTCAGGTATGTGAACTGGCCCCCGTGTGAAACGGGGGTAGAATTTTTTTGGAAATGGCCTCTGAGGCTCCAGCCCCTTGATGGGCACATTCTTGAAGGATTGGTTCTCTTCACTGAAGTTGAAATAAACAAAGAGCAGCAGTGTCCAGGTCACGGAGGTGAAAAGGCACCCATAGCAGAAATAGCGAAGTGTGACACTTCCCATGGTAGACTCAGCATCGTGTAGGACCCATTCTCAATTACCTGAAAAGGAGCAAAAACACACATCTTGAGAGTGCTACCTGTTACCTCATCAGGTCTATACATGAGGAAACACATTTTGTAGGTTACTCTTCCATTAAATGATTTCTACTTAAGCACAGACCTTAAGAACTTAAATGTTTTTTCACTTTCCCATTCAAAAACTGAACATGACCAGTTTGCACATTTAGTGAGGATAGCACTGCTTTAAAACATGAAGTGAAAAATCACCAAAAGCCCAGTAACATATCACAATTAAAGGTAAAAATCACTCATTTCCCCTCAGAATAATTATAAAATTATCTGTTCCACAATAGCATATTTCCAGTATGCCTGCATCCATTTAAACATGTAACTATTTAATTAAATATACTACACACAGGCAATTGATTCTTCACAGAATCACCAAATGGTTTTGGTTAGAAGAGACATCTGGAGATTACCTTGTCCAACCCCCTTGCTCAAGCAGGGCCACTTTGAGCCAACTGCCTAAGAGAATTGCCACATGTATTGTTTTCATAGTCCAGATCCTATCCTAAAGCATGGAATGAGAGAACACTGACTGAAAAAGCTACTTGGTTTGGTTCTTCTTGCCCCAAATCTAAGAACAGTCATCACTGAGTGTCCCAGAACTCCTAGAAAATGTGGGGTGCAATGGAGCAACACATAGCACCAAGACCGGCACATTTACAGATATTCTTCTTCATAGAAGGAAAACAGGTATGGGATAGGAAAAGAACTAACAGGTCCATGGTAATTTATTGGGTTCCTGCAGACCTCTGTAGACTCCAGAAGAGATTCCACACTCCCTGGAGGAGATGCCCACCTAGAGGTGGAAGGAAGCAACCCAGACTAAGTTCTACTTTAGACATCCATCCACTAAGACAATTTTCCCAAGCTATATTGAAAATTACTATCCTAAGCAAAACCCAGAAATGAAGCATATGAAGCTGGTGGTAATATTTTATTTATCACCCAGGAGAATCCAGTAAACTTTCTGGAGTTCCTCAAATCTAAAAAAGGCTGGAGGAAAAAAAAAAAAAAACACACCACTGTAAAAACTATACAGATCAGTTCCCAAAACTGAGGAAAAGAACACTGACAGAAAGAACTACATTTGTCTCATCATTATCTAACCACAACAAACTCTTTGCATGGTAACAAAAAGTCAGGAAATCATTTCATCACCCTTTAATTAGCAAAACATGTGTTTTAACAAAACAGAGTATTTGAGTGGGAGTCAATCATTTATGCCGATGCATTTTTCAGACTTCTCAAAAAGTCAGAAATTACCAGAAGCCTTCAGGTCAACCTGGCAAGGAACAAACCAGAATATTCATGAGTACAAACAGAGAATTCCCTTCTCAATATGGAAAACTAGTAAAGAAAGGTAGAAGTTGTTCATGATCCCAAAGAACACTATAAAGATCTCACTTACTTTGGCAATGTAATTCTGAGTCCTAAGTCACTTGCATCCAAAGAGAATACATGTCAAAATTCAAATTTCCCAGACTGTAGCAGGTCATCTCCCAAGAATAAAATATCCACAGAGTAAAGTAAACACCAAAAAAACTCTTCTCAAAAAAAATAATTTACCCATTATTCTTACATGTCAAATTCCCCCACTTCTGCAAGGCAACAATCTTCACAGCAGTTGAGCCCAAGGAGCTTAACAAGGTCTTAACCAGGGTTTAAATCCCCCACTGACCCTGTGCATACAGATGAATCGCACGCTCTGTGAAACAGGCGCTTTCTCTAACGCTGCCACACAGAAATCTGCTTAACTGTAAAGCCATCAAATTAGTCAGGCACCAAATGCTCTGGGGCAGAAAAGATTGCAGAAAATCCTCACTCTAACCAGCAGAATAGGTTTACTAGTTGGGAAAGTACAGATCACCAATCCTCCCCAGTGCTTTATGCCCTGTGCTAACGGTGGCCAATGAGCCCACCAAAGTGAATCTTGGCTCAAAAATAGCAGAGGAGGCTGCAGAGGAGCAACAACAGATAAACAGTTACATCCTCTCATTATAATAATTCTTCTTGACAGACAGTCTGCAGACAACTAATGCTTATACATAAAAAGATGTGGGTGCTTGCCAGGTTCTTTTTGCATGGCCACAAGTTAAGACTTGTCCTGGCCTAATACACAGCTCCTCAAAACCTACTGGAGTTGTTTTTCCTTCACTATGGTAACACAGATGCACAATCTTAACATGCGCTGACACTGTAGAACAGAACTGTCCTAGTAAGATAAAAATTACTGTAACAGAGATGGAACCTTTTAATTTCAGACCTGTGTAAGGATACATCTACACTGCAGCTTGCACAGAAAAATCAAAGATAATCCTTTCTATCTCTGATAACAATAGGAAGACAAGCACACAGAGCAGAATTCATCATGGACTGAGTCCTTCCCTAGCTCCTTGCATCTCTTTCACAGGTCAGAGCTATGCTATGACACTTTCAGCCACACTAACATTAAAGTTTGCTATGACTGACATCAGGCACACTCAGATTACATACAGAGGAAAGGTGACTAGTAGCCACCAGAGTGAGAAGATTGTTGTACATCCCTTCCACCTCCAGAGAGTCCTCCAACCAGGCTGAAGGCTCACGCTTGGTTTCCTTTAGGAAAGTAATAAATGCAAACCAAAGCTTCATATTTCCACCTGCTCTTTGCTAGAGCAGATCCCCTTCACCTTCTTTTCCTCTCTTCTACTGTTTTGTATTTTTGTAAAGGTTGAAATACTGCATTTAAATCAACGGGCAGAATCCCCATAATAAAAGAACTATGCCCATTCAGCACATTGCTATTCAATCAAGACATTTCGTAGTTTATTTGGCAGGAAAATACAGACTTGCTGTTCAGACAATTTTGAGGGTAGAATGGAAAAATAAATTTGAACTCTGCATATGAAAAGCACATTGAGGTTTACTAGTTTACTTTATTCACCAACACATATGCATTTACACAACCACTGTCCTGTGGATTTCAACTCCCTCTACCATTCAAACAGCCACAGAGTCATAACATGCGTCAGAGCTGCACAGTCCAATTTTAGACAGTTTTAGGGTGACCATGACTTCTTACAGATGTGGTTTAGGCCACAGGAGGTTTTCAAGTCCTAAACCGTGTGAGTCCTGCTTGGGATCTGCCCCAAGGAACTGGGAGAACCTTTTCAACCCTACACTTTCATACATACAAAATACAGTCAACATTAATGTAACACTCCCTCTCCTCCTTATACAAAGAAACAAGAATCCCTTGACCTACTTCAGCGTGCAACAAAAGAATATCCACTTTGATACGTGCCAGAGGGAGGGAGGAGAGGATACTTCAGCTGGTCACAAGGACCTCAGAGGAAACACTCAGTTTACAGAGCCTGCCACTCAACCCTCAGATCTTACCTCATCCATCTCCCTACCCATGACTTCCTTCTACAAGCCGTCTAACATGGTGAATAAAACCCTCATCCTGTCTGGGCTCCTTTGCACTCCAGTGTTGTGAAGCCTTCTAGGAAACACACATTGCCAATTTACCCAACAAGTGTCTCTGCCTGTGCAAGGTCACAATACCCTGAAGATTACATTAAACATCCATACTCTCCCAGTTGGTTTCTCCAAGCAGAATTTTGAAACAAAAGCAAAGCCAAATCCTTCCTTTTTTTAATAGTCCTTCCTCACCTTTTTTTTTTTTTTTTTTTTTTTAAAGTGGAGACAAACTGTTCCTGAATACAGGAGATGAAAAGGATATGCCTTTCAAATCCTAAGTATTAGGATCTTTCTTGGCTCTGATATATGCTGCATGAGAAAAACAGATTATATGTATTTTTATCTCAACAGCCTAAAACTCTGCTAATGCAAGCACAGCTGGCAGGTTTGAACAGTTAGACAGAAACAACTGAACGCAAAAAAAGCAGAATTGCATTAATCAGATAACCATGTCCACTGGCTCATAAGAATAACCTTCACCTATGCAGTACTGTAACACCAAGCTCAGTCACCAATAAATTGCTACTTGGACAGTACACTTGCAGAACATTTTATTTATTCAAGTGCAAACAAAAACACTAAATGCCACAAAAGAATAATCTATGATTTAAACATAGCAAGAAGAATTGTTTCACATACAGTTCCTCACAGATTTTACTGGAAGGAGATTAGTCTTGAAGGGCCTATGATGTATCTCCCTTCATTTCTGAAAAGCAATACAGCTGCCAAAAGCAAAAAATACCTCAATTCTCTTTCCCAAAAACTCATAGAGCAAAGAACATCCATAATGAGCACAAGACATTTCCTCTCTCTGGGCAATACAAGAGCTTCCACATATTCCATAATAAATGATAACACCTTTAGGTATTTTACAGGCATTCATTCCTGTGCACAAGGCCCTACTGATTCATGGAGTTCATGGCTGTTCACATTGGTATACTCAGGAATCCAGAGACACTTCAACATGACAAACATAAATCATTCAAGTGGCAGCATCTCCTACACCAAGAAATTACAACCTGTTTTGGAGACAACCAGGGTGACCAAGAAAGGAAAATAATTATCTTGGAAGCTGCCCCATCAGCATCAGCTTAGAAGAGACCACGACTGCAAGGCACAGTATTCTGAGAATTTCTGACCAAGTATTCAGCCTTTCAGTCTCTCTCTTGTTGCTCCGTTTTGACTGTCAAGTATTTATTGCCTGATAGTTTTCCTTTGGCAAAGCCTTGGAACTGAGTTTGCAGACCCACCTGCCAGAAATGTCAAGTGTAAAATATTCCCCACTAATTTCCATGAATTCCAGTAGAGAAGACTCAGTTCCCTGCACAAGAAGTAAATCATTGATTTTTTTTTTTTTTTAAGAGAACTATAAAGGTTAAATATTAGTAACTCAAAAATCTCTCAATCAATCACAAAGCTGAAAAAAACCTCCAAGAGCACCCCTGGCAGACCTGAATATGCTTTTCATGTCACACCAGCTTCTTGTAGCATCCTCACACCACCAGCATGACATTCATTTCATACATCAAACCCAGGAATATTTACATTCATTTAATAACTGGTCCAACATGGACACAACTGTGTTGCCCCAGACAGCCCAGGAGTGTTTGTTGTTGATAACCTGTGCAGCTTTCACTAACACCAGCCCAATGTACTGGCCTTCAATATTTTTAAAGAAAAAACAAAAAGAGCTAACCACACTCCACAGTATTTTGGCTTAAAGAGCAATATTTGCCACCAGGCTCTCTGACCTGCCACTGCTTAGGCACGGACATCTGCTTGGATTAACCTCAACAGTTTGGTAAACATACCGTATGACTAGATATTTCATAACTGTGCCAAAACTTGTGTTTGTCAGAGGTCAAACAGAGGATCAGACTAACCTCAAGATTTCTGAAACAGGAGTAAAAATTATTTGAGAAAACCTTAAAGTCTACTTGTAGTTTTTCCAAGAACAGCTTTTCTCCTTAAAAAAAACCCCCTAAGGCAGATACACAACTCACACTACCCAGGTGCCCTGCAAGACTGCCTGTGTATTTTGGAACCATACTGAGGCAAGGAACAGATGTGTATAATCTTCATTTTTAATGAGTATTCTAGTGAAAAAAAATCATTAAACTGCTTTATCTTACTACAGATTATTAGGATAATTTGCCACATGACCTTCTACAGACGCTTGCAATTTTTACTTTCTTATTTATTTGGGGAGCGAAACACAAGAATATAAAACACTGCTTACAACTGCAATTTTGTTCTTTTAATACCCTTAAATCTTTATATACTTCTTGGCCTTATAGATGTTATGGCTACCTCGATCCTTTTCCAAAAAAGCATCAGCACAAACAGGCTTTCCTGTTTTCTGGCTGAGTTACTATCAAACAACAGCATGAAGAGTACAAAGAAACCATGAACAGAGGCCAGACCAGGAAGACTCGTACTCCAGTAACACACTCATCACACAAACAGAGATGCCATTCAAACACCTTCTGCACTTCCATGAGAATTATGTTTTTCCAGGAAACATTTCCATTGCATCTCTGTCTTAAGGGAGAGTCACAGTTAATAGAGTAGGAAGATGAAAAAGGGACACCTTGGGAAGCTTTTGCCTAAGATTCCAACACACTTCACTAGGAGCAACATCCATTGAACACACAGTCAGAACAAAAGCAATAAACACTTCCAAATAAAAGTGTTTCACCTACTCCACAATCTAAGTGTCAAACCAACTTAAATCCTCAAAAACCCCACCTACTAGATTGTTTTAACACTAAACTGGATCTACCTGCCAGTTAGTTTTTAATTAAAAA
This sequence comes from Hafferia zeledoni, assembly GCA_035583235.1. Taxonomy (NCBI): domain Eukaryota; kingdom Metazoa; phylum Chordata; class Aves; order Passeriformes; family Thamnophilidae; genus Hafferia; species Hafferia zeledoni. Next base: position 5,586,391 of record JAWWEV010000083.1, on the reverse strand, counting down.
CAACTATTAATTTTTGTCCTTTCAGAAGGATGGGTGATTGCATTTTATGAATTAAGTGGCTATTTTTGACAGAATACAGGCAGGTAACTACTCATGCAGACAGGCTGGGCCAACAGGAACCCACCTTGTGCCATTCAGCAAGGATAAATGCCAAGTCCTGCACCTGGGACACACAAACTCCCTGCTCTGCAGAGAAGGACCAGCCAAGTTCTGGCCACCCTTGAGCCAGCAGCACGTCCTTGCTGTAAGGACAGCTGATGGATCCACAGGAGCACAGTCAGCTGACTGAGGCATGTAATTGCACCAACCCACACAGCCCCCATCAGAACTGGCAGTGCTGTACCCAGACTGGGATTTTCCAGCACAAGACTGGAGTGAGCTCAGTGAAAGGCCACCAAGATGGTCACAGGCTGGAACACCCGATTTGTGAGAACTGAGGATGCTGAGCTCCTTCAGCCTGCAGGAGAGACAGCTCTGGCATGAGAACTAACAGCAACCTGCTGCTACCTGCACAGATGGTACTGAGAAAACAGAATAATCAGGCTGTTTAGTGAGGTGCAAGGTGGGAGGAAGAAAGAGCTAAAAAAGACTAACAGAAATTCAGCCACAGCAACCCCCATTCACAGAAATATCCTGTGGACCACAGGCTGTCCTCTTGCATAAGATCACTGTTCCCACTCATTTTAATGAGATGACACATTAAGATCTATTTTTAATTAGCCTTTGCAAGTCCCTTCTAAATTCAACTTTCAAGCTTTGAGGGCCAACAGTTTAGTCATTTCAGCACAGCTACATAAATCCATGTCATACCATCTAAAACAAATCCTGGAATGAATACAAAATCTTGAGCAATATTTTACAGATAATCTTGAAATATCAATAACATTCATTATATTTTACAGATAAAGAAAGACATAAATAGACTAGTTGCATGAATTGTTAAAGACCTATGAGTATACCAAGTCTGAAAATCATAAAGTGTTTTAGGATAAATTTAAAAATTCATCTTCTTTACATCTTTAGGTTCTCAAACCTCACTATTTTTCCAGTGTCGAATGACTCAATCATATACTCACTTGTATTTCAGTTTTTGGATTTTAACCCGAGATGTCTAAATATTGCAAAGCATCATTTTCAAATCTGTGAACTATATATTGAAACGCCCTCTCTAGGAGTGTAGCTTTGCTTATCAAGGTTTTTGGAATTTCTCAACTTCAGTAAAAAAGATTTACTTAGCAGGCTGCCATACCAGAGTAAATGTGAAAACTTAGGCTTTTTCATAAAAAAAGTGAAGTTCCTCCTTTACCCGCGTTCACTCAAAGAAATTTTAAAGTATCTTATGCAGCAACATCTCACACTTCTTTGTCAAAAATAAAACATTTTGGGTTTTGCTGATAAAGAGTATCTTTCTCCCCACATAGTCCTCTTTGAGGAGTGAGTATTTCACAAGGGTTTTCATTTAAGAACACAGTTTTAATGGAAAAAGCAGTTACAAGTTTTGGAAAGAAAAGCTTTGGTAAATCAAGATCTCGTGTTAACAAACAATTGAAAAGAACACCAGGTTCAGTTACAACCAGTTACAACATTGCATCAAGAAAAGTAACATAACAGCCCAGTCTGATTAGAGAAAGCAAGTGCACTTGGATTAGAAACATGAGCTTACCAAAATCCTTTAAAGCTACTTGTTTTGCAAAGCACAGTTCTAAGCAAAGGAATTTTCTTACCTACCCCCTGACAAGTGCTGCTCCGTAGGGCTGCTCCGCTGGATGTTACTTTAAGCCATCTGGCACACAAATACATGTCATGCCATTCCCGGAGTCCTAAAAATACCTTCTTCCTTTTCTATTGCTAATAAATACTTTCTTCTAATTCAAACAGCGAGATTTTTCTGTTCATCAGTAAAACCAGCTCTCAAGGAAGTCTGGATTTTCACATACTGTCTCCAAAGAAAGATGCAATGCATTTTGTAACACAGCCCTTCCTTCTTCATACAGAGCTTAGAAAACAGCAAGGTTAAAAAACCAACACTGACAACTTCAACCCATTCCTCTCACATTTAAGATCCGTGCATCTAAATATTAATTTAATAACCCTTCAGCACTATATAGAAATGCAGAATGTAAGGGAGCTTACAAGGTCAACTACTCACAAGTAAGCTGATAATACCTTTTCTAAATGTTTAAAATCCACTTAGCCGTTCCTTATTTTATATCTGCAAAGCTCGCCGAAATAACAGTAAAAATGCAGATTCATGCAAAATAATTAGATCAGCCCCACTTCCCCGGGAACAGCCGAACTGTAGAGCCCTCACCTTCTTCCAGAAGAGTCGGCACTAAAGCAGCAGTGCAAGGTTACACAGGGAAAGCACATTGACTGCAGCAGCAGGCGGATCCAGTCGGTGTCTTCATTCCCGGTGAACAATAAACCGCTGAGCCGGAAACTTAACACTTTGTTGCTTGCGAGTCCTGGCTGGGAATGGGGCGGCAAACACAGGTTTTCCCTATGAAAACAGGCTGGTTTGGATGGGGCTTAGGACACCAAGGCTGCAAGGGTATTTCTCATTTGGCTGCATACACTACCCCCAAAAGCATCAGTATATTCTTCTATGTTTGGGATTACTTTTCATCTCTCTTTTCTTGTTTATGGGGGGGTTTTTTGTTTGGTTGGGGGTTTTTGTTTGGTTTTTTGGTGGGGTTTTTGTTTGGTTTTGTTTGTTTGTTTGTTTCCCAGTGGAAGGACGATCCATGATCAGCAATACACACATGGTCATTTTCCTGCCACTCATTAGTGAAGCACAATCAATGCGTGGCATTCTTCATCATAACATCAACTGATTAGACCACACTAATGCTGGAGAAAATAATCATGAAGTTGTACAAAAATGTCAATTCGAAAAATTTCTTTACTCCTCATTTTCCAAATCATTAGTAACTTCACCAGATTTTCACATTTTGACTGAAATTTTCTAGATATGTTTCCTGTTCATCTTAAGAAATCTTCATCAAAAGTGTTTGGGGCTTTTTTCCAGTCTTTTACAAGCAAACTGAAAACAAGTTTTCCAGTTCTAAAAAAATAAAATAATTTAAAAAAATAAAAATCAGACTTCATTTCTACAGCCCTCCTGCCAAAAAAGATGGCAGCAAATTTGGCAGTAAAACAGACCTCACTTGAAGTACTTTTGAGTGGGACAGTGGTGAAAACTGGGGTTAACCAGTCTCAGTTTTAAACCTGTGACTACTGACCACGGACACTGCACTTGGCACAAGTTCTGCAGCATCTCCCAGCAGACATGCACCATGCACTTGTACAGAACTCAGCACTGGTATCAATAGCTGCATACAAAAAAATACACAAAAGACATCTGCCAGCTCACACCAGAAACTTCAAAAAACTCTACCTGAACACATAAAATGCAAGATCACTGCAATTAAGTTACCATTAGTACTACAGAATTGGAAGCTGTTTTAATGAGAATAGTTATGTTGCAACTTACCCTGCAGCATCAGATTACAGAATTCCTAGACCTCCAATCTTACTCCCACAAATCATACCAGTCCAGTTAATTTCTCTTTTTCTGCATAGTTTTCCCTTCCAATAGGCAGCAACTTATACAAAAATACATTAGGTTGCCCTCGCAACTTCTTTCAGTTAGACCAAGAGTAAACACCTCTATGGAGCCTGAGTAACAGATATTAAAATACAGAGATATTATTTGTTAAAAAAAACCCAACCAAACCAATAGATGAAATAGCCTCAGAACTAGGAGTGAGGTTAAAACAAGTTACAGTTTAAATCCCCAAACTGCCTCTGAAAATATTTAACTTCTTCTAAACTGCTCAGAGTTCTTAACCCTATTACATTTCTCCATGCCATTAGGAGATAGACAGATAGACAGATAGATATCCATGTGATCTATATGATACATGGAGATTTCCCCCATATATCATGTCCTGAGGTTTTCCTGTGGATGCTCATTCTTAAAAAAAAAAACACAAAAAGTGAAAAAATAGTAAAAGCAGGAGTTGAACTGAATTCAATGTCCAGTTGCATTTCTTATGCCCAGAAACAAAGGTCACCTGGAGTTTTTCACTCCAAGCTTTAGCACAGAGTCCACAGTATCCACACCACCTGGAACTTTCATTTTTCCCAGCAAGAAATTCTGAGATAGGCCAAAACCCTGCAGTCCTCTTGCTTTGGATCCATTTTTGCCCCAGAAGCTTAAAGTAATTTCTGCACACGGGTTTCTCCTTACATCTTTCATTTTCTTACTGTCTCCAGCCATTAATATGAGAGAGGAATCCCAAGGATATAAACTTATGACATGTTCTCTTCAATGCCCTGACTGCACCAGGTCATCTGTACAGGTATCAGATTGACCTGGGGATCGTTCTGGTTGAACTATTTGTTCTGCTACAGATTTTGATGACATTCTTGGCAACTCAGTGTCTCAGCTTTTCCCTATGAAACCCAATGCATTAAGGCAAATACTTTAACTGTTGGATTAGAATAAGTTGCTAGCAGAAGGAGTTTTACACTGTCTGTAGGGAGAACAAACTTCAACAAGTTATGCCAAAAATTAATTTTCTTTGCCTTTCATTTTTTCTCCATGATTATGGAGACTCAATCTCTCCTTCTCAACTTGGTTGTAATAATGTCAAGGTCATGGGTTCAATCCCCTATGTGGGCCATTGGCTTAAGAGTTGGACTCAATGATCCTTGTCTGTCCCTTCCAACTCAGAGTAGTCTGTGATTCTGTGATTCTCCAAAGAAATCCCTTTGAGGAAACAGTTGTGGACCACTCCTTTTCTATCCCTCTTGGTCACTTTTCTTCTACTTATCTACTGCCAATGTTTCTAATGGGAAAACATACTCAAGGGTTTTGATGTTGAAATCACGGATGTTGCAACAAAATGAATAGCAGATCAAAAATACATTTTCCCACTTCACGAGGAGCTGTGCTTCCCCACACACTGCTACCATGGAAGGTTGATGTGCAATCCAAAACTCAACCTTCTCTTGGCTCACACGAGATGAGTCTTGGCATCTGCTGACACGACAGGTAAGAGATCCATGCTAACCAACAAAAGTAACATATTCCAGGAAACAGAAAACTAAAGAAAATACTTCTAGAAACATATTTAATAACAAATATGAGAAGTATCAACACAGACAGTGACATCCTTTGTTTTAGATGTTACTTCAAGAATTGGCGAGAGTCAAAATACCTACAAAGATTGATTGGTAATGGGTTATGAATCAAAACAGGATAGTTTGTGTTTCCTGGCAAAGGATATCTGTTTTAACCAAGGGCACCTCCAAGGTTTAAAGCATCTAATTTAATCCTTGTCTGCACAAGAAAATCCATGTCATTTAGCCAAGCAACATTTGGATGGTTTTACATAAATCAAAAAGACCTCCATGAACATGCTTCTAACATTCATTAAGCATTTGCTTAAATCAGCTTGGCACAGAGCAGCCCTTCAGTGAGGTACCCTCCTTTCAGCATGCCTCTGCAAGTTTATTAGCTTAACTTGTCAGTTTAGAATTCAGCTTCTTAAATGGTGCAGTGTCTCATGATTGAAGTCTTAGGAATGACAAGAAGGTATTGCACATAAGCAGTTACCTCCCCTTAGCCTCTCTGCAACTTCATACACATATTCCTTCTCTCTGGTGCAGCAAGAGAAGTTATTTTTGTCCATGTAACCTACTCCATGGCAAGGGAGGTTGGAGCAGGAATGTCAAAGTCAGAGCTGATGAGGTAAAACCTGTCAGTCACAGCAAACCTTCAATCTCAGAAATGCAGAACTTGCAATGCCACTGTTGCCATGAGAGAGAAAACCACAAGAGCTCACTTGCTTCAAGCCAAACCTAAGAGACAGCAAAGACACCAAAGTGGGGTTGTGGGCTCTGGACTCCTCCCTGGCCTGCACACATATTTCTTGCCCATACTATAAAGCACAGAGCAGGCAGTACCAAGTCCTGAGGTCCCCTGCATCAAGGGTCTCTTAACTAGTGCAAACAGTGGAGAAGCTGATTCAGCCCTGAGCACTGTCCAGTCTCAAACATGCAAAGGATCCAGCTGCCAAAACCCCAGACTGCTCAAGAAAGGACTGAGATACAACCCAACACTCTACAGGCACTTCACTCTGTACTCTACATCTTGGTAACACCACCCGTCAGTTATTTACAGACTTAGCATTGTTTCATGGGAAAAGTTCAAAAGTTCTTACACCAAAATATCTGAAATCAAGTATACTTGAAGTCCAATTTTGAATGAAATAACAGTATGATCAGTTTCCTAATTGTCCATCTTTTTTGCTACAGCGTATTTCTAGTTTTTACAGAGTTTTCAAATAGAATATTTACACTAATTATTACACAATGCTGACTCACATGAGAAACACGCTAGAACACGGCTGAAGGATGTGGTGCATACTATTAACTCTTTCACAAAACAAGCTGAACAAACGCTTTAACTCATGGCTGAACAGCCAAGGCCTTTGCACTGACAGTACTTTATACATTAACTCAGTAGCTGCAACAGCACATGCATTCATCTCCATAATCCACCACATGTTCTGAAAAGAAACCTTAGATAAGAACACAGTTTATCTACCTCCCACACTGTAACAGGGATTGAAACAGACTTCACCTCTGCAGATTTTTTGAGAAGGAAAACCAAATCAATTTCTGACCTTGAAATGTGTTTGTTGCTCTCCAACAGCAAGCAACGGAGTTGTATTGCCACACCTCTCCAAGATGAATGGTAGCCTAGGAAATTAATTGTTTTTGGGGTTACCTGTAACTGCAGTACTACCCAGCCAGGCAGATGGAACTGTTTAGGAAGTCGACAAACAACTGTGACAGAAAGGAATGACTACAATATTTGAAAGTTTTACCTCTTCCCTTCAGCTGGAAGTATTCCTGTATGTCTCTGCTTTAGTAATCAACACACAGCTGCCACAGTGCCAAACTCAGCTGCCAGCTGCTCAGGCTGTAACCCTTCCACAGGGCCTTCCATGGCAATGCAACTAAAGAACCGCCCTCCCTCTGTTCTTTTCAGCCCACAGTATCCTGTTCTTTCTTTCTGGAAGATGCAAAATCTCCACTTCTACTACCTGCTTCTAATCTCATCCATGTGACCCACACCACACACATGCCCTATACCTACCATTAAAACTCAGGGTTTGATCATTTACTATGGGGAAGCATATTTCGTACAGATGAATTTTCAAAACACTAATAATTTATTTTCATTTCCCTTGCTTTGCCATTTCAGGGCTTTCTGCCTCTAAAAATGCTTGAATCACACCTACTGTTATTTTACATCACTATGAAAATGATGATCAGATTTGTCTTTTCTCATAAACTACTGTCACACAGCAGCTTTTCAGGAACCCTATCCAGAGTTACTTCTGTGCATAATGGAGTATTGATTTGCATCCTTTGAGAAAGTGATTAGATAGAAGAAGACAGGCAACAGGTCCTGAGACCTGCAGTCACTCTCTTACACCAGCACACACCCCACTTAGCCTGCTGGTGTCCTCCTCATCTGAGGCTGAGAGAAGAAGGCTCATTAGAGCTGCTCTGTTATTTCTTTCCTTCCCTGCTGCAGAAGAGCTCCTAAAACTCTGCAGGAGCTTATCTTACCCATAGATGAGGAAAAGCTTATGCAGAAGGCATGCAGTTCTTCAGAGACAGTTATACTGGGGGAGGCCAATTGCTTGTTAATCAAAAGCCTCTTATCTGGAACCACCTGGACATTTATGCTGTTCTAAAATGAGGCCTAGGAATCCCAGTTGGACTATTTCACATATTCAAAGGCTCTCTACAGGCAGCAGGGCAGAAACATACTGTCAGGGAGGGGTTGGTGCCATCCTTTCCTGGGCACAGCCTGCACTTGGATCAGTTTAAGTTAATCAGAGACATCTGGGAACAGCTTCCTATTAAGATAACATCCATATGAAAAGAAAAAAAAAAAAACAAACAAAAAACAAGCAGAGGCCAGATCACTAAGCATTCAAGAATATTTAATGTCACATACAGACTACTTTTTCTAAGGACAGACGGAAGGGACTTGATCTTATGTTGAAATACACTTTCCAGGAAAAAAAAAAAAGGCAGCATATTGGCAGAATGTTGATGATCCTGCCAACCTGTACAATTAGTTTGCTGGCACTGAGAGATTTTACCATTCCTTCAAACACAAAGCAATGCTCCAAATACACCGGACCAAAAGGATAAAGCACTGATTGTTTACAGAGCAGCAACAAAGCCAGGTCATGAGATTTCCATTGCTTCTTCAGAAGAGTAGGGGCTGCAACTTTGTATCTAAATATACACTAAAGTTCTCTAAGGTCTACTTCGGCTGCCCTGCAACTGATATTCAAAACAGCTCAGGACAGTTTGGCAGAGATGCCATACCAGACAGCATCAGTTTTTTAATTACTCTCAATGCCAGTTTTAGGGCTGAAACTTATGAGGAAACTGATGAAGGTGAGGCAGCTGTCTGGACTGGCAACCTCTGAACACACTGTTTGATTCCAGTGCTACATTGTAGCAGAGAAATCTGACCTGCTAAGCTCCCCACAGCCAGTGAGTGGCACAGAGCTCTTGGTTGCTCACTGATATGCATCTGTTTTCTCGCCAGCAGGGACCATGGAACCTTTATTCTGCCTTGCAAGTAACTTGGAGACAGTTCATTTGTTTCAGTGTGTTCTGCTGCAGCCTTCCTTACAAGCTTCAACGCACAAAAAAAAAAAAAAAAAAAAAAAAGAAAAAAAAAGAAAAATACCACATGGCAATAACGAACTGACTAGAAGGGCTGGAGACCAGCCACGAAGAATAACACATATTTGCTAAGAGGAAAAGAGGAGCCTCAATGTTGCAAAGTATCTACTGAAAAACACAGGGGGGCTGGCGGGGAGGGAAAAAAAAACAGTTTAAAAATAAAATTCCCAGTCATAGAGATAAGAAAGCTTTAGCACACCGCAGGGTCACAAAAACCCACAATGCGTGACCTCGCCCTGCAAACGAATCAATGAACGGAGCAGCGCCAGCGACACTAACACCGATCCTCACATTTTGGGCTGAGATTCGCACTTTCGGTCTACCTGCGGCGGGCTCTGCTCCTTCACGTGCAATTGGAGACCAAAACAGCAATTACGATACTGTCCATCGTGTGTAGCACAACCCGCTCCAGCCCCTCGCTCTGTCCCTAGGGCAGGAGCCCTCGGAGTGCGGCCGGACCCGAGCTCAGAGCCACAAAGGGGGAGCCCCGGAAAACACAACCACACGTTCAATCGGAACGGAAAAGCGCTCCGAGGTCACTGAGTGCACCCCGTGGCCGAGCCCCGCCGTGAGAACGAGCCTGAGCCGCCGCTGGTCCGGTCCCGTCCCGCACCCCGGGGGCTGCCGCGTCCTTCATCGCCCCGGGCTGCCCCGCACACCGGTCCCCGTCCGCACACCCGGGGCTGCCCCGCACACCGGTCCCCGTCCGCACACGCGGGGCTGCCCCGCACACCGGCCACCGGCCACCAGCCCCCGGCCCCCACCCTTCATCGTCCCAGGCTGCCCCGCACACCAGCCCCAGTCCCGCACTCACCGCGGCGGCGGCATCGCCCCTTCGCCCACCCCGCGCCCGCTGTGGCGGCGGCGCCGGCGCCATGTGACCGCTGCCTCCTCCTCCTCCTCCGCCCCCCGCCGCTCTCCTTGCCCTCCTCTTCCTCCTCCTCCGCCGCCATGACAGGCACAGGCGGGGCTGGCGCTGGCCCGGAACGTGGCGAGCCCTGCGAGGACAGCGCAGAGGCTGTGGGGCTGTGCCTTTTCTGCCTTTGGCCGAACTGGGGATGGGGATTAGGGATGGAGGGCTCTGGGGCTGTGCCTTGGCTGCCTTTGGCCGATCTAGAGGGGTTGCATCAGGGATGGAGGGCTGTGGATGTGCGGCTTTTATCTTCCCCCTCCTCTCAGAATTGCTCATCCTACGGAGCTTGCACGGTCCCTCTCACCGCTCTCTGAAGTTTAAAGGTCCTCAAGGAGGTGTTTATTTGGGGTTTTATGGAATTACATAGGGCGGTCCGGTGGTGTAAAGGCGAGCACTCAGGACTGTGTTTCTATACCCATGGGATTGGTTCTTGTTCCAAATAACACAGAAGCAGCAATTGCAGTTGTTTAACAGACCGTGGTCAAACAGTGGTATCTCAGGTATCTCAATGCCTACTTCAAATTATGGGGCAGTCCCATGGTGTAAAGGAAAGCACTCTGGACTCTGAATCCCAAGCTCCTGAGTTCGAGTCTCATTGGGGACCGTCCCCTGGCAGTTCAAGCCTCTCTGCCATCCCATCCCGTCAGATCTCGGATGCTCAGCAGGGTCAGCCCCGGTTAGTACCGGGTGCTGTGACAGTCCTGAGGACTTCACTGTCACTGTCACTAGCTCAGCCGTGGCAGATGAACCTTAGGACTTAAATGGTGGGGCCACTTCGGCACATGCTGTGCCTCACCTAAAAAATCCACTGCGCAGGCTGGAAGGGCTCACCCACGTGGGTAGAGCCCTTCCCAAATCTTCGTTGGTGAAATCTGGCCATACATATATGCATACATGGCCTTAAATGGATCCTGGAAGCACAGAATTAGTGGGATTGGAAGGGGCCTCTGGACACCATCGAGCCCAACTCTCCTGCCAAGGCAGGGCCACCTGGAGCAGGTGACACAGGAACACATCCTGGTGGGTTTGGGATGTCACCAGAGAGGGAGAATCCATGACGCCCCTGGGCAGCTGTTCCAGTGTTCTGCCACCCTCTGTGTAAAGAAGTTTTTCCTCATGTTGAGGTGAAACTTGTGTTTTAGTTTATGGCTATTGCTGCTCCTCCTGTCGCTGGGCATTGGAGGGTCCAGCACTGTCCTCTTGGAGATATTTACGTGCATTAATGAGATCCCCTTCAGCCTTCTCCAGACAGAACAGGCCCAGCTCCTGCAGTCTCTCCTCATAACAGAGATGCTCCATTCCCTGTGCTTGTCCAGGGGCTCTGAAAGGGAGGAAAGGAGTGCATGTGGGTGAGGCTGATGGGGGATGCCTGTGCTGACCAGCCGTGGTTCCCTCACCCTGCAGTTTGAGCAGCTGTGTGCGATGTGGGGGCTGATTTCTTCAGCTGGGAGAGGGAGATAGATAAGGGAAATCAACCACAACTGCGCTGAAATAATCTGAGATTGGCAGTTCATGTGCTTCCATAGCGACACGATTTACATCCTCACAGGTGGAGAGGTACACTGAAACCTCAGATCCTTGATATCCGGAATAAGTGATCACAGAACCATGGCATGGTTCACATTGGAAGGGTCCACTGTGGGTCATCTGGCCCAACCTCCCTGTCTGAGCAGGGTCACCCCAGCGCACATGGCACAGGATTGCATCCAGATGGTTCTGGAGTATCTCCAGGGAGGGAGGCTCCATGCCCTATCTGGGCAGTTTGTTCCAGTGCATGGTCACCTGCACAGTCCTTCCTCATATTCAGGTAGAACTTCTGTGCTTCAGTTTCTGCCCATTGCTCTTGTCCTAAAGACTGAACCACTGGCTTGCTGGGTGCCCACCATACCACAGGTCTGTCTTGGTGCAGGATCGACTTGGCAGGTGTCCTTTCTCCAGACGAAGCGGTGAAACTTGAAGGTGTTCGATTCATAAACCCTAATGGGATTTGAGAACGAGCTCACTGTCAGATTTGAACAGCACAGTCAGGACTGGGAGCTTACTGTGTAAATACCCAGAATGAAGAACCTGAACTGCCAAGTGACACTTTGAAGATGGCAGATTTTATTTTAGGGAAGTGGAAATTAAACCGGGTTAATACACCCAAACCCACTCTTTGGTGGATATTGTCCCCAGTATCCAGATATTATGGCAAGGTGCTTTATAACACACAAATAGAGCAGGATACAGAACCTGTCAAAAAGCTGTAGCTACAGCATTAAAGTACAGAGGGCAAAAAGGCAATGCATAATCAGGAGCTGCAGCGAGAGAAAAAGGAGTGACAGCCTGTGGAGGGTTAGTAGGCGGATGACAAGGAGGTAGCAGGGATCAAGATGAAAGTAAGGTGTGCACTTAAATGAGATAGCCACATAGTCAGCATCCCCACCAGACAACCTTTCATAATTCCTGTTTCATAGTGGCTAACACACAGCTTTGATCTCCCTCTTACAATAATTTAGCCCGAGGACTGCAAGATAAGCTCATTTAGGTAGAAGCAACCTCAGCACATATGCTATCTGCTTTCTGCAGAACCATTATCCTTGAAGTCCCAATTTGGCCAGTTGTTGCCTACCTTGTAATTCCAGGTATTTAATCTCTTTTAGTTCTTATCAAAAAGAGTTTCCCTGGTGCTTGGATGGTAATTTTATTAACAGAATTAATAAACCGCTACTTTTTAGCATCATTTACTGTAAGGTCTTTGAGACATATTTCATTTCTCAAAATTCCTGATAATGATAATCTGTCCAGGCCAATTGCTTAATAAACTCTATGATAACTCGTTAGTGTTAACTAATTGACCTACTTCCAATGTGTTCACAGCAAGGGACAAGAACTTTATAAAAAGTGCTGGCAAGAAGTCGTAACCCAGAGTAATCCTCTGTCAGTACAGTTGTGGTCAGAGTCTGGGATCTATATGTACTTAAGCACTGAAATTTCATTTCTGTTGTTGCCATATCTCAGACACAGAAATGACACAAGAGAAAGGGACACTCCGAGCTGCAAAAGATGCTCTTGGAATCCTGTTTCATTTCTTAGATTGACTCATCAACTTTGTGAAAAAAAGAGGCAAATGTCTTCAAAAAGACGCAAATGTTCCCCAAACAAAACAGCAATAATGTATATTATTTTTCTAACTCCAAATTGTTCAGAACAAATTTCCCCAGCTGATGTGTAGAGAAGACTGGAAAACTTGAATTTGTTTCAGTGGTTTCCTGTTACAATTGTTTGCCTATGGGCTGTCCATGACTAAAGTCAGTCTGCACATCCCCTGGCGGAGTTTCTATGTGATTATGGCTGTGAATGGAGTGAAAAAAAAAACCCTTGTAAGTGTTGGAGAGTTTATTTGCAGTGTTTGAGGAAGCAAGACATTTGTCTGGTTGCTTTCAGACCTCTTCCTTCCTACTGCAGATCACTTAATGTTACCCTTGCTGCAGATCTCTTAATGTGGGTTTTTTCCTACTTTCCAAAGGAAATAATGTCAAATGACAACGCAGAACATGTATATGGGTTTATCTGATCTGCTGTCTCTTCTCAAATACTTTTGAAATCTTGGGCCATATATATAAAATTTGACAGTGGGTGGAGATCTCAAAGGGATTATTTTCTAAATAGCTTTGCAAAAATAGATGTCTGAATAGGAGAGACTGTTATCCACAACTGAGGAAAAGCCTGTAAAGCAAGGTCATTCCACATACCCTTAAATTTATTAGCAACACTCAGAAAAGAATTCATGGAGTTATTGTGGCTAGTCTATTGAAATAAAACATCAATTCTATGCTTTGGAGTAGGTGAAAAGGCAAAAAGGATGTTAGTTACATTAAGATAGGAATAAAGAACAAGATGGGCTGCTTTGCAAAACTGAAAATGCTTGCACATCTTGAATAATGTGTGGAATTCTCCCCAAAGCACCCAGAAAGGTGCAGAGAAAAGCAATGAAGCGACTGGAGGTGTGGAATTGCTTCCTTAAAAAAAAAAAAAAAAAAAAAAAAAGGTTAAATGCACTTAAATAGTTTAACTTGGAAAAAGACCATGAAGAAATATGGCAATGGCCTAAAAATCAAAAATCTCTTATCATAGAGAAAGTGAATTCTGTGTTTCTTATAGCACAAGATTTAAATGTCCTGAGTGAAATTACCAGGCAATAAATTTAAAAGAAACAAAAAAGGTATGTTTTCTCTAGGGTTACAATTGTAAATTACTGTAAGTCTGTTGGAGAGGCCAAAAGTGTAAATGTTCTCATGACTGGATTAGAAATGGAAATGAGAAAAATGTCCATTGAAGCCTCTCAAGCATAATGCTAATGCAGCTGCCAGTTGAGGAAATCTCCAAGTAAAGGGGTGGATTCAGCCAGCAGATTAAGGCACCTAAATTTGGTTTTCAGTGTGTAGGTGTCTCCATGTGAACCAGATGTCTAAGCTCCCCTTAGCAGAGAACTGTGGGATTTAGTTACATAAATGCAGGCATTGAGTGCCGCTTCAGGCATGTGGACTTTCCTACCTGGCCTCCTTCTCCAGGAAGCAGCAGGTCTCCTAAAAACCCTGTTCTATCTGAAGTCTCCCATGGAAGTCTTTAAAATCTCAGTCCACCACAGTTGTTACTAAGAACTGATGGCTGGCAAGCCAAACCCTTCTTGTGGGTGCTCATGGCCAGCAAACTGTCCAGACCACCTCAAGTAGAAAAAAGTGTATTTTGAACTCTCACCTTCATCAGCTGCATTGAGTAACTCTGTATAGTCTGTAGGAGGAATTTGCATTCACATGAAGACATTTAAGTGTCAGAATTTATAGGCTTTGCCAGGCTGTGCAGACAGAATATTGCTTGGTTTCTGATGCTATTTCCTTAAGTTCCCTTAGCTAGTCAGGCCAGTGAGTTGATTCATCATGGCAGGAATTCAGCATTTAGCAGAAGAATACAAGAGATTATTCTGTATGAAAAATCATCTTAAGATACTCACACTTCTTTATAATGATTGTGTGAAGGTTTAGAATCAAAGTATTTATTGGTGCATGGATGTAGAGTGAACTCTGAACATAGTTGCATGATTGCCTAAGCCTGGAAGATCCCTGACAGCCAAGAGTTCTGGGGCGGCCACAGGCACTGCTGATGAAGCCACCAGATGACAGATTTTTAAACCATTAGATCCTGTAGCTGAAAGGGATTATTTTTTTCACAAAGGTAAATCAAAACTAATTTGGTTGATGACAGGCTTTGCATCGTTCTGTGAATCAAACCAGTTAGGTCTTGTTAGAGTAGCAGAACCTGCCTAAGAAGAATTTAGGCTAAGACTCAGGGCAAAAAAATTAGAAGGATAACTAGAGAAGCCAGATGATAATTAGATGAGTTTGGGAATGCAGAATCAGTTTTCTCCTCAGTCTCTCATGCTTCAGATTATTTACATTTTCTCGTTGGCATACAAAACTTTTAGCACTAGTGCTGTCCTCTTGGGCTGATGACAGTTTTAACAAAACAAGTCAGCAAGCTCACAGTTTCTTTTTTTGGACTTAAACAAGGATGGAAGGAACATTTATATTTTTAAAACTGCATTGGACCAGCTGTGTCACTTCAGCATTATTCCCATTTGCTATTTATTGAGAGAATGCCTTGATAATGAAATAAATAATAAAGACACCCTCCTAGCATTGCTGCTGTTAACAGAGCTCTGTAACTCCCAAATGTCCTGCTCTTCAAGGTGAGACAGGGACGAGAGAAACCTCATACCATGTAACAGACAGGCCCTCTCCATTTCCATACACTGGATGCAGATAAGATCTAACAACCAGCTAAATAGATTAACATCAATCCATGCTAATGGAGCAAGAAACAAGTTGTGGGCAGGAATGATGAACATATGTGATGTCGCCCTAAAATCTGCAGGAATATGAGGAAGAAGCCACATGTGTGTGATAGACAATGCTTAGGAGAATGCACAGATCCACAGATCTAAGGATCTTGCTAAGACTTGTTTTGTCTTAGCAAGGAATTGCAGCACTGAGCATACAGAGAGTTGTATTGTCATCCTCTATAATTCCCTTCAACTTTTTCCTTCATTTTTCAGCCCCAGCTATGTTATTTTTTTGTACTTAATACCTCTCTTCCACAGACTCTCTAGAATTGTGGAAAAGTTGTGTTTTATCTTTGTGGTGTTGCTGACTAAATTCTATCTGTTTTTCATAGTCAGAAGTTCTCACTCTTAAGATCTGGGAGCAAGATTCTACATTTTCTAGAATTCCTTTTTACTGAAATAAAACATTCCTTGGAATCTGTGAAGGGAGGTAATTGGCTAAACATTCTGTCCAATGTTGCTCAACTGTGCTCAGAACACTTCACAGGCTTGGGGTCTGGGCCAGCCTGGGTTGATTTCTTTTCCACTTTTGACTGTTTTGCAAAGTTTTGAGAATGAAAACAATCCCATAAACTCCAGAAATCTCATAATTGAATTGGCTTTTCCCCAATGAACTATGAGAAACTACTAAGAGTTTCCTTCCATCATTGTTTCTCATCCCTGATAAGAGAAGAAAAAAAGTTTATTTGCAGAGGAGCTCAGTCTCATTATCTTCTTTTTACAGATGTGGAAGCTGAAGCACAGAAAGATGAAGTTATTTGTTCCAGGTCATCCAACAAAGCAGTGGCAGACAAAAAATAGAAGTGAGTCCTTCAGTGCTCATTCTGTTGCATCACTCTGTCTTCCTGTTTTCATGAAAACATCTGAAAAGTAATTTTCATAGGTAAGTATGTGAGAAAGAGTCAGACTTCCTGAAAAGTCTGAGAAAACCTTTATTTATGTGATGAAAACAGGGGTTAGATAGAGTTCAAACTGAGACAAAGACTCCAAGCCTAAATTGTGGCATTTCTGTCGTATAGGGTTTTTTGGTTTGGGGTTTTTTTGTGATTTTTTTTCTCATAGCAGGTATAGTCTTTCCAGGATCTTTCATCAGAAGATGCCTCATCCTCTAGTCCCATATCTGCTGTACAACAGGATGCTTACTACAGTTCTGTTTTCTACATTCTCAAGGATGGGTTTTCCCTTTCTAGCACTGGGAAATGTGTGAAAAGGCTGTATGTGTAACACAAAAAGGATGATTATCCAGTAATACTCATAGTTCCATATTAGCTCTATTTTTTTCCATTAGTTTTACAAAACTATGCTGACTCATTCCAACTGGGACTAGTTCCTGCTTCTCTTTTACTATCTGTTGTAATCACAGAATCACAGAGTTGTGCCCCTTCTTTTACCCTCCTCTCTGATTTTTCATTCTTCTCTGCTGTTTCTGTGACCCACCCTGAAAGAATTTCACAACTTGGCAATTTTCATTAACAACAAGACAAAAATTTAGAAACTTGGTACTTCTTTTTCAGAGGCCTGAGGTATATTTGCAATTTTGCTCCTCTTTGTATTGTTTTTTCAAAGAATATGTGAAAGTCAGTAGTTGTGTTTCCTATCTTATGCACATGAAACTGAAGAGGAAATTATATTCTTATAGCTAAGAGGACAAGAATTAGAGAAAACATGACTGTCCCTCAAGGCACTGTTTCCATAAATCTGAATTTATTGCTTGATATCTTCATTTGTTATATACAATATGTTGATAAAATTCTCACACCCACAACCTATTTTATCTGTTTTGATTAGAAGGACTTGTAGCCAATCACAGTTTCTTGTTGGGCAATTGAGTATCACTCCAGGCAAGGACTCCTGACCTCTCTCAGGCTTTCCAGACAAATCCAAAGCAAAATAAAAAAAATCCCCATCAGCAA
Source organism: Hafferia zeledoni (assembly GCA_035583235.1). NCBI lineage: Eukaryota > Metazoa > Chordata > Aves > Passeriformes > Thamnophilidae > Hafferia > Hafferia zeledoni. The sequence continues at coordinate 5,568,894 of JAWWEV010000083.1, read as the reverse complement.
TGTCCTCTTTGTTGCATCACTAACTTGTGGTTTACCAGAGAAATGTGTTAGAGTAGACTATCAAAAGCAGTGTTTCTAAAATGCAAGTTTTGGAAGTATCATAATCTTGATTTGTATAAATAATGAAAATGAATTAGAAATTAAGCATTCTAATTGCTCTGTACAGAACCCAAGAGATGTGCAGTTACTTGTAGATTTATTCCTTATTTTAGCAAGAGGAAAAAAAATCTGTATGATTAAAAAGCTTAAGGTAATTTTGGAGCCTATTAAATTAAATTAATGATTGAGGCAAACCATTATCTCACTATATGAAGATGTCAAGCTCTGAAAGATGTACAGTGCCTACGGAAAATGGTGAAATTGGAAGATAAACACTACTGAATCTGGCCTAGATAGACATTGTGCTGTGCAAGGGAATAAAAAGCATGTTAATAGCAAGGAATCCCGTTCGAATGGTAAGATGCCCCCTGGCGTTGAAAACTTTGTGTGTTTATTTCTGTTGAGACGTGGTCCATGGACAGAGCAGGTTAAAACGCCAGGATGAAACACCTGAAGCACTAACAGGGGATAAGAAAGTGTAAAAGGTAGCTGGAAGCTACATAAGGACAAAAAGCTGCAGGAGAGGGATTGGTAGCAATGCCATTTAGGATCTGCCATGTTAAGCAGAATTAGCTCTAAGCTCCTCAGTTTTAGGTAACATTTTCAATAGCAGGAATTAGAGGATGCTGTGTGGTGATCCAGCTGGGGAAGGGGTAAGCAGCATTTTAGGGATGCTATAGATGGAAGGGAGGTTTGGAGAGGCTTTGGAGAGCCACAGGGAGAGGACTCTCATTCTTCACACAGATCTCTCACTGGGAGGGTTATAGGACACCCAGACCTGCCTGGGCAGCCTTGTGTCTCAGTTCCTATGACCACAGGAAACAATTCATCCTGTCTTCTTTCTACAGCAACTTCTACTTGTTTGGGGCTGCTGAGAAGAGGAAGAAGCAGGGAGGGCACACGAGAAAAGGAACTACTTCAGCAACGGGAGAGGGAGGGATGGAAGGTGCTGAGCCAAAGAGGAAGGCCTTAGAGAGCAAGGCTTTCTGTTCCTACTCCTGGGGTAAAAAAATCACTGTTCCAGAGAACCTGAGCTCTAACAGTAATGCCTGCCCCACTGGCTTTCAGGGACAGCAGTGGCTGTGCAGGTACAAAGCAGGTGTGGCCTGTGTACCTTGATGTTTCTGTGTAACCCAGAACCCTGAGGACACTCCCTGCATCCCAAGTAGTGCAATGACTACAAGGACATGCTCTTACAGGAGCCCTACACTTCAGGTAGAACTTCATGTGAAGTACCACTTGTTAGAAAAATGCTAATAACTAATAGAAGTAGTATCTTGAATAAGATAAGAAGAGAAAGAAGTGGAAATAAATTATTTTTGAGGTCTGAAATTAGGCTGGTTGGCAAGAGAAGGATTTAGAAGAGTCAGGATTTTCTTGGAATACTGTTGTCAAGAAAGAGAGAAGAAAATTTGGATTAGGACAGATAAACTAGAATTCTGTTTCTGCCTCTAAATTGGTATGGATGGCTCTTCTCCAAACTTAAGTGGCAGTTCTCTATGCTAGGAAGTTGTCCTGTGGTATTGGTTATCCAGGACTTCTCTGGAAATAAAGTCACATAAACCATGGGGACATAAATATGTATAAAGAACTGGATCAAAATCAAGTGATCCTGTAAGAGTTTGGAGGGAGCTCCTGTACTACAACATACCTTTTTGTAACTGGATATTTAGTATTTGCAACTTTGTTTCAGAGGATCTTCAGATGGCAAAGCAAAAGATGTTTGCAGAAAAAGAAATATTAAAAGGTATTTTCAATGCTAAATGAATATTAAATCTCACCCCTTTTGTCTGTCCTTGGGGGGAAAAAAAAACAGCATACAATTTTCCGTCATTAAAAGAAAATGCCAGTGGTTTAGCCAGGTATCTGATTTTAATGCCTACATATTTTGGAGGTAGGTTACTTATGAGAGTTTTGCTTCACATGTGGGCTAGATAAGTGAGGACAAGGAAATGAGGAAATGAGGGCAACATCCCTTTGAACAGAATGGTGAACAGATAGTTATTGGTTGTAACAAAATTTAATTTCAGCACTTCATTATATAAAAATTAATTGTAAATCAAACAATCCTAGTGGTGTTCTTACAGCCTTTGTTGCCAAAAGAAAAAAGGTTACAGTTTCAGCTTTCCTTGTAAATGAAAGTCTCCAGCCCTTGTAATCAGAGGAATAAAGACTTAAAGATTTGACAAATGCACAAAATGATGGCTCATCCTATAAGAGTCAGATTAAAAATAAAAATAAATGAAGAGAACAAAGGGAAAGTGTTTTTAACAAAGCCACACTTTTGATTTTACAAAGACCAGCTTGTGGGTTTGTTAGTGCTCATGCTGGTAACACTGAGTGTAAGTCTCAAATATGTCTTCTGGCACTGCACCAATTTGAGTTAAACCAAAATATATTACCCATTCTCCTAAGTGCCAGCTTCTGCTGTACCAGATTTTGGATCCAAGTTATCTGAGAGTTCCAAAGCAATAGCAGATGGTGACTGTAGGTTGGCTGGAATTTGCGGTCTCTCTCGTCTTGCCACATGTTTCACCACTTGGAGGAGTCTAAATTATATTGTTCAATTATTTGTCTCCTTGGCTCAGTATTCCCTTTCGTGTTCTGGATTTGTGCAATTCTTCGTGCGTTCACTAGGTGGGTCCCCACAACAGTGCACTGGGGAAGCAGTTTGTTGAGTAGCCTGAACACACTCAGGTAACTGTTACCTCCCAGTCAGCTTCATTATCACCTTTTTTTTTGGCAGACGTTCACTGCACCACGTGTTTCGATGTGAAATTTAGTGATGAAAGTGTTGGGAAGTTGTCATAAAGGATCTGGATCTTCCTAGGAGTGTTGCATTTCTAAGTTAGCTATTTCAAATGGAATTTAAAACCAATGTTGTTGGGGCTTTTTTTATAGCCAGTTATGTACAGTCCTATCAATTTTATATTTCAAAGGGTGATGCAAAGCTGGTTGGTCAGCAACATTATATATATTCTTGCTTTCCAAAGTCAAGTGAGTCATCTTTGATGCTTTCCTACTTTCTCTACTAGTCAAAACCAAACAAATTCTTTTCCATCTGTGTGAGGTATTTGCTGACTGCAGAAGAAAATAAAGAATTTTTAGCTAAATTCTTAAAAAATTTTCTTTCCAAGTGTTTTATTATCAGTGTGTACTTACATTAAAAAATATTTACCCCCTAAACCTGACCAAAACAAAACCCAAACACAAAACTTTAGTTCTCTCTGTCCCATAATGTCCCACAGAGAACATAAAGGAAAAATAATTCAGATATTAACAGTATTTTTAATATCCCATTAGAAAGTCATGGTGCTCCGACTGAGAAGGCAAGTAACTTCTTTACTGTCTCAGGTTGTATCTTCACCCTGCAAGGAAAGAGGATCCATTAACTGCAGGGAGCTCTGTACGGTCATGGCCAGGCTGTTTCTGACATTCAAACGCCTACACTTAAAGCCATCTCTCGTTATATTGTAGTATGCAGCACTGACTTAACTTTTTAGAATGGATAACTCTTACTGTGGGGGACTTATCTAAAAATATCTTTTCAATGCTCACTTCTCATATCTTGGCACCTACAGAATGAAAATGAAAACAGGCAATTTCAATTATTGTGAGGTTTGGGGTTATTTTTTTCTTCTTCTTTTGTTCCCCTTCTTATCCAGGCTCACTAAGTGAATCTATTTAATTTGCTTATTTGACATGGTAAGACAATTTATGTGGAAGCCCATCAAGAAGTGCAGTTTTTGATCAAACTAAAGGTTTTATTTCTTGTGATTTATGTTTAGAGGAAAAAAAAAGGTTGAGAAAATTCTTACATTATGTATTACAAAGATAAGCTGAGAAATAAAATTGATTGCTCTCTTGCTCAGTAACCAACTTGCAGTAAATAAAATTGTTAATAATTTTTTGTTATATTTAAAGTCAGAAAATCTTGATCTGTCAAATGATTAATGGAAGATGAGAAAGGCTGTCACAGCACACATAGACATGGTTGTACTTAATGTCAGAGATCTGGCTCAAAATTCATCCTCAGGAGTGACTGTAACATCTGATTTCCTGTTTCTAGCAAGAAGGTAGATAGAACTTTCTGTTTTACCCAAACCAGTTTTAATGGTCTGCTTGTCCTCATTTTTATGGCAAGAATCCAAACTTGAAAAAAAAAAAAGCTTCTGTATTGTTTTAGTTGACTTATGTTTGTCGTGATGGTTATGAGCTCCAGTAGATATCAGTTACAATCTCCCTCTGTCTGCTCAGGGCCAAATCTACATTTAGGCTGAGTGCAGGTGCTCTAGGAATCCAGGGCCATGAAGAGCCGTGAGGAATTCCAATAAAATTTTGATTCAAATTTGGAAAGTTCTTGATCTGGGAAGGGGCATCTCATGCTCTCCTGGGTTAGGGTCACCCTTCTGTGTCCCTGGGCAATTACCAAGGTGTAGTAGGAGTGCTCATCATTTTGAATTCCAGAGGTACAAACCACAAAGCCAGACACACTGTATGAGGTTGGTCTGCTCACACTTGTCTGGCACCATCATTTCCTCTGGGAAAATGGCAAAAGCAAATAGCAACTTGTCTGTTTGCATGTAGGCGTGAGCCTCCTGAGAACATATAATTTGGCACCGTGCACAAGTGAAGTTCAAACATCCTCAAGCTGTGAGTTGTTGACAACTTCTCTCAGAATAGACATATAAACTACACCAAGCAGTTTTGGTGCTGCCTTATCTCAACATCATCTTCAAAACCTGTAATGGTTCCCCAGTCACTAAGTCACCCTGACTGGGGAAATGTGCTTACAGCGAAGGGTGTTAACTTCTGCATGGTCCCTGCTCCTCTGCAGGCACAGGGAACACTTCCAGCCTCACAGGGACCCAGGGGGAGGCCAAGCCCACTGCAGCTTCCCTGTGCATGGAATACTTATGTCTTGCTGCCCTGCAGTAGCTGCGTTTACAAAAGGAATAATCCCCACAAAAAGGCAATGCTGAACATTCAAATAGTAGCAGTTTCTCTGGCAAAGCAGGCATTGCGTTTACACTTGTTTCCTGTTTACTACTGTGAATTTGAATGCAATTAAGCAGAGCTGGTGTTGTCACACTTATGCTACTGTCCCTCCTTTATAGGAGGTGGTACAGAAGTGCCAAGTATAACTACTGTAATGAAATCAGAGGGAGGTAAATACACCACATAAATATTCCAAGGGCTCTTGAGACTGAGAGTCGGCAAGTGAACCCTGGCTACAACTCCAAAAATATGAGAATTGTTAATAGAGGATTAAAGTGGTAGGCATCCTCTGGACTATGGCAGGATTTAACAGATGCCTCTGAATGCAACGTTAAATGGGACTCCAAGGCAAAGCTTGACTGCAGCTTGGAGCCTGCATAGAGGGAAGAGGGAAAGCAGTCCAGGATCATGTTACTCATCTGATTGCAAAGGGCTCTGTTTTCAACGCTGCCTCCAAGGCTTTACCTGATCTATTCAAAGAGATGTCTGCCCTTCCCACCCTGCAATCATTCGTACATAAACAACTCTAAATACTTTTCTGACTGTTCTGCCAATTTCAGCTCTTCTTGCTTATTCAGTGCCTGCGCTCCTGCCAAAACAACAAACTGAGCTCGTGTGGGTTGTGGTTGGGGGCAGAGTCAGGCAACAGCGGTCTGCTCATTTCCTTTGTTTTTCACGTTTCTCTTTGGCCTTTCCTTGGGTGGGATCCAGGGGATGGATCATTGCTGCTTCCATCGTGATGCAGAAGGAACAGACATCACTTTTCAAACAATGACAGCTTTATGAAGCTTAACAGTCTCAGCCAAAGTCTTGATGTTATCATCAGTCATGTCTTTCTTCCCAGTCCCTGCAGGTGACTGCAGCTGGCAGCAGATCTTTTGACAGTCAGATTCTGTATGTTATCTCTGTTGGACCAAGCCTTTAAATAATTGAACAGGAAGATCTGGGAAACAGATATGCTGTTTCAAGGCATAAATAACATCGTGCCAAGTGCGGCAGAAAGCTTTTATTTAATTGAGTTTGATTTGGTTCAAATATGGTCATCTGGTTTGGCTTGCAACCAAGATTTCTGTAGATACATGCTCAGTTTCTTCTTAGACCACCGATGTCACATACAACTCACTTCTCACATGCCTCCAGTCCTCAGCTCTTCAGTGGGAATAAGAAGATGCTCTTGACTTACAGGAAATGGAGATAAGGAGTTATGGGAAGTAGGTTTCTGAGATTTTCTGATTTTTCTAATAATAGAGATCCATATAAATAACTGAAACAAAGGACTAAAATGGCAAGAACTGTTGCTACTGAGAGCAGGGAAATGTGGAGAACATTGCTGGTACCCTGCCATCAAATCATGTCATATAACAGTGAGGTCCATCCCTGTGATGAAAGACAGACCATGCAAAGTAAAAGTTATTTAAGCTATTAAAGTGGAACTTAAGTTTTGGGTACTTTGTCTGACAAAGTCCTGTGCTGGTGACTTAGACCAGTTATAAGGAAGAAAATTTTTACTGTGAGAGTGGTGAAATACTGGCACAGGTTGCCCAGAGAGGTGGTGGATGCCCCATCCCTAGAAACATTCAAAGTCAGGTTGGGTGGAGCTCTGAGCAACCTGGTCCAGAGGAAGATGTCCCTGCTCATTGCAGAGGGATTGGACTAGGTGAGCTTTAAAGGTCCCTTCCAACCCAAACTATTCTATGACTATGGTTTAAAGAAGTTTAATTCTTCCATTTCCTTATTGCCAACTGTGGTTATTACTCAGAGCTTCATTTTAGGTCACAAAGTATTTTTGATAGTGATCCAATTCACATTTTAGTTTGCAGGTATTAGCCCAAGGCTATTTCTTTGCTTCCAACACACTAAAAGTATTTACCTAAGTCAGGGGGGGAAGGAAAAAAAAAGAAAAGAAAGAACCTTGACCAAGGACACACACATTCCTGTTTGCCTTTTTTTATTCCCCCACCCTTTTTCACAAAGGGGCAATTTCAGCTACCTGGCCTTTTCTGGAATGCAATCTGGGAGGTGATTGCATTTTTACCATGTGAAGAGGAAGGGCACAATCCCAGCAGTGACAGCATCCTGCCCCCAGTGTACCAGCAGTAGGCATCAGCCTGAGGACTAGCAGCTCCCCAACAGCTCTGGAGCAGGGACAGCAAAGAAGCATTAGATGTTTTGACCTATGGCATTTCATGATATTTACTTGCTTCCCAGAAGCCTGGGAGGCTCTGGATTCCTTGGCGTTTCATTGAGCCAGGAAGATAGATTAACTGAAGGGCTGTTACTGTTTTGTCTTGGGTGAGGCCTTGTGGGCAGCCAGCAGTTTCACTTGGTGTATTGCACTAAAGGTTCCTTTAAATCTGTGTGTTCTAGGGATAAGGGCTTAGAAGTGAGAGGGTACACTGTGGGATATATTTTTTCTTTGCACAGCAGTCTTCACTAGCCAACATTGTTGGCAAAAGCAGGCAGGAGAAACTCCCTTAGAGCAATGCTCACACTGCCCTGTCATGCAAAGTTTAAGGACTTAATTGTAACATTATCTCACTGCCTGTCCCTAGCAGTTACAGGGTGCTCTAGGAGCAGTATAATATGCTGAGCAGTTCTGAAAGTCAGGATCCAAGAGACTAGTGCTGTAGCTGGATCACAATTACCATGGGGTTTTGTGTACTTTTGCCTGTGGCTTCTCCATAGGCAAAAGTGTTCCCCTAGAATTGAATGTTATCTGTTTGCAGATCATGGGTGTCCCCCCACAGGTTCAAGAGACAGCCTGAACAAAAACCAGGAGACACTGTGAGGTCAGTGATATTTGTGTAAACCACACGACATGGGCTTTCTCAGATCAGCCTTTATAATGCCCTATTCTTGTAACACAGTTCTTACTCTCTTCCACATCTGAAAACTGAAAAATTATTGTGTACTCACTGCAGTATATCTCTTCCTGCCAAAGCTGCCTCAGAACAGAAGAAAAAGACAGCTTTGCTCTTCCAGCTATCACTTTTTAAAACATTTTTGGCTCCCAGAGAATGTTTCATGGATCTGTAGCTTATTATATTATTACTGCAGTGTATTTGTGCTAAACCCTTTATCATTCCACAGCCCTTTGAAATAGGGAAGACTTATAAATCCTGATTTCCAAATGAGAAACAGTAGCACAGGACTTAACCCCTCTAAGATTTCTCTTGGGCAAAATTCCCACATGGGAAGAGTCTGTTGCTCTTTGTTCTTGTTCAGACCACTGATGTCCATGACATTGAGTGAACCATGTGGGGTTAGGTCCATGCTGGAGAAAGGGGGTAGGGAGATACCCCCTGACCTGCTGTAGCTCCCACTTATTTCAGTAAAAACTGTGAGCACACAGTGTCTTGAAAGATGGGTCTTAAATGATTTGGAGTGGCCACCCTCTAACTTCTTGTAAAAAAACTGCCAGGGAAAATGCCAGTTATTTTGCTAGTTTGAGTTCTTCCTGACTGGAAGACAGAGAATGTGGTACAATAGCAAATACATCACACAGTTTGGGGTACCAAGGAAGGCATTTCTTTGTAAGTCTTGATCTTTCTTTCCTTATACAAGCAATAAAGAGCAAAAAAAATAAAATTGATAAGCATTTTAATAAGTTAATGATTAACTTACTTAACAATGTTGGCCTTCAGATTGCCATTAGGAGGCATGCAAGCTAATACTGGGGTCTCTGAATTCTTATTCCAATTTCTTTGCACACCTGCCTGTCTGTACTGATCAAATCCTTGAGGTTTCCCTCACAGATGTTAAGAGAGAGAAACTTTAATAGCATATGTGCATGTGTTGTATGGCCTGATTAAAGTCCATACAGCTAAAAGAATCTCAGGTCTCAGGTTTCCAGGGTTATATATAGATTTTTTTCTGATGCAACAAAATGAAAACCAAACTCATAATGCATTTGGACCCATCCCAAATGGCAGGTGAACACACTTTAAACCCCAAGACAATGTAAACAGAAAAGTGTTTCCTGAATTCAGGCTTCTGTCCTAGGTTGACCCAGACAGTTCCAAATTCTTTTTGGTTTTCCTGTAAAGCTTCTGTATATAATTAGATCAACTGAAATCTCACTGATGTATTAAATGAGATAAATAACATTATACAATCTCACCAGTATAAGCTGAGATGTAAATGAGATTATCAGCTTAAAAACTGGCATTGTAGTGGTGACCCTCAATCTCCAACTCCTTCATTACTTCACTGCTTGTCAAGGAGACTTGGACTAAAACTTGCTGAGCAAGTGTTGCTTTCCACCCCAGGAACTTGTGCTGTCTACCAGTGGCTTGGGCCTTGCACCTCAGTGGCAGATCTGCTCTGTGCCTTGAGCAGGTCCCACAACGGAAGTCAAGTAAGTATTCCAGGATTTTGCCATTCACCCACCAAGGAACAGACCCACAGTGCTGAAAGGAGTGCTATATTTGTATGTCACCTGTGTATAATCTGCTTTACCACTAGAGGAGATTTAGGGACAAGACACGTGACATGACTCAAGGGAATGGCCTGAAGTTGTGTCAGGGGAGGTTTAGGTTGGATATTAGAAAAATGTTCTTCATCCAGAAGGTGGTTGGGCACTGATCAGGCTCCCCAGGGATGTGGTCACAGCACCAAGCCTGCCAGAGCTCAAGGAGCATTTAGATGACAATCTCAGGCACATGATGTGACTCTTGGGGATGGTTCCATGCAGGGCCAGGAGTTGGACTCAATGATCCTTGTGGGTCTTTCCAACTCTGCATATTCTGTGATTCTGTGACACTTAAACCCACAAGATTTTCCATAATGGAAAACATTACAAAAATATACAAGATGGGTCACTAAAGTTTGTCAATAAAGCCCTTTCACAGCTGCTCCAACATTTCATCCAGGCTGATATACATATTGATTAGTTTCTGCTGCTTGTATCAGACTTGGTTCACCCAGAAAACGTGAGAGCTACATCTTTCATGTTCCAGTGGGAAAGATGTTACTTGGAGTCTGCTGGAAAAGCTGTTCCAGCCTGAAGTACATTGTCTTGTCACCTACCCCTGGTAACACTTTCCTTTTTGTCTCTTATGATAGGGCACTCTGACTCATGTTAACAAAGGAAATACTCTACTCTCTGTAAAATGCCTTATTTTTCTGTTGTACAGTTTGATTAAAACACATTCTTGGTTTCAGTTTTGAATTGGCTTTGCTTTTGTTTGTTATTTTTTTCCCTTTACAGGTCCCTTCAGACAGGGTGCTAAATTTTGCAAATAATACCTTATAAATATATAATGTGCAATTCATAAATAATAAATAATTATTATAATTCCTTTGAAATTGCATCTGAAATTAGCTCATTTTTAGCAATTTATTGCAATATTTGAAGATAAATGGATGGCAAAACTGGAAACTGGAGTTTCTGGAAAGACAGTTTCAGGAACTCTGAAGTTCAAGGGACTTTTCCCCCTTTTTGCTTAGCATAGAGATGGGAGAGTTTAGCCACCAGATATATTAAACATCCCACTGAAGTGTTCCTTGGTTTTGTATGCAGGGCTGTGTATAGCAGTGTAAAGTCCTCATACCTTTACACCTGTGGTGTAACCTTTTTCAGGTGCTTTTAGCTCTGTAAGACTTTGAACTTGGTATGGAGTAAACATGTCTCAGCATGGTGTGAAGAGCTGTAACTCAAACTGCCTGTGTCTGACAGAACAGTGCAAAGTGCAGGCAGTTTGTTGAAGGCTGAACTGGGCTGCTCTGATACAATTTTCTTTATCTTATCAAAAGTCCCCCAGTGAGCCAGGTGAGTCCTGACTACTTCTTGGTCTCTGGTTCCTTGGCTCAGTCTCTGTCTTCAGGCTGTATGAGTCAGTTTGCTGTTCTCTGGCCAATGTTCTCTAATTTTCTGCCTTTCTCTGGTCATTTTTAACCATGACTATATGTTAGGAATATTTTGGTTCATAAAACTCTGACTTTCCTTAATCTGTCTCACAATAAAACATTTCTTTCTCACATTTTCCTAGTTCTGTCTCTGAATGCAGTCACAAAAATTTTGATTGCAGTGTGTACTTACCCTGGCCATTTTGGATTCCCTGCCATCTCATTTCCTATGCACAAAATCATGTTAAACTTGCTTGTTGTTTCCCCACTTACCATTGCTACAGTCCCAAAATGATGATTGTATATTAAATAACAATTGGATCTTCACAGGGACAGTCACAGCTGTGGTTGGCACCAGTAGCTTGAAGAAGCAGGCTGTAAATCTGCCTTGTGACATTTATTACATCTCTCTGATCTGAGAAATATTCAAGTCACTTTAAAACCATTATGGACAGTTTGTCCAGACTTAGGTGAGGCTACTTCAAAATAAAAATAATTTTCATATGTTTAGCTCCAGTTTTATTTCTCGTGATGTGTGGGTAGTTTTCTGAAACTCCTTTACCTGAAAGGCCTCTCTTTGGCCAACTTGATTTCCATCTGACCTTATAAGGTTGCACTGTTCATCTGAAAAATCAATTAAAAAAGAACTAGAATACATTTCTATTATATATTAACACGTGTCCTTGTAAAAAAAGGCCCTGATCCGGGTATGCGAAAGCTAATATTGACCAACTTGTGGTGCCACACTATTTGCTCTATTTATTTTCTTTGCAGAAAGTATGCAAACACTTTGGAGGGACACTAAAAAAAATCTGCAGAATACTCATACCAAGTTTAAATAGGCACATTTTAAAATATTGAGCAATGATTATCAGTGTTTATCACCAAGGGCTCCAAAACTCTTCTAACAAAAGAGAGAAAGTAGATTTTATAGGTTAATGGCAGTACATGGAAAATAGGTTTATTTTGGCTCATTGCAAGACTGAAAAAAAGAAATCTGAAGATCTAATGTGATAAATGCACAAGAAACAACTGGTTTGTGGTTTTGTGTTGCAAGACACAAGTTCAGCATCTGTTTTCAGGAAGTTTCTGAGGGCTCCTCAAGGTGCCCAGCACGTTCACACTCATGTCTGCAAACCATTCTAACACTGAAGCTTCACGGTGACATTTGGCTTAGTGGAGAAGGTCTGTGACTTGTGGTCACTTGTGGGGACAAAGAGGACAATGCACTCCTGTGTCAGTTGTGACAGAGGGAATGTAGTTTGAAACTGTCATGTCCAGTAACAGCTGAGAACTGATGTGGCCTCCACCCATTTGTCTTCTTTAACTTGTATGCAGTCCTTTGTTACTCACTGACTACTCCATTTCCTCCAACTAGAATTGCTTTGTGCCCTGGAAGTATTTCACTTCCACAGATTTCATACCACAGGACTATTCCCTATAATACTTTCACTACAGTAATCTTTGATTGAATCATCATCACAGAATCATTGAATAGCCTGAGTTAGAGGGGACCTTAAATATCACCAGTTCCAACCTCTCTGCCATAGACAGAGACACCTTCCACTAGACCAGGTTGCTCAGAGTTCCATCCAACCTAGCCCTAAACACTTCCAGAGATGGGGCATCCACAACTTCTCTGGGAATCTGCGCCAGTGTCTCACCACCCTCATAGTAAAGAATTTTTTCCCTATTATCTGACCTAAACCTACTCTCTTCCAGTCTGAGGTTGTTCCTCCTTGTCCTATCACTACATGCCCTTGTGAATAGTCTCTCTCCATCTTTCTTGTGGGATCTGGAAGGCACTGGAAGGCTGCAATTGGGCAACCCCAAAGCCTTCTCTTTTCCAGGGCAACTGGTACGTGGTTGAGAATCATTTTAAGTTGCTGTGCTCATGGTGGTGTCACAACTTCTTTGGCTTCATGGTACTTCCAGGAGATGCCAGGACCTCAGAAAGAGTCTCATAATGTTTAGAACTACCTCGCAGTCTGCAGGACTAAGATTAAAATTAATCACTCTTACCCTTCTCGCTGATTTTTGGGAGAACTCACCTTTCCTTCTGGACAAGGACATATATTCTGGGAAAATGTGAGAACTTGGAGCATTTGAATAAGTTAACTTCTATCCATGTTGCTTTAAGGGAATAAAGGTAATCAGTAAATTCTTTAAATCAATTTATAACTCAAAATGAGCTTGAAAGATGAGCTAATCTGTGGTGCTTTCAATTCCAGCTTTGTAACTTGAGAGCACCAAGATTTTAGGGTTACATTTTTTTCTCAGAGTTAGGCTGGGAACTGCATTTGAGTGGCAAGGCAGACTCAGCCTTGGTACCCAGCTGTGAATGCACACTGACCCTTTGGCACTCATTCCTTATTGGGCCTAATTCTGAGATTAACATTTACATTCTGGGTGGGAACATATTCCAGTCACCTGTTATTACCCTCTTATCATATTGAGTATAATCCCTTTCAGGAATATATTGCCATTGTCTTTTTTGCCTGTTTCTCATTGAAAATCCATTCCAGAACTTATTTGCTCTTATGTATAAGAAACTTCTTCCAATTCTAAAAATGTTTACATGCCAGGTTTTTTTACATTTGTTCTTCTATCAACTTTAGATTTCAACTTAATTTATTTGAGCTGGAGCTGAGAACACTCTCAGAGTCAGGCTGATGCTTTTTGAAAGAGCTTATAAATCTGTAATTCCAGTGTGCTGCAGTTCTTCAAGGCAAAAGTACATGTTTCTTCCTGCCCAGTGATTACTTGATACCACAAAATTTTTTATTTGCTTAGAGCAATTCTTCAGTTTTGGAGTTTGTTTTAATTTGGCTTTTGGAATTGAAATATCTGATCTCTTGTAGTAGATATTAAAGAGAAAACCAGGATGCACTAAACAGGATCAACTATGCTACTAACTGCTTACCCAGAGGATAAGTAATGAAGCAGCTTCACTGTGAAAAGAATTAATGAGAGATATAATTTTTTACAGATAAGAAAATGGTACTGTTCACTCATCTTTACCATTGAAAATGTAATTTTTTGTGTAAGTTGGTGATAAATATTTGTGTGATCTTTGATATGTAGGTATTGGTTATTGTAGGTATTTGGGTATTGAGATTTCCTCAGCCTCTATTCTAGTGCTAATGAGCACAATGTCCTAAAAATATTTTTCCTCAACTTGCCCTAATTTGATGAGACATCAGTGTTCTGGTCTTTTGCTAAGGGATTGCTGTCAGATTCTGAAGAGATGAATGGGAAAAGTTCATCTCCCAAAAGCTTAAAATAAAATGTCTGACTTTCCTCTCCCAGGAGTGGAAGTCTTGCTGCTGAGCTGAATGACAGCAAACCTTACAGATTTGAAGAAAAGCACAACTGTTCATCCAAATACCAAAAAGCAAATTCTGAGTATCAAGTTCCTGAGTGGCATCTGACTATTTCATTAAATCAACCACATTATACCAAGTACTTTGCATTTTATTTTGGCAGTGAGATAGTATTTGTTTAATATGGATCCTCAAGTCCTGATAAAAACAAAACTTCCGTTCTGATAAGGTTGTAGGATTAGCCTCAACTGTAGTAATTCATGGCCTGCTTCCAGCAAAAACTATCTGCACTTTTTCCTCACTGGAAAATACAGTTTCCTTGAGGCCAATTTCATACGGAATGCTTGAGACTGGTTTGAGATACATATGCCATATATGCACATGTTTGTGGCTGCGTATCAGCAATTCTGTGTCTTTAATATAATAAAAAATTAGACCTGTTTATGGTGGGGTTTACATATGGATGGTTATCCTAGATTCTTAATTAGTTACACATTATTTAATAACTCTTGTCGTGTATGCAGTCAAAATATAAGTATGTTACAGTTATGATTGGAAGTTCCCAGACACAAAATGCTTGTCATAATATATTCTAGATATTAAGTATCAGTTTAGATATTAATAATTATGATAATTCTTAACAACTGATAATTCTACTATTGTTTTTTTGGTTTGTTTTGCCCTCTGTCTTCAACATCTAGAAGTTCTCCTTGAGCCATTCTTTTTCTTTAACTTGCTTTTTACCCTGTATGTATTTACTGAGCTTTTATTTGTCTCTTATATTAACTTGTAGTATTTAATTTAAGACTATAAAGTCCAGGTACTTTGCATAATAAGGCATAATCAAAATTTTAATTGGGAAAAAATTATGATCTCAGTGAAGCTACACTGAATCACATTAACTAGCATCTGTTGGAATATCTTTGGATTCAGTGTGGGGAGCACCTTTATGTTCTAGGTTCACATCTAGATATTTGGTCATTTTAAAGCTCTTCTGAGAAGATTTTAGACCCTCTTTGTAATAAAAATGATAGTTACTTTGAAATATTTCAAAACAAACATTCTTCCTGACACAAAATGATGTTATTGTTAATCTCTCCTTACTGTCACTTTCACCATTTTCTAACACTGTTGGTCAGATTCAAAGCTGTTCTGCTGGTGTCAGAATCTTGGACTGAGTTGAAAAATGAAATGTGTTAAATCTGCACTTGCTCTGTTGTAAATACATACTTTGGAATTCCATCATTGCTGTGGTAATGTACAATCTGCAGTCTTTAATTGGATATACCCATCACCTTTCAAGCGTCAGAATGATTTGCTAATAATCATGAGTTTTGGTACCTTCATCCTTTCACATCTGAGGATTCCTCCTTGTATAGTTAATTTTCTGCTGAAAACAGGAGTAGTTTAGTGGGACATTGCGTTGGTCTCTTCCTATGGAAGTGGTCTGCTGACAGGCCTTGAAAAGACTGAGGAACAACTTCAGTTTTGTTTGCAGAGAGCCCAGGCATGGAGGGAAGCCAGGATCTAACATTTCCATCCTCTTGGCACAGGTCTAGGATGCAGATCTCAAATGGCTTTCTGGCCCTGAGGCCAACTGGTGCAGCAAGGCTTGTGGTAAAACTCTGACCACTGAGGCAGAGCAGACATGTCCAAGCTTCCTACTGGCAATGATCCCTGCCTGGTGTTAATTCCTGAATTCCTGGAAGTGTCTTGGAGAGCTGTACTCAGTCTGAGCCAAAGCCCTGCAGGGACTGTGAGCAGTTTAACAGTGTGGACAGTCACAGGACTGCACTCAGGCCCGTGCCCTGATGCTCTGGTTTTCTGGTGATGACAATACTGGTCCTGAGCAACCTTTCCAGTATGTCACCTTTAGTCCTGGGGAGATGGTGCCATGGATCTGCATCGATGCACACTGAGCACCTGCTCACCATGTTTCCCTGTGCTCATCACACATGGACAAGTATAAAACAAATCCTGCAGCACCTCAATTGCACAGAACAGATAGCAGGAATCAAAGAAGGTGTTGGCATTGTTGCAAGTACACCTATTTTGGAAATACTGTGCTCTTAGTATATGAGAAATACAATTTATTTATGAAAATGAAGTTGCCATTCACCTCTCATGCTTTTTGGATGTTTGAATCTTTTTGCATACATGCTGGGATATCCACAGGTCTTGCCAAGCTGTGTAGCCAAGCAAGGTCTCAGTGTGCACTCTGATCTTTTGGATGCCATGGTACAGGTGAGGTTTCATATCATTCTGCTCTTTATTCCTATTTTATTCACTCCTCTGCCTCACCCATAAATAATCACCTTCTCATTGATTCTTCATACATAATGTGATTTCTGGGGTTCTGCTGTTATTAGTTAATGCCATGTGACAGAACATGTTTGGATTGTTTTATGCAGTAAAATACACTTGGTAAGTGCAATTTCACTCTCCCCAAACCAAGTCTAGCCACTGGCCTTGAGTGGAAGCCAAGAGGAGGAACACTACTATGAGTGTGTTCTGGAACACCTTGCCACCAGTACTTGACAGCATAACAAATCTGAAGCTAAACATGTAACAATTATTTTCTTTGAGATCTTACAGACCATCCTGGAATTGACGGGTTAGGATTGGTTTTGGAAATGTGCTGATGTTTTGGGGCAGTCTCACCTTCTTTGTTCCAGAAGGAAAGCATTGTTCCTGCCCCCTGT
Organism: Hafferia zeledoni; assembly: GCA_035583235.1. Taxonomy (NCBI): domain Eukaryota; kingdom Metazoa; phylum Chordata; class Aves; order Passeriformes; family Thamnophilidae; genus Hafferia; species Hafferia zeledoni. The sequence goes on along the minus strand of JAWWEV010000083.1, from coordinate 5,551,925 downwards.
CCTGTGTGAGGCCCAACACACTCTATGCCAAGGAATAAATTCTGAAATTACTTCACAGAGAAGGCTCACAGAAACTGCACTTGCAATTATTTACCTCTCTGAATTCTTTCCCAGTTCCCTGGGAAGAACATGGAAGTACTTCAGATTTTTCCTGCTGAAAACACTTTTTGTCCTTATGCCCACATATATCTGGTAGAACTATGGTTCTGCCTCCTTTAAATGCTCTTTTAGTTGATGTACTGCATTATGCATATTGTTGGAAAAGAAAATGAAAAGCAGGCTCCTCTTGAATTCTGTTTGTACTTCTCTGTGTTAATTTGCACAACTGACAAAAATCATTCCATATGGAAAATTAATATCCACTGGTTTTGAATATCATCTGCTATGTTAAATTTTGATTGAGGTTATCTGTCTAACTTGTAGGCCTACATATGTAAATCAAAAACACTAAGTATTGTGTCTGGCTAACAGCCAGAAATCCTGACTCACAATCAGTAGAAAACACAAAAGAAATTGTTCTGTATCAGTAAGGAGGCAATTAGATACTTTAAAAGGGGTTTGTCCATTTCTTTTATAACTCTTAAGTACTAAGAAAACTTGAGACTCAACAACATCATTCCAGTTAATCGAATTTTTTTATATATATAGAAACCAATATAAAAAAATAATGCCCCAAAAGGTACTTTGATCACTGGAAGGCTCTCCTGGCTCTCAGAACCAACAGAGGTTGTGTGAACCTTGAAAAATCAACCTCAAGGTCTTTTATCGAGCTGTTGTGGTTCAAAAAGGAAAATGTGTTCTTCATGTTTGCACGTAGTCAGGTCTCCCAGACTCACACCTTCCAGCAGAGATGACAGTGAGTATTATTCTTGTTTTACCCCTACACCATAGTGATACAAATGACAAACAGAACCTGTCAGCATAGTTTACAGAGCAGTGCTGGCACTAATGGGATACCACACAACGGGATTCAGGTCACACCATCTGATTTCCTGTGCCTGCACCTGTTCTTGTGGGGCCAGTACCCTGGAGTGTGTGGGCAACCACATGAGAATTGTGGCTGTGGAGTCATAGAATCATAGAATCATAGAATTGATTGGGTTGGAAAAGACCTCCGAGATCATCGAGTCCAACCCTTGGTCCAT